>OY728146.1:1118909816-1120159816 GCA_963277665.1 Viscum album
ATTATAATTTTGTTACAACCATATTCATTATTCTATCCATCCATTAAATGACATGTCACCATACATGTGTACTTACGGCTTACCGTCTCCACGTCGTTGTGTAATTGTAATTCAATACATTATTATTAATAATGGTGTGTATTTGGTGTAAAAAATAAATATAAAATGATAATTATTCTATATATTTTATATATTATCCAATTATATATTGTTTTAATATCAAAAAATGATATTGTCGCTCCTGCGTACGTATGGATTACCATCTCCACGAACGCGATGAGATTCATTCCCCATCGAAATCCATTCAAGACTAATTTTAGTAAGATTATAAAAACTAATTTTTAAAAACATAATATAATCCTGAATATTAATATGATACATCTTATTCATAATAAACACTACTTATAAAACAGAGTATATAAAGTAAAACAAATTAGTTAACACCCGAAATGATGATAATACAAAAATAATATTAACAATAAAATATTAAAAGATCATATATGATATCATATTAACGTATATGATTGTTTCATAATTTAATAACAATTAGTCCTCTATTATATACTAGGTTACCCTACCATTGACCAAGGAAAATTACAATATAAGGGGTTTCTTATCTCACTTTTAATTCCGTGAGATTTCCATTGTTTTCCACTTATTTATTATATAGGGTGTATTGTGTATTGTCTCTTGATATATATATGTTAGCATGATTCCCTTTATATTCCTGGAATTTTTTTATTCATTAAGTTGTTATTTACATTTTTCTATAGGACTCAATTGATTACAACGAATTAAGGGTTTTCATCTCAATTCTTATTTCTGTGAGATTCATGCCATACTGCCACTATTTCCTTTTGTGTGGTGTATGTTCTACCCAATTATTTTACTACTTGTGTAATGTAATGTAATTTATGATTAATTACATATTCATTTTATGATCCATATTTCATGGGATTTATGTTTCGTATGTTACCAAATTGGTAAAGGAATTTCAAATTTTAATTTCCACTCATTCGACTTTAAGAATACTTCATTGATTTTTTTATTCCATGATTATGTGTGGAATCCCTACTTATTATTTGTGTAGTAATTTCCACTCCCCTTTTGTGGATATAAATTTTATACACATAATAACTCCTTTGATAAATTCTCAAGTCATTAATATGAACATGATATGAGTAATTTTAACTCAATATCCATTTATTGATTTAAATATACAATTAATTGGTGTTGTTTTTAGAAAAATATGTGTGAATATCCTCTTATTGATTTACAATTAATATCTAATAATATTGAGTGTATTTAAATTTTTCACACATAATTATTTCATTGACTTATCCTTAACCTATGGATACAATCTTCACAAGATATTTCATCTCAATTTACAATCAATTGAGACATCTTTGTTATTACACACCAATTCACTATTATGTGGTGTATATGATATATTGTGACATATTATATCTTGGATACCTTTTTTCCCATGATAATATTAAGTTTTTATTATCTCGATGATTTATATTCAGGTGTCTCTCTTTTAGTTAGGAACACTAACTAAAATATCATTTTCAAATGTTTTAAAGTTTTATTATTCAAAATTTTTCTCATTAATGTCGATGTTTTAAAAATGGTTTGAAGGATTTATTTATATGGAAATTAATGTTTTAAAATTAAAATTCCTTTTAAGAGTTTCAATGTGGTACGGGACTCTTTGATTCAAAAATCTATTTTAAACAGCTTCTTGACAAATAGTGGACATTAAAATGTTTTCATGAAAAACATGGATATTTAACTCAAATAGTTTTCATCATTCTTTTCATTTATGTCAATATACTTCATTATTCTCGATTGAGGTTAATATGATACAATACAATCTTCTATACTGTATTGAATGAGTTTTTTTAGTGGATGTGCTATTTTTATACCACTCATGGTTTTTGGATAATGTATTTACATTTTGTATAATAGTTTTGATATGAATGTTTATGTTAAGTTTCAAAATTTTTATATAAGGAATGTATTTGACTTAGTAGGTGACTGGTGGAGCCTGCTATAGCTCTTAGATGCATCAGTAGGTCTTATTAAACAAACTAGTGTCTTGGAACAAGGCTTTGACAAAATATTATTTTTAGTCTTGGCCCAAGGCCTTGACTATGTTGTTATGAAAGTTTGGCATTATGGATTCCATCATTATCAAAGTGGCTATTGATATTACCTGTGATTATTCTACTAGTATAATATCAATGCAAGTAAGTAAATAGAATTATATGGATTTTTATTTTCCATATTATGATGGATTTTATGTGGAAAAGGATTTTGTTTTAGTTCTATACATTTCCTTAAATATTTATGCTTATTTATGAAATTTTCCACTATATTGTTATCCTTACTGAGCATCTGAGCTCACCCCTTTCTTTGTATTATTTTTCCCAGGATGTGAAGATGTATATTGTGACTGACATACAGGGATAGACTATGGGATCTCAGTGTTTTCTATAGAAACAATGTTGCTATATTTTTCCATTTTATGATGTAATGTATACCTTATTAATGTATCTAGTACATCTAAGGCTACTAAACTCATCAGCCTTTCGAGACCTGATCTTTTGTGTTCATGCCCATGATAATTAATAATGCATGGACTCTGGGATTCTGGGGTCGGGGCGTTACAATTATCATTAATATCATTGTTTTAAAAAGGGTTTAATAGATTAATTTATATGGACATTAATATTTTAAAATGATCATTTTTTAATACCATTAAAAAAATTCAATGACGCATAGAACACTTTTATTCAAAAATAACTTTTACAAATGTTTTAAATTTGTTTTAAAAATATATTTTATATTTCAATAACATGAATTGTTTTAATATTTCTGTAAATAAAATTTTAGGAGTGACATGTTCAATATATCATTATTTCATATTTTATGACTATATAATTGTACTTTGGAATTATATGGGTCTTTACATGATAAAATAAGGATGAGGGGTTATGTTATAACATCCAATGTATTAGGTATCAAATACTCCTATATGGCTATTTCATTTATAAGAGTGAATTTTATTAATGTCATATGTAAGTATATTCCATTTTTTAGAGTGCAATGTATGGAATTAGGTTGTATTGGTATTCCATTTTTATGGGTGACATATATGGATGTCAACCGTATGGTTATTCAATTTTAATATAATTATTTCTCATGATTAGTAGAAAAATATTATATGTTTTCTTATGAGTTTTCATGAATTTTATATATTAAAAAAAGGTATGATAATGATCATTCCTAAATATGGATATCTTTTTCATAGTAAAAAATATATGTTTGTTTATGGAAATATATTGTGGGTTTTTAATGGACTAATGGATTTATTTCTTTATGTCCCTCACTATGACTTTATGCTCATCAAAAGTCTTAAAATGGTTTTACATGTGTTATGATTAGTAATGAAAAATAATATTCCACGATGACGATATTAAAAATGTGTCTTAAAAATAAATGATGTCTTTTATAAATGGGTTTCCTTTGGGGGATAAACTGGATAATAAGTATATGAATCCAAATGTAAGGTAAGAGTATATTTTTGTAATATTTTTTCTTAAATATGAATAACCATAAAATATAATGGTCTTTGATGGTGAATTCTTGTTAAAAATACTAGATATGTTATGTTTAAGGCTAAGTCTATAATGTTGGTTATAGAGGATGATGTAGACAAAATTGTAGGTCATGTTGTTTTTTAAATAGTTTGGAATGTTATGATGAGTTTATAATTCTATGGATCATTAAAAGGATAATGTATTATTTTAACTTTTGAGGATTTATGTATTGAACAGTTAAGGTGATTAGTGGTATTTTTGGAGAAATTCACCTCTGAGGTAATTTTATGTAATAATTATTTTTGACGAAAAATAAAAAGGAATAAGATAAAAATAGAGGTTAAAAAATATATTGTTATTTTGAGTTATTTATCATATTTTGGTAATTATATAGATTTAGTAAAATAATAACCTTCAAGATGGGTTAAAACCTATCGCATTTGTAAATGCCTCATCAATAAAACCCACCACTAAAGGTTTATATGGGTGTATTAGCTAAAAATATCATACGTGAAGTCCCATGTTATTATAATTTTTCATTTTTAGTTAAATGATTTTATAGATAAAAAATAATATGATTTTGGGAATCAAATTTTTATTGAATAGATTACATTTGGATTAGAAAAGGATTTGATGATTTAGTGAATAATTTTGCATTTAAATAAGTTTTTTTTGGAACAATATATAATCATGATAAATAGAATACTACAGTATTTTATTTATGGAAAAGAGGTAGTGTAATATTTTGTAGAATTCAATGTTTATATTTTATAGTAACGGTGATTAAGTATATTTATGAAGATAGTTAATCTATCATGAAGAATACTTGTTTAGGATAATTTCTTTTTGGAATGAGACTTCAAGAGTAATTGTTATTACATGGAGATCAATTTTAGAATTTATCATGGATGATTATGTGGTTAAATCCTTCTACATTTTCGGTATTATTAATAATTTTTTGAACATTAAACATAGTTATTAGTTGAATGTTTTAGGTTGATCGTCAGGTTTCACTATTGAATTTTAAATATTAAAGTTGTTTTTCATTATATAATTTTTTTTATTTATAGGGAATTTAATTATATTTACCAAAAAATTTGGGTTTTTTAATATTTAAATATAATAGATAAAGATAGTTACTCTTTTTTGGGTTATTTGACCATCTGTTATTTAACTCTATTGCTTTAGGAGTAGAACATTCTTTTTAAAGACACATCATTGAAGAAAAAATATAAGTTTTCAGCAGAAATTTACTAAATGATGAAACTCTATATATGAAGTAAATTTATTCCACAACATAATTAAAAGGATCTTAAATTAATCTTATACATGTACTTTTCTTACTGAGAAATAAATTAACTTTTTAAAAATCATAGATTTTTTATTTAATTATTGTATTGTTTCACATAACCATGGTCTTTATCACTCTCCATAAAAAGATGGTGGTCAGTTTCTGTATTAAATTTCCACAATTTTCTTTATGTAATTCTATTATGTGTTATCTCATGTCTCCATCTTACGTCCATTCCATTCTAGTTATGTGGATATTTTATTGAACATTCATTCAATGTCATATTTGAATAATGATATTTTAAAAATTAAAAGCTTAGTTCACAATTTTAGTTAAAATCATGAGGACCAAATGTATAAATAGTGGGGTGATGAGATTTGTAAATTTCAATTTTAAAGGAATAATTTTTCATAATAGCAAAGTTGATATACTTCATCAAGCTTAAGAAAATAACTAAATAATATTGATATATTACTTCTTGATCCAAGCTCTTAAAATGATGATTATGACAATATCTAACTGGATTATTAAAATATATTTTAAATTGGTATACATAATTAATTATTTAGTGAAAATTTAAATATAAATGAATGAAAATCCTTTTTTTAAATAAATGGAAATGTTTATCTAAAAACGATTTAAATGTACACAATTCTTTTTTATAGTAATAAATTAATAAATGACACTTGTTGGATTATATTATATATATATATATATATAATATGTTAATTCAAAATTTTAACATTAATTTTATGTGTTTTATATAAATTCTATAAAAAACATTCAATTTTACACACAAAAGAATAAATTTTTTATAAAAAGTATTTTTACAGCCTTTTGATGGTGACACTATTTTAAATATGTATTTTTCTATATTATAAATTATATTCTAAAAATTAAATTTCTTCATTGGATAAGAGACAGAATATTATACTTTGGTTAAATTTTTCTTTATTTAGAAAATATATATTTTCTTAATGAATAAAAAAATACTACAATTTAATTCATAACTACTTTTCATTTAACTTATTTATGTTGTCATATTATCCATTTAATTTTTATTACTGTATAATTAGAAAAACATTTGTCATTTCATACAATTTAGGTCAATGGAATAAATTTTACCTCAAAATTGGATTAAAAAACCTTGTTATATTTTGAATCTGTTTACTTAAAAACTTAATTATTGATCTTTCAATATGATTGATTATCTTCATAATTTTTACACATTATTGATTTTAAATTACAAAAATAAACATAAATATATCTAATTATTATGAAATATATTTGTAATAGGATCAACTTTTTTTTATGACGGTAAGTTTAATTTATCAGTAATGGTTAAGGGTAAATCAGGTAATTAGATGAAAAACTAAACTCAAAATAATATATAGTTACTCCGAAACTTGTAATAATTTATTTATAGGACTGTATTCCCAAAAAATAAAATTGTTATGTCAGTTTTAAGATTACTTGTATACGCTGGTATGATGTTAATCCAATTATAATATTATATTCAAAGAGCAGAAAAATTTCGCCACACCTTAGTTCTCATAAATTTATATATTTTTAATATGTTGGGATATATGGGATATATTTAGATATAAATATTATATAAAAATCATAAAATATTACATACATCATGATAATATATTTATTATTTTGATAAAATAAATAATAATATTAAATGGTGACATATTGATGATGAAATAATTACTTCATTAATAGTAGAATCTATAAAGAATATTGAAAATATTAGAATAAATATAATATGATATAATGTATGCAATCAATAAATTTTATGAATGAAAATTAGATGTCAGTTATTTTTTAAAATAGTTTTTTTCAACTAAATCTTGATGTTTTGATATTTTTATAAAGTCACAAAATGAATGGTATCAAAATTGACACTAATATTATTTATAATAAAAATATATTTTATAAAATTTTATAAAATTGTAAAAAATATAAGATTTGTAAAATTATTTTGACTAAGCCTTATAATTTTATAAATTTCTATTTTATATGTCATTTATTATTATAATGTAATTATTTTTACAATAAAATTAAAAATTTCATGATAGGAATGTTTGAAATAATAAGGGTTTAAAAAAAGATATAGATTAAAAAATATTAAAAACATTTATACTTTTAATTTTATTATGATTATTCTACCCAAAATTATCATATATTCTAAATAGATATGTTTTTATCATTTTGGAATATAAAATAATTTATAATAATTTAATATTTTAATAATTCTAAGATGTCCCCTCCACTCTCATATAAAAGGGCACTACATCATATCATTTCTTTAAAAATAAAACTGATTTTGGATCGGAATATATCTTCCACATTCCATTCCTAGAATCCCTCCATACATTGTTGACGCCTTTTTTAATCATAACAATATTCTTAGAGGTGTTTTGTGTTAATCAAAGTTGATCGTCCAATATAAATGCTAAATTTTTAGTCAGATGTTTCTATTTTATTTCTTCTTCAAAATCGTTAAAATCTCATGTTTCAATGATAAAATAATATATCCAATTTCGTAAATATATAGAGATTATATATTTTTAATATCGTCCCAAAAATCTATCTCCACTTCTGTTAAATTAAAAATGGGTTAATTGTACATGTGTAAGTGTGAACTATCACCTCTACAAAACAATATAATTCATTTTCCATTACCCTATATCAAGGATATTTATAATTATACAATTATTTTTTATATACTATATTAATTGAATATTTATCATTATATGTATGTAATATATAACATTAACTCTTAATTTCATTGCACTTAAATATTATAACATCGTTCGTGTTTACGTGGGAAATATCACCTTCACAAAGCGTTGTGATTCATTTTTCTTCCCCAAACCACAAGACATAAATATATAAGAATATTAATATTATCTATATTATATAAATGATATTATGATCATTATGAAAATAAAAATATTACTTAATTTCTTTCCATAATGAGTGTCGAAAAATTAAAGGGTTACTCATGCGTGCATACAGCCTACAGTCCCTATGATTATAACATTGTTCATTTTTCATAACCATATAAAAAATTTTTATTTAAATTTAAAATTTGGGTTTACAATTAATTATTATTTCATTAATATTATTCCTGATATGATGTTATTGTGTCCCCTTTAACCCCATTGGAATTATGAAACTAATTTTGGACTCATATACCGAATATCGTGAAAACATTTAACGTGAACATAAATAATTAACTAATTATTATATCATGATATTATGTGATATCGAAGGAATAAAAAAATAATTTCATGAATTTTAATAGTTACCGTTACATTATTATTCAAGAAGAATGAGAATGTATTTTAGAATTCGGACTTAAGGAATATGGATATTTATCTATATTATCATTTTAAGTGTTTTTTTATTTAGTATTTATTAATATTTCTTATTCACATTAATAATTTCAAAATGGTTTTTTAGATTTTTTTTAGGGAAATTAATGTTTTAGATTTATAATTTTGTAATTTCATCACAATGGTACAATGTGGTATGTGACACATTGATTTAAAAATAAATTTATTAAATTTATTAAATTTGTTTTTAAAATTTAGTTGTTATTTAAATAACATGAAATGTTTATTATTAATTTGAATAAAATTTTATGAGTGAGATGTTGAAAATAATGGGATTTTATGTGTTATATTTATGTAATAGTACTTGGAAATTGGATGGGTGGTTACATGATAATCCAATGATCTTTGGTTATGTTATAAAATCCAATGGGTTAGAAAGGGAAGTCAGTGGTATGGCTATTCTATTTAAAAGAGTGAAATATATAAAAGCTGTTTGTATTGGTATTCAATTTTTAAGAGTCAAATGTATGGAAGTCATCCATATGGCCATTAGATTTTTTATTGTGACATGAATGAAATTTAACATTGTAGTTCATACATTTTAAAATAATTATTTCCCATGTTACCGAAAGGTATATTGTAATTTTTCTTTTGTGTTTTCATGAATATCATTGATTTTAAAAATATATGATAATGATAATTTCAAAATAATGATATAATTTTCAGGTTAAAAATATATATTTTTTATGGGAATTATTTTTGTAGTGTTAATAGACTAATGATTTTATTACATTATAACCCATACTAAGAATTTGGGCTTATACAATGTTTTAAAATGATTTTATCGGAATTATGATTGGAATGGAAAAATAATATTTCAAGATGAAAGTATTGAAGATGGATCATGAAAATAAATCATTTAATAAATTTACTTCTTTTGGTGAAAAATGGATACTAATTATAAGTGTCCACATGTATTATATTGGTATACATTTAAGAGTTTACAAAATTATATACAACAATAAACATAAGTGATTCTCAAATGTGAATTCTAGTTAAAAAACATTAGAGTATGTTATGTTTAAGGCTGGGTCCTTAGGGCCTGTCTATTTTAATGTGAATTATTTTTATATGGGGTCACCTATAGGTTCTAATTTTGAAGAAATAAATGTGTTTTTGGATGGTGGATGAAACACCATCATGATTTTTTGATGAGTTGTCTAGATTTAATAAAGGTCAGTGAATAATGTATAGTGGTAGAGTTTCTTGAGAATATTTGTTAATAATGCTCTTATGGTGGTGTGAGAAATTTCAATAGTTGGTATAAGTAGCAAGTCAACAAGTGTGAAGTGGTGAAAATAAAATTCTATTGAAGAACATATAAGGTGAATTTTTAAATTCCGTATGGAAATGTCGAGTGAGTATTGATGGTTGTGGATCTATATCCATTAGAGGTGTTTTTTAGGTAAAGGAAGAATGGTAAAGTTAGACGATGTTGATTTGGTTAATGGGAACGATAATTTAGAAACACATCGGGTAAAATGGATGTTTCTCTTCAGACTGATGCATCATGTTAGGGGACTCTGATACATTTCTTGGTTCACTGTGTGAATCTTTGGTAGGAAAGACTATTCCAATAGTTCGTTTAATGTTGAAATGTGGGAATCTGTTGGAGGAATCATGGGAGGGGAATTTTGATTTTAGTGATCATTGAAATGATCTTTTTGACTCAAAATATTCACGGTTCATTGGAGTATATCTTCAGGATGATAATTTATAAGGTGGAGAGATTGTAAGATATCTATATTTCTAGGGATGTATCATATTAAATAGTGAGTTTTGGCTATCCAAAAAATAATCACCATGGACATTATTCACAACAATAATATTTTTGGGTGGACCCTATGAATTTCATTCATGTATTTAAATAATTGACAATGTTGAAAATTTACACCCCTGTAAATAGATTCCACCACATGTAGACATATCATTAATTTATTTTCAAAACATTTAAAATATATCGTGAAAATAATACAATTAAAAAACCTACATACAACACATGTTATTAATTGTGCGGTTTTTTTTAATGGCGGTGACATGCATTCAGTGGAAAATAGGGAAAACAAATGGGGTTATTTTTTAAACCCTCTAACATCACATAACCATGAATGTGCACCCCTATCTTTGTAAGGATTCTACAGACCTCCTCTATCTACTTTAGAGCCTTGATAACTCTCTGAATTGGACCTATACTCTTCTTCACACCTCTTTCTTATATTGAAGATCCCTCATAAACCTCTGTCTTCGAAAAAATTTCCTTTGTGCACCTCCAATGTACCATTTTTCATCTCATTTAGATATATATCAATTGTAACAGCCCAAGATTTTATAAAAAATATTCTTTTTAATGTCTTGTGTTGTACGCTACACCAAAAGGAGCTTGCACAACACGCATCCTTGACTTGCCTTGCATTACACGCAATCGCGACCTTCCTCGATAGCGTGTGTAATACGCAATACCGAGTTTCACTAAACAACGATATGCTATTAAAATATTATTAAAACTAGCAAGTATGAATAGTAATAACCACTTTTTAAAATTCTGTAAATCTTATTTTTCAAAATGAACTTCATTTTTGGATTCGGAGTATCGAATTTAGCCTAAGGTGAAATTTTGGTACATTTCGGATAACTTTCATATTCTGATGAATAGTGAAAATTACTAAATTATAATTAAAAAACAACTTTTTTAATCGAAATAATTAATAGTGATAAATTATTAATTGGAGTAGTTTTAAAGTATATTTAGAATATATTTTTACAATTTAATACAATGTTGGTCATTGGATGTAATTGCACATTTAAACCAGGCATAAACAAGTGTCAATCTTTTGATAGATATTGTTTCTTAAAAACACGCTATTTGTTTTAACAGCGGGATTTAATTATAAAATTAATTAATGCAACTTCTATGTTATTAATTTGGTAAAATTGGCTACATTTTTGAATTCGGAATATGAAATATAGCTTAGGATGAAATTTTGGCATTTTTCTAAAAACCTTCATTTTTTGATGAATAGTGAAACTACTAAGTGGTAGTTAAAAAAACTGAATTTTTCATAAAACTTAATTTTACCGCTTCTGTGAATAGAATTTCAAAAATCCGAGAGACACGGTTGATGTCAGTAAGTAAAATGTGGTTCAATGAGATGAAAATAATTTTTGGTGAATAGTAACTTTTTACTTTTATTTACCACGGTTAAAAGTAAATAGAGTAATTAAGGGTAAGAATGATATTAATATTACCCAAACACATGTCCTAATTCTATTGGACAAGTGTATCTCGACCAAAAACAACCTTAAGTGTAAAATATTATCATTTAGGCCCACTTGGATTAGATTAGGACATTTATTATTATTTAATTCAAAGAAGAGTTAAAAAAGTTAAAATCAAAGTTTATTCACTAAAACATTTTTAATATGGGGTTATACATAAGATAAATTCGACTATAAATATTCATTATAAAGATAAAAAGATTTCCTATATAATGATATTTTATTTATAATTTTTAGACTTTAAATAAATTAATTTATTTATGACACAACGATGATGCAGTAATTACCCTTTTAAGGAAATATTAACATAATTGATGTTATAAATACTCAAATGAATGTAATTTGAGACTTTTTATGAATTCCACTAATTTTATAGGTTACTATGATATATTAGTGTTGATTTAATCAACTTGGTTCGAACATATAATTCTATTATGACTTTCACAAAAATCATATATCAAATAGTGTCAAAATTGACACAAAATAGTTTTTAAATCAAATATTATATTATTAATTGTTATTTTATTCCTAAAAATCTAAGGTTCGGCCAAATGACTTAGATAAGGATATATATATTAATAATAAACAATTTGGGGTTCGTTTGGCATGTTATAGTAAGTGTATTAACCATATAGTGAAAGAAAACAAAAAGACACGGTAAAAGTTAAATTATTTAACTTAGAGTTAAATCTAATTGATAAGGTTAAAATTAGAACCTAAACTTGTCTAAATCCTATTGGTTGATAGGATTTCGACCCATCCCGACTTTATCTTCGAAATAAGACCCTTTGGAACCATTATAAACCGATTTTTACTTTAATATAAAATAATATTTTGAGATATTCCTAAGGTGCCCCTCTCCTCCCTTATAAAAGGGCACCTCCTCCCCCTCCTCCTCACACCAATTTGAGCACTCAAGCTCGGCCAACCCCTGCCAAAATCTCTTCTCCACTTCCCTAGCAACATCCTAGAGGTTCTGGTCTTCCTCAAAGACCAATTTTAGTTCCCTAAGAGGAGGTCTCCAAAAGGCACTTCAAAGAAGAGGTAATTACCGTTACCAATTCTTTCATCTTTATTTCTTCTTCCACTTATTCTTCTTAGGTTGTTTCATTATGAAGTAATAACATCAGTATCACTAATATACTGATATGTTATTATAAGTATGAAACAACCATATTTCACCATCTATCTATCCTACGGAAAAAGAAATCACCGCGCGTGCGTACGTACGGAATACCGTCTCCACGCCGTGGTGTAATCTATTTTCCACCACCACCTTACATGGATGGGTATAATGGTGTAAAGAATAACTATAAATAGTTATTAAAACATCATATTGATTCTGATATATTGTATAATCCACTCCAATTCAATTCAATATTTATGGAAATGATATCATCGCTCGTGCGTACGTACAGACTACCGTCTCCACGACGCGATGAGATTCATTCTCCATGTTAACCATTTAAGAATGATTATAAAGTATATAAAAGAAATAATAATGAAATATATGACATTATAAAGCTACTGGATTTATGTATATATATATATGTATGTCATCTACTTACTTCCATTCAAGACAATAGGAAAAGGAAAACAGCGTTCATGCGTACGTACGGACTACCGTCTCCATGAACGGTGTTTTTCATTTCATTTATCTATCTATTATATATATATATACTGAATATATATGATATATAAATCATATTTTATATTCTGGAAGTAAGTAAATCATGATATAAGTAATAATAATGTCAAGAACAACAAGTCAAAACACCTACGATAAAAGAAACGATTTTACCCAAAACGCTTCTTTAACATGGAATTTACAAAAGAACGGGTAATATAATGTCATAAGTGAACCATATATGATATCATAACAATGAACATGATTCTGTAATAATTCAATGAGATTATTTAAACCATTATACAGGAGCTTCGGACACGTACAAAGCAAATCGGACCTAAGGTAAGGGAAATATCACAATCTCATTTTTATCCGAGATTGTTTATTCGTAAGTATTTACTAGGGTGTATTTTATCATCCACATCCATGTTTCATAAATATGTAATATTATTTCCATCCAACTACAATTTTCTAAATCCAATTTTACCCTTTGGTGAGTTTTTAGTAAAAGAAATGAAAGGAATCTTTTGTCGTTTTCCGTACGAGGTATTTTTTGACTTTTCCGACAAAAGTACGAAGAATGTTTTTTTTAACTTATACGGCATGAATGGATTTTTAAAACATTGTTTCCAAAAAGCTTCCTTTACAAGTTTTCAAGTTTATTTTTAATCAACTTCTTTTATTTTAAAGTTGTATGACATGTTATGAAAGGAAAAATGTTTTTTAAGAAGAAAGGATATTTTCCTCAAGAATGGAGTTCAAGTGTTTAATCAAAATGATTTTCTATCTAAGATAATAAAGGGTTCTGTTTTTATCCCTATTATTAAATTGATTTGTTCATGTTGTGATGAAATTATTTTTATGAATTCCTTTATCTTATATGAATTGATTTATGATGTCATGATGTTTCAAGAATCCCATTTTTGTTACATGTGTTATGCGATGATGTATGTTTTATGATTATGTGGCACACATAAGAAAGGATTCATTATAAGATGGGTGGGACCTATATCTCCCTCCAATGCATTGGGTAAAGATTTTATATCTCATGAGATAGACAGGGCTAGAACGGTAGGTTATACCGGTTCAGTGAAACAGGACTGAAACGAGGGTTACTCGATTCAGAAAGGGACTTTGTCCACTAAGATAGTCTTGGCAATTAGTCTTGACTAACAAGAAATGATTCTCTATGATTATGTGTGTATGCCACAAAGTTTCATGTTTTAAGTTATGATTATTGGGATTACTTTTTCACTGCCATGATTTATCCCATGATTATGAAATTATGCTCTCTTTTGCAGGTTATGATTTCCAAAATGTTATGTTCTTATGAATATGATGTGATTGATATTTATTTTGTTTACCCTTACTTATCATTTGAGCTCACCCTTTTTTGTTTTCTTTTCCCCAGGATATAAAGAAAGGTTTTAGGTAAAAAAAAGGAAGATCTTTATGGGAGATTTTGAAGATCTTTCACCACGATTAGAAGATTATAGTCCGAGTTTCCAAAGACACTAAACTATTAAGGTCCTTGTGTGTGTGTTTTTGTAATGTACTAAGTATTCCGCAAAAGTAATGTAATGTCAATGTACGTCAAGATACGGGTCTCTACAGTTGGTATCAGAGGAAAGTTTTAGTCAACCTTTGGAAACTAGGATGCGAAAACGTTAGTGAGATCCCTAGAGATATTTCTAAGGTATGTCTAGGGATGTCTCTAAGGTTAAGTATACGTATAGGTTATAGTCCTAGAATTTCTCTAACGATCTTAGAATTTAACCTAAGATGTTAGATATTGAGGGTACTACCCCTTTATTATATTGTTTTCCCTAGCATGATTTTTGCCTCTCACACTATTCTTTTGGGGTTTTAGACGATGACTGGAACCCGAAGGAACCGTGTTGATCAATGCAATGGACAATGCAATGATTGTCCCCCTGAGCAACCAAACGATATGGGAGCTGGAATAAAAAATCATGTAGCCATGCTCACACAACTTTCTCAAGCTATGAATCATGCAGGACTTCCAAACGAGCAAAGGAAGGAGCAACATTCTGTTGAATCCTTCATGAGGCAGCGTCCGCCTTCTTTCAGTGGGTCTACTGATCCATTAGTTGCTGAACAATGGATTAGTACTACTGAAAAGATATTTTCAGTTCTTCAATGTTCTGAACATGATAAAGTCATCTTAGCAGTATATCGTTTGGAAGGTGAAGCTGATCAATGGTGGAATCTTATCAAGAATACGAGGCAAAGAGATGAAATTGATTCCATGTAATGGGACGAGTTCAAGAACTTGTTTTTCAGTAAGTACTTCCCTCGTATTCTTCGAACGAAGATGGAGAAGGAGTTTCTTGAACTAAAGCAAAAGGATGATGAATCCGTTGGTATATACGAAGCGAATTTTACAAGACTTGCAAGGTATGCATCTGGCATTCTCATCCAACCTGAAAGTAAAGTTGATCGATTTTTCAGTGGCTTAAAACCAAGTCTTCGAAGGGCATTAGCTATAAGAGACTTCAGTAGCTATGAAGAAATTGTGCGTTGTGCTATCAAGGTAGCAATGGAAGTTGGTGTTACATATCCATCTCATGGTTTTGACAAGAAACGAAAGATGGAGTTCAAGGAGAAATCTCAGAATAATGGTGAAAAGAAGATGAATGTTTCCTTATGCACAAAGTGTGGAAAGAAGCATGGTGGAGATTGTCTTAAAGGGACTAGAAAATGTTTTAAGTGTGGAAAAGAAGGTCACCGAGCAGCTGAGTGTCGAAGTAATGGAAAAAGGGATTCTAATGAAGTGAATAAAGCAAACACTGCAGAGAACGCACAACCAACACTTCAATGCTTCAAGTGCAAGGAGATGGGACATTATTCCAATAAATGCCCTAATCCAAGGGTTAGTGATGATCGATATGAGCAACCGCTTAAGGAAAAGGACAAAGGGAAGTCACATGCGATCACTATTGGCAATGTTGAATATGACAACGATGTGGTGGAAGGATTAAGTTTTTATGTAATGGGATTCCAAAATAATGTTGTATCATGGAATATTGGAATATTTATGTATTGGTCTAATGTGGTATTCAAAGTGATTGAGATATTATGCGCATAATGAAGGGAAAACGAGAAAATGAAATTTTTAACAGTATTCATGAGCTCATGATTGATATAAGGACTAAGTGATATCATGGTTTGAGTATATAGAATTTTGAGGATTTTGGTATGCGGAAAGTGTTAACTTTTAACTACATTCAAGTTTTCACTAAGGTTCAATGGGTATTCAAGAGAGTACAAGATTAAGGCCTTTGAATGTTTGGAATGTGTCCAACAAGATATATCTTATGATATATGGGGATCAACGATGGTATTAAATATCTGGTAATCGTTTTCACTATGTTATGAGAATGGACTGCAGTATTATGGATAGGACTAAAGATTGGAAAGGATTATGTTGGACATAAGTTAGTATTGTTTAAGGATAGAAGTTTTTTCGATATTATTTATGGAATGTTATAGTAATATAGTTTTAGAAAAAGGACAACCTGCAGGACGGGCGACAGCCCATCGCTTTGGACAAGGCTGTGGGAATCGAACCCACAACCGAAGTGCGACTGGCCTTTATCGCCTACCACTGGCCTACAGGAAGTCCCTGTTTAGTAGAAACTAGTTTTATTATATTAAGCAGTATGATATATGAAGTATAAGTCCATTTTAGGAACTATATATGATTAATCTCACTATTGATCGACTTATGTATATAATTTTTGCTAACCTTTTGTTTGAGACAGATGGAATGACCCGTCATTCTATCACATGATCTGATAACACTTCACGAATAACAAATTCAACTTCATTTATTTAAGAGATGAAGTGGAAATTGTTCTAGGCACGAACAATAGTGAGATTGTACCAAAATAAAGAAAGAATTTATTCCAATTCAAATTTTCAACTTTAGGGAAATGATCTTGAAAACCAAAAATGTTGTCCTAGTGATCTTATACCTGATGAATCGGATGGTACCTTAGATCGTCACAAATTTATGGATTTGTGATTATTGGCTTTTCCATAGCCATGTTCTCTACCACTCTCCATCAGAACATGATGGTTAGATTTCTCTTCCATATCAATATTTTCACCTATGTGGAAACCCAATGATTAGTTTATTTGGGTAACCGTTACGTTTCATACTTTTGTTTTTAAAGATTGGTTTTGATATTCCTTTTTACGATGTGGGTTTCTATTAAAGAAACTTTCAAATATTAAACCATTTATAACCCCGACGAATTTCGAGGGCGAAATTCATTTTAAGGGGGGTAGAATGTAACAGCCCAAGATTTTATAAAAATTATTCTTTTTAATGTCTTGTGTTTTACTCTACACCAAAAGGAGCTTGCACAACACGCATCCTTGACTTTCCTTTCATTACACGCAATCGCGACCTTCCTCGATAGCGTGTGTAATACGCAATACCGAGTTTCACTAAACAACGATATGCTATTAAAATATTATTAAAACTAGCCGGTATGAATAGTAATAACCACTTTTTAAAATTCTGTAAATCTTATTTTTCAAAATGAACTTCATTTTTGGATTCGGAGTATCGAATTTAGCCTAAGGTGAAATTTTGGTACATTTCGGATAACTTTCATATTCTGATGAATAGTGAAAATTACTAAATTATAATTAAAAAACAACTTTTTTAATCGAAATAATTAATAGTGATAAATTATTAATTGGAGTAGTTTTAAAGTATATTTAGAATATATTTTTACAATTTAATACAATGTTGGTCATTGGATGTAATTGCACATTTAAACCAGACATAAACAAGTGTCAATCTTTTGATAGATATTGTTTCTTAAAAACACGCTATTTGTTTTAACAGCGGGATTTAATTAAAAAATTAATTAATGCAACTTCTATGTTATGAATTTGGTAAAATAGACTTCATTTTTGAATTCGGAATATGAAATATAGCTTAGGATGAAATTTTGGCATTTTTTTGAAAACCTTCATTTTTTGATGAATAGTGAAACTACTAAGTGGTAGTTAAAAAAACTGAATTTTTCATAAAACTTAATTTTACCGCTTCTGTGAATGGAATTTCAAAAAACCGAGAGACATGGTTGATGTCAGTAAGTAAAATGTGGTTCAATGAGATGAAAATAATTTTTGGTGAATAGTAACTTTTTACTTTTATTTACCACAGTTAAAAGTAAATAGGGTAATTAAGGGTAAGAATGATATTAATATTACCCTAACACATGTCCTAATTCTATTTGACAAGTGTATCTCGACCAAAAACAACATTAAGTGTAAAATATTATCATTTAGGCCCACTTGGATTAGATTAGGACATTTATTATTATTTAATTCAAAGAAGAGTTAAAAAAGTTAAAATCAAAGTTTATTCACTAAAACATTTTTAATATGGAATTATACATAAGATAAATTCGACTATAAATATTCATTAGAAATATAAAAAGATTTCCTATATAATGATATTTTATTTATAATTTTTAGACTTTAAATAAATTAATTTATTTATGACACAACGATGATGTAGTAATTACCCTTTTAAGGAAATATTAACATAATTGATGTTATAAATACTCAAATGAATGTAATTGGAGACTTTTTATGAATTACACTAATTTTCTAGGTTACTATGATATATTAGTGTTGATTTAATCATCTTGGTTCGAACATATAATTCTGTTATGACTTTCACAAAAATCATATATCAAATAGTGTCAAAATTGACACAAAATAGTTTTTAAATCAAATATTATATTATTAATTGTTATTTTATTCCTAAAAATCTAAGGTTCGGCCAAATGACTTAGATAAGGATATATATATTAATAATAAAAAATTTGGGGTTCGTTTGGCATGTTATAGTAAGTGTATTAACCATATAGTGAAAGAAAACAAAAAGACACGGTAAAAGTTAAATTATTTAACTTAGAGTTAAATCTAATTGATAAGGTTAAAATTAGAACCTAAACTTGTCTAAATCCTATTGGTTGATAGGATTTCGACCCATCAACACTTTAGCTTCGAAATAAGACCCTTTGGAACCATTATAAATCGATTTTTACTTTAATATAAAATAATATTTTGAGATATTCCTAAGG
Source organism: Viscum album (assembly GCA_963277665.1). Classification (NCBI taxonomy): domain Eukaryota; kingdom Viridiplantae; phylum Streptophyta; class Magnoliopsida; order Santalales; family Viscaceae; genus Viscum; species Viscum album. The sequence goes on from OY728146.1 coordinate 1,118,929,157, forward strand.
TGCCCCTCTCCTCCCTTATAAAAGGGCACCTCCTCCCCCTCCTCCTCACACCAATTTGAGCACTAAAGCTCGGCCAACCCCTGCCAAAATCTCTTCTCCACTTCCCTAGCAACATCCTAGAGGTTCTGGTCTTCCTCAAAGACCAATTTTAGTTCCCTAATAGGAGGTCTCCAAAAGGCGCTTCAAAGAAGAGGTAATTACCGTTACCAATTCTTTCATCTTTATTTCTTCTTCCACTTCTTCTTCTTAGGTTGTTTCATTATAAAGTAATAACATCAGTATCACTCATATACTGATATGTTATTATAAGTATGAAACAACCCTATTTCACCATCTATCTATCCTACGGAAAAAGAAATCACCGCGCGTGCGTACGTACGGAATACCGTCTCCACGCCGTGGTGTAATCTATTTTCCACCACCACCTTACTTGGATGGGTATAATGGTGTAAAGAATAACTATACATAGTTATTAAAACATCATATTGATTCTGATATATTGTATAATCCACTCCAATTCAATTCAATATTTATGGAAATGATATCATCGCTCGTGCGTACGTACGAACTACCGTCTCCACGACGCGATGAGATTCATTCTCCATGTTAACCATTTAAGAATGATTATAAAGTATATATAAGAAATAATAATGAAATATATGACATTATAAAGCTACTGTATTTATGTATATATATATATATGTATGTCATCTACTTACTTCCATTCAAGACAATAGGGAAAGGAAAACAGTGTTCATGCGTACGTACGGACTACCGTCTCCATGAACGGTGTTTTTCATTTCATTTATCTATCTATTATATATATATATATATACTGAATATATATGATATATAAATCATATTTTATATTCTGAAAGTAAGTAAATCATGATATAAGTAATAATAATGTCAAGAACAACAATTCAAAACACCTACGATAAAAGAAACGATTTTACCCAAAACGCTTCTTTAACATGGAATTTACAAAAGAACGGGTAATATAATGTCATAAGTGAACCATATATGATATCATAACAATGAATATGATTCTTTAATAAGTCAATGTCATTATTTAAACCATTATACAGGAGCTTCGGACACGTACAAAGCAAATCGGACCTAAGGTAAGGGAAATATCACAATCTCATTTTTATCCGAGATTGTTTATTCGTAAGTATTTACTGGGCTGTATTTTATCATCCACATCCATGTTTCATAAATATGTAATATTATTTCCATCCAACTACAATTTTTTAAATCCAATTTTACCCTTTGGTGAGTTTTTAGTAAAATAAATGAAAGGAATCTTTTGTCGTTTTCCGTACGAGGTATTTTTTGACTTTTCCGACAAAAGTACGAAGAATGTTTTTTTTAACTTATACGGCATGAATGGATTTTTAAAACATTGTTTCCAAAAATCTTCCTTTACAAGTTTTCAAGTTTATTTTTAATCAACTTCTTTTATTTTAAAGTTGTATGACATGTTATGAAAGGAAAAATGTTTTTTAAGAAGAAAGGATATTTTCCTCAAGAATGGAGTTCAAGTGTTTTATCAAAATGATTTTCTATCTAAGATAATAAAGGGTTCTGTTTTTATCCCTATTATTAAATTGATTTGTTCATGTTGTGATGAAATTATTTTTATGAATTCCTTTATCTTATATGAATTGATTTATGATGTCATGATGTTTCAAGAATCCCATTTTTGTTACATGTGTTATGCGATGATGTATGTTTTATGATTATGTGGCACACATAAGAAAGGATTCAGTATAAGATGGGTGGGACCTATATCTCCCTCAAATTCATTGGGTAAAGATTTTCTATCTCATGAGATAGACAGGGCTGGAACGGTAGGTTATACCGGTTCAGTGAAACAGGACTGAAACGAGGGTTACTCGATTCAGAAAGGGACTTTGTCCACTAAGATAGTCTTGGCAATTAGTCTTGACTAACAAGAAATGATTCTCTATGATTATGTGTGTATGCCACAAAGTTTCATGTTTTAAGTTATGATTATTGGGATTACTTTTTCACTGCCATGATTTATCCCATGATTATGAAATTATGCTCTCTTTTGTAGGTTATGATTTCCAAAATGTTATGTTCTTATGAATATGATGTGATTGATATTTATTTTGTTTACCCTTACTGAGCATTTGAGCTCACCCTTTTTTGTTTTCTTTTCCCCAGGATATAAAGAAAGGTTTTAGGTAAAAAAAAGGAAGATCTTTATGGGAGATTTTGAAGATCTTTCACCATGATTAGAAGATTATAGTCTGAGTTTCCAAAGACACTATACTATTACGGTCCTTGTGTGTGTGTTTTTGTAATGTACTAAGTATTCCGCAAAAGTAATGTAATGTCAATGTACGTCAAGATACGGGTCTCTACATCAATATTACAGAACTCTTATTGAATAAATAGGGGTTGTTTATCTAATGATATATCTAGATTTAGATCATGTTTTTTCGATATTGATTAATTTTAAACATGGATCTTGGAAGTAAATCATGATATCCTTCATCATCATTATTCCGTAAAAATTGGAAATATCTGTTGGAGACCGTTCTCCATGATTCTTGAGGTAGGTGGTCCAAGATTCAATTTCTATAGTCATGATAACAATTATGTGTATGTAATTGCAGAATTTGTATTTTATGTTTAGCAATTTCTTTATTTATTAAATTAGTTAATTTGGAGAATTAATTAGTTAAAGGAAATGTGAAATTAGGCTATTGGTATTTTAGATAATGAAAAATTAATTTCAAATTAACTATGGAGTAATTGATACTATTGAACATGTTTAATTAAATATTGAATTAATTTATGGGGATAGATGGGTTCATGAATTAGTTGAATTGGAATAAATAATTGTAGGATTTATTATTTTTAATTGTTCTGATTAGGACATTTTTATTGATTTTTTTATTTATTGAATTAAATGATATGATTGAATGCGATTAATTAAAGGCGAGTCTAATTAATTGGAAATAAAGAAAAAATAATTTTAGGCGTAATTGAAAGGGGTTGAATATGATAAATTAATTTTGAATTAGCTAAACATATATTACAAGGACAATGAATTAGATAACTAAATGGAATGGTTGAATATGATTAATTAGTTTTGGATTAATTAATTTGAGTTGACATGAACAATTAATTAGAAAATTAATTGAAGGTGGTTAATGGGATTAATTTATTTATAAATAAATAATGTAATCTCACATGCACAATTAATTGTAGAATTAATTCAAGTGAATGAATGTGATTAATTAGTTGGTGAATTAATTAATCTACTAAATTTGATCAATAAATTAGTGAATTATTTATACTGAATGGAATTTTATTAATTTATTAAGTAATTAACTATTTAATAGAAATGTGCATTAACAATTAGTTGGTGAATTAATTGAATGGACTTAGAAAGATAAATTAATTTTGTATGTAATTAATGGATATAAATTTATTAAATAATTGGTGACATAATTAATGTATGAAATGGTTTAATTTTTGATTTGGATTAATTAATTTGATAATTAATTTATATAATTGTAATGAAGTAATTTAATGAGTTATATTTATTAAATTACATATTAGTTATTTGGGATTTTTATGTTTCAAAATATGAATGATTTAGATTAATTAATTTCAAAATTAACAAATGGGGATTCCTGTGATCAAGTAATTGAAATATTAAGATTAATTAATTGGATAATAAAATAATTGATGTTGTTTTGTTGATAAAATTGAATTGGTTAGTTTAATTATGTGGTGAATTAATTAATTTGGATGGTTGTTGTGGGGAAATTCAAGGAATTGTATTAATTAATCGATGAATTAATTGATGTGAATTGTTAGGTTGTTGAATTGAAATGATTAGATAATTAATTATTTAATAAATAATAGGATAACTGTTATTTTTAATTTGGAAAATTAAATTTTTATTAAATAATAGGATATTGAGATAGATGATTCGAGATAATTAATTGTAGAATTAATTATGAGTTTTTGAGATTGTTAATGAGATATCTTATTGTAAAAATAATAATGGGATTTCATGTTGCGAAAATTGATTAATTAATGGATTATTTATTTAGTGGGATTCAAGTACTTAATTAATCGGGGAATTACTTAAGTGTATTTATGTGGTATGATAATTATGGAATTGGTTATAACATTGATGTGATTAGTTGATTGTTAAATTATATAGAGGAACTTAAAAAATTAATTAATTGAAAAATTAATATTGTTAATGTGATTAGGTAATTGTTGAATTAACTAATAGATTGAAAACAATTATTTAATTATTTTATTGATTAAACTGAAGAGTTGTTATTAATTAATTGGTATATTAATTAATTGGAAATATGTTTTTAGTTTATTGTTTAATTAACAAATGGGAAGGGATATCATGAATTAATGGTTGAATTAATTAATTGAGATGGATAACATAATTGATGAATTAATTAATAGAATAAGTGGAGGTTAATTATGATAACGGGATTAATTTTTTTAACCATGGTAGATAAACAGGGTGTTAGACATAATGATCTATGCAGATGATAATTATATAAATTCTTAGTTGATTGGAGTAATAAATTTGAGGAATTAATTACGGTATATGGATGATAAAACACCAGAGTGTTAATTAGGAAATTTATAATGGGATATTGATGAAATGAAATAAATAATTAATTGTTCAATTTATTATCATATATTTATTTATTGTGTTTGAATATTAAAAGGGTGAAGTAAATATTGGATATTGATTTTATGAAAATATTAATTATTTTTTAATAATTTAATGAGTTTGCATTAATTAATTTATGAACTAATTAATGACTGGTCAATGTGGTTCTAGAACAGGAGATCTTGGCAGATGATTCTATAAATGGACAATTGTTAAATGGGTGCTAGACATGTTTGTATATGAAAATGATTGATCTATCTATATGACAGATAAATGTGGAGCATGACACGATGATCTACACTAATTATTAGCTCACACAATTGAAAACTGGGAGGGTAGAAATGATGAACTAAACTGATGGTATATATGCCTGGTCAGAATAGTAAGGCTATACATGACCTTACATTCCTAATATATATATAGATATATAACATGATTGGTAAATGGGGTACAATACGTGGTGTTGTACACCCAAACCATTGGAAATGGAATATTGTTTCATTTTGATATAATAATGAAATTGATATGTAATGGATAAAGAAAACCAATCTCTTAAAATAATTGCAAAATGATAAAGATAAATGGATTAGACATTGGTAAGGGTAGTAGAAGGTATTGAGGATTGGGTGTCCTCAGGATCCTAGGTCTATATGCAATTAAATAAAGGATAATTTAATAAATATAATCTATTTAGATTATTACATGTATCTTATTATTTATAAAATATACTACACTATTATTGAATGGAATATTTTTACACAACATTGGTGGTGGCCTCCAGAGTTGTACTAAACCCATACTTGGGATGTCTGATCTATATCTTAATTGGTTACATGTTTGTAAGACATATTAATGGAGAGTGTCATTTATTAGAGTGCTGATTTGGGTGGATTATAGTGGGGGTACCATATATGGTTTCAATCCCTCTGGAAAATATTAATTTTTCTATTTATAGTTTCATTTGATATGTGTCTTGAACTTTAGAATGACATATTTTTTGTTCAGTTTTGAATATATATTTTTAGTTTTGGTCATCATTGGATAATTTGTTTTTTCTAAGATAATATATATGCTTCTCTTATTGTATTATTTATTTCCTCTTGCATATTACTCTATTAAATGAGTGTATATATTCCCCATTATTGACTTATCACACCCTCGATTCTATTCGGAAGACTAAGGCATAGGGTCCTTCCTATGGAAATGTGACCGGTTAGTTTGGGGCACTAGTTTGAGGAACCCAGCCCATCAAATTACAAAAAAAATATTTTAAACCCTAGTAATAATCCAAATTATAGGAATGTAACCTAATATTTTTTATAAGATAGATATTATGTGGTTTTTCTAGTAGTATGTCCCTATCAATACAAATGAACATTGGCATAGTTGTGTCATATACTCACATAAGGATAAAGAACGTGAATGATTCATATTATAATTTAACACTATCTTTACCATTTCATGATGGGTGGGAGTACAATGTGACACCATGATAGACATCCCTAGTGATTATTTGTGGGTAAATTAATATTTTTCTTCACACACAATTATGATTAATGTGAGGTTTGATCCTATAGAAATATATTCTAGGAAATAGTGGTATGTGGTAAACAAAATATTTCATGGATAGATACATTTATGGTTAGTTATATGACTAAATCCATAGTTTACCCTTTAAATATATTATTAAATTGAATTTTATGATGATGAAAGATTTTTTGTAATATTATTATTAGAATCAAACAGTTTTTTATTATGTTATTTCATGAAAATGTTTCTTTAGGAATGATGTATAAATTAATATTAAGAAAAATTTATGATTTTTTTGATTTTTTATATAGAATAAATTTATTTTTTGAAATTATTAATTCTATTTTAGAGAATATTTTATCAATGTGTTAACTTGTTTAGTATATGAAATTTGGAGGTAATTCATGTTTTTTGGGAGAAATATTAATACTGATCATAGAAAATACGTGATAAAGTAATTTGGATTTATGGATTTTGAATTAGGAATGAAAGACTTCGGGGGACCCTCAATGTTAACTAGATAGAGAATATATTTAGAATTATATTGGATTATTTTGGATTTTATGGAATAATATATTATAATTTTTTAGACTGCAAATTAGTTCTAACAAATGTGTCTTTAATAAATTTCATGAGATGTAATGAATGAATTATTAGTTATTTAATGTTATTATTACTATTTTCAGAATGAAAAATATATCAGGAATATTAATTTCTATAAGTAATAATTGATATATATGTTGAAATATATTGTCGAAAACCCTATTGATAAATTATTCTTAAAAAATGGATTGAAATTATTTATGTAAATTTTTCTCTTGTACTCTATCATGATATGAGATAAATTCATCAATATTATTGAAGGTACCTTGAATTAATTTTTGTATTCTCTTCATTTTTTTCAAAAAATGGTTATTTTATCCTATAATAAATTATTGTTTTTTGGTAAATTACTTTCACATAAACATGTTATGAATCAATATAAATTATTATATTTATTATATTTTATTCTCTATGTCTATATTTTAACATCACACTAATTTTTTCTTTATCCATGAACACAATTTTGTGTTATTTTATGTAAATATTTTTTTAAACATTCTTTTTTAAGGGATTTTTTAATATACCATTGTATGTTGTTGTTTTTAATGAATGTTATTTTAAAAAATTAAACCATTGATGAAGGGGATAAATGTTCAAGGGCTCAGTTTATTTAACTATACTTTAATGTGACTCCCATATATTTTAAAATATATTTCTACTTAAATAATTTTTTTTCTTTTACATCATTAATTAAATTATACACTTACTCTAAAAAATCATTTGATGTTGATTTTATTATTTAAATAAAATAAGTATAACATAAATGTTAATATTAAAAGTAATAAAATGAGTAAGTAATTTTTAAATTTTATATATTATGGTTTTATATAATTTTAATTCATTGAAAAATATGTGTACATTTTTTAGTAAACTCATCTTTTATTTGGAATATAAAAATTCTTCATAAGTGGTGTTTCTTTTTGTATGAAATTATTTTAATTATTTTCCACCACAGTTAGTAAATTTATTTTTTTACAATATAATAAATTTTGATATAATTGAAAAAATTATCTTAGGTGTGAGTTTTTATAATTTCCATTAAAGGATTTATTTTATAGTTAATAGTAAAAATTACAAAATAAAATTAAACGTGTACTTCATTTCTAATAAAATTTCTCAACATGAAAAAAATTGATCTTCAATTAACAAGATTATAAGACAAATAAAAATAATCTAATTATTTACATATGAATTAGTATTATACTTGATTTTGTTATAAGTCCTGTTTTTGGATGAAAAAACATATTTTTCTAAAAAGTATTTTTATGTACATGATTTTTAAAAAAAAAATAAATCAATAAATCAATTTTTATCAATTTTTTTAAAAAAAATTATATAATTTATATCCAGTAAAATTATTTTATATTCATATTAGATTATTTCTAGTAGGAATTGAAAAAATATATTTTTAAATGAAAATAATACCTTCTTCTAAACATTATTGTAGATTTTTTTGGTAAATTATATGTAAATTAAATTCATTTTATTTTATAAATTAAATGTTGTAAAAATTATTTCCATTTGGAACCGAAATAATTTATATAATTTAATAGTGTTTATAAATTTTTTTCATTATGTGTAGATATCATCAAAATAATTTTTCCCTTAAGTAAAAGAGAGACATATAGGTTAACACTATGGGATAAATATTATTATTCAACAATAGCATTCCTATAACCGAGATTATAAGTGGTTTTTGAACATTGTAATATTATATTGTTATATACTTTTTCAACAAATAGTTTTTTGAAATTTGCAACCCAAGCATGAATTTTTTGAAGATAAGTTATATTTTATTCCATTTAAAAAATTACAGTTGTGTATTTAAAATTAATGGAATGGTTTTAAAATCCATTGTATCTTGTATTTTTATAAATTTATCCAAAAAATGAGTTTTTTATTTAAATAAGAAAATACATCTAAATTAATTTCAAAATTTATTTGAAGGTAAAATGGGTCTTAATTATCAATCTGAAATTCTCTTTAAAAATTTTTCTATGTGTTTTGTGTACCTATATTATAAGAATCTTATAAAAAATATATTAAAAAATAATGTTCAAATGGATAAATAATTATCATTCATAATGTCCAAATTCATTATTAAGGATCAATTAATTTTTACTCATTTAATTATGTTTTCATGGTAAACATCTATGTTTTAATTATAATAGTTAAAATGATTTTCAAGATGTTAAACATAGATACATAAACTAAAATATATTTCAAACATTCCAAAATGTGATTTTTGAGTTTATTTATACCCTATTTTAACATATAATTTAATTATGGGTTGCTTCCGGCTACATGACATGATTGAGATATATATATATATATATAGTATTCAATATTTTTTATAATTCCAAGTGTGACTATTCCATATCTTATAAAAGGATATAAACTCTCCAATATTTTCCAAAAATCACAATCCTTATATATCTACATTTAAATTTCATAATAGCTATTACTTAACTGTTTTTTGAATCTTTGGGCTTTTTGGAGTACCAACCAGTTAAAGCATATGGTGTAAGAAAATGGAGGTTTCTCTTCAAATAGGTACAAAACAAAACCTAGTATTTAAAATTTATTTATTATTCTAACAAAAATATTTGTATAGTATTTATTGTAATATAAGTAATTATGTATATGAAATATTCATAATTTTTTTAAAATAAATGGTCAATAGTTTTATACATTCATTCCATGAAATGGGAAATAAAAAGTCCCACTTGTGTGTACTTGCAGACTACCTCATCCACATAGTGATATAATCTATTATACTTCAATATAATTCATGGTTAGTTATGACAGTTGATTTAATATCTATATATGATATTTATAAAAAAAATTATAATTTTATATTTTTAATATTGTAACTACTTTTCTACCTTTATGTCTATTGAAAACGTTATTTTCACTATTGCGTATATGTGAACGACCACCTCAAATAATTTCATTTATTATTTTTAATTTATTATATGGATTTTAATAATGACTAATGTAATTAATATATATTAAATATATTATATAATAATTATTTTTTAATGTTTAATTATTATTTTTATTTCTTTTTTTTCAACCATCAAATCATAGAGACATCATTCAATAGTACATTTGGATTATCCGCTCCATAAATTGATATAATTCATTTTTATAATAAATTTATATTAATAATTATAAATTTATATATATTAATTACATATGATAATCATTAATTTATTAAAAATATATAGATGATGGAACAATGAAAATTTTACTTATACTAGGACTACTAAACCAAAGCTTTCATGAATTGTGACTAAGTTATCAACCAGAATATTGATTCTAATTAAGATTTTTAAGACAAATTTTTTAAGACAGTATTTGTAAATAATATGTTATATGATATATATGAGTGTGGCAGTGGATTTTATGAATTATAAATATATTATTTCTATTAATTTGTATTGAAAACATAAGATGTAATACCAATCATTATGTTATGGTTTTCTCTTATCATATTTGATTCTAATATTCATATACCATATTCACCATTTGTTTCCATTCTATAGTTTCTATAATTAACATGAATATATTTTGGAATTATTATCATAATATTATTTAGTTTTTTTATAAACATTTATGGTACTCTATTAGGCTTGATTATGATTCGTTGATTAAAAAATATATTGGGACATTTGTTGTGTTATGAACCAATCCACATTTATAACTAAATCATACAGACAATTTTACTTGTTATATCTTGATTATTTTTATTTTCATGATATTTGATTATTTTATATTTACTCAATGAGATTGTTATTGAAATGATTCCAATGAGTTAATGGATTTATGTCACATTCCAATTTTAAATAAGATATTCTATTATTTAATTTCCATTTAGAATATTACTTGATGATTATATAACAATGAGAACTAATTTTAACATCCCGATCAAATCCACCATGTATTTTATTGGGTTTTACATGTCCTCGGGTGTGCATTCTTATACAGAAGAGGTTCTTGACTAGCAGAAAGGGTATCATGAGGAGCCTTGGGGAGACTACACCCTCTGTTAGTGTTTACATTGTAAATAAATTACCAAATGAAAAAATATCTCATATAAAAATATAATTTTTTTAAATGTGCAATGTTAACTAAACATGTTCTAAAAATAAACTACTTTTATTGTGACGTTATTTATTACTGTATAAATAATCATATAAGAAATATATGTAAACATCATTCCATTTTATGTATGTCCATGTCTGCTACTAGATCCATTATCAACTATTGATCCATCCAAATGGTTTCAAATCCCTTTCTATATACCCTTAATAATATCTATCAGTCTTCCAAAACATTGTTGTAGGGTGTGATTAAATACCCCAGTAATAACAAACCAATTATTCCATAACTATATTATCTCAATTATACTACTGTAATCCATAACAATAGTAAATATATAACAAGAAAATAAAAATATAATTGAAGAAAAAGATATCATGTGATAACCAAGTAGCCACAAAACATCATTCATAGATTTTTCAATTCCATGCTAGTAGGATAAAAAAATATGTTAAAAGTATTTATACTAGCCACTGAGATAATGAATTTGTTTCTTGAAAACATCATAGTAGCATGTGTATGTGAAATAATGTTCACCATTTACCTCACATATGGCATGATTCTCATTATTAATGAGTCAATTATAACACTTACAAATACAATATGCCTCACTATAATAATTTTATATAAACAATGAATTAATATAATTATGTTAAAATAAAATACATTTCGGGCATATGGATACTTAGATTCCACTGCCTAGAGTGTATCCTTGTCATGGAACCATTGTAACAACATAATATTTAATGAAATATCTTACATAAAATTAACACTAATTCCTTAATATATTATGTTAAATGTAATACCTAGTAAATATAACAATACACACTACACCATGTTTATCTATTAGAAAATGAAACATCGAGTTTCTTTGATAACTTGTGTTACACAAAAGAATGAGTTTTATAGAACAACAGTGTAGTATTAATATTTAACAAGACATTTATGACTCATCTATAAGAATGTTAATAATGAATATAATTTACTGAATTATGAATATATTGATTGTACATGTTTAGAAAATGTGTTCTTAGGTTACTAATAAATAAGAAATGATTGTAAAACCAATTGAAGATAGGGTATCAATTTTTATAAAAACATTTATTTCCACAACGATATAATACCATAATAAATTAATATAAAGACCCGGAAATTCTGTGGAATATTTTTTTCATAAATACATGGGATTTTTACTAGTCTGCGAAAATTTACGGTGCTTGATTCCGAGGCTCGGTGTGCCTAGAACCAATTATTGATGTTTTGTTCGAGTACATTCAATAAACATATGATCATGATTTTATAACTTTTGAACTGATGCTCGGAACTAAAATCTGAGGGCACCATTGAACTCACAGTGCCAATAGACGCTTAATAAGACTATCACCTCAATGGAAGATGTTTGAGAATGATTGTTAGTTTTTGGATTTTTATAAAATATAGTGTAAAACACATTATTTTATTTTAAGCCTTTATGTGTGTGTTTGTGGGTTAAATACTCCATGAGGGAGTTGGAGGTGGGACCACCACACCGTAACCTCCCATGAGAGGTTGTGGTGGTGGGGCCCACCCTAGGTCTAAACACCTCTTAACAATTAATGTGGTGGGGGCCACAGAGGACGAAATCCCATGAACTCCCCATTTGTGGTGCCACAACCACCCTTGGATCCTTTTGAACTCCTGTAATTAATTTTTTTCCTACACATAGGAAATAATTATGTGGAGCCCCCAATTAATTGATTACTCACTTTTTGAATATTTTTCCAACAAATTAATAGGATTACAAACTATTATTTTGGTTGGAATATTCGCTTTGGGTCATCGAGGAGAGGAGGAGCTCTTCGAGATAGAACGCCAAGGAGGAAAGAACTCTCCAATAAAGAATGCTTCATCCGCCAACAACGTACATCTTCATCCTTATTCAACGAGAACAAAGGAGGGAGAACCATCCTTGATGTTTTCCGACGACACCATCCATGGCTTCTTCTATCCTGACAACTTTGAATCGACATTCACTTTCTGCAAATTCATCAACGATCATCGATACGAGGTATGGGATTTATGTTTGAAATTGTTCATGATATTCATCGTTCAAACATTGTTTTACGTTTTTCTCAATGATATCACCATAACATGTAGGGTGCGGGCCGAATGAACACGGCCCGACCATCCCCCTTAATTTTTACTTGATTTTTGATGATGGTGGCAGAGGAACGGTGGTCGTCGTCGGGCTAGCCGCAATGGAAATTGACCATGAAAAAAACCATCCATGAAGAAAACCGGTTGCGAAGGAAACTGGTGGTGAAGGAAACCGGCAACGCAGGGCTGTCGGGTCGCCGTAAGGGCACGAAACCATCGCACCGCGTGGAAGAAACATGTCTCAGACCCTGGCCGCGGTGGTGCACACGGGCGGCCACCAGGCTGCCCGAGGGGCATATCGACGTCACGTCGTGCGGAGGAAGAAGCCACAGCTTGGGCGGGCCGCGGTGGGGGAGCAGAGGAAGCCGACATCAGGCCGGCCACCGATGGTGCGGAAGCGGCTGAACGCTCAGCCAGCTGGGAGGAGCGGGACCCAATGGGTCACGCGTTTCATGGACCGACGTCACCAGGGTGCAGTTTGGCTCCAACCTGAACTGCTCTTCCATTCGTGATTTCCAGGGGTGCATGGACTCACCTCAGGAAGCAGTTGAGGCGGACCCCCCACGGGCAGCTGGCTGCCGGGCTATACCCAGCGCGGGCCAGGCGGCCCCCACGGGAAGGTCAGACCCCAATCAGGACCCATTGACCCGATTCCACCTTTTCAACCATAACATAGGCTTCTGGTGTCCGATTGAAAAACCACCTACGGTGAGGGAAAGCTTGGAGAATTACTGTTCTTTTGGAATTAAAAACAAGAGGTTTTGATGATGTTGGGGTACAGTTGGATTGGATTGTACCTAAATCCATCCGGGCCCCTGGAATATAAATGCCAATAACAAACAGACCAGGCATCTGATTGACTCGCTGTCTTTTGCGTTGATACCCCAATGACGTCGCAGACCTTTGAGATTCTTCTTTGCAGTACATTGTGATAGTTGTAGTATTGAGCAGTAGCTCATAGAGCGGATCCTTCAAGAGGAGAGGTGAAAGATTACAGAGACCTAGTAGATAGCTGAGACCAGACGACTTCTTGACCGATTTGACTCGGAGTGACTCAACTATCCCAGTGGGGAGTGCCTCTGTGTGATGCTGCAGACCCATAGTGGGGAACGCCTCTGCGTGAGGACGGTAGAACCACAATACTCGAAAGGAGGAGTACCTCAGCCGGCTACTAGGGGGAGTGCCTCTAACTGAGTGCGGTAGACCCATGGTGGGGAGCACCCATGTGTGATGCGGCAGACCCACGGTACTCGACAAGAGGAGTAACTCAGCAGTCCAAGGATGGTGGGAAGTGCCTCTATGTGACGTGGTAGGCCCACTATACTCTATAATGGGGGAATAATCCACCATCTTTTGTTTCGATAATAAAACTAATGTTTTGAGCTAAGTGAATGACTTTTGTGTTTTACTCATGATTGAGATGGGTTACTAGATAACATAGGTATATGTATGGGCATATACCAAAGTAATGGGTATCTATTGATTTAATACTTTGTGGTTTATCCTTGTTAGATTTTGTGAGACCTTGAGGGTCTCGAGTTCCCTACTAAGTATCGTTATATTCACCCATGCATGGGCTTTTTCCACAACTCGTTGTGTTGGTTGTGGATGACGGACTGCGCTGACTGAGGCAGAGTGTAGCAGGACGGGACGGTACCCAGAGGTGGACCACTCGGTGTGACGGTACACAGAGGATACAGATGGACGTGGAGAGTTGAGTATGCCATCTGTACCGACCCTTCAAGTAGGAACCCCGTAGGATGACCCAGTATCTTCATTACTTTTCATCAGTTATACATTCTTTTTAGTTGTACTTGTAATTTCTTATTGGGATTATATTTTTGGCCCCTTTTACTTTCTATCACTTCTTTGGTATACAGTTTTACTTAGTGTTTTGCTTCTAGTTGTGTACTCTGATGTGATTGTTTACAGTTATAAAGGAAATTTCTTCCCAGTATATGGATTTATGTATTTATTTCTAGTCTCTAGACCCTGGACTATGAAAGTTGGGCTTGGGGTAGTCACGATACGGGCCTCAGGGGATGGGTTGTGACAAATTGTTATCATAGGATTCGGTTCTACCGTAGAACATAGAACTGTGATCATTCTTTTCTGTTAAGAAATAGTGTTAAGGGTACTAAGTGTGGTTTTTAGTTTAGGGAGTCCAGTGTTGGTGGGGGTGGCTGACGTATCCATACACCAGGGCCCTGACATCGGATTTCCGACTCATTGCATGAATAAAATTATTATGTGAGTGTTTTCAAAAGTTTTCTTTATGTCAGCACAACCACGTCAGCCAACCAGGTATAATCGTTTGACCATGTCACATCTGTTTCTTTAATGATGCCTCCCCGTGGATGACCAGTTAGAGCCCCAAGATTCATATGCACTGATATCCTACCAAGAGACGAGGCCTCGGTGTAGGGACCTTTTTCAGTAGAGGAACCAGTGGTACTAATTCTCGTTGGGACACCAATGCCACCATCCCCAACAGCAGACGATACATGCCACTTGAGCACATTGCACAGGTTCCAGCACCATAGGCCACCCAGTTTAGGGGAGAGACGGACCCACAGGCAGCTGAGGATTGGATGGAGACTGTGGTGAGAGTTTTCAAGCTAGTAGAACACTAGCGGACTTCATGGTGATCCTTGCTGCATGTATTATTCAAAAAGAAGCATGCAGATGGGTGATCCTGATGCTCCATGTGCATGAGGAGGTAACGCTACTCTGGGAAGACTTCGAGAGCCTCTTTCTGGTAGATTTTTTCCCAGCCACTCTCTGCACAGTGTATATATAGTATCTATTGAAACTTCAGTAGGTTATCATGATAGTTTCACAATACTCCGCGAGGATCACCGACCTCTCACGCTACTCTACAGATATAGTGCAGGACTAATTCTTCCGAGTTCGGACCACTGAGCAGGGGATCAGGTGAGAGATCAGAGCATCGATGGTCCCCCTCAGCATCCTAACGTAGGCGGGGGTGTTAGAGAGAGCCCTCCTAGTGGAGATTTTCCTGCTGAGCAGTCACTAGTAGTGAGACACATTACTAGTCGACATGCAGCGGAGTCTTCTGCAGATGGTAGTATAAAGATGTCACAGAGGACCAAGATGACTAGACCTATAGGTGGTCGACCACATTACTCAGGATCGGTTGTGTGGGGCACATGCAAGGGAGACACACATGCCAGTAGTAGGCATTTTTACTCATGCGGCGGGAAGGGTCACATGGCTCGTGACTGTTCGACCCGCTATTCAAATGATAAGAAAATAGTTGAAGGACCTCCCAGGAAGAGTCAGAGGTTCAATAGAGGCAGTCCGTAGGGAGAAGGTGGACTCGACAAAGGAGATTGTCGTGCATCAGGTGGTGGGTGGCGAATCGAGGTGTTACCACCACCACTACCAGGTGGTCCACCCCGACTACAAGGAGCCAGTGGACAGGGCATAGCTCAGCTTCAAGAAAGTGAGGCATACGACCACGGTTCTCCAGATATGATTTTAGGTATGATATATGTCTACTCAACCTTTTTTTCAGTTCTTATAGACACAGGTTCCAATCACTCTATCATTTCCACTGCCCTTGTTCGGAGCTCGGAGATTCTGACCAAGCCGTTGGCTCGATCCTTATGGCTAGTGACTCTTACGAGAGCTGATTCGATGATTACGCACTGGTTCCTGCAGTGCAAGATTAATCTAGGAGTCAAAAGCATCAGCTATAATTTCTTAGTAGCGGCGTTGAGGCCTTACAATGTCATATTCGGTATGCAATGGTTATCTATAGTCCATGCTCAGATTGACTGTATTAAGTGAAAAGTGTATTGTGTCTGCATAGATGGCACCAGGTTTACCTTCATTGGCTAGAAGGGAACCTTTCCATCATAGGACGAGCTTACATGGAGGAGGGTGCAACCGATCACTCACCAGTTTTCTTGCCTTACACTCAGAGCAGTTGATGTGGAGAGTCCGACTTATCTTGTAGTGGTGGACCAGTACGTAGATGTTTTCCCTAACAATGTTCTAGGACTACCTCTTCACAGAGAGGTGGCCATGTACATTGACATGTAACCCAGGACGGAACCGATATCTACTCAAACATATCGGATGGCTCTCGCTGATCTTTGTGAGTTACGGGTAAAGATGGAGGACTAGCAGGGGAAGGGATTCATCCAGCCTAGTGTTTCTTTCTGGGAATCCATGATTCTATTCACCAAGAATTCGGATGAAATCATGATGATTTTGTTTCAACTATCGTTGCCTAAACCAGGTGACCATGATGATAAATTACCCACTCTTGAGGATTGATGACCTCTTTGATCAACTGAAGGGAGATCAGTGGTTCTTAATGATAGACCTCGAATTAGGCTATCACCAACTCAGAGTTCGAGTTGAGGATGTACAGAAGATGACATTCAGATGTCAGTACGGCCAATGTGAGTTCATGATTATGCAATTTGTAATAACCAATACTCCATCATAGTTCATGGGACTCATGAATAGGATTTTCCATCCTTACCTCGATCTATTTGTTTTAGTCTATCATCGACGACAATCTGATCTATTTGACTTCTGAGGAGGAGCATGCATATCATTTGCTGGTAGTACATGACACAATCTGAGAGAACCAACATTATGGTAAGCTATCTTAGATCCAATTTTGGATATGAGAGGATTAATTCTTAGGACTAGTCATCTACGAGGCAGTAGTTGCAGTAGATCCAGTGAAGATTGTAGAGGCACTTGCTTGGTAGCCACCCAGGAGTGTGACGTAGGTATGTAGTTTCACGGTATTCGCTAGATACTACCGTAGGTTCGTTACAGACATATTTAGAGTGGCAGCACCAATATCATCCATGACAAAGAAGGGGAAACCCTTCGTGTGGTTTAAGAGATTCTAGTAGAGCATTCAGGAGCAGAGGAAGAGGCTGACTGGTTCCCCAATCGTGAGGCTTCAGAGGAAGGTGTTGGGTACGTAGTCTACTGCGATGCATCAAGGACCAAACTCGGGTGTGTCCTGATGAAGGAGAGAGCTTTGATTGCATATGGTTCTCGGTAGCTGAGACAACATGAATAGAACTACTCTACCCATGACATGGAGTTAGTAGTGGTGGTCTTCGCCTTGAAGATATTGCAGCACTATCAGATGAGTGAGCATTTTACCATGTAGTCTGATCACAAGAGTCTCAGGTATATCTTCTCTCAGAAGGAACTGAACCTAAAATAGTGGTGATGGATTGTGTTCCTCTAGGACTATGACATCGAGATACTCTATACTCCTAGAAAAGGGAATGTTGTTGCAGATGCACTCAGTAGGAGTACTGGTATACAGCTGCTAGGAGAGGCGACAAAGAAACTTGTTGCTTTACAGATATCCTTTTTGGATAGAAATGGATGAGCTTTCCTTCAGTCTCTTTCAGTCACTTCCTCACATATTTTTCATGTCAGGGAGGCACAACATTGGGACACTGACTGTGAGACACAATGTGCTCAGATATCCACAGGGAAGAAACCAAATGGATTTTCTGAAGGTGGAAAGTGAGTTATCCTCTTAATAGGACGTACCTTGGTACCAGTGTCACTTCAAGATGGAGTGTTGAGGAAGATCCACACATCCCCTCTAGTGGTACATCCAGGATTGGCGAAGATGTACCAGGATCGTCGACGACAGCACTGGTGGCCAGGTATGAAGAAAGTAGTAGCATATTTTGTCGCTCGGTGCCTCACTTGTTAGCATGTGAAGGCAGAGAAACATGTACCTGTAGGCTTGGTTTAGCCTTTAGAGGTCCCAGAGTGATAGTGGTATGGGATATCCAGATACATTGTGACAGGTCTTCCATGTACATCTAGGGGTCATGACTCGATTTGGGTGATCGTCGACCGACTCACCATGTGAGCCCACTTCCTACCGATCAGAGAGCATGGTTCAGTAGAGAGCTTGGGACTCTTTTATGTGCAAGAGATTGTGTGACTACATTAAGTACATTCTCTTATTTTCTCTTATCTTGATTCACATTTTAAATCCTAGCTATGGAAGGGGTTATAGGATCCTTTCGGGACACAGCTTCGCTTGAGCACCACCTTCTATCATTAGATAGATGGTAAGACTGAGCGGACCATTCATACCCTTGAGGAAATGCTACATTCATGTGTCCGCGACATTTTTCACACCTTTCAGGATCAAATACCTTTGGTGGAGTTTGCGTATAACAATAGCTATCACACCACCTTTGGTATGGCACCTTTCGAGGTGTTGTACGGGTGACCTTACAGATCACCCTTGTGCTAGACTGACCCAAGGGAGTCTGTACTAGTGGCACCAGAGATGGTTCGAGCTACCACTGAGAAGGTGCAGATCATCTAGGAGGAGATGAAGACATCATAGAGTAGGAATAAGTTGTATGTTGATAGGAGACGGAGACCTTCGGAGTATGAGGATGGTGACCACATCTTTTAACGGGTCTCACCTCGACGAGTTATAAGGAGATTTGGTCGAGGAAAAAAGTTATCTCTAAGATTAATCATACCTTTTCAGGTCCTCAGTGGAGTAGGTGAGGCGGATTACTACTTACCTCTTCCACCTCAGTTGCACTGGGGGCACAAAATCTTCCATGTATCTCAGCTGAGGAGATACGTGCACGACTCTTGCCACATCATCGACCATGGAGAGCTGGACGTCGACGATGGGGTGACTTTTACGATGGTTCCTATGGATATTGAGCATCGACAAGAGCAGGTAATTCGGGGATGGTCGATACCTCTGGTGCACATTCACTGGCAGCACGGGAACCACCAGCAGTGCACATGGGAGCGTAAGGCACAGATGCATGCTCAGTACACTCATTGCTACCTTAGTTTGAGTTGTAGCTTACAAGGACATAAGGCCCTGAGGTGGGGAGAATGTAAAGACCCAGATATTCCCTAGAAATCATTTTTCACAATACATGGTAATTTTAAATGTTTTCGAAAACTCACGACACATGATTCTTAGTCCCGGTGTGCCCCAAATCAAGTTCTGATGTTTTGTTCGGGTACGTTCAGTAAACGTACGAGCTAGTTTTTTATATCTTTTGAATCGATGCTCGGAATTGAAATTAGAGGGCACCGTTGAAATCGCAGTGCCATTATTCACTTAAGTAGACTATTCACCCCAATGGAGAATGGTCGAGAATAAATGATATTTTTTGAATTTTTATAAAAATAATAATAAATTTATGTGTACTACAACTTATTTTATATTAAGCTATAATGTGTGTGTTTGTTGGTTAAAACCTCCACCTAGGAGTTGGAGGTGGGAACGCCAGAACCTAACCTCCCATGAGAGGTTATAGTGTTGGGTCCAATCCAAGGTCTAAAGACCTATTAAAAATTAAAGTGTTGGGGACCATAGGAGGATTAAACCCCTTGAACTCTCCATTTATGGTGCGAACACGACCCGTAGAACCTTTTGAACTCCCTTAATTAATTTTGTGCCTACACAAGAATTAATTAAGTGAAGCCCCCAATTAATTAGTTACTCCCTTTTTATATATTTTTTCAACAAATTAATAGGATTAAAAACTATTATTTTGGTTGGCATACTCAATTTGGGTCTTTTAGGATAGGAGGAGCTCTTGGAGATAGAACTCCAAGGGGAAAGAACTTTCCAATGAAGAACTCTTTATCCACAAAATATGGAAACCTTCTTCATTACTCGACTGGAACAATGGAGGGAGCGTCGTCCTTGACGATTGTCAACGATTCCATCTTCCAATTTTTCATTCCTAACAACATCGAATCAACATTCGCATTCTGCGACATCATCAATGATCATCGATATGAAGTAGGGGATTTATGTTTGAAATTGTTCCCATTCGTCATCGTTCAAACCTTGGTTTACATTTTTCCTATTGATATCACAATAACATGGAGGGAATGAGCCAAAAAAACATGGCCCGACCCTCCCCCCTCATATTTCCTCCCTTGTTGATGATTGTGGTGGAGAAACTGCGGTCAGCATCAGGCCGGCCATGAAGAAAACCGGTCGTGATGGAAAATGGCCGTGAAGGAAACCAGCGGCTCAGGGTCGCAGGAAGGGCACGGTGTTATCACGCCACACAGATGAAAAAAGACTTATCCTCTGGATGCAGCAGTGCACATGGGCGGATGCCAGGCCAACGGAGGGGTGTGGCGTCATCGCGCCGTGCGGAGGATGAAGTCGCAGCCAGTGCGGGCCGTAGAGGAGGAGAAAAGGTGGCCAGCATCGGTCCAGCCACTGGCGGTGTGGAACCGGTTGGCCACTTGGCCAATTGGGAGGAGTGGGACCCAGAAGGTCCCTCTTGTCGTGGACGGGCACCAGCAGGCGCCATTTTTGTTCCCACCCGAACGGCTCTGCCGTTCGCGAAATCTAGGGGGCATGCGGACTCCCCCTAGACGCAGCTGAGGTGAACCCCCCATGGGCCATCGGGCTGTGATGTAGAGACCCGAAGCTTGACGTACATATATGTTACATTACTTTTTCGGAATCCATAATACATAACAACACAGACACCAAAGGACCGTAATAGTTTAGTGTCTTTGGAAACTCTGAATATAATCTTCTAAAATTTGTGAAATATCTTCAACATCTCCTATAAAGATTTTCCCCTTTTATTTTACTACCTAAAACATTTCATTAAATCCTGGAGAAAAGAAAAAATAAAAATGGGTGAGCTCAAATTCCTATTAAGGGTAAACATAGAGAATATAAAACAACCTATAAACATTTGAATGCAAAAACATGAACATAAAATCTAAACATCAAAATCTTGAGCAAAGGCATGAATCTTGGAAGTACGTAAGGCATATATCATAAGGTAACATCAATAATGATAAAATATCATGGGAAGAAAACATGTAATTTTGAAAACCATTAAGCACATGATATGATTTCCATAGTAGCCAACACATTGCTTCCAAGACCATCTTAGTGGACAATGTCCATTTCTGAATCGAGTTCACTCCTCGTTCCTGTCCTGTATCCCTGAACTGGATTAACTTAACGTTCCAGAAATGTCTATCTCATGAGATATAAATCTTTACCCAATGAATTGTTGGGACATATAAGTCCCACCCATCTCATAATAAAATCATTCATACTTGTGCCACAGCATAAACATAAATCATTCATCATAACCCAAAGAATAAAAATGGGTTTCATAAACATCATCCCATCATAACATAATCCATATGAAGAAAGTGGATATTGTTTCATCATAATAGAAGTGAAACTATGTAAATCAAAGAGATAAACTTGCTAAATAATTTCATCTAAGATGGAAAATAGTTTTGATAAAACTCTTGAAATGAATTCTTGATAAAAATATCTTTTCTTCTTCAAAATCATTTTCTTTTCACAAAATTCCATGGAATTTTACAAGAAAATTATTTTTTCGAAAATAATCATAAAATATTGTAGGTAATGCTTCATGAAAATGAGGCATTAGAAACTGTAAAAATCCATTCATTCCATATAAGTTAAAAATATCATTCTTCTCGTACTTTTATCAGAAAAGTCAAAAATTTCCCCGTGTGGTAAAAAATTAAGATTCCTTTCATAAAATGTGGTAAATTTCAAAAATGGGTAAAAAGTATATTAAAAATACATTAAATCTTTTTTAGAAAACATGGGCATGGATGATAATAATAATCCCAGTAAATACTTACAAATAACATTCTCGAATAAGAACGAGATCGGAATAGTTATCCCTTAACTTAGGTTCGATAGGATTCATAAGTATCCAAACCTCTTGTATAATGATTTAAATAATGTCATTGACTTATTACATAATCATATTCATTGTTATGATATCATATATGGTTCACTTATGACTTTATATTACCCGTTCTCTTGTAAATCCATGTTAAAGCAGCGTTTAGGGTAAAATCGTTTCATTTATCGTACATGTTTGGACTTGTTGTTCTTGATATTATTATTACTTATATCATGATTTACTTACTTACAGAATTTGAATCATGATTTATATATAATATATATTTAGTATATATATAATATATAGATAAATGAAATGAAACACACCGTTCATGGAAACGGTAGGCCATACGTACGCATGAACGCAGTTTTATTTTCTTTATTGAATTGAATGGAAGTAATTAGATGACATATATATATATCTAAAAGAATTATCATGTCATATATTTCAATATTATTCATTATATATACTTAATAATCATTTTTCAGTGGTTAACATGGAGAATGAATCTCATCACATCGTGGAGACGGTAATCCATACTTACGCACGAGCGATGATATCGTTACCATATTTATTGAATGGAATTGGAGTGAATGATATAATATCATAGAATCAGTATGATTTTATAATAATCATATGTAGTTATTCTTTACACTATTATACCCATCTAAGTAAGGTGGTGGCAGAAAAACAGATTACACCATGGTGTGGAAACGGTATTCTGTACGTACGCATACACGGTGACTTCATTTTCCGTAGGCTGGATAGAAGGTGAAATGTGGTTGTTTCATATTTATAATAACATATCAATATATGAGGGATACTTATGTTATTACTTCATAATTAAACCACTAAATAAGAGGAAGTATAAGAAGAAATAAACTTGAATGAATTGGTAGAAGGTATTACCTATTTCTCGAAGTGCCTCCTTTGAACTTCCTCTAAGGGAACTAGAGTTGGTTTTTTGAGAAGACCAGTATGTATATAATGTTTCTAGGGAAGTGGGGAATTTAAATGGGCATTTTTTGGCCGAGCATCAAGGATAAAAATGGTGTGAGGAAGAGAGGGAGGAGGTGCCCTTTTATTAGAGAGGAGAGCATCACCTTTGGATTTATAGGAAATATTAATTAATAAATTCCAACCCAACATAAAAACCTCAAAAATTACTCAAATCCTAACATGATATGAGATAGGGTTGTAATCTCATCAACCAAAAAAATTTAGACATGTTGGGAATTTATCTTAAACATTATCAACTTGATTTATCCTTATATAATCTATTTAATTTTATTTGTGGTAACGATATTCTAAATTTTAAATCATTATAAATAATTACTTATATGCTGTGAATTTTCCATAATTGTATGATTTATCACATTTTCGACCATATAAATATTAATCATTAATGTTTAAATATTTTTTTTTTTGATTTTTAAAAAAATTTATAATATGTAATTTTTATAAAATAACAATACAGTCAATTTTGACACTATTTATTTATTTGAATTTAAATAAAATAATCACAAAAACTATGTTCGAAATAAAATCATTAATAGATTTATAACATGTCATATTTATCTACAAAATTAGTGGAGCACATTAAATAGGTCATATAATATATATTTTAATATTTTGAAAACCTTTTTTTTGGTATATCTCTTAATAAAATAATTACTACAAAATGTTTGTGTAAATATTTAATATAAATATTATTAAAATAATAATTTAAAATAAAATCTTATTATGAAGATAAATATAATACATTTCATAATAATATTCTTACGTGAATTTATCATCTTAAAATAACAACATTTAAATTTATATATTTATCAAATTATGAAGGTGACATCTTTGACATCATTTAAAATGAAATAATATAAATGTCATAATCGGTTATATAAAGCTAAAAATTCTCCATAAATAGACCCTTGTATTCTTAGGGTATATATATACTCGACCAATATTTTTTGTTCAAGTTTCTTGTCATTTTAATAGATATTGATATTTTAATAAGAACTATATTATTGATTTTTCAATAAATAAACAATTTCTACATAACTATTGTGTCACCATTAATGACAATTATTTAATCCCTAAAAATTCTAAATAAATTCTATTGATGTAGATAATTTTGTTAGATTTCTGAAGAAAACTCATGGTCTAAGTTTCATGATGTTTATCACTAAATTTAAATTATTATACTTATATGATTTAAGAGAGTGACATGTTGTCATTTTCTTTCGTTTTAATAACAATTAAATTATTTTCATGGTAAAAAGTCCATAAAATGAATCTAATGCATACCTTAGGTAATATGGGTCGACTTTTAGTCATCCAATATAATTTTGTCATGTGTCAGGATAATTCTATAATCTTAGGTTTACCCTTAATTACCTGATTTATCTTTAACTGAAGTAAATAAAAATTACTGTAGTTACTATTCATAGTGCCCAAAAATAAAAAGTATCCTATTAGAATAATTTGATGCTAATGATTCCAAATATTGAATCCATTTTCAAAATTTAATACATAGAAGTTGTAGTAATTAATTTAAAATTATTCCCGCTATTAAGAAAATGAGTTTTAAAAGTTAAAACATTGCAAAAGATTGAAATGATTTTACCTATGAATTCAATGTAAAAGAAATGATAATGGCATAAATTATATTAAATGGTAAAAATATATTCAATTTATACATTAAAACCAATAAATATTATAATTTAACCATATAAATTATTACGATGAAAAATGTTGTTTTAAATTAAAATATAGCGTGTTTTTACTATTCATTAAAATATGAATGTTATCATAATAATATGAAAATTTTATCCAAAGTAAATTTCAATATCCTAATTCAAAATAAGAATTTTTTTTTCAAATTGAACTTATAAACATGTGAAAAACTAGATTTAATGTGGGTGCACAATCAAAATGTTTCAAAACTGCATTTTTTAAAAAAATACTTATTTTACCCGAAATATTTATTTTTTTCTTATACCATGTTCTAGAAAATGAGTAAGATGAATAAATATGTAATAAAATTAAAAATTTAGTTAATAATACTCATAAAAGCTAGTTCATAATAATATTATAATAATATATCATTGTTTAGTGAAACCCGGTATTGCATACAACACACGCTATCAAGGAAGGTCGTGATTGCGTGTAACGCAAGCCAAGTCAGGGTTGAGTGTAGTGAAAGACTCCGTTGTTGTTGCATATTACAGAATCCAACCATATTTCATTTATATATTTAATATATTTATATTTATTTATATATATATATACAATCTCAATGTTGCGTAGAATAACTATTATCAAACGAACATAAAATTGTGTGCAACAAAATGAAAGAATAGTGTTGCGTATACAACAAGTTAATATGGTGTTTCATATAGCACAAGATAATCTTGGTGTAGCATACAACAGTTTATATGAAAGAGATTAAAAAATAATATATCTCATAATATCTCGGGGTGTTACATTCTACCCCCCTTAAAATTTATTTCTCCCTAGAAATTCATCGGGGTTATAAATGGTTTATTACATGAGAGTTCCTTTCATAAAAACCCACATCGTAAAAAGGAATACCAAAAATATTCTTTAAAAACTAAAGCATGAAACGTAACGGTTACCCCAATTAACTAATCATTGTTTTTCCTCATTGGATAACATAGGTGAAAATATGGATATGGAAGAAAAATCTAACCAACAAGTTCTGATGGAGAGTGGTAGAGGACATGGCTATAATAAATCCAACAGTCACTAAGCCATAAATTTGTGATGATCTAAGGGACCATCTGATTCATCAGATATGAGGGAACTAGGACAACATTTTTGGGTTTCAATATCATTTCTCTAAAGTTGATGAATTAAAAGAAATACATATATGATTTTGGTACAATCTCACTATTGTTCGTGCCTTGAACAATTTATACTTCATCTCATAAAGAAATAAAGATTAATTTGTTATTCGTGAAGAGTTAGCAGATCATGTGATAGGATTATGGGACATTCCATTTATTTCAATCAAAGGTTAGCAAATGTTAACAAATATGTATAAGTCCATTAATCGTATATGATACCAAAATAGACTTATACTTCATCTATCATAACGTTTGATATAATAAAACTATTTTCTAATAACCAGGTACTTCTTGGCTGCCAGTGGTAGGCGATAAAGGCATGTCGTACTTCAGTTGTGGGTTCGATTCCTATAGCGTTGTCAGACGCGACAGGTTGTTGCCTGTCCTGTAGGTTTTCCCTTTTTCTAAAACTACATTATAATAACATTCCTGCAATAAAATTGAAAAATGTTCTAGAATTAAACAATACTATCTCATTTCTAACTTAATTCATTCCAATCCTTAGGCTTATCCAAAATAATTATGTCTAAGCTCATATTATAAAGAAAATAGATACTCAAAATGTCATCTACCGAGTATGTGAATACAATCATTTATCCCCCATATATTATACGATATATCTTGTTGGTCACATTCCAAATATGTGAATACCTTAATCATGAATTCTCTTGAACCATAGTGAAAACATGAATGTTGTCACAAGGTAACTCTTTCCATATCCCCAAAATTTTATATACTCAAACCACAATATCACTTTTTCCTTATATTAGTCCTGAGCTCGTTAATACTATCAAACACTTCATTATCTCCTTATCCATTCTCTATGCGCATATTAGGTGCTTTCCAAAAATATCGAAATAACCATTCATGGTTATCAGTACCATTCAACATAAACTTTCAAAACTAATGCAAAGGCAACAGTGTAACAATCCTTAGATTTTTCTTTATTCCATAGTACCATACATTATTCTTAATAAACATACAATCATTACACTAACTTCTTAAACCGTTGACTGGTCTTCAACATTTCTACCATCTCATATATCATTTGTAGTCTCTTTATCATCATCCACATAAATACTACCCATATAACCATGCTGATTCTCTTTATGAGATTTTCCCTTAGGGCATCACTACTGGAAAATGTATCATTCCCAACGCTTTTATACAAACGGTTCAAAAGAACCATTGGTAAAGGTGTGATTAGGGAAGATTTCACAACAGTTTGAAGAAACCGTTGGGAAAGTGAATGTTGGGAAGCCTTTCCCCAATGGTTTGAAGAAACCATTGGGAAAAGAGTTGTCTTTCCCAACTGTTTGAAGAAACCGTTGGGAAATGAATGGATTTCCCAATGGTTTTTAAAAACCGTTGGGAAAATTCGCCCCCAAATTCCCCTACACTCTCCCCGACTCCCCCAGAACCTCCCAGACCGCCGAGAATAAGATCCCCCGCCTCATAAGTGGTCGGCTAGGTAAATATTCCATATATAACTCCCCCATTATGATTAGATTCTTTCAAAAAAAATTCATATTAGTTAAATATATACTTTTATTCTCAACATTTATCCATTTATTTCACTATTTATCCATTTATCATGTACTTTTGCCCTATTTATAGGAATTTTTGAAAATTTTATGATTCATTATAATCCCTTGATGAATTGTGTACCCGAATCACTACATCAATGTAAAAAATATTCAACTAATGTTTTAATTAATCATTTTAGGGTTTTCATTAATGGTTGCAATAATTTTTTATTTCAATTAATGTTTTCATTAATGTTACCGTTAATGTTTTCATTAATTAAACTTCTTTCTTGTGTGTATGCATTTTTTTATGTCTGATTTGGGTGTGTAGGGGGGGTGTCTGAGGGTGGGGGTTTCCTGGGTGAGTGGGGGTTGTCCGAGGGGTGGGGGGCTGTCCGGGGTGGGTGGAGGGATGTTTGAGGGGTGGCGGGGGCTGTCTGGGGTGAGTGGGGGGTGTCTGAGGGGTGGGGGGCTTTCCGGGGTGAGTGGGGGGATGTTCGAGGGGTGGCGGGGGCTGTCTGGGGTGAGTGGGGAGCTATTTCAGTGGTGGGGGCTGTCTGAGGTGAGTGGGGGGGCTGTCTGAGGGGTCGGGGATGTTCAGGGTGAGTGGGAGGCCGTCCAAGGGGTTGGGGATGTCCGGGGTGAGTGGGCTGGTGTTCGAGGGGTGGGGGATATTAGAGGGTGAGTGGGATGGTATTCGAGGGTTGGGGGCTTTCCGAGGGTTGGGGGCTATCCAGGGTGAGTGTGGGGATGTTCGAGGGGTGGGGGGTTGTCCGGGGTGAGTGGGGCACTGTCCGGGGTGAGTGGGGGGTTGTCTGGGGTAAGTGTGTGTGGTGGACATTGATCTCCCTAGGAAGAATGTTTTAAATAAAAAATTCCTTAATGGAATTAAAACATTTTTGTGAGGACATTGCTTTTTCAAACATAATCTAAGACAGTCGATTCATTGTAGAGAAGTACACCTTAGGGATCCAAATAAAAATAAATTGATATAAGACTTTTGATAATTGAGAAAAATTGAATATTGGGATCCAATGAGGAATATTTGAGATATTATGCATCATGTCCAAGAGTAAAACCATTTTTAAATATCCAATAAGTTATTTTTCACAATTTTCACACATTAATTGTTGGTAAAAATGGAAGAACATTTATAAAGGTTCTAATATATAAAAATGAATCCATTTGTGGATGCAGCTTAACCTGAAATGTCTAGCTCATCTTCCTCTTCCATGATCATCGATGTACCCATCCCATCTCCATCTGACCTCGCACGACGGGTGGATAAACATCTGGATGATGTTGAGCACCAGATTCTCTTCCTTCCACATCAGATTCACGGCCGCTACGCTCCTGAAGTGATCGATCCCACTAAGCATCCTTGTGAGCTTGATGAACCATCCACCAGTTCTTGTAAGAGGAAGAGGAATTCTAAGCTGATGGACCAAGATGATTGACCAATTTCCATCTATCTGACTGAAAACGTAAAACTTATCGCTTCCTGGGATGCAACCCATGTTCTAGAGTTTCATTAATTTTCTTATTTTACATTGTCTTAGGAAGTCAACGTGGCATGAATGAAATAATTTTTTAGCTGCTTCTGATTTTTATGTCCACTTGTCATTATTCTGCATGTCTGCTACTATTTTGTCTGATCGTTGGTGTTATTTTTTATGATATGATGCGGGTATGTCCCCCAAACAGCCCCCTGGATAGCTCGCCCAGATATCCCCCCAGACAGCCCCCCACCCTCCTCCCTGGACCCCGGACAGCCCCCCCACCCTCCCCCTTGGTCCCCAGACTGCCCCCCCCCCCCCCCCCCCCCCCCCGCAGACCGCCCCCCAGACAGCCCCCCGAACATCCCCCCCAGACAGCACCCCGAACACCCCCCGAACACTCCCCAGACACCCCCCCGGACACCCCCCGGGAAGCCCCCCAAACACCCCCCGAAAACCCCCCACCTTAATCCGAGGTGCGGTGTGGACGGTACCATTCAAACTGTCTCTCTTTTGTTCAAAATGACTTTATTTTTACGTGAAAACACTAACCGGCATACGTAAAACTGACCAAATGCGTTCTGAATCTGTTTAAACTTTAGGAAGTCGATCCATGGGTCATATGTGATGTGTACGAGTCAATCTCGCCTCAATATGAGGCGCGGTGTGGGTGGCACCACCCAAATTTCCCCTCTATTGTTTAAAATGGACAATATTTTACGTACATTCGCCAAACCAATCAAACGGTTTCTTATTCTGTTGATAATTTTTCACAATGATACATGACTCATATGTGATGTGTATGAGTCAACACAGTCTCAATCTGAGGCCCGGTGTGGCTGACACCACTCAATGTGCCTCCTTTTTGTTAAAAATGGACTTAATTTTAAGTGAAATCAACAACTAACATATGGAAAACTGACCAAACGCATTCGGATTTTATTTAAACTTAAGAAAATTGATCCATGGGTCAAATGTGACGTGTATGAGTCAACTCCTTTTCAATCCAAAGCGCGGTGTGGCCGGGACCACTCAAACTGGCTCTCTTTTGTTCAAAATGGACTTATTTTTAAGTGAAAACACCAACTGGCATATGGGAAACCAACCAGACTCCTTTGGATTGTGTTTAAACTATTTTACAACGATCTATGTTTCTATTTTGATGTATACGAGTCAAACTCGCTTCTATCCAAGGTGCGGTGTGGCCGCCACCACCCAAACTGTCCGTTTTTTGTTTAAAATGGACAATATTTTATGTACATATTCCAAACATATAAAAAGGTTATGGATTGTGTTGATACTTTTGAACAACATTCCATGACTCATTTGTGATGTGTACGAGTCAACCCTTCCTCAATCTGAGGCCCGGTGTGGCCGACACAACTCAAGGTGCCTCTGCTTTGTTAAAAATGGACTTAATTTTAAGTGAAATCAACAACAGACATACGGAAAACCGACCAAACGCATTCAGATTCTGTTTAAACTTAATTAAAACAATCCATGGGTCAAATGCGACATGTACGAGTCAACTCTGCCTCAATCTGAGGTGCGGTGTGGCCGGGACCACTCAAACAACCTCACTTTTGTTCAAAATGGACATATTTTTTAGTTAAAACACCAACTGACATACGGGAAACTGACCAAACACATTCGGATTGTGTTGAATATTTTGGAAAATGATCCATGGGTGATATGTGATGTGTACGAGTCAACCCCGCCTCAATATGAGGTGCGGTGTGGTTGGCACCACCCAAACTGTCCCTCATTTGTTTAAAATGGACAATATTTTATGTACATACGCCAAATCGATCAAATAGATTCTGATTGTGTTGATACATTTTCACAAAAATCCATGACTCATATGTGGTGTGTAAGAGTCAACTAGGTCTCAATCTGAGGCCCAGTGTTTCTAAAACCACTCAATGTGCCTCTGTTTTGTTAAAAATGGACTTAATTTTAAGCGAAATCAAAAACTGACATAGAGAAAACCGACCAAACACATTCAGATTTTGTTGAAACATAAATACAACGTTATATGGGTCAAATTTGACATTTAAGAGTCAACCCTGCCATAATATGAGGCCCGTTGTGGCCGACACCACTCAAAGTGCCACTGTTTTGTTAAAAATGGACTTAATTTTAAGTGAAATCAACAACTGACATACGTCAAACGACCAAACACATTAGGATTATGTTGAAACATACAGACAATGATTCATGGGTCAAATGTGATGTGTACGAGTCTACTCTACCTCAATCCAAGGTGCGGTGTGGCCGAGACCACTCAAACTGCCTCTCTTTTTTTCCAAATGGACTTATTTTCAAGTGATAACACCAACTGACATAAGGGAAACTGACCAAACGCCTTCAAATTGTGTTGAAACTTTAGGAAAACTATCCATGTGTCATATGTGACGTGTAAGAGTAAACCCCGCCTCAATCTAAGGCGCGGTGTGTCTGGAACCACCCAAATTGTCCCTCTTTTGTTTAAAATGGACAATATTTTACGTACATACCCCAAACCGATCAAAAGGTATCTGATTGTGTTGATACTTTTTCACAAAGATACATGACTCATATGTGATGTGCATGAGTCAATCCCGCCTCAATCTATGGCCCTTTGTGGCCAAAATTACTCAAAGTGCCTCCGTATTGTTAAAAATGGACTTAATTTTAAGTGAAATCAACAACTGACATAAGGAAAACTGACCAGACGCAGTATGATTCTATTGAAACATAAGGAAAATGATCCATGGGTCAAATGTGACATGTATGAGTCAACTTCTCCTCAATCTGAGGCGTGGTGTGGCTGGGACTACTCAAACTGACTCACTTTTGTTCAAATTGGACTTATTTTTAAGTGAAAACACCAAGTAACATGCGGTAAACAGACCAAACGCATTCTTATTGTGTTGAAAATTTAGGAAAACGATCCATGAGTCATATTTGATGTGTACGAGTCAACCCTGCATCAATCCAAGGTCCGGTGTGGCCAGCACCACCCAAATTGTACCTCATTTGTTTAAAATGGACAATATTTTACTTACGTACTCCAAACCGATCAAACGGATTCTGATTGTGTTGATACTTTTTCACACTGATCCATGAATCATATGTGACGTGTAAGAGTCAAGTCCATCTCAATCCGAGGCCCATTGTGGCTGACACCACTCAAAGTGCCTCTGTTTTGTTAAAAATGGACTTAATTTTAATTGAAATCAACAACTGACATACAGAAAACTGACCGAACGCATTTGGATTCTGTTGAAACATAAAGAAAATGATCAATGGTTCAAATTTGACGTGTACGAGTCAACCCCACCTCAATATAAGTCCCTTTGTCACCGAAACTACTCAAAGTTCTTCTGTTTTGTTAAAAATGTACTTAATTTTAAGTGAAATCAACAACTGACATACCACAAACCAAACAAACGCATTCAGATTCTATTGAAACATAAGGAAAATGATCCATGGGTCAAATTTAACGTGTAAGAGTCTACTCTACCTCAATCTGAGGTGCGGTGTGGCCGGGACCACTCAAACTGCCTCTATTTTGTTCAAAATGGACTTATTTTTAAGTGATAACACCAACTGACATACGGGAAACTGACCAAATGCTTTCGGACTATGATGACACTTTAGGACAACGATCCATGTGTCTATTGTGACGTGTACGAGTGAAAGTCAACCCCACCTCAATCCGAGTCGTGGTGTGTCCCCCACCACACTAAGTGGCTCACTTTTATTTGAATTGGAAACCATTTTAAGTGAAAATAACAAATGACATACAGAAAACAGACCAAACACATTCGGATTCCGTTGAAACTTTAGGAAAACGATACATGGGTCTATTTTGATGTTTACGAGTCAACCCCACCTCAATACAAGGCATGGTGTGGTAGGGATCACTCTTTCTGTCTGTCTTTTGTTTAAAATGGACATAATTTTATGTACTAATGGAAAACTGACCAAACAGATTCTGATTGTGT
Organism: Viscum album; assembly: GCA_963277665.1. NCBI lineage: Eukaryota > Viridiplantae > Streptophyta > Magnoliopsida > Santalales > Viscaceae > Viscum > Viscum album. The sequence continues at coordinate 1,118,962,828 of OY728146.1, forward strand.
AGACACTTTAGCACAATGATCAATGGGTCATATGTGTCGTGTATGAGTCAACCCCACCTCAATTCAAGGCAAGGTGTGGTCGTCACCACTCAAAGTGTATCTCTTTTGTTTAAAATGAACAAGATTTTAAGTGAAAATAACAAATATCATACGGAAAATCGACCAAACGCATTCGGATTCCGTTGAAACATTATGACAACGATCAATGGGTCTATTGTGACATGTAAGAGTGAACCACGCAAAGTTTCTCACTTTTGTATATGTATGTTTATAATTATATATGATTATATTCTAAATGAATTATGTGTGTTTATTTATATGTGTATGTATGTTTACAATTACGTTATGAATTATGTATGTGTTTGTCATCAAATTATGCATCTTGTGATAAATGTTTATGAATTAAAATGAATTATGATTTAATTCTTTATTTGCATCAAATTATTGCAGGACACCTCCACCTCTTCCTGTTGTGAAAATAGGAGGGATGCTGAGCATAGGGTATGCCAACGGTCTGAAACCGTTGGCATAGGTCTTGTAGGAATCTTTTTACCAACAGTTCTATTTGAACCGTTTGTAAAAAGCTTTCCCAACGGTTGTAGAACCATGTGGAAATCCCTCCTCCTTTTGTTTTTCCAACGGTTTAGCACAACCACTGGTATGACCTTTCCCAACGGTTTTATGACAACCGTTGGGAAAGGTTAACATTCCTACCCCTACTCCAATGGTTCTATCTAAACCATTGGGAAAAGCTTTTCCCAACGGCTTGCCTGCCTATCGTTTTTTGAACTGTTGGTATAAATTATACCAACAGTTCAGCAGCCTTTACCAAGGGTTCTGAACCATTGGTAAAACCCAAGTTTCTAGTAGTGCATTGGTGTGCATAATGCCCGCACATTCCACATTTAAAACACTTAACCATTGTTGATGTCTTAGAAATACCATTATCCTTGTCTGTGGTGTTAACTGAACATTTTCCATTACAATTACTAGCTTTGTGTCCTTATTTTCCACACCCAAAGAATATTCCAGTTCCTTTAAAACATTCTCCCTGATGCCTCTTCCCACATGATTTACATGAGGGAAATTCAACTTTTTTTCCTCTATGATCATCATGAAACTCTATCTTTATCTTATAAGCTGAGTTGGGAAACATACCAAAGTTGAGATTATTGATCATATTTTGAGATTTCTGATTAGGCATAATAACGACATGTGGACTACCAAATCCAATTTCATTTGGTTGCTCATAAAGAATATCATTCCACTGTCCATCATATCCTCTATTATCATGAATCTTCTTGTTTCCAGCCATTTTCTAAAACCCAAAAAGAATAGTTTGAGAGGCCAAAATAATGCTATGAAAACAACATAGTAAAGGGGGAGTACCTTCAATATATGAAATCTTAGGTTTAATTCTAATATCGTTACCATAATTCTAGGACTATTACCTATACTTATACTTAACCTTAGGTACATCCCTAGACATACCATAGAAATATCTTTAGGGATTTCACTAATGTTTTTGGATCCTAGTTTCCAAAGGTTAACTAATACTTTCCTCTAAGACCAACTGTAGAGACCTGAAGCTTGATGTACATATATATTACATTACTTTTGCAGAATAATTAATACATAACAAAATAGACACCAAAGTATCGTAATAGTTTAGTGTCTTTGGAAACTCGGAATATAATCTTATAATCTTGGTGAAAAATTATCAACATCTCCCCTAAAGATATTCCCCTTTTATTTTCCTACCTAAAACCTTTCATTAAATCTAGGGGAAAAGAAAACATAAAAAGGGGTGAGCTCAAATGCCCAGTAAGGGTAAACATAGAGAACATAAAACAATCCATAAACATTTGAATGCAAAAACATGAACATAAAATCTAAACATCAAAATCTTGAGCAATGACATGAATATTTGAAGTATGTAAGGCAAAAATCATAAGAGAATATCAATCATGATAAAATATCATGTGAATAAAAAATTTAATTGTGGCAACCATTAAGCACATGATATGATTTCCATAGTAGCCAAGGCATTGCTGCCAAGACCATCTTAGTGGACAAAGTCCCTTTCTCAATCGACTTCAATCCTCGTTCCAGTCTGGTATTAGGGAACCGAATTGACATACCATTCCATCCATGTATATCTCATGAGATATAAATCTTCACCCAATGCATTGTAGGAAAATATAGCTCCCATCCATCTCATAATGAAATCATTCTTACTTGTGCCACAACATAAACATAAATCATTTATCATAACCCAAAGAATAAAAATGGGTTTCATAAACATAATCTCATCAAAACATAATCCATATAAAGAAAATGGATATTAATTTATCATAAGAAATTTGAAACCATGTAAATCATAAATATAAACGTGCTAAATAGTGTCATCTTAGATGGAAAATAGTTTTGATAAAACACACTAAAAGAATTCTTGTGAAAAAATATCCTTTATTTTTCAAAATCATTTTCTTTTCACAAAATACCACGCAATTTAAAAGAAAATTATTTTCTTGAAAATAGTTATAAAATATTGTAGGTTAAGCTTCACGAAAATGAGGAATTATGAAACCGTAAAAATCTTTCACGCCGTATAAGTTAAAAATAACATTTTTCTCGTAATTATATCGGAAAAGTAAAAACTTTCCCCGTGTGGTAATCAAAAGTAATATCCTTTCATAACATGTGTTAAATTTCAAAAATGGGTAAAAAGGACATTAGAAATACATGAAAACATTTTTTAGAAAACATGGTCATGGATGATAATAATAACCCCAGTAAATACTTACGAATAACAATCTCAGATAACAACGAGATTGGAATAGTTATCTCTTACCTTAGGTCTGATATGCTTCGTAAGTATCTGAACCTCCTATATAATGATTTTAATAATGTCATGGACTTATTACAGAATCATATTCATTGTTATGATATCATATATGGTTCACTTATGACTTTATATTACCCGTTCTTTTGTAAATCAATGTTAATGCAGTGTTTTGGGTAAATCGTTTCATTTATCGTACATGTTTGGACTTGTTGTTCTTGATATTATAATTACTTATTTCATGATTTACTTACTTACAGAATTTAATTATGATTTATATATCATATATATTCTTTACATATATATATATAATAGATAGATAAATGAAATGAAACACACCGTTCATGGAGATGTTAAGCCGTACGTACGCTTGAACGTTGTTTTCCTTTCCTTATTGACTTGAATGGTAGTTAGTACATGAAATATATATAATATACACATAAATCCAGTAGAATTACCATGTCATATATTTAATTATTATTAATTATATATACTTAATAATCATTCTTGAGTGGTTAACATGGAGAATGAATCTCATCGTGTCGTGGAAAGGGTAATCTGTACGCACGCACGAGCGATGATATCGTTCCCATAATTATTTAATGGAATTGGAGTGAATGATATAATATCATAGAATCAGTATGATGTTATAATAATAATATGTAGTTATTATTTACACTATTATAACCATCCAAGTAAGGTGGTGGTGGAAAAACAGATTACACCACGGCGTGGAGACAATATTCCGTATGTACGCACGCGCGGTGATTTCATTTTCCGTAGGATGGATAGAAGGTGAAATGTGGTTGTTTCCTATTTAAAATAATATATTAGTATATGAGGGATACTGATGTTATTACTTCATAATGAAAACACTAAATAAGAGGATGGATAAGAAGAACGAAACTTGAATGAATCGGTAGAAGGTATTACCTCTTTCTGATGTGCCGCTTTGAACTTTCTCAAAGGGCACTAGATTTGGTCTTTTGAGATAACCAGTACGTATAAAAGGTTTATAGGGATATGGGGAAGTGAAATGTATAGATTTTGGCCGATCTACAGGGCTCAAAAATGGTGTGAGGAGGAGAGGGAAGAGGTTCCCATTTATAAGGGAGGAGAGGGGTACCTTTGGAATTATAAGAAATATTAATTAATAAATTCCAAACCCACATAAAAACTTCAAAAATTACTCAAATACTATGATTAGATGAGATAGAGTTGTAATATCTTCATCCAATAAAATTTATACAAGTTTGAATTTATTTTAAACATTATCATCTTGATTTATCCTTATATAATCTATTTAATTTTATTTGTGGTAATAATATTCTAAATTTTAAATCATTATAAATAATTACTTATATGTTGTTAATTGTCAATAATTGTATGATTTATTACATTTTATACCATATAAATTTTAATTTATAATTTTAAATTTTTTATTTATTTTTAAACAATTTTATAATATGTATTTTTTATAAAATAACAATAGTGTCAATTATGACACTAATAATTTATTTGAATTTAAATAAAATCCTCACCGAAGATATGTTCAAATAAAATATTTAATAGATTCATAACATGTCATATGTATCTTTAAAATTAGTAGAGAACATTAAATAATTCATATAATATTTATTTTAATATTATTAAAAACTTTTATTTGGTATATCTCTTAATAAAATAATTACTACAAATTTTTATGTAATTATTTAATATACTTATTTTTAACATAAAAATTTAAAATAAAATACTATTATGAATATAAATATAATACCATTAATAATAATATTCTTAATTGAATTTATCATCTTAAAATCACAACATTTAAATATATATAATTATTAAATTATGAAGGTGACATCTTTGACATCATTTAAAATAAAATAATATAAATGTCATAATCGGTTATATAAGGCTCCAAATGGTCCAAAAATAGACCCTTTTATTCATAGGGTATATATATACTCGAAAAATAATGTTTGGTCATGTTTCTGGTCTTTTTGATAGGTATTGTTATTTTAATAAAAACTATATTATTGAATTTTCAATAAATAAACAATTTCTGCATCAATATTGTGTCACCATTAAGGACAATTATTAAATCCCTAAAAATTCTAAAAAAATTCTCATGATGTAGAGAATTTTGTTATTTTTCTGGATAATATTAATGTTCTAAGTTTCAGAAAGTTTATCACTAAATTAAAATTATTATACTTATTAGATTTAAAAGAGTGACATGTTGTCACTTTCTTTGGTTTTAATAATAATTAAATTATTTTCATGGTCAAAAGTCCATAAATGTAATCTTATCCAACCCTTAGGTGATATGGGTAGACTTGTAGCCATCCACTATAATTTTGGCATGTGTTAGGGTAATTTTATAATCTTAGGTTTACCCTTAATTACCCGATTTATCTTTAACTAAAGTAAATAAAAATTACCATAGTTACTATTCATAGTGCCAAAAAAAGTATCATATTAAAATAATTTGGACCCAATGATTCCAATTATAGAATACATTTTTAAAAATTCAAAACACAGTAGTTGCAGTAATTAATTTAAAATTAATCTCGCTCTTAAGAAAACGAGTTTAAAAATTTATAACATTGCAAAAGATTGAAATGATTTTACCGGTGAATTCAATGTAAAATAAATGCTAATGACATACATTATTTTAAAGGGTAAAAATATATTATATTTATAATTTAAAACCATTAAATATTATAATTTAACCATATAAATTATTACGATGAAAAAAGTTGTTTTTAATTAAAATATAGCATGTTTTTACTATTCATTAAAATATTAAAGTTATCAGAATAATATGAAAATTTTATCCAAAATAATTTTTAATATCCTAATTCCAAAGAATAATTTTATTTGGTCAAATTTTACTTATAAACATGTCAAAAACTATATTTAATGTGGGTGCACCATCAAAAGGTGGCAAAACTTCATTTTTTGAAAAATACTTATTTTACCCGAAAAATTTATTTTGTTCGTATACCATGTTCTAGAAAATGTGTAAGATGAATAATAATCTAATAAAATTAAAAATTTAGTTATTAATATTTATAACGTCTAGTTAATAAGAATATTATTATAATATATCGTTGTTTAGTGAAACCAGGTATTGCGTACAACACACGCTATCGAGGAAGGTCACGATTGTGTGTAACACAAGCCAAGACAAGGTTGCGTGTAGTGAAAGAATCATTCGTTGTTACGTATAACATAATACAACCATATTTCATTTATAAATTGAATATATATATATATATTTGTATATATATTTACAAACTCAATGTTTCATAGAATAAGTACTATCAAACAAACATAAAATTATGTGCAACACAATGCCAGAATAGTGTTGTGTATACTGGAAGCAAATATGGTGTTGCGTATAGTGTAAGATAATCTTGGTGTAGCATACAATAGATGACATGAAAGAAATTAAAAAATATTATATCTCATAAAATATCGGGGTGTTACACGTCGGGCCGCCCCACGGGCCGGGTTGGTCCCGCGGACCGGGTCGGACCCCAGTCTGGACCTGTTGACCCAATTTTACTTATTCACCCATAACATAGGCTACGTGTGTCTGATTGACAAATCGTATATAGAGAAGTAAATCATGGAGTGAGACAGTTCTTTTGGAAAACCCCACCTAAGGTTTGGACATATTTGGGGTATGGTTGGGTTGGATTAAACCTAAATCCAACCGGGCCCCTGGAATAGAAATTCCAATAACTAACAGACCAGGTGTCCGATTGATATGTCGTCTATTGCATTGAGAACCCTATGACGTGGAAGACCATTGAGATTATTCTTCAGAGAACTTCATGAAAATTGGAGTGTAGACCAATAGCTCATGAAGAGAATCCTTCCAGAGGTGAGTAGACAGAGTACAGAGACCTAGTAGCTGGCTGAGCTCTGACAACTGTTTGACCGATTGGACTCAGAGTGACTCAACTAGCCCATTGGGGAGTTCCTTTGTGTGATGCGGCAGAATAATGGTGGGGAGCGCCTCTGTGTGAATGTGGTAGACCCACGGTACTCGACAGGAAGAGCACCTCAGCAGGGTACGAGGGGAGCACCGTTGTGTGAGCACGGCAAACCCATGGTGGGGTGCGCCTCTGGGTGACTTGGAAAACCCACAGTACTCAATAGGAAGAGTACCTCAGAAGTCCAAGTGTAGTGGGAATTTCCTCTGTGTTACAAGGAAATCCAAAAGTACTCGATAGAGGTAGATTATGCCACCACCTGTGGTATTGATAATAAAAATCATGGTTTGAGCTGAGTCAATTAATTTTGTATTTTCCTCATGATTGTGATGGGTTACTAGATAACTTAGGTATATATATGGGAATATACATATGTAATGGCTATCCGTTGATTTCATACATTTTGGTTTATCCTTGTAGGATTTTGTCAGAACATGAGGCACTTGAGGTCCCTACTAAGAACCGTTATACTGACCCCTGCATGGGTTATGCAGGCACCTCGTTGTGTTGGTTGCAGATGACAGAAAGTACTCACTAAGGCAGAGTGTAGCAGGACTGGACGACACCAAGAAGTGGACCACTCTGTGTGACGGTACACAGAGGAGACGGACGGACGTGGAGAGTTGAGGAATCCATCTATATCTACCCTTTAGGTAGGAACCCCAAAGAATGACCCAGAAACTGCTTTACATTTCTTCAGTTTTACTTGCTTTTCATTGTACTTATAATTTCATGTTGGGCTTGTATTTCTGGCCCCTTTTACATTCCATAACTTCTTTTGTATAATTTTTTATATAGTGTTTTGCTTCTAGTTGATTACTTTTATGTGTTTTTTTATAGTTATAAAAGCAATTCCTTCCCAGTTTAGGTATTTATGTCTTTGGTGCTAGTTGCCGGCCCCTGGCCTATAGAAGGTCGGCTTGGGGTAGTCACGATACAGGCCCCGGGGGATGGTTCGTGACAATTACATTGATCAAAATTAGTTAATTATATTATTTAAAATTATATATTAAATATTCAATAAAATGTTTTTTAATACATTATATTAGTTTTATTGGAATAAAATAAGAACAAAACCAATTTTATACATTAAAATAATGTATTTTTCTGAAAGGCATTTTATGTATTTTAATGGATGAATTATTTTATAATTAAATTATGAGACCTGTATAATTTTTAATTAGAAAAAAATTCTTATTCCAATGAATAATTTGAAAATTATACTAGGGTGATGTTTTTTGTAATTTTTATGTGATGTTTGAATTTTTTTAGAAGATGAAAACTTACTAAATTTTATTTGGAAACTACATTTTTTCATATAATTTAATATCATTCATAAATTTCATTTTATATTTTATTTAATGTATAATTTGTTCAAAAAATCACAAAATAAATTTTTGGTCATTTTAATAAACTAAATAATGAAATTGGATTCATAATCATTTCAAACATTTTAACATTTTTTTATGTAAAAACCCATTATTTCATCCCATCAATGAAACTAATTTTAAATTAAATTCTTCCACTATAGTGATTGGAATTTAGAAAAATAGATTTAAAATTTTTATGTCCAATAATAAATAATTTAGAGTGTATTAAACATATTTTAAATAAATAATATTTGTGAAAGTAATGAAAATTAATTTCCACAATTAAATGATAAATAAGATTACATAGGGGTTAAAATTAAATATTAAGGAGAAATTTGACCTAGAAAGTAATATAATACCCATTTTATGGCCATATTTATACCATTAATCCTCTATTATATAATTTTTAGTTTTATGGGATCCACTCGTTCGGTAAAATATTGTGTAAGCCTCACTTTTTTTTCAAAAATGTAAATTTTGTGTTCTTTCTCATATAAAAATGGCCACTGCTTTTCCCCTGTATTCAAATATCTACATTCAATTTCTGATTCAAAACATTAAAAAATCCAATCCCTACATCCCTCATATGATCCATTAATGATGAAATTGGTTAGGAATAAATCCTATGATGTCTATAGGTTCAAACCAATATGAGTTACCTGAAAAATAGGTAATGAACTCCTATTAGCATTTTGGTTTTATTTTATTTTTCACCCCTTTAATTTATTTATATCATGATTATAAAATAAAAAAATTATCTTCAATATACTTATAAATGGTTGTGATGTGGCTAAAACCTAATAAATGACACACTTCGTTTAAATTAGATACAGATTCATCATGAATGTGTACGGTGGACTATTGCCTTAAGAACTCATGTTATTCATACATCCAATAACACATTTCATTCTGTGTAATAATGATTGATTTACAGTTTATATATGATAATTTATTTATGATTATATATATTTTTTATAATACACCACATTATGATTTCCATTCTGTCAGATTATGATATCTTCGTTGTTTTGTATGGTGGACTACTGCCACACAATGCGATGGGTATTTTTTTCAGTAACACATTATCTAGAAGATTGATAGGAAAATATAATCAATATATATAATATAAATGAAGCAATATTTATAATAAATAAACAATCATAAATTTTTAGGAATAATATAACATTTTCTTTATTACCTTTTGACACACTAAAAAAGTGACAATGTCGTACGTTGACATATATACTACAGCCACATCGAAGCAATGTGACAACTTTTATATCAAGAATTTGTCATATATATATATATATATAATTTTATATAATTAAAAAATGTGTTATTTATTATATAATTATAATTATATAATTATATAATATGACTCTAATTCTTTCCATATTGATAATTGAAAAATGGAAGCATTACTCATGCGTACTTACAACATATCATCTCCATGATCATAACGATAGTTCATTTTTGTTACAATTATTAATGAGTTGTTTTAAAAGTATAATTTCTATATAAATATTATAATTATTTCATGATTATTTATTTATTCTATAAAATAATATTATTTCCAGCCTTATCCAATCTACGAAAGTCATTTTTGGAATATTAAACGAATATGGTAAAAAAACATCATAAAATTAAATGATAATATATTTTTATGTAAATTTAAATAAGAATATATTTTTTATAATAGTAAGGAAATATTTTGTCTATAAATTAAATTAAAAAATATTATTTTTATTAATATAAATAAAAATTATGATGGATGAGACTCAAGTTATGGTTTTTTAATATGTCACTTTAATTAATACGAGATACATTCAATATTCCCTACATATTTTTTTTGTGGTGTATAAAATAAAAATTAATGTATTGTAATATTATTATCCATGAAATTATGGTTATTTATTTATCAATTAGAATATATATTTCATGTATTTTACAGTTTATATTGTACAAATGCTAAAATATATTTTTGTCACATTTTTTCATCTTTGAGCCCTTTGTTTTGTTTATCTCATATCTTTTTTTAGGATGTGTATACACATCTCTATATTAAATTTATATCATCAACATAATTTTATTCATGGTATAATATTTCCTATTTAATGATATTATTATTTGGGTATTACAATTCAATGTTACCAAATTTGTAAGAGTATTTGGTAACAAAATCAATATTTATCATGATTTTTTATTATTAAGTTTCAATTGGATAAACCACTAAATAATTATCTTGAATTTTTTATATACTCTATTTATTTAATTAGAATATGTGTCTTTAATTCATTTACCACTCTATATATACTAAATTTATCGAAAGAATTATTTTATGAAAAATAGTATATATTGTTAAATACCATTTTTCTTCCAAAACCATGTTTTCTAAAAATGTTTTATAAAATGTTGTAATTTTTTTTAAATATGAAATGTTTTTAAAAAAATAATTTATTTAATTTATTTTCAAAGAAAATTATTTTATATTATTAAAATGTTTTTTTAATGAAATTGATTTTTAAAATGATTTATTTTTTAGAAAGTTATTTTCAAAATTAAAATACAATTTTACATAAAAAGTATTTCCTAATATTTAAATATAATATCCATTAATAGTTACCAATAAATTTTTTTGTTACATATCCATTACAATTGATATTTGGAGTTGATAACATAGTTATTATTTTTTCGATGGAATAATATGGTTTTGATAATATTTTTAAGAAACCATTTTCTCTCTAATTGGTTAGTCATGTTTTAAATAGATTGTTATGAACTATATTTTTGACAAGGGTAAATTATGGTTCTTAATGATTTTAATAAAAGATTCTTGTTTTCAAAGATTTAATCATTTTTCAATTATATAGTTATGAATCCCATTTATTTTATATGGGTTAATCAAGTTTCAAATAGATTTTTAGGAAACTATTTTTTTTCTACAGGTTAATCTTGTTTCAAATTGATTATAATGAAACCTGTTTCTTTTACATGATATAACCTCTTTTAAAAGTGATTTTTATGAACCTTTTTCTTACCCATAATTAAATCATGTTTCAATGATATTTTTATAGAAATGATTTCCATTACAATGGTAAATCATGTTATAAAAAGTGATCTTGGTTGTTCCTAGAATTATATGTTGAAATGAAATATTTTAAGCAATATTATTTTTAATGGTACATAGAAATTTGATGTGTAGTATCATGGTAAACCAATTAAAAGAGGTTTCAAGATAATATAATTTCATGTGGTTCTATGATGAACCAATGATGGATGGTTTTTTGATAAATCAATGACCGAGGTTTCCATGGTAAATTATGGATTCTTGGGACTATAATACAACACCAAAACATAGGATATCAATGTGGATTTTATGGTTATTCCATTTGAAAATGATACAATATTAGTGAAATAAAAATGATATATAAAGATACATACATGATTTATTTATGCATGATGTTGGTTTATAATTTTTCACCTGGTTGAGATTTATACCACATGCCTCATGATTATTGATTTTGATTGATTTTTTAGTTTATGTTTTCTTGTTTTCTATTCCAAGTATTGATGGGTCGAGGTTCTATTATATTTCTCTAATTCACATTGATTATTTAATTATACACCTATACACTCTTATTATAATTTAATAAATTCAATTTTTAATTCATATTTTTACCCATACAAAGATTTTGAGAACTCCTTTCTTATTTTTCAATTCTGGAAGGTTATAAATTATAAGGCATAAAAATTTATGTCTATTATATATGTCAAAAGGATGATAGTAAGACCTAATGTGAAATATTTAGTGATGGGTCAAGTAAGAGAAATATTCATTTAATGTATTATGAATTTATTATAAATTACTATTTCCTAATTATCTATATTTATAATTTTGAATGCTCTCTATTATACAGGTGATCTAATTGATGTATTTATTTTTTTAATGTTTTGTTGAAAAAAATAAGTCTCGATTATCTACATTAATAACTAATGTGTAAAGTTTGTGATTTTATCACTATATTCATGAATGTGGATACTAGTCTATAATATTTGCTATCAAAGGTTTGTTTTGTGAAATTTTGATATTAGTATTTTATTATGTGATGTTATATTAAGAAATATATATACCATCATTGGTGTATAATATTATGTATGATAAACACTCCAGTGTCTTAGACACCCCATTTGATGATTTAAAGTTGAAAAATGTTATAGGATATTACTGTAATTTTGTGGTACAAATCATCGGGTTGGGGTATTTATAACCCCTGATATTGAAATAAATTATTTTATGGATGATTTATTTCATAGTATGAAACATAAAAAAGGACAAACCAAAAGGTCGGGTGACAACCAGTTTTATCTAGATTGGCCATAATTCTTGATCCCAGAGCCAAAGGGAGATAATGGTGTAGTGACTACCAATTTTCTACGTGATTTCCTCATTAGTGAGAAATTTTTCATGTACTATTTTTAATATTATATAGGAATTTTATGGGATTTCATATGCAGAATAACTGTTTATGTATTTTAGCAGAATATATGATCAAATCCTTATTATATTTTGGTTTCAGGCATAGTTAAGAAATTCTTGAGGAATTCAACGGAGTGTAATTTATGGAAGTCGTTCATTTGATATTGGAATTTTATTATTGATGATTATTATTTCATATAATGGTTTATTAATTTTTGTAATTATCATACTCTGTGAAAACCATTTTGGTTTTTGTTAATGTCTAAAGATAGGTTAAATTTTATGTTTTACCCATTATGGTTATATGGTCCTTAATGTTTTAGATTTATTAAATTAAGAATAATATAAATAATTATGAATACTCATCATCTACATAAAAAAATGTGATTACGTTTTCAATTAGTTAAATGGTTTAATTATACTCACTATGTAGGTATATTTCAACATTCTCTTATATGAGATGGTATGAGAATTCCTCAACTCCATGGAAAATAGACATTAATATTAAATGTTATATCATAAATATCAATTATTTGTTACAATTTTATCTTTCCACACATATTTTTATTATTGTTTCATTTTCATTGACCTTATCTTGACTAATTTCTCTATCACTCTCTATTAGTCAATGAGAAATAGATTGACCATCCAAATCAAAATATTAATTTCAAAAAAATTATCTTTACATGGAATACAGGTTATGGTTAACATTATGTGACATTTTTGTAACTGAAATTTCAATTTTTTGGGGACTTATCATTATTTTATTTGGATTATGTTAGTTAAAATAACTTAATTCCGAAAATGTTACTCATTTGTTAAAAAAGATGACATTAAAGGAAGAAATTTATGTTTTGGGGTGTATGATTTAACATCCCTTGATTTAATGAAATACATTTATTAAAATTAATTTTAATTAAGTTAAATATTATTTTTTATAGAATAAATACTCCAGGTTTCATTTCCCACAACACCATGTTTATCTTGCAATACACATGACATCAACTTTCTTCGATAACTTATGTCATAAAAAATAATGAGTTTTAAAAAATAACTATATTCTATTAATATTAAAAATTAATAATATTACCAATACTTAATAATGGTATGAATGAATAAAATTTATTGAATTATGAAAATATGGTTTAAAGAAGTTTAAAAATTACATTATTGGGTTTAAAATTAAATAGAAATGAATATAAATACCTATTTTATATAAAGGAAGTGTTTTTTATAAATATTCTTATGTCTCCAAATACATTTTACAGAAATAAATAAATTCAAAATCTATCAGTTAATGTTATTATTGAAATTTATATTTTATATTTGTAATCAAAAAAAATTAAATACATCTTATTGGTTTTGTAATCATTAAATGAGGAAAAAATACAATTTTTATCATTAAAAGGGCACATTTTTCTAAATATTCATTTTCCCACCTATTAATTTAAATAAATATTTAAAAATAAATATTTTAACTATTATAAAATGTATATGGGAATGTAAATCACATTTATAAGATTTTAGAGCACAGGTTCTCCATTGATGTTCATAACTCTATTAACCCATATTATCACGATTAGTACAATCATGTCAAGGATAGAAAGACCTCATCAGCTGTGGATGATATTTTATACAAGTATCTATTCTTCCTTGCATGGATTAAGTATACTATTAAAAATACTTCTCATAATAATGTTTCTTATGTGAGGAAAAATTTCATGGATTTAGTCAAATCTTATGTGAATCCTTACTTATTAGCCATTGATCTACCTCCCCTGGAGGGATTATTAAAAAAATGTTTCCACATATATCTTCTAACCCTGAAGATGTGGATGTTCAGGTACATCTCTGTCAACATTCATTTATTGTGAGTAATTTAAAATTGAAAAGGGAAAGGTTATAGAAATTGGTGATCTCAATAGAATGGTCGCCAAGATCTAGGGTATAGTAAATAGAAGATAATAGAAATTGATTGTAGATAAAATCATATGGTGTTTCCTTCAGATGATCTCATACAATGAGCATGGCATCGTGGGATGGTCTTATTAAAACATATATTCATTAATATTCAATATTTGGATTTTATCATTGATCCATACATGGAAATTAAGAATAAAACTAATGTCTGGATCAGAATTTCTAATTTGAATTGGATTTACTGGTATCTGGGGATTCAATGTTACATAGCCTCAACATTGTGGAACAAGAATATGATGCGATGACTATCCAAAATCCCCATTTATGTGGACTAGGTAAATCTTTTGGGGGAATTTGATGTAGAAAACACTATCATGGAGTAATTCATGTGGAATACAAGGCATGAACACATAAAATTATTGTTTCAATATAAATGGAATCCCAAATTATGTGAAAAACGGTAAGTATATTTGTCACTAACTATCTACTAGAATGAGAGAAATGGAGTGTGACTACTATCACATGAAGGGATATGGTGATTCTATGTGTTAAATGAGGAAGGGTAAGAATATACCCCTTACATCAGAGACAACATACCCATGTGGGGCCCCTACTGAAATTGAGGTGGAAATGTGAATGCATAGAGATATTTGGAAAGTGTCTGTACGAACCCAAATATGTATTCTGGGATCAATTGTTGGAATACCATCGATGCCAGAGATTTGAAAATACAACCTATTGAAAAAAATTGGGGGCAATGACCGTGAAGGTTTTGATCAACCTGAAGGTATGGTGACTTGAGCCGAACTCCATATTAATAGAAAGATAGATGATCCTCTAAAGAACATGAGCCTCAACCCAATTCTTGAGGACTCTTTAAGTGCATCCTGGGGACCTAAGATCATATCGAGGGGTAGAATATTTTTTGGGGGTACTGTATATGTACTGTAGCAAGTACTATAATGGGAACTGTAGTAGGTACTGTTTGGAATAGTAGAAGCTGAGACTATTCCCTCATTTGGGCCTTCGGGCCACTGATTTCATCCCTGAGTCCTTTAAGTCCCGTTAGGCCACCCATGCCTTGGAGTCAGTAAGGCCATCAGGCTACCTCAAGGCCTTTGGGAAACTGTAAGTGTAGATGCAAACCAAATAACCTAAAAGTAGAAAAGCTCTAGAAAGAGGATGAGAGAGGAGCTTTCACCATAGAAGAAGCTAAACATATTTCAATAATGGGAGGGTTTGTCACCTGCCATTAGGACAAGCATGTGCATGCATGGGAAAGCCTAGTTGAACAGTCATTTGAAGGTGGAGAGGTGATTTCACGATGAAGATGCTGGGGAGGAGCAGTTACAAGTATATAGTCTAGGTTGTATGTAATGTTTAAATCCTTCGAGCAATGCATTCGTCTAAGGACAATGTTCCATGTAATACACACACTAATGGGCCATGTAAGGGTTCCACCACACCACTTGAAAGGATTATTATCAAACATCAATAAAAATGAAGCCCTTCATCCCATTGGAGGAGAAGATCCTCCAATGGGGAAAACCTATGAGGAAAATGAAAACGTTTTTCACTCCACACATGTTGACACATGTGTTGGTGAACAAAATATAGAAAAAGATGTTTCACGTGAGACTCATTAACACCCTAGGATGAAAACCCCTTATAAAAAACATGGTATACTACTGAATGGGCTCCCAAAAGTAGAAATGTAATGATCCAATTTTTTATAAATGGAAATTTCATTCATATAAATATTTCATATAATCTCATGAATGGAACATAAAAGACAAATCAGTTCTATATAACCTTTAAAAATATTTATTTTCCTTCTGTTTTTGCAATTTAAATAATCTTACAAACATAGTTGCAATCATCATGTTATTTTGTGTCTGATAAAAATAACATTTTTTCAAATATTAACCAACCCTAATGAATAGTAACACACCCTTATGAATTGTGATATACCCTAGTGAATAATAAAAATTTCTATGATTTTATAAAAATAATATTCTAGTGAAATTATGAGGTAGAAATATTTTAGAAAAAGTAAATGAATATTTTAAAACTGGTTTTTTAGTAATAAATTATGATTTTAATTAAATATTAAATTAATAATATTTCGAAAATTATATTTGAAAAATGTATTTCATTTTTTGATTTTACACGTCAAATAATTGTAGGGGTAATGTTTTGGGATTTTTCTAAAACAATTGAAATTGTGATGAATAGTAAAATACAATAATTCATAATAAATGCTAAAACCAGAATTTATGCTTCATGATTGAGCCATGGATTATGTAAATGGCCAATGGTTCAAACTCACATGAATTTATTAATATTCTTGGTAATTTAATCATCACTATTTATGGTATTGAGGGAAATTTAATAAATAATGATTAAAAAATTATGAAAACCCCCCTCTCCTCCACTATAAAACCCCCCTCACTCCCTCTTATCTTCACTACTCTCAAGCTTTTGACATTCCAATATTCTACCCATATGTCCCCAATGATCCATCCCCACGTCAAATAGCTAAAATTATATTCAAAATTACAAAGCCTCTCCTCTTAAGAGGGTCTCAATGGAGTTAATCTCAAGAGGTAAATCCCTCACCCATCAGGATTGAAACCAACACTTATGGATCTTGTATCCCTGGTTATCATTGTATTGGGGGGTCAACCCGAATCCTAGGGGCTCTATCATTCTCATTTTCAGCGCAATTTTTTGGGTATGACCCTTCTCTTAAAGCGGACGTGGTGGCCCTTCAAATAGGTCTTTGGATTTTCCAGTAAAATAATATCTCTATAACTGTAGTGAAGATGGATTCCTTAGATCTCCATGAATCATGAAAGGCCTTGGAATTGTGTCATGGACTATAATTTATCCTATCAGATGGTGCTGAACATACCTCTCCAGAGGGATGGAGGCTATTCAAAGTTGGTGGGAGAGTAACTATGTAGCAGACTTCCATGCTTCTGCTTCAACCAACGGTACTAATATCACATTGTTTTCCTGTTTGAATTCATTGCCTATAGAGGGGTTGACTCTGGTTAGAGGGGATTCCCTTTGATTGCACTACCTTATACAACCTTGAAGGAATCTCCTTTTATTTGTTTCTATTGATAATAAAATTCATTGTGATTCTGATGATTCTAATGGGATAAATCATTATCTTTTCTCTTTTCCCAATATTTCACCAGAACTAAATGAAAATACCATTTGAGATGTGTTAATTTATCACATTCAAGGAAAACTGTATATCATTTTATTTTATCATAATTAATTCTATACATGAACCCTTTTGTCACATGTTGAACCTGATTATTTTATATTTCATATATCCTAGTTAAGGTTCATTGATTCTTTTGTATAAATGGGATTATATAATAAAGAAAAATAGGTTGGTATTAATCCAGACCCATAGACTAACCAAAATAGTTATCACTAAGGTATTATATAATAATTAATATTCATCATCAATAACCAAATGAATTTTTATATGCAATTCATCTATTGTATGTTCACTAATAACATACAACCTAAATTCTATACAACCACTTTATTATACATGATTATCCAAACGTGATCCGATCATTAAAAACCGAGAAATCATACGGACCCGAAAAACACAATTGAACCATATAACCAATCAAAAAGAACATGAATGAACTAAAAAGGTTATACTAAATACAATAAATATAGAAGAAGTTAAATATTTATTAATTATTAAACATAATTTGTTTATTTAGGTCATTAATAACAGGTGTAGAACACCACCAAACATACGGTAATTGACCCTCCCCATTTCACTTTTATTCAAGGTTGTCCTATACATTATTCCATTTTATATGTAATTCCAAGTGATGGGGTATGATTACAAAACTCCCCCAATCTTTGAAAATAATTTATATAAGATGATAAATCACTTTTTCTCTCATTAATCCATCTTATTTACATCTGATATCGTGCCAATAATCTATAAGGAATTCTATAAGAACCTCCCATTTTCCTTCAGGTTGCTCTATCATTCATTTTACCAAAAATAATATGTATTTATTTTTATGTAAAAATTATACATGATGATTATATTCTCCAAACTCATTTCTAAATATCCTTCCCTAATTCCCTTTCAGGGATATACATTCTGTCACGACCCGTCCTCGAGGCCTATGTCGTGACTACCCCAAGCCCGCCTTCCATAGGCCAGGGGCTGGCGACTAGCACCAAGGCGTAAATCCCAACAAAAAGGGAAGGAATTACCTTTGAAAAGTAAACAAGCACCACAGAGTAAGCAAGCGGAAAAGTAAACACTAAGTAAAAAACGGTACAAGCTGTGCTGAAAGTAAAAGGGGCCGGAAATACAAACCCAACAGTAAAGTACAACTGAAGGAAAAACAGCAACTGAAAGGGAAATCCGCAGTGTCGAGCCGTCCTCTGGAAGTCCCACCTAAAGGGTGGGTACAGATAGCCTCCACTGATCCTCGGGTCCACCTGACCGCTCCGAGTACGTCCCGCCCAGTGGTCCACCTCCAGGTACCGTCCTGCTCCGCACGCCTCCACCACGATCAGCGCTGTCCGTCGTCTGCAACCAACACAACGTAGTGCGGGCAAAGCCCGTGCAGGGGTGAGTAAAAGCTACTCAGTAGGGACCCCGAGACCCCCGAAGGTCTCCCGAAATCCACAAAGGATAATCTACAAAGGAAAGTTACAATCACGAAGTAACATCTGACATGGCTTAGGTATATGCCCATACATATACCTAAGTCTTCAATTCCCGTTCGGCTCCAACGTCTGAGCCCAACCACAACCCAGTCCACACAGGAAAGCAAACGTATACCCACACAGGATAGAAAAACACAATCCACAAAGGAGAGTAAACAGTAAATCCACACAGGATAGCTCAACACAATCCACAAAGGAGAGTAAACAGTAAATCCACACAGGATAGCTCAACACAATCCACAAAGGAGAGAAACACAAGATTCAGCTCACACAGGTATACTTCTTCGGATGATGATAAAGACGATCACTGATCCATCTAAGTCGTCGGACCCACGAAGGATCGATAGGTAACTAACCCCCGCAATGACCCACATAGGATCGGGCCCACACAGGACCTGTAGGCGCTGGCTCACACAGAACCGCTGAGCGCGAACCCACACAGGATCGGACCCACACAGGATCGGGCCCACACAGGACCGGGCCCACACAGGACCTGTAGCACTGATCCACGTAGGATCGCTGAGTGCAGTAGTCGTCGCAGTCCACTGAGGATCTCTGCACAGTCGTCGCCGCAGTCCACTGAGGATCTCTGCACGGTCATCGTCGGAGTCCATGGAGGATCTCTGCACCGTCGTCGCCGCAGTCCACTGAGGATCTCTGCACGGTAGTCGCTGTCGAAGAAGCAGTCGCAGCCAGCTCTAGGGTTCCCGCACACAGCAAGCTCGTTCGGGAGGGTCCGCTCCACGAGCCGAGAGGCCGATACATCAACTGACACAAAGTCCGAAGTTGATGTATCCAAAAGTTCCGTATCGTCAACAGGAACTCAACGTCGCAGACGGCGCATCAATCGGACGCCTGGTCTGAGAGTTATTGGCATTTTCGTCCGAGGGGCCCGGTTGGTTTTTAAGGAAAAACCAACCTAACCGCACTCCACATGCGTCCAAACCTCGGGCGGATTATGCCAAAAGATCCGCCTCACTTAGAGGAAAACTACGAAGCTGACGACACGTCAATCGGACGTCCGTGGATCAAGATATGAGTGTTTCCGCTCCGAGGGCCCGGTTGGTTTCGTGTACGAACCAACCCGGATGAACCCAAAGTATTCCGAAACCTTGAGTGCGATATACCAAAAAGACCGTCTCGATCCAAGGATCGTGTTGCCGCTGACGGAGAGTCGTTTAGAGGCCCGTAGCTCAAGATACGTCCATTTGAACAAAAACGTCCGAAGACGGGGGGTACGGGCCCGGGCTGACCCGGCCCGACCCCCCCCCCCCCCCCCGGGAGTTGGCCAAACCGGGTCGACCCGACCCGGTCTGGTCCGGCCAGGGCGCGGCACGGCCGGTTGGACCGGCCTGGCCCGGTTCGGCCGAGCGGCCGAACGGCCGAGGCGCGCGGGGCGCCGCCCCCGCGGCCGGGTGGTGCTGCGGCCCCCCGCGTGGGGTCGCGCTGTGTCATGGACGCGGCTTCAGTCGCGTCCGAGGGCACCGGACACGTACGGCCGCGGGTCCGCGGGGGCCGCCGCCGCCGCGGCTTCAGCCGCGGCGGCCTGTCCGGCGGCACGCCGGGGCACCGCCGCTCCCGGCTGCCGGCACCGCCGCGCCGGCGAGTTCCGTGGGCCACCGGGATCACTCCGGTGATCCGATTCTCTTCCCATCCACGCCATTGCTCCCTCTGGGACTCGTTCTTCCCTGCAGGATCGTCAAACATCCATTGCGGCACGTTCCGTCGTCGCCCGCCAAATCCGCACAAAATGAAGAACGGCGGAGGGTCGTCGGGCCATGTTCGTTTGGCCCGCACCCTCCGCGTTAGAGATAAACAACCGGGAGAATTTTATTCCACACAGGAAACAACATTTTTAATAAGATTAAAATTGTTCACAATCCGGTTCTTTAATTTCTTTAAAGAAACATTGACGGGAATAATAAAAAGGGGTAATTCCCAAAATAAATCCCTACCTCGTTGGTTGTCGTGCGCGGGCGTTCTTCGCGGAAAAGCACATCGCGGAAGAGGGGGATCGTCGCGTCGTCGTGGGAAGGTGTCGCGTCGTCGCGGGATCCGGCGTTGAGTCGGCGAGCTCAACGGACCAAGAACAATAGATTTAAATTATAAATAATTAAATCTGTGTTTCGTTTAAAACCAAAAAGAACCTTTAGAGGAAACCCGAAATCACTCACCTCAAACGGTTGGTGATCGGAGATCGGAGCGGGGAAGAACGTCTCGGACGGAAGCGTCGTCGATTTCTGGGTTCGGCGTTCTTCGCGTTCTTCGCGTTCTTTTCAAGGGAGAAGAAGATACAAGGGTCCTCTCAAATCTTCTCAACGCGCAAAAACCCGAGGTCGTGCGTTGGCCTTATTTTATTATTACACCAACGAATTTGAAAACTGGGTAAGAAATGACTTAATTAATTCGTTGAATTAATTCAACGAAAGAAACAGCCCATTTAATTCACGAAATAAACCGCCCAATTAAATGGTCTGTTAAGATTTTAAGAAACGCGTCAGTTGACTTTCATTAAGACGGGTTTCCGCGGGTGCGTTACTTAGCGGAAAGAAACGGCGGGGCTCGTACGGGCCCCACCTCACAAATATCCTACCAAGGGGGTAGGATATTTCTGGATATCATCCTATCCGGTTTAACTCAGTTCAAGCCTCCTTTAAGTGGCTTTAAATGGCTTCCAAGTGGCTTAAGTGAAATAAAATAAAGTTGTCGCAAAATTATCTTATTTCTTAACTTTAAGCACGAAAATTAAAAACCACACCCGAGAAAACGCAACTCCGGAAGAGGCGTTTCTAAGCGAATACCGGTGCTGCAATTTAATCGGTGCCCTTAGAATTTGATTCCGGGCACCGGTTCAAATGTTAGAAAAACCCGCTCGTCCGTTCACTGAACGTACCCGAGCCAAACTTTGGAAAATGATTCTGGGCACACCGGGCCTCGGAATCAGGTTCCATCAGAAACTGCGCTCTTGTAAAATTCCAAAGAAAATTAAAAAAAATGTCCTTGAAATTTACGGGTCTTTACATTACTCCCACCTCAGGACTTTACGTCCCCGTAAAGATACATCAAAAACTAGGTAAACAAAAGTGGGTACTGAGCACGCATCTAAGCCTCCCGCTCCCAAGTGCTCTCCTGGAGGTTCCCGTGCTGCCATCTGATGCGCACAAGAGGAATTGATCGCCCACGTAGGACCCGCTCCTGTCGACCCTCTATCTCCACTGGGACCTCCGCAAAAGTTGCCCCATCATCCACATCTAGCTCCCCATAGTCAATGATGTGCGTCGGGTCGTGCACGTATCTCCTCAGCTGGGATACGTGGAAGACGTCGCGCACCCGGTGCAACTGAGGTGGTGGAGTCAGGCGATAAGCCACCTCGTCAATCCTACTGAGGACCTGGAAAGGCCTGATGAAGCATGGAGACAACTTGTCGCCTCGGCCAAATCTCCGCAAACCACGTCGAGGTGAGACACGCAAGAAGACGTGGTCACCATCCTCGAACTCTAGTGGCCTCCGCCTCCTGTTAGAATATGACTTCTGCCGGCTCTGTGCTGTCCTCATCTGCTCCTGGATGACTTGGACCTTCTTTGTCGTGGCCCGGACCATCTCTGGTCCCACAAGTGCTGACTCCCCAGGGTCTGTCCAGCACAAAGGAGATCTGCAAGGCCTGCCGTACAACGCCTCGTAGGGTGCCATCCTGATGGTGGAGTGGTAGCTGTTGTTGTACGCGAACTCCGCCAAGGGTAGTTGGTCCTCCCAGCTGCGGCCAAAGTCAAGGACACATGCACGGAGCATGTCCTCGAGAGTCTGAATGGTCCTCTCCGTCTGACCATCCGTCTGAGGGTGAAAGGCGGTGCTCAGACGTAGTCGCGTCCCGAACGCCTCCTGCAATCCCTTCCAAAGCCGGGAAGTAAAGCGAGCGTCCCGATCGGAGACGATAGTCGATGGCACACCGTGAAGCCGTACAATCTCCTGAACGTAGAGACGTCCCAAGCTTTCCACTGAGCCCTGCTCTCGGATGGGTAGGAAGTGTGCCGACTTGGTGAGTCGGTCAAAAATCACCCAAATGGAGTCGTGACCTCTGGAAGTGCGTGGAAGTCCAGTCACGAAGTCCATAGATATGCCATCCCACTTCCACTTCGGGACCTCCAAGGGTCGTACCAAGCCTGCTAGTACCTGGTGCTCTGCCTTCACCTACTGGCAGGTGAGGCACCGCGAAACGAACTCTTCCACAACCTTCTTCATGCCCGGCCACCAGTGCTGACGTCTGAGATGCTGGTACATCTTCTCCACTCCAGGATGTACCGCCAAAGGAGAAGTGTGGAACACTCTCAGCACCTCCTCTCGTAAAGCGACTGGTACCAAGGTACGTCCCCTAAAAAGGACATCGTGCTCTGCTCCAAGGGAGAAACCATCAGGTGCCTGTCCCGAGGATATCTATGCACGCCGTGTTTCACAGTCAGCGTCCCCACGCTATGCCTCTCTGACCCGCTGTAGAAGTGGAGGAGAGACTGTGAGAGACTAAAGGAAGGCTGATCCGCCTCTATCCACGAAGGATATCTGCAAGGCGGATAGCTGCTTTATCGCCTCTTCAATCAGTTGGATGCCCGTCCTCCTGCTGAGGGCATCGGCTACCACGTTCCCCTTACCAGGAGTATAGACTATCTCAAAGTCATAGTCCTGGAGGAACTCAAGCCATCGCCGCTGTCTCAGGTTCAGGTCCTTCTGAGAGAAGATATACCTGAGACACTGGTGGTCAGAAAAGACTGTGAAGCGCTCGCCTATCAGATAGTGCCGCCATGTCTTCAGGGCGAAGACCACTACTGCCAACTCCAAGTCATAGGTAGCGTAGTTCTGCTCATGCGGCCTCAACTGAAGTGATCCGTAGGCAATCATGGCCCGCTCCTGCATCAGGACACACCCGATTTCAGTCCCTGATGCATCGCAGTAGACTACGTATCCAACTCCCTCCTCAGGCAACCTCAAGATAGGTGCGCTGGTCAACCTCTGCATCAGCTCCTGGAAGATCTGCTGACATCTATCTGACCACATGAAGGGTTTACCCTTCTTCGTCAATGCTGAGAGTGGGGCCGCAACTCTGGAGAAGTCTGGCACAAATCTCCGATAGTATCCGGCTAGGCCCAAGAAACTCTGCACCTCTGTCACGCTCTTGGGTGGCTCCCAAGCTAGCACTGCCTCGATCTTCGCGGGATCCACTGCAACTCCCGCCTCAGAAATGACGTTCCCCAAGAAGTGGACCTCACGTAACCAGAACTGGCACTTCGAGAGCTTTCCATAAAGCTGGTGCTCTCGGAGTGTGTCTAGTACAACACGCAAGTGGTAGGCGTGCTCCTCCTCCGTGGTCGAGTACACCAAGATGTCGTTGATGAAGACTACGAAAAAACGATCGAGGTATAGATGGAAGATCTTATTCATGAGGCTCATGAACACTGCTGGAGCGTTGTTCATGCCGAAAGGCATAACCAAGAACTTATAGTGGCCATACCAACACCTGAAGGCCGTCTTCTGCACATCCTCGTCTCGAACTCTGAGCTGATGATTGCCTGGCCTGAGGTCTATCTTCGAGAACCACCGTGCTCCCTTGAGCTGATCGAAGAGGTCTTCAATCCTGGGTAGCGGATACTTGTTCCTCACTGTCACCTGGTTTAGGCGACGATAATCGACACACAGTCGCAAGCTCCCGTCCTCCTTCTTGGCGAACAATATCGGGGAAGCCCAGGGTGAAACACTGGGTCGGATGAACCCCTTTCCCTGCAAGTCCTCCAACTATACCCGCAACTCTCGAAGCTCAGCAGGGGCCATTCGATATGCTGGAGTGGATATCGGGGCTGTCCCGGGGTATAGGTCAATATAAAATTCTACCACTCTGCGAGGAGGTAGTCTTGGAACGTCGTCGGGAAAGACGTCCGCGTATTGATCCACCACTGCAGGAAAACTGGGACTCCGCACGTCAACTGCTCCCAGGATGAGGCTAGCCAACTGATGAGTGATGGGCTGACCTCTCCTCTGCGTGAGTCCATCCTGTGATGTTAAGGCTCCCTTCTCGCTGGTGAAGGTGAACCTGCTCCCGTCGGTGCGCACACATCGCACCTTGCGCCTAATGCAGTCGATCTGAGCATGGACCGTAGATAACCAATCCATGCCCAAGATGACCTCGTAAGGCCTCGACGCCGCTACAAGAAGATCCCAGCCGAAGCTCTCGCCTCCTAGAGTAAGCTCACACTGCCGGCACCAGTGCGTAATCATCGAGTCTGCTCCCGTAGGAGTCTCTAAACGTAAGGATCGAGCCAACGGCTCTGTCGGAATCTCCGAGCTTCGAACAAGGGCAGTGGATATGAAAGAGTGACTCGCTCCTGTGTCTATCAGAACTGCAGCAAGGGTGGAATAGACACAGATCGTACCTCGAATCATCTCTGGCGTGCCGTGGTCGTAGGCCTCCGCTGCCTGGAGCTGAGCCTGTCTCTGCCCGCCAGCTCCCTGTGGTCAGGGCGGGTCTCCTGGTGGTGGTGGTGGCAGAGCCTCAAAGCGTCGCCCACCACCTGCTGCTCGGCCAGCTCCTCTGCCTCGTCCGCCTCCTCCCTGCGGACTGCCACGGTCGACCCTCTGCCTCTACCTGGGTGGTCCATCCACCATCTGCTGCCCCTCGGTACGACGGGTCGGGCAGTCACGAGCCATGTGGCCCTGCCCGCCGCACTCGTAGCACTGCCTGCCTCTCGGAAGGCTGGCTCCGCGCTGTGTGCCCTGCACTGCTGAGCCAGTGTCCCGAGGTCGTCTTCCGGAAGGTCTGGTCTGCCTGGAACCCTGAGTCATCCGTCGGATACCTGCTGCCGAAGACTTCGCCACCTTCCGCCCTGCGGTAGGTCTCGCTGTGGACTCAGCCAGGAAGCTCTCGATCAGAAGGGCTCGCTCCAGCACTCCTGCCTGGGTCGGGATGCTGAGGGAGATCAGCGATGGCCTGATCTCGTGTCTCAAACCCTGCTCGAAGGTCCGGGCCCAGAAGAAGGGGTCCCGTGCCATGTCTGTCGAGTAGCGAGAAATATCGGTGAACCTCGCCGCGTACTGACCGACCGTCAAGCTGCCCTGCCGCAGCTGAAGAAGCTCCTGAATGCGCACCGCACGGAGGGTGTCCGAGACGAACTCTGAGCAGAAGAGGCTCTCGAAGTCCTTCCAGATGAGGGTGGCCTCATCGTGTACCAGGAGCATCAGGCTCCACCATCGCCCTGCTGCTGCGTGCAATAGGCTCGCCGCGAGGATCACCATGAGGTCTGCTGGTGTCCTCACTAGCCTGAAAACTCGGAAGACCGCCTCCAGCCAGTCCTCGGCTGCCTGGGGGTCTGACTCCCCACGGAACCTGGGTGGTCGCTGGCGTTGGAACTCATGCAGAGCTCCAAGGCGTCGTGCGTCGTCAGCTACCAGTGCTGGAAGCATCGGGGGCTCGGTGGGTAAAGGTACCGTCGGTGCCTCTGCTGTCAACAGGCCCTGTACCGAGGCCTCGTCGCTCGGCGGGCTGTCGTCGCGCTCTACTCTAGGAACCCTAGCTAGCTGCTGTCGTCGTGCCATCCTGAAAAGGAAACAAGTATGCCACGGTCAGAACAGTATACCTGGTGAGCTGACAAAAGTAATCACAGAGAAAACTTGAAACACACATGCAATCAATGTTTTTGTGCATTAAGTCGGAAATCAGAAGTCAGGGTCCTGGTGTATGGATACGTCGGCCGCCGCACCAACACTGGACTCCCTGGACTGATAACCACACTCAATACGCTAAACACTATTGCTTCATATAGAAGAAAGATCAGAGTCTGCAGTAGAACCGACCGCCTTTGATACCAATTTATCACGACCCGTCCTCGGGGCCTGTGTCGTGACTACCCCAAGCCCGCCTTCCATAGGCCAGGGGCTGGCGACTAGCACCAAGGCGTAAATCCCAACAAAAAGGGAAGGAATTTCCTTTTAAAAGTAAACAAGCACCACAGAGTAAGAAAGCGGAAAAGTAAACACTAAGTAAAAAACGGTACAAGCTGTGCTGAAAGTAAAAGGGGCCGGAAATACAAGCCCAACAGTAAAGTACAACTGAAGGAAGAACAGCAACTGAAAGGGAAAGCCGCAGCGTCGAGCCATCCTCTGGAAGTCCCACCTGAAGGGTGGGTACAGATAGCCTCCACTGCTCCTCGGGTCCACCTGACCGCTCCGAGTACGTCCGGTCCAGTGGTCCACCTCCAGGTACCGTCCTGCTCCGCACGCCTCCACCACGATCAGCGCTGTCCGTCGTCTGCAACCAACACAACGTAGTGCAGGCAAAGCCCGTGTAGGGGTGAGTAAAAGCAACTCAGTAGGGACCCCGAGACCCCCGAAGGTCTCCCGAAATCCACAAAGGATAATCCAAAAAGGAAAGGTACAATCACGAAGTAACATCTGACATGGCTTAGGTATATTCCCATACATATACCTAAGTCTTCAATTCCCGTTCGGATCCAACGTCTGAGCCCAAGCACAACCCAGTCCACACAGGAAAGCAAACGTATACCCACACAGGATAGAACAACACAATCCACAAAGGAGAGTAAACAGTAAATCCACACAGGATAGCTCAACACAATCCACAAAGGAGAGTAAACAGTAAATCCACACAGGATAGCTCAACACAATCCACAAAGGAGAGAAACACAAGATTCAGCTCACACAGGTATACTTCTTCGGATGACGATAAAGACGATCACTGATCCATCTAAGTCGTCGGACCCATGAAGGATCGATAGGTAACTAACCCCCACAATGACCCACACAGGATCGGGCCCACACATGACCTGTAGGCGCTGACTCACACAGAACCGCTGAGCGCGGACCCACGCAGGATCGGACCCACACAGGATCGGGCCCACACAGGACCGGGCCCACACATGACCTGTAGCACTGATCCACGTAGGATCGCTGAGTGCAGTAGTCGTCGCAGTCCACTGAGGATCTCTGCACAGTCGTCGCCGCAGTCCACTGAGGATCTCTGCACGGTCGTCGTCGGAGTCCACAGAGGATCTCTGCACAGTCGTCGCCGCAGTCCACTGAGGATCTCTACACGGTAGTCGCTGTCAAAGAAGCAGTCGCAGCCAGCTCTAGGGTTCCCGCACACAGCAAGCTCGTTCGGGAGGGTCCGCTCCACGAGCCGAGAGGCCGATACATCAACTGACACAAAGTCCGAAGTTGATGTATCCAAAAGTTAAGTATCGTCAACAGAAACTCAACATCGCAGACGGCGCGTCAATCGGACGCCCGGTCTGAGAGTTATTGGCATTTTCGTCCCAGGGGCCCGGTTGGTTTTTAAGGCAAAACCAACCCGACCGCACACCACCTACGTCCAAACCTCGGGCGGAGTATGCCAAAATATCCGTCTCACTTAGAGGAAAACAACGAAGCTGACGGCATGTCAATCGGACGTCTGTGGCTCAAGATATGAGCATTTCCGCTCCGAGGGCCCGGTTGGTTTCGTGTACGAACCAACCCGGACGAACCCAAAGTATTCCGAAACCTTGAGTGCGATATACCGAAACGACCGTCTCGATCCAAGGATAGAATTTCCGTTGACAGCGAGTCATTTGGAGGCCCGTAGCTCAAGATACGGCCATTTGAACGAAAACATCTGAAGACGGGGGGTACGGGCCCGGGCCGACCCGGCCCGACTCCCCCCTGGGAGTCGGCCGAACCGAGTCGACCTGACCCGGTCCGACCCGGTCCGGTCCGGCCAGGGCGCGGCCCAGCCGGTCAGACCGGCCTGGCCCGGTTCGGCCGAGCGGCCGAACGGCCGAGGCGCGCGGGGCGCCGCCCCCGCGGCCTGGTGGTGTCGCGGCCCCCCGCGTGGGGCCGCGCTGTGTCATGGACGCGGCTTCATCCGCGTACGATGGCACCGGACCCGCACGGCCGCGGGTCCGCGGGTGCCACCGCCGCCGCGGCTTCAGCCCCGACGGCCTGTCCGGCGGCGCCGCCGCGCCGGCGACCCGCGCCGCCGGCGAGTTCCGCGGGCCACCGGGATCACTCTGGTGGTCCGATTCTCTTCCGGTCCGCGCCATTGCTCCTCCCGGGACTCGTTCTTCACTGCGGGATTCTCAAACATCCGTTGCGGCACGTTCCGTCGTCGCCCGCCAAATCCGCACAAAATGAAGTACGGCGGAGGGTCGTCGGGCCGTGTTCGTTTGGCCCGCACCCTCCGCGTTAGAGATAAACAACCGGGAGAATTTTATTCCACACAGGAAACAACAATTTTAATAAGATTAAAATTTTCCACAATCTGGTTCTTTAATTTCTTTAAAGAAACATTAACGGGAACAATAAAAAGGGGTAATTCCCAAAATAAATCCCTACCTCGTTGGTTGTCGTGCGCGGGCGTTCTTCGCGGAAAAGCTCGTCGCGGAAGAGGGGGATCGTCGCGGGAAGGCGTCGCGTCGTCGCGGGATATGGCGTTGAGTCGGCGAGATCAACGGACCAAGAACAACAGATTTAAATTATAAATAATTAAATCTGTGTTTCGTTTAAAACCAAAAAGAACCTTTAGAGGAAACCTGAAATCACTCACCTCAAACGGTTGGTGATCGGAGATCGGAGCGGGGAAGAACGTCTCGGATAAAAGCGTCGTCAATTTCCGGGTTCGGCGTTCTTCGTGTTCTTCACGTTCTTTGCGTTCTCCGCGTTCTTTGCAAGGGAGAAGAAGATACAAGGGTCCTCTCAAATCTTCTCAATGCGCAAAAACCAGAGGTCGTGTGTTGGCCTTATTTTATTATTACACCAACGAATTTGAAAACTGGTTAAGAAACAACTTAATTAATTTGTTGAATTAATTCAACGAAAGAAACAGCCCATTTAATTCACGAAATAAACCGCCCAATTATATGGTCTGTTAAGATTTTAAGAAACGCGTCAGTTGACTTTCATTAAGATGGTTTCCGCGGGTGCGTTACTTAGCGGAAAGAAACGGTGGGGCTCGTGCGGGCCCCACCTCACAAATATCCTACCAAGGGGGTACGATATTTCTGGATAGCATCCTATCCAGTTTAACTCAGTTCAAGCCGCCTTCAAGTGGCTTCAAGTGGCTTCCAAGTGGCTTAAATGAAATAAAATAAAGTTGTCGCAAAATTATTTTATTTCTTAACTTTAAGCCCGAAAATTAAAAACCACACCCGAGCAAACGAAACTCCGGAAGAGGAATTTCTAAGCGAATACCGGCGCTGCGATTTCATCGGTGCCCTCAGAATTCAATTCCGGGCACCGGTTCAAAAGTTAGAAAAACCCGCTCATCCGTTCACTGAACGTACCCGAGCCAAACTTCGGAAAATGATTCCGGGCACACCGGGCCTCGGAATCAGGTGCCGTCAGAAACTACGCTCTTGTAAAATTCCAAAGAAAATTAAAAAAAAAATTCCTTGAAATGTACGGGTCTTTACACATTCATTTACGTGAATCCCTCCTAGATACATCCTAGTAAGCTATCTCATTTTCTGGGTACATCCCTAATTTTTTCACAATTTCAAGTGCACTCTATCCTCTTTTTAAGCCTCCATTATCATTATAATATTAGTATTTTTATTATGAAAACTTTCTTGGTTCAATTTAGATTTTATATTAATGATTTTTCCCTTTTCTATTTTAAAACCTCTTTAGTGTTTTCCTTAAAAAAGAACTAAATAGTTTTAATGCTAAGAATATCAGAAATACTCTTCTTACATGTTGTCTTTTCTATTGTACATCACTTAACATGCTATATTACTATTTTACTTTATAAATTTCAATGCATGTTTCAATTCCTTTCTCTCATGGGAACTTTTATAATACACCCATTCATTATTCTTTATGTCATGAATGTGATACCCATTTCTCTACATTGTTTCCCATTAATTTATGTATGATTGAATAATGTATGATTATTTATGTGGAAAAAATATTCATGAGAATGTTAAAATGGGTGCACCTAGATAGCTCTCTAATGCATTGGGAAATTTTATATCTCTAGTGATGTGATGTGTGACAGTCTTGGCGGTAAGCCTTAGTTTGTGCTACTATGGTAAACAATATTGACGGTTAGCCTTGAGTCGTATTAATTTCATGTTTTAAGTTGTTAACACATCTCTATTATTCCATGTTTATATGGATCCATGTTTATTTGTAATGATCCCTTATTTTACATTCCTTTTTTTATTTATGTCATCTTCCTCACTCATGTGCTATAGATTTATTCATTTTACCTTACTGGGCTTTTTGCGCACCCCCTTTTTCATGTTATCCACACGTTATCCTATGATGATGTATGAGAAAATTTGAAGTTAGGGGATCTTTAGGAATAATAAATAAATAAATGTTTTATTTAGTTCTATGTTTTCTGTTTTATGTGTCTAGTCATATAAGACACTAGACCTCATGATCCTTGTCTTGTACTCTAATGAATAAATTTTCTTAAAATCATGTAATGTTATATGTAAAGGGATATGGTCTCTATAGTTGGAATCAGAGGAAGATCTAGTTATTTTTGCAGATTAGGAATAGATCACCTTAGTGAGAACCCTATGGATGAGATGAATTATAAGAAAACACTCGTAAGTTTTGGTAAGAATATAGTAAATGGTTTATCAAGAAAATATATCCTTTCCAAGATACAAACAGTTATAGACATCTCTGGGACAGATGTTCTTTGGAGTGAAAACTCTGACAAGGAGTTTCGAGTTTGACCCAAGCTATCATGGTACACTACAATAGTCTTTAATTCACTCTTAGTATTGACACTCGTGGGGGATATAATTTTGTAATTTAATGAGATTTGTACAATCCATTATTAAGGGGATATAAAATCCCATAAATATAAATGTTAGGAAATAGATCAAGGATAACATAGATTAAAACATATGGAATTACAATTTAGGATATATATCTCCTTTAAAAAATTATCCTTTTATATTCAAATAATCGTTTTTATTATCAATATCTATGTACTTAGTCCCCCTAAATATAATTTCTTTTTATTAGTTAATGGATGAAAATAGAAGAACACGGTCAAAAAACAACTTTGATAGTCAATGTCAAGATTTCTCTAATGATATGCCTTATATGATGTTAATGGGTGCTCAAAAGTTAATGAGAGTACTTGATCAGCTGGCTCAAGTTATGAATAATATAATGAATCAAGTTGAACTTCCTCCTCTGACAAGTAAAGAGAACGATTCTATTAAATACTTTATGTGGCGAAGGCCACCCGGGTTTAGCAGATCTTCTAATCCCCTCCTCGTGTCATAGTAGATTAATTCAATTGAAAATATTTTTTCCCTCTAGTGCTCATAAATAGATAAAGTAAAACTGTCTGTCTATCCCTTTTGATGTGGTAGCTAACCAGTGGTAGAAACTGATCAAGAATATGAGTCCATAGTAGGAAATTTATTCCATGGTTTCAAAGGAATTCAAGAGGATGTTTTTCAATAAATATTTTCCCCGAAAACTCTATCTAAAGATGGAAAGACAGTTCCTTGGACACAAGAAGAATGAAGATGATTCCATCAGGCAGTATGAAGAAAAAATTACATGGCTTGCATGGTATGCCTCTGGATTTGTCTTGAATACAAAGATAAAGGTGGATCGAGTCCATATCAGACTAAAGCTGAGTATAAAAAAAAGCATTGATGATTTGAGAGTTTGATAGTTATGATGAGAATTTATGTTCTTCCATAATGGTTGAAATAAAAATTGTAGACTCCCAGTCATCTGGTAGACCCGGTGACAAGAAGGAGAAAATGGAGAACAACATGGGTGTTTTTAAAAACAAATCCCATAAAGGAAAGAATCTTGAATCTTCCCAATGTAAAATTTTTTGGAGGATTCATCATGTGGATTGTCTAAAGTGAACCAAAATTGCTTCAAATGATAATGTTTAGTCATCTAACAAAATGCTACTGACATGATTTGAAGAATCCCTCTAATGTGGAAGAATAGAGGAATATGATCAACACTCAGCCTGTAGTGTAGTGTTACAACTGCAAGGAACATGTGAATTATGTGAACAATTTCTCTAATCCAAGTGTTGTCAGAGGAAATCAACATCTACCAAAAGGAAACAAGGAGGTAATTATGTTATCACTACTACTGAGGTGGATCCAAAAATTGATGTGGTGAAAAGTACACAAGTTATTCATTCAAAAATAGCGAATGTAATATTATATTATAGTTCTACACAATGTTTAATATATTTTATATTCAGTAGAACTATTGAAACACCACCTAAAAATTGGGAGGAAAAGTTATATGTGAGAATTCATAATTGGGAAATCATTACATCCATGATTTATAACTACTCCATAGTTAATGGTATTGGATGGAACCACCCAAAAAATCTTTTCATTCTTATTTTAGTGGAGTTCGATGCAATCATGGGCATGGATTTGATATCATTATAGAAGTCCAACATCAATTGTCGAGAAAGGGGGACCACTCTTCACATACCGAAGCATCCAATGATTCATTACAAGTGTATGGATAGTGGTGAATCTCATTTAAAATTACCATCTCAAATGTGGATATTATTGCCTTATTAGCAATCATATATATTTAAAATAATTGAGAAAATGGAGAGAATCATGGTTAAAGACATGCCCATTGTGAGGGTTTATACTAATGTATTCTGTAAAGAGATTCCTGGTATTCTTCTTGAACAAGAGGTTTAATTTTCAATCAAAATTATCCTTGGATATCTGACTATATCAAGGAAAACTTATATAATGTATCTCATAGAGCTGGAAGAGCAGGAGATGAAATAAAAGTTGAATTTTGAGAATAGTTTAATATGCCCTAGTGCTTCACCATGGGGTGTTCTTATCCTCTTCATGAAGAATATGTATGGATCAATGAGCCTCTACATTGATTATTGTGAGCTTAGTAAAATCACGAAAAAAATTAGTATCTCCTAGCACAGATTATTTGTTTGTTCTATTAGCTTTGTGGGGATAGTAATTTCTCTACGGTGGAACATGGGTCATGATATCACCAAATAAAGGCGAGGAAGGAAGATATTCCCAAGTCTGAATTTCGAACAGGGTATGGACACAGTGAGTTCACAGTGTTTCCCTTCAGACTCACTAATGATATATAAATTTTCATGCATTTAATGATTAGAGTCATTATATATTACCTCAATAAATTTGTGGTAGTCTTTATTGATGATATAATAATATACTCCAGTAGTAAGAAGTACAATGAGGATCATTTCAATACTATGTTATTGGCATTGAGATAAAATAAGTTAAAGGAAAAGTAAAGTAAAGGTGAGTTCTAGACGAAGGAAGTATCATTCTCAGGGCATGTTATCTCTAAGTTTGGGATATATGTGGACCCTTCCATGACCAAGGCAATAAGAGAGTGGTCCATGCTAGGTTGTGTAATAGAGATCTCAATATTTTTTGGTTTAGTTGGGTATTATCGACGATTTTGGAAGAAATTTTCATTATTGTAAAACCCAATGACAAGGCTGACATAGAAGGGAGTAAAGTTTTTCTGGACTCAGGAATGTAAAGACTATTTCATGGTGGTGAAAAAGTTCCATATCACTACGCCGATACTCACACTCAAAAAAAAACCGGAGAAACGTTGTGTTGTACAGTGATGCTTAAAATAAGGTTTTAGTATCTATGATAATGAAAAATGATAAAGTGATAGCATACACCTCAGGGAAGCTGAAAATATATGAGAAAAACTATCCCATGCACGATCTGCAGTTGGCAGCTATGATCTTTGCATTGAAAATAAGGGGGCATTATCTCTATGTGAAGAAGTGTGAGATATATACTAATCACAAGAGTCTCAAATATATTTTCACATAGAATGATATTAATATGTGAAAGTGAAGATGGATTATAGACATCATGGATTATGAATGCTGAATCCACTATCATCCCAGTAAGTCTAACAAGGTGGTACATTCTCTAAGTAGAAGGGATTATGCATCTTTATCAATTATGAGAATTTAATAGAATTAATTCATAATAGATTTGTAGAGGACGGACATGGGAAACATTAAGAGAGTAATATCATAAATCCATTCTAAAATTATTGCTCTACCATTCCACATAGATAAAATAAAATATTCTCAATGAGAAGATGTTGAAATTTTAAAATGGGTGCGAGCTATTAGAAATAGGAAATCCTCAGAGATTATGGTTGACAAGGATGAAGTCATAAGATTTAGGACATGATTATGTATACCATATAATCTAGAGATAGGGAAGGAGCTTCCAAATGATTCAAACAGCGCAACCTACCCTGTCCACCTAGGGAGAACAAAGATGTATTGAGATCTCTAAGAAAACTGTTGGTTGGACAATATGAAAATAGAGATTGCATAATATACAGAAAAGTGCCTAGTATTTCAGCAAGTGAAGTATGAGAGGAAAAAGTATAATGGGATGATGCAACCAGTAACCATACCAACATGGATGTGGGAGAACATTACCTTATATTTTGTCACTGAACATTCATCGACATCCATAAAAAACAATGCTATATTGGTTATTATGGACCGTCTCACAAATACAATTCACTTTATCACAATTCATGAGGACTTCTCATTGGATAAACATGACCAGATATATTTCAAAGAGGTGTCAAGGATACATGGAGTTCCACTATCTATTGTATTTGATCGTGATCCGAGATTCACCTTAAAGATCTAGAAAAGTTTCCAACATGCTCAAATCATTGAACAGAACATTAGTATG
Source organism: Viscum album (assembly GCA_963277665.1). NCBI lineage: Eukaryota > Viridiplantae > Streptophyta > Magnoliopsida > Santalales > Viscaceae > Viscum > Viscum album. The sequence continues at coordinate 1,118,998,923 of OY728146.1, forward strand.
TCCTATCATCATCAAAATGATTTCCAATATGATAAAACTATTTAGAAACCAGAAGAAATGTTGAGAGAGTGTACTAAGTACATCAAAGGAGTTTGGAACAACATCTTCCACTACTTGAATTCAACTACAACAATAGTTGCCACTCAACAATCTGAATGGCACCATATAAATCCCTTGATAAAAAATAGTGGAGAACACTGGAGGGTTGGGATGAATTCAGTTAGTATAAACTACTAAGACCGAAAATGGTTAAAGAAATGGTGGATAAAGTGAAAAATATTGAGTAGGATATCAAGGAATAAAAATTTCAACAAAATAAATATGCATACAAACATTGAAAATACCTTGATAACAATTTTGGAAATATAGTATTTCTACACATATCGCTATGAAACAAGGTCATGTGGTTTGGAAAGAAAGAGAAGTTAAGTCCCATGTACATTGGCCCCTTCAATATCCTTGAACAAGTCAGAGTTGTTTCCTATCAACTAAACTTCCACCTACCATGTCGAATGTACATGATGTCATCCATGTATCCCTGTTAAGAATGTACATACCAGATCTTTCACATTTACTCTCTTCAGATCTGGTTCAGTTGGATGATGATCATTCTTATGAAGAGAAGCCGGTGAAGATCTTGGATAATAGAGATAATGTTCTATATAAAAAGACTACACATATAGGGAATGTAAAATGGTGGAACCATAAGTACAAAGAAAAAACTATGGATATTGATGAGGTAATGAAGAAAAATTACACGCATATGATTACAGCTTAGAATGTAAAACGAAATTTCGAGGGAAAATTTTCATAAGGGGGAATGAATGTAACAACCCAATGATTTATAAATGAAATTTCCTTTAATATAAATATTTCATATAATCACATGAAATAAACATAGTAAACTACTATGTAGTATGTGACCATTAAATATAAGTTTCTCACTTATGTGTTTGGAATATTGAAAATTATACATACACGGTTGTGATAAGTAAGTTATTTGGGAACTGTTAAGAAAAACATAATTTTTTTGTGAATAGTAACCTACCATTATTAATATTAACATACCTTTATGAATAGTGATATAACAGAGTGAATAGTATCCTTGCCTATGATAGTATAAAAAAAATATTCATGTGAATTTAGGATGTACCTATATTTTTGAATCAGTTAATGAATGTTTTAAAACTTGTTTTTCATAATAAATTAGGATTTTAAATAAATATTAAATTATTCATAATTAGAAAATTATTTTTGAGAAGTGGATTTTATTTTGGGATTATACACATCAAAAAATGTTTTGGGGGGAATTTTTGATATTTTTCTAAAATACTTGAAATTTTGATTAATAGTAAAATATGATAATTTAAAATAAATGCTAAAACCTGAATTTGTATATCATGCATGAGTCATGAATGATGTATATATAAATTGGTTCTAAGTAAAATGAATTTATTAATGTTAATTTTCATGGAATCATCTCTATTTCTGGTCTTTAGGGAAATTAATAAACTAAAGATTAAGAAATTTTGAAAACCCTCATCTCCACCACTATAACCCCCCCTCACTCCCTCTTATCTTCACTACTCTCAAACCTTGTTCCTTGCCTATATTCTACCAAAATATCCTCCCAATATACTTCCCCACATCAAAAAACTTCTAGTCTCTTAATAATAAAAAAGCATCTCTTCTTAAGAGGTTTTCAAATGATTTAAACACAAGAGGTTAATTTCTCTTTCCTATTATTTTATTTCCTTTATGTTCTTTTCTTATCATGTTTATTTCCCCACCTTACATCACAAAAAACATATGATAACTCTAGTAACATACATGCACTGTAATACTATTATGATAATTGGATAATTCATTATTATCTCTCCATTCCCCATCGTTTATGTGAAATAAATGAAAACATCGTTTGAGATGTGTTAATATAGCACATTCAAGGACAACGATTTATCAATTTACTTTATTGTAATTAATTATGGTCATGAAACCATTTTTATTATGTATGAACCAGATTTTAATATATTTAATATATCCCAGTTAAGGATCAATGACCCTTTTTAACAAATGGTTTTAAGTTATAATGAAAAATATATTCATTGTAATCCAAACAAAAAAATTAACAAAAACAGTTATCGATAAGGTTTTACATAAAAATTCTGCGTCACTCCCAAAAAAAAAATGAATTATTATTAACATGTAATAAAATTGATTCTCACTAAAACCATCCATCATAATATCTTCACAACCTCTTTTATTATTCGTGTTTATCTAAACATGATCTGATCACTAAAACCCATGCAAGAAAATGGAACCGATCAATAAAAATGAACTTTATAACTAATGAAAATGGTATTGAATGAACTAAAAAAGATTATACTAAATAAAATACATATATAATAGGTTATTTATTTTTTAATTTATAAAGATATTTTATTATTCAGGTCATTAAAAATAAGTCGAGAACACCACCAGACATATGGTAAGGCACCCTCTTCATTTCACTTTTATTCATGATTGTACTCTATGTTATGCACTTTAATGTGTAATTCCTAGTGATGGGGTCCAATTACGCACCTCCCCATACTATCCTCATGATTTATAAACGATTATAAATCCATTTCTCTCTCATAAATCCATCATATGTACACCTGATATCATGCTGATAATCCGTAAGGAATTCTACCTGAAGAACCATTTTACCTTTTGGTTTCTTTACATTTCTTTTTACCAAATGAGGTTGTCTTGTCATGTTATTTAAAAATTATACATGATTTATATATTCTCTACAATCATGTTTCATGATCCATACCTCATTATCATTTAGGGATACAAATTATTTTATTTGTTTTCCTTCTTAATACATCCCAGTAAGCAAACTCATTTTAAGGGAACATACCAAAATATTACCCAATTTTTGGTGCACTATAACGTATGTTTTAAGCCACCATTGTCCTTATAAAATCATTATTTTTATTAATAAAAACATCTAGTTTCAGTTTTTTATTTATATATAAAATATTTCCCTTTTATATTTTTAAATATATTTTGTTTTTTCCTTAAAACCGCGCTAAAACGTTTTAGTGCTATGAATTTCATAAAAACTCTTATTTCATGTTGTCACGTCTATTTTACATCACTTACCTTACTATAGGACTATTTTAGCTTATTAATGTCCACATATTTATTATTTCCTTTCTCTCATGGACACATTTATGATACATCGATTCATTATTCTATAGGTCATTAATGTGATTCCCATATCTCTCATTGGGTTCTATTACATTTATTTGTCATTGAATTGTGTATTATTATGTTCATGGAAAGAATATTCAGGAAAATGTTAAGATGTGTGAAACAAGATAATGTTACAATTAATTGGGTAATTTTATGTCTCATGAGAGGTTATGTGTGAAATCTTGATGGATAGCATTGGCTTGTGATACTATGGGAAACAATCTTGGAAGTTTGCATTGACTCATACTAAAGTCATGTTTTAAGTGGCTGCCACATTTTTATGACTCCATTTTTATATTTTATGATCCCTTATTTTATATGCCTTTTTATTTATTTATGTCATGTTCATAACCCGTTGGCTTTGGATTCATTCTTATTGTCTTACTGGGATTTCAGTTCATCCCTTTGTTCATGTTATCCACAAGTTATCCTACTAAGATATATAAGCACAATGGAAGTTAGGGTCTCTTTATGAAGCTTAATAAAGAAATGTTTTATGTAGTTCCATGTATTCAGTTTAATGTTCATATTCATCTAAATAACAAGAAATCCAGATCCCTAGATAGTACTCTCATGTATAATTTTGCTTAATATCATTTATTGGTATATGTAAAGGGCTAGGGTTGCTCTATGAAATGTGATGATTTCATGCTCACTAGTTCATGGATAGATGTTAATAAAAACATGAATCACCTAGAACATGGTAGGAGGTATAGACATGTTGTGTGGATGCAATTATAGATGTGTCCACTAGTGATTCATTACAAATTCATGAAGTGGGGTGTTAAAAACAGTTCCTAAATCCGATAAAAATGGTTCGTCTCAAAAGTTAATACAACATGATGGTATGAAAATACCAAGTAGTGATGGAGGCTATTTATTTTCCAGAACATCATTCAATGTTTATAAATTTATCCCTAGCATGATGACATTATCAGACCACTAAAATCATCCCTTAAAATCTATCTATCCAAAACTACAAGAAGCGGCGTGTTAGTTGGCTTACCAGGTGATACTACATTGTATAATAACATCTTTACTCCATAAATTGGCTGATTTTGGAGTGATGATGTGGAAGAGACACAATCCCCTGTGAAACTTGATGAAAATGTGGAAAATTTTGATATATGGAATCCCTCTGATTCAAACGACTGAATGAATGGATAATGGATGGATTCAACCCCAAAGAGGGGAAGGAAAAGGGAAAAGGAATTTAAAGACCTTAATAAGATACCACTTGGTGAAAGAACATTAAAAATGGGAACGTCCCTAAAAAAAATTAAGATCTTCTCTTTGAATTTAAAACATTTAGGGAATCCACTCTTGAAAATAAACCCATAGGCAGGTTATCATGTCCATAAACCCAATGCTAATTAGAATTGATAAACTGGAGATGTTGGTTTGGAATTGGAATAACATTTAATTGGAATCTATGTGATAAACCTTCATTTACCAAAATAAAAAAAAATTCCAACTCTTATCACCTATGGATTAATGGGCATGATTATTTTAATGTGATCACATTTCATACCAGAAAGACAATCATAACTGTCTCCATTATCTACATCTGTCAAATGTTTTCGTTTATTTTGTTTATGCCTCATCATTATATTCTTTGAGAAGATATATCCGGGAGGATGTTGAGGTAATTTAGAAGAATGAGGTTCTCAAATTGATTATTGTGGGTGACTTTGAAACTATTTTGATACCTGAAGAATGAATTAGATACCTTTTTAATACAGTTAATTCTCTTTAATTTTCTTCTTGTAGTGGTCAATGAAATAGAGTGGAGATTCCAATTTAAGGGACTAATTTTATATGGAATCTGAATACATTGAATGGGATGTAGTACAGAAATATTTATTGGTTATTTATTCATTTAATTGATTGGATTGTTCATGATGGGTTATTGGGTTACATGCTACTGAAGCATCATTCTAAGCATAACAACATCATTGTCGATGTATTATTAATAAATAGTATTTTCACTCTTCCTTTTCACTTTAATAGTTCTTGGGTTTTCCCTCTAGGATGATGGGAAATTATTTTACAGGCCTCGATGCTTGTGAAAATTGTAATCCCACTTCATAGATAAACGTAGATACTCAAGCACACTAAGATGCTACTATGGAAATAGGGTTAAATTTTATTTTTCAAATCATGATGATAATATTATTGATGATGAACAATACCTTGTTGAAACCCATGATAGAAACAACAAAAATAATAATCCCTCTAGAGAGGAGTTTCAAGATCAAGAAATGGGGGGTGACCTCTTTACCCTTAAGGATAGGCTCGAAAAGAATAAAATGAATGTGAAATGGTTGGAGGAAGGGGAGAAAAACTCATGTCTCTTTCATAATATATATAGGTATAGGCTATCAATACTAATAAATAATTCCATATTCATTAATGTTAATTTACATACCTCTTGTAATGAAATTTGAAAATATTTTTCTTATAAATTTAGTGGGATATATATGGATGATGGAGGTGATAACACATTCATGATCGTTGAAAATATTACCCCATGCATTGATAACTAGTAAAACCACATCCTTGTCTCAATCATCAGAAAATAAGTCGTTATAAGAACTATTTTTTCTCTCAACATGGAAAATGTGGTGGGCCTAAGGGATTCATAAATAAGTTTTTTATAATATATTAGGACAACAAACATGAAGATATGGTTAATTTAATAAGGTAATTCTTAACCCCAAAACTATTTTCCACATAAAATGAATTAAATTTTCATTTATTCAATTCCCAAAAAGATACTGCATTGGATATTAAAAACATTAGGTCAGTTTCCCTTAGAAATATTATCCCCCACATTATTAAAAAAATCATCGTAACAAGGATGGGGGTTCTAATCCAATACCACATCACTAAAAATGTGTTTTGATTTTTCCTCGAAGGTCCATATAGAATTTTATGTTTAATGCTTAGAATCTGTGAACATAACAATGTGGAAGGTGAGTGAGTGAATCCTTTCCCTTAATATTGATAGATCAAAGGATTTTGATACACTTAAATGATAATTTATGCCAAATTTCTTTAAGAGATACGGCTTCAAAATTCCTTACTCATACTGATAAACAAAATCCTTTCATCTGTACGATTGTACATTCATATCAATGGGTCTCCTAGGGGATACATTAAATTTTTGATGGGTGTTTGGAAAAGAGGTCCACATTTGAAACTCCTCTTTTATATTTTATATGATTATCTGAGAAGTTTCAATAATGATCTTTCCATAGTTGGTATTTAAAAAAAAATATAGCTGGTAGAGGTAAACCCGTTGCATCACACCGTCTATATAAAGATGATATTTTTTCAGGCTTACTGGAGGACCATCTATACCCTTCATTATATTTTTAACCATTGTAAAGGAGTAACTGGTTAGGATATCTCATATGATAAATACATCATTGTGTTTGTTGATGGAGTCTCTGTGGGATGAAATAATAAAATTACATGATGTTATGAAATTAGAAAATCCCCTCTCTCCCTTTTACTTACCATGGTGTTCCATTTTTTGGGACACTATAAAATTCAACTATCTTTGAGTAATTAGGTTTGGAATTATTAATCATCTTGCAAAATTGAAAGAGTAATAAATGTTACCAGATGGGATATTGTTCCTTTTGAACTCAATTATTAATTATAAATTTTTTCACACATTATAATTATATAGAATGTTAAGAGGGATCCTCAAGGAGCTATACAGAATGATTAGGAACATAACATGGACTATTTTAGTTCTTCAGTAGAAACATATTATGTTCTCTTGGAAGAACTATATTAAACTCATTGGAATGGTTTGTCTTGGTAATTGTGATACTAGTATTTTTAATGATGGTCTCATAGTAAAACTCACATGGAATATGTCGAACACCAATGAAAACTATTGTGACAACTCATCAAGTTGGTTTATGAGGAGAATATTTGATGGTTATAACAATTACAATGGGTATTTGGGGCGGCCTTCAATCAAGATCTCCTTTAATAACCTTTTGCAGAAGACCATATGGTTGGTCTCCATGAAATCCATCTTAAATTCTCAAAAAACTCTTTGGATTAATAGATCATTAAGGGAACACTTTATCATTTATCATAAGGTAGTACAAATGACTACTTGTGTACACATAGTTTCTTAAAATACACTTGATATCATCCCCATTCACGTTCTGTTGGAGATTCATCATGACACATTCATTGATATAGACACCATTTTTCGAATTTAGGTTTCAATGGTCGATTTAATACCAAGGATTTATACTAGACATAGAGTTCAAGAACCAACACGGTACCTCCATGGTTGTATATGATTAGGGTTCATTTCATACACCCCTTAAGGTACATAATCTTATGGACACCCTTGAAAAATAGACTCCAAATGCAAGACCTATTTAAGAAAACTAGATAAAATATAGTCTACAGTTTCCACCTTCTACTCATGATAGGATATAATTTAAAACATATTTTTATTAGTTATGAATATGTGATGAAATTGTGGGACTATGGAAGAGTTATTTTTGGATTGAACTTGGGAGAAGTTATAAATTTTTAGGATCATCTGGAATTCATCACCATTACTGAAAAAGGCATATAGATTAATCATCTCCTTCTTACAGATCATTGATTGTATTTATATAGAAGGAAAATAAAGGAGGCATGCTTGAGGATCATTCTCCATCAACTCAAGATAAAATCCAGAAAATGCACAAATCATTTCATGCCATTGAGAAGGTAAATATATGGGAAATGAACAACCTTGTTTGTGATAAAAAAATATCCATACGTTGGGAGTAGTAGGTCATCCCAAAAAACTCTTTGTTCTAAATTCTATAAGACAGATCCTGCTGATTTTATCTTGGACTAAAGACAACATGGATAGAGAAGCCTCTATAACTCCAAGATCATCAGGACGTGGAGGTATTTTCTGCACCTATAGTGGATTTTTCAATGGTTTATTTTAAAACTAAATGAGAATTGGAAATGCTTATGAAGTAGAGTTTAGGGTGATGATGCTTTCCATCAAGCATGGTGTCTACTATAAATGGAAAAATAATTTTATTGAACCAATCACTAAAACTATCTTAAAATCTCTAAAGAATATAACATGGAATATATATTGGAAAATTATTTCTCACTAGACTAAATGTATTACTCATTTTGCTGAGCTATATCTTAATATTTCACATGCGTATAGATTGAAAAATCAGGTGCAGATGCTCATTCCAAAAGTTAAATAATTGAAAAAAGTATAATGTTCTCATATAGGTCTCCTGAATATTTTACATCCATGATGGATGATTACTTTCACTCATTAGTTCAATCTAAACTTTGTAATTTCCCATGTAATTTCTGGATTTGTATATGATTCTTTATTAACATATTTTGGGACCAATATTGCCTAGAACCTTGATCATCTTGATATATATGAGAAAATACACCCTTTATTGGAAATATATTTATAATAATTATCATAAGATTAATTTTTGTAATATTTTGTTCAAAATTAGAAAAAATTTATGAATAGTGAAAAAAAAATTAATTAAAATAGATATTTTTATCTAATTTTTATATATAGTAAAATTCTATTGTAAATTTGTTTCAAATTATTTTTATTTCATTTATAAATAAATTAATTAATTTAGTGTAAGAAAACGATTTTCTCTATAAAATACATTGAAAAATTCTTGATTTTATTCTAGAGAAGCACCATCAGACGACGTATGATTCTGAGCCCAAGGGTGGCCAGAATTAAATTTTCAGTGCGTTCACACAAGGCACACCAAATAAATGGAATAACTCTTAAAAAATAACTTGTATTGGAAAACCGAGCACACTGTTGAGGATTCAGTGTGCCGTTTACCCAAGTAAGGGTGTAGGTTTCGCGGGCATGGGCCTCTTGTGAAAAATACCACTAGGGGAATTTTCGTAATTTATCATTCTTTAACGTTATGTTTTATAACTTTTGAATGGAGCCTCAGATTAAAATTTTGAGACCGCCACTATGCTCGGGAGGTGGTGTTTACCCTAGGGGATTCTAAACCTCTACCCTGTCGATAATTTTAGATGTGGGTGTTCTAGTGGGTATTAAAATTAATAAAATGTTAATTTAATTCCTTACATAAACCTAAATCCACCCCTCTTCTTCCATTCCCATTTCATTCCCTCTGGCGGTAGTGTCTCCCTCAAGCCCTCCCCTCTAGTCAAGCTCCTCCAACCTCCCACCCCAAATCGGTTGTGGTTCCGGTGAAGGCAAACCCCTTGCGAAGCATCGAGCTCTGCCCAAAGAGGTAGGGTTTTTGCATCGAGTTTCAAATTCATACATCTCTCATTGAATTGTTATATATGTGTCAAATTGATATTATTTTGTCGAGTAAATCTCATGGTCGCATAGTATATTTTTTAAATTTCTGACGCATGTTTCTAATTTTAATTCCGAGTTCCGAGGTATCCACAGATGTCCGAAAAAAATTGAGGTTGTTTTAATGTTTTTTGGAAGATCTGGCTGGTCCGGCGGGTCTCCAGTGGTCGAAGGCTGTCAAGAGGAGGCGCAGCAGGGCGGCTCGGGGGCGGGGCAGCTGCAGAATTATCCAAGCCAGCTGGGGGCGTTGCGATCGAGGGTAGATGTCAGAGGCACTAGGCGAGCGGGGGTCGCCGTCGCGGTCGAGCGGAGGCGCCAGCTGGGGGCGCGTGGAGCGGGAGACCGGCCAGCTTTGCCGACCTGGTTGATGCGGGAGACCTAGGGTCCTCGTTATCCCAGTCTACAGACAAGGACCCGCACCCTGAAAGTCTTATGGGAACTCAGCAGGACCAGCTGAACCGGTCTAGGCAAGGCGGGCGGGCCTGCGCGACCGCGGGCAGGTTCAAGCAGGGCGGGCTGGCTGAAACAGCCCGGCCCACCTGTTTTCACCCTTTTAAAAAAAATTAAAACGCTCCTAAAAAATAGACCATGTGTCCGATTCACATTCCATCTATGGCGACATGTTCCTTAAATCTTGAAGGAAATATTTAGATGTTCTCATGGATTTTTAATTCCAAAGAAGAGGGGCTCGGTGGTGTGACACGTACGTTATGTGGTTTTGCACTTTTCTTAAGGTTCTTGTTTTGGGTAGTGCCGACACATCCAGAGTCTGTTTTGAGTACCATCAGCGGCGTTGCGACCCTAGAATCGAGAAAAATATTTCCATTACATTTTTGTGTGTTGAAACTGTAGTTGAGTCTTGGGCCCCACAACCATTTTTTAAGTTGTGAGCAGCGTTTCACTCTTTTCTCATAGGACACACGTTCAGGGTGTTTGAGCAGTCTATTCTGAGTGTTTTTCAGAGGGTATTTCAATGGTTCAATCCACCTACTTTACTTCAGCATGATGGTGCGGTACCCACGAGGTCCGTTTTGGGAGATGGCGGTGATTTCCATCCTTATCACCGGGTGTCTGTTTCAAATAAGTGGATAGTCAATCTTGTGTACTTTTTCGAGAGTATCACAATGGTTTAATTTGTTCGTAGCACTTCGGGACCGAGATGAGGGTCCCACATAGCACTGCCCATTGTGCGGTATGGAAATATGCATCTTTTTCTCCGGATATCCTTTCCATACAAGTGAGTAGTCAATTTGACTTGTTTTTCTGAGGGGATCACAATGGTACGATGTGCTCAACTATTTTCAGGACTGAGTCTCGGGACCACATGACGTCGTTCGGGCATAAAGTAGTGTTGAACAACTTTTACATTAGATGTCTATTGGAGGTGAGTAAATAGTCGGTTTCGTGTGTTTTTCTGTGAGGATTAAAATGGTATGATCTGTTTGAATGGGCAGAGTCTCATTTGAGATCTCATTAAGGTTGAAGCTTCAAAGGTTCTCCGGTGGTGGTTCTTCTTTCTATTTTTGGAAGCGAACCCTTTGAGTGTGATCGTGTTCACTCCCGTGTGGGTGAAGTTGATGTTTGAAGAGATATGGATGGTCGTGCTAGGTTCATGGAGGAATCAGGTTGGAGAAATTACTTTTTTGCCCTGCGCGCTGACGTTGGGTGTCGTGTACACAATAGCCTTTGGGCTAGAGATGTGGTATACACTGGGAGTATACGGGGATGCATGGAGTTACATGTTATTGTTTGTACCCGATAATGTTTGTGTACATGCGTTGGAGATGAGATAGGGCCACACGTCGTGTTGGCCCCTTGTGCATGTGGTGTTCTACTTTACGTACCGTTGATCTCTCACGACATAGAGGGTCCCTCTATTAACGATGTTTTAAACCAGCAAGTTTGAGTGGTTTCCCCTGGTTCTGTTCTTGATGGTGTGATCGATGAAGATTTTTGGGATCCCCTTTTTCCTTCACCCGTGTTGGATTTCAGTATCACGTCCCTTTGTGTTCCATGGTAGAGTTATTGTGGATTTGGTGTGAAAAATAAATTACTTTGGAACCATTCCTCTACACAGGAGGTTGTTTCATGTAGGGTACAGAGCCCTAGTGATCCTGGGTGCAGATTCCCTAGCCGAGTATCAAGATCATATCCTCCTTCCGAAATCTTCCATGACATGTTTCCCTATGCAGATCTCTAGGAACGAGTGTGTCTCACAATCCACGAGAGTTGAATCTCTACTAGGTGAATTGTTCTGAAGTTGGGAGTTTTTTTGATACCCACTCTGTGTTCTATTGGCCAGTGTTGTACCATCTAGTATGGATGACCAGAGCAGTTCTGGGTTTACCCTCCAGTGAGGTAGGACAGTGGGTTGCTCATCGACTTCATCGGGTTTACCCTCCAACTGGGCTTGGTAGTGGTTTCCTCATTGACTTCATAGGGTTTACCCTCGATCATAGACTGGGAAGTGGGTTATCCGATGACCTCTTAGGGTTTACCCTCCAGCAGAGACTGGGCAGTGGGTTAACTAACAACGACTTAGGGTTTACCCTCTAGCAGAGACTGTGTTGTTGGTTACTCGACAACCTCTAAGGGGTTACCCTCTAGTAGAGACGGGTCAGTGGGTTACCCAATGACCACATAAGGTTTACCACCAGGATAGACAATGTAGTGGGTTACTGGACAACCTATTATGGATTACCCTCCAGCAGAGACTGGGCAGTGGGTTACCCGACGACCTCTTAGGGTTTACCCTCCAGCAGAGACTGGGCAGTGGGTCACCCGACGACCTCATAGGGTTTACCATCCAGCACAGACTGGGCAGTGGGTTACCTGATGACTACATTCAGACTCATTCCTTTATACTAGTCTAGTCTCTGACTTTTCTCCATGACTAATGGAGCGGGACCCTTGGTTTTACGGGTCAGTGATGTGAAAACATTGACTTTGAGAAGACCTCTCAAATGTGTGACAGTGAAAATGTGTGGTTTGACATTCCCCAGAACTTTCAAGTACGAGGGGCTCTTTCCCCACCAAGACAAGTCATTGAGACATTACCTAAAATCGTGTGGGAAAGTCAGTGCCGCCAAAAGAAGATAGTGTCAAGGTGTGGTGATTTGAGCCCCTTCACTTGCAGTTCGGGGCAGACAGGTCAGATGCTGGGCATCGATGGTGTTTACTTCTAGGACTGTTGAATACTCATTTTCTTGGGTTGAGATACAGGATGGATATCCCCTTCCAATCTTTTTTGTGATTCTTGATTGAGAATATTCATTTGTATATACCTTGTTCCAGTACCCACTCCTTGTGTTTGGTTACTCTTCTTCTAGGAGAGGCAAAGACGCACCGAATATGCAATGTTCTTTCTGTGTCTAGCTTATCGTGATTGTATGATTCTAATCTCCTACTATAGGTAGCGAAGACTCGATGAGAAGTTTCATCGTCTCACTGTTTCATGATCCTTGTGTTTTTATGAGTCTACTTCCATTCTCTTGTTGGGTAGAGTTGTAACTCTACTATACTCTTTACTACACTCTCAGTCGTCCTCATTTACTATTCCTTGTATGATATACTGATCACCTCTTCAGTACCTACTTTGTGTCTCCCTCGAGCCTTAGGGGTAACCAACTGAGTATTTTTTATACTCACCCCTGCTTGGGTATTGCCCGCACTTGGTGTGCCCTTACAAACAACAGACAAGTCGATCGTGACGTCAGAAGAGATTAATAGTTCAGGAGCTTGTACCATGTACAATGGTCATAGTCAGGTTCCAGGTGAGAGACCCTCCCAGCTTTTGTACTTTTGTTTCCCCATTTATGGGTTGTGGAACTTTTTTGGTTGGGCGTGTTTATTTCCCTTTTTCTTTTCATTTTTTCATCAGCATTTACATTGTACTGTTTAGAGGTCAATTCACTTTTTTGTTTTTGTTTATAGCAGTTGGTACTATACCTTCTCTTTTACTCTACACTATTGCATTGAGTGGGATACGTGTGTGTGTACAGGTACTTAGGAAATGACCTCCCCGGGTTTTTTATCCTTCGGTGCTTGTCGCCAGCCCCTGGCCTATGGAGGCGGGGTTGGGGTAGTTTCTGCTCAAGCCTGGGTAGGGTCAGGTCGTGACAATGTGGTATCAAAGGTGTTTCATTCCTTGGGATGTTGTTCGGACGTCTCTGAAATTGATTTGGTTGGGATCTAGGGAAACCGTTTCAACATGTCTCGAGAGAGGCTCTTAGGCCAGGGAGTCTTGTGATAGTGCGGCGACCGACATACCAATTCACCAGGACCGTGATAACCCACTAGTCGACTCAGCATGCTAAGACATCCTTTGCAGGGAAAAATGGTTATGTGCATCACATATGATTGAGTCCTTGACTGGACTTCATGAGTCAACTCCAAATTGTTGTTACTGTCATATATATATGCTCATCTAATCGCAGTTCTCCTTTATAACATTACGGATGCCTTCACGAATACTACTAGCTAGGATACTATCTTTTGTTCATGACAATGACCCTGTGAGCTACGAGTACTCAGTCCAAAACCCATCAGGTGATCCCCTTTCTCTAGGTGGGCCGATAGTAGCACCCCCACCTAGTGAGAAGCAGACAGCTCCTGCAGAGTAGACGAAGCTTGAGCGCAGGTTGTGTGCGCACCGTGAGTTCTAGTGACAGAGACTGCTAAGGTTTAGTTGTGATCCAGACCCTCAGGTAGCATATGTTTGGCTAGATACAATGTTTTTCCCTTTCAGGCTTGTGTAGACACCAGCAGATCTGATGGTGGCTTTGGCTGCCATCCTTTTTTCATGGAGAAACTGGGCATTGGTGGAGTCTAGCAACTCTGTCACTCGATGAGTCATCACTTTTGTCAGACAATTTTCAGCTGCTGTTTCGGGAGGAGTTTTACCCCTCCTACTTATGCTGCATTTGGATCCAGGAGCTCTTGTAGTTTCACCAGGGATAGATGACAATGACTGAGTATGTGACTTGTTTCGCAGACCATGCATTTTTTTAACCGGATATGGTCCACGACGGCAACTTCCGAGTGCGGAAGTTCGAGAAGGGTCTCCACATAGATATTCGTGATGTCATAGAAACCTTGGGAATTCCCACTTATGATGAGGAGCTAGAGTAGGCCTTGGTGAAAAGAGATTCCTGTCACGCTCTAAAGTTTGTGGTGGCAGTAGGAATGAAGGAGCTGAGACTTATGCCGCAGCTAGCAGGCGCTGGATGACAGAACCTCGATGCATGTGGCCTTCCCACCACCTATATCGAAGATGTGGTCATACCCGATCGAGGTTCAAAAGGGCACCAGGGCATCCCAGAGAGCACTGGTGCTATGCTTGTGATGGGAAAGGTCACTTGGCATGGGACTGCCTATGCAGGTATGCTGAGAACTTTGGGAATGTAGCAGGTGCCCCACCACGGCAGAGGCAGCGCTGTGATCGGAGTAGTGCCTAGAAAGGTTGTGAAAGGAGAGGAGCGGGGGGAGTTGGAAGTGGTGGATGACAATACGAGGTCTTCCCATCACAACTAGTTGATCCACATCAGGATCCTGGAGATGATAGTTGGGACCACAGTCAGTCGCGAGCTTTGGATTTGTACGATCCTGTAGAGCATGAGGTCATAATAGGTACGCTCTACAGCTCTTTTACTTTTGGCAATATAATTGTTAGACTCTGTATGTAAAATTATTTTCTCCCCACTCCATGTTTGAGGTGTTACCAGGGTTACGCAAGGCATCAATATAACCCTGTGTCAGAAGAGTAAAATGTGTAAAACCTTTTTTGTTATTTGATGGTGTCAACTCCATCGCTTTCTGAGAATGTAAGAGAGTCTTGGTTGTGAGACATCGACTATGAAACCTTGCATGACATATATTCTTGGGAGTTTCACTATATGGATATTCTGAAGGAGGAAATCATTGGGCCTTGTCCCAAGCTCAAATAATGATTTCCAGTCGCAGCGTGAGATGTAGAGGTTTGACCGGGGAGGTGAGATACCCCTGACGTACTTCGGTCCGTTTGAGACCATGCAAAGGGATGGCAAGGTTTTCTTCAGCCTTTCACTAACCCCCCAAAGTCTGGAGTGGGTGCACGATGCCTCCCACATGATATACATGGGGAGATGTGTGCATGCTCATATGAAAATCATCGGCGAGGGCATACCTTGTGTGAATGGATCAAATTCGTTGTGTGCAGTGACACATAATTGTGAAAGAGTTTTCCTGGATATGGTAAATCTAGGATTGGGCTTAGTACCTGATGTTGTTCCCTGTTTTTGCTTTTTGGGGACGAAAATTTTGTAGTATGGAATGATTTAAGAACCCTATTATTGCTATAAAAGTCTTTAGAAAATTCGTTATGTTATTCCGGAGCAGTGCCTTCAGACAGTGTATGATTTCGAGCCCTGGTGTGGCCGCAATTAAATTTTCAGTGAGTTCACACTAGGTACACCAAATAAATGGAATAATTATTAAATGGTAACTCGAATCGGATAACTAAGGGAACCGTTGAGTTTGGTGCATGCCGTTTACCCTAGGAATGGTGTAATTATTGCAGGTGCAGGCCTCCTGTGAAAAATACCACCAGGGGCGTTTTCATAGAGGCCTCAGACCTTAAGTTTTATAAATTTTGAATGGATCCTCATATTAAAATTACAAGACTATCGTTGTGCATGAGGGGTGGTGTTTAACCTATGGTAGGCTTATCCTCGACCCCTTATATTGTTTCAGATTCCGGTATTCTAGTGGGTATTGAAATTAATAAAAAGTTTATTTAATTCCTTACTTAACCCTAAACCCACCGCTCTTCTACCGTTACCATTTCATTTCCTCTAGAAAAAGTGTCTCCCTCAAGCCCTCCCCTCTCCTCAAGGTCCTCCATCCTACCTTTCCAAGGCGGTTACAGTTTTGGCGAAGGTTCACCCCTTGCGAGGCTTCGGGCTCCACCCAAAGAGTTAGGGTTTCTTCTTTGTGTTTCAAATTGATACATCTCTCTTTGAATTAGATGATTTGGGAAGAATTGTTGCTATTTTGTCGAGTGAAGCCCATAGACTCATAGTACATTTATTGAGCTTTCTGATTCATGTTTCATATTTGAATTCTGAGTTCCTAGGAGTCCACAGCTGTCAGATGAAAATATGAGGTTGTTTTAATGTTTTCCGACAGATCTGGCCGATCTAGAGGGTCTCCAATGGTCCCGGGCAGTTGAGCGAAGGCGCAATAGGGCTGCTCAGAGCGGGGTGGCGTTAGATTCAGCTGAGCTGGCGGGGGCCATCATGGTCGAGGGTGGACGGGAGAGGCAACAGGCATGCAGGGGTTGGTGTCACGGTCGAGCAGAGGCACCAGCTGGTGGCACAGGTCGCGAGAGAACGGTCGTCTTTTCCAGCCGGGTTGACATGGGAGACCCGAGGTCCTCTTGACCCTGGTCCGCAGAAAAGGACCAGCACCCTGTGGGTCCTGTTGGAACTCTGCCAGACAGGCTGAGCCAGTCCGGTCGAGGTGGGTTGGCCCACGCGACCGCAGGCCGGTTCAAGCACAGTGGGTCGGCCGAACCATCCCGGCACACATGTTTTCTCCCTTAAAAAATTTAAAACACTCCTAAAAATTAGACCAGGTGTCAGATTCACATACCATCTATGGAGACGCGTTCCTTGAATCTAGATGAACATTTTCAGATGGTCTGGGGGATTTTTAATTTTCGATATGAGGGGCATAGTGGCGCGACACATACGTTAAGTGGTTTAGCGCTTCTCTAGAGGATCTTGTTTTAGGCAGCGCAGACACATCTGGAGTCAGTTTTGAGCGCCGTAAATGGTGTTGAGA
This sequence comes from Viscum album, assembly GCA_963277665.1. Taxonomy (NCBI): domain Eukaryota; kingdom Viridiplantae; phylum Streptophyta; class Magnoliopsida; order Santalales; family Viscaceae; genus Viscum; species Viscum album. The sequence continues at coordinate 1,119,016,366 of OY728146.1, forward strand.
CCCCAGCATCGAGACAATGATTTTTATTATGGTTTTGGGCATTGAAACCGGAGTTGAGGCATGGACCCCACGTCCTGTCTTTGAATCTGCGAGTTGCGTTTCAGAACTTTCTCATCGGACGCCAGTTCAAGGCGTGCGAGCAGTCGATTCAGAGTGTTTTTCCGAGGGCACTGCAATGGTGAAATCCAAACTCATTAATTCTCCATGATGGTGCGGGGCCCACAAGGTCCATTTTGGAATATGGCGGTGATTTCCATCTTTATCACCGGGTGCCCGTTTTAGATAAGTGGATAGTCAGTCATGTGAACTTTTTCGAGAGAAATGAAATGGTGTGATCCATTTGTAGCGCTTCAGGACTGGGATGAGGGTCCCATGTAGCACCGCTCATGTGTGGTGTGGCAATAAGAATCTTTTTCACCGCATATCCATTCCATGCAAGTGAGCAGTCAATTTGACGTGTTTTTCTGAGGGTATCGCAATGGTGCGATGTGTCCGACTATTTTCAGGACTGAGGCTTGGGACCACATGACGTCGTTCGGGCATAAAGCAGTGTTGAACGACTTTTATGTCGAATGTCTGTTAGAGGTGAGTAATTAGTCGATCTCACTTGTTTTTCTGTGAGGACTACAACGGTACAATCCTCTTGGATGGGTGGAGTCTCATTCGAGATATCATTAATGTGGAAGCATGAATGGTGATCTGGTGGAGGTTCTTCTTACAGGGTTCGGAAGCGAACCCTTATCGTGTGATCGCATTCACTCCTGTGTGGGTGAATTTGATGTTTGAAGAGATATGGATGGATGTGCTAGGGGCATGGAAGAATCGGGTTAGTGAAATGACGTTTTCACCCTTCGCGCGGACGTTGGGTGTCATGTGTACGATATCCTTTGGTCTAGTTATGTGGTATACTCTAGGATTATATGGGGATGCTTGGAGGTACATGTTGTTGTTTTTACCCAATAATGTTTGTGTACTTGGGTTGGAGATGAGATAGTGCCACACGTCATGTGGGCCCCTTGTTCGTATCGTGTTCTGCATTACGTACCTTTGATCTCTCACGACATAGAGGGTCCCTCTAATCACGATGGATTAAACCTGTAGGGTTGAGTGGCTTTCCCTTGTTCTATTCATAACGGTGTGATTAGCAGAGTTGTTTGGGTTACCCTTTTTTCTTCATCCATGTGGGAATTCAGTATCATGTCCCTTCGTGTTCCCTGGTAGAGTTTTTGTTGATTTAGTGTAACTAATACATTATGTGGGCATCGATCCTCTACCAAGGAGGTTTTTTCTAGTATTTTATGGAGCCCCAGTGAGCCTAGACACAGATTCCCTAGCTAAGAATTGAGATCATATCCTCCTTCCACAATTTACCATGACATGTTTCCCTAGGCAGAGCTCTAGGTATTGACGTGACCCACACTACACGGGAGCTGAACCTCTACTAGGTGAATTGTTTTGAAGTTGGGTGGTTGCATGATACCCACTCCATGTTCTATTGGCCAGTGTAGTACCATCCAGTAGGGATGGCCATAGAAGTTTCGGGTTTACCCTCCAGTAGGGATGGGCTATGGTTTTCTCATTGACTTCTTCAGGTTTAACCTCCAATGGGGCTCGGTAGTGGGTTTCTCATTAACTTCTTAGGATTTACCATCCAGTAGATATTGGGATGTGGGTTATCCAATGACCTTTTATGGTTTACCCTCTAGTAGATATTGAGAAGGTGGTTACCCAATGACCACTTATGTTTTACCATCCAGTAGAGGCTAGGCATTGGGTTACCCAAATATCACTTAGGGCTTACCCTCCAGCACAGATTGGGAAGTGGGTTACCTGATGACCTCTTGTGGTTTACCCTCTAGTAGAGGCTGGGAAGTGGGTTACCCAATGACCGCTTCGGGTTTACCCACCAGTAGAGAATGGGCAGTGGGTTACCCAACGACCTCTTAGGGTTTACCATCCAACAGAGATTGTACAGTGGGTTACCCGACGAACTTTTAGGATTTACCCTCCAGTATAGACTAGGTATATTGTTACCCAATGACTTCTTTTAGACACTTTCTTTTCTACTAGGATAATGTGTGGCTTTTATCCATGACTACCTGTGTGGGAACCTCTGTTTTATGGGTCAGTGATGTGACAACTTTTCCTTTGAGAATACGTCTCGATTGTGTGACAGTGATGAGGTGTGGTATGACTTTCCCTAGAACTCTCATGTATGAGGGGTGATTTCCCCACCAAGATGCATCCTTGAGACGTGATGAAAAACCATGCGGGTGAGTCAGTACCACCCAAAGTGGATAGTGTTAAGGTGCAATGATTTGAGCACCTTGACTTGTAGTTCGGGGCAGACAGGTGGGATGCTGGGCATCGATGGTGTTTACTTCTAGGACTATTGCCTACTCATTTTCATGGGCTGACCTATAGGATGGAGATCCCCATACGATCATGTTTGGGTTTTTTAATTGAGCATATGGATATGTATATACCTGGTTCCAGTACCCACTACTTGGGTTTGGTTAATCTTCTTCAAGGAGAGGCGAAGACACACGAGGTATGCCACTTGCTTTCCATGTCTATATTCTCATGGTTGGATGAGTCTACTCTCCTACTATAGGTAGTGAAGACTCGATGAGAATTTTTATCTTCACACTGTTTCTAGCTCCCTTTGTTTGGACAAGTCTACTTCCTTTATCTTGTTGGGTTGAGAAGTTACTCTACTATACTCTTTACTGCACTCTCTGTCGTCCTTCTTTACTATTCCATGTTCAATATATAGCTCACCTCTTCAGTACCACATTTTTTGATCCCTCTATCCTTTGAGATATCCTACTGAGTATTTTTTATACTCACCCCTCCTTGGGTTTTCCCCTCAATTGTTGTGCCCTTGCAGACGACGGACAGGTCGATCGTGACATCAGAAAATCATAGGAGTTCAGGAGCTTGGACCGTGTATGGTGGTAATAGTCTAGTTCTCGATGAGGGACCCTCTCATCTATTGTACCTTTGTTTACCTTTTGTCGGGTTGTGACACCGTTCTGGCTGGGCGTGTGTGTTTCCCTATTTCTTTTCAGTTTATCTTTAGCATTTACATTTTACTGTTTAGAGGTCGATGCACTTTTTGTGGTTGTTTATAGTAGTTTTTACTCTACTTTCTATTTTACTAAAAACTATTACATTGAGTGTGTTGTGTGCGTGTGTACAGGTACTTAGGCAAAATCCTCCCCGAGTTGTTGAGCCTTTGGTGCTTGTCGCCAGCCCCTGGCCTATAGAGGCGGGTTAGTGGTAGTTTCGACTCAATCCCGGGTATGGTCGGGTCATGACATTTAGGTTATTTGAATCGATTTCACATTTAAATTTGATATTAAAACATTTTATACATTTCCACTGTTTGACATAAAAATCCCAATGTTTCTTCTCATCTGCATGATTAATTTAAAATTTTATTATTTCCACATCTATGGATGGATTTTGAAACATTTATTTAATATTTTGAAAAATATTTAATCATTATTTCTATTTATTTCTAGAAAGGTATTGAAAAATAGTAATAATGAAGAAAAATTAGAAATAATTCTTATGATTAAGGTAAAAACGAGTATATTTATTGTTTGAACATTATATGTAAGGGTAAAAATGACCTAAAAACTAGTCCAAAGCATTATTTATGTCCATATTTTGACCATTCCACCACATGTATCTAATTTTTGGTCTTATGTAATTCTATTTTTGGAACAAATGTGGGTTCCACATTTATTTTTCTTCAAAAATAACAATTCTTTCATCCTTCCCACTTACTAAAGGCCACCACATATCCCATATCATCACACCTCTAAAGCCTTTATTATAATAAAAAAACATCCAAAAGAGACTCCAAACATACATAATATCATCATATAAGGCTGAAAATTGGAATAAAAGAAACCATAGAGGTCCTTCGATTCAATCCAAAAGGAGTTACCTAATGAAGACGTGTCGTTCCTCAACAAACACTTTTCATTTAATTATTTATCAACATCTTTTATTATTTTTAATTAATTATTATATAATATCATCATTATAAAAAATATACTTATCATTTTTAACATTTAGGGTATTACCTAAATCATTTAACACTACTATCACTTGGGATACACAATCACCATTCGTGTGTACGACAAACTACCACCTTGTCAACTGATGTTGTTTGTTCTTATATTATAACCATTAAGGACTTGTAATAAAAGTAAATTTATAATTTATATATGATATCTATAATTTCATTGTGATTTTGAAATTGTGATATAATCCATACATTGATGTTTTCAATTTTTTGACAATAGGATAATGTTGCTTATATGTATAGCGGCCTATTGTCTCACAAAGTGATTTTAATTTATTTTTCATCAATATGTTACAAGCAAGGTAATAAGGGAAACTATAGAAAAAATATTTTATACATGCATTAATTATGATATTAGTGACATAATTATCAATATGGATGTATATTATAAAATTTTTTATTTACATTTCACAATTTGAAAAAATGATATCATCATTCGTGCATATGTATACATCCACCCCCTCAAAGCTCTGGGATAAATTTTATATAACCTGAATAATATAATTAAATATATATTGTTAAATATGATTTTATTTATGATATTATGATAAATATTTATTTACAAAATATTAATTATGTTTTTTCTATAATGATCATAAAAAATGGATATGTTACTCATGTGTATGTATGACCTACTATATCCATGATCGTAACATTATTCATTTTTAATTACAATATTCGATGATTGGATTTAATGTATAATATATGAATATATTTATAAATAATTTCATTATAATTAGTCTCTATATGTATAAATAATTATCTTTTTGACCTTAGTCAACCTACCAATATACTTTTTGACACCTAAGATGAATATGGTAAAAAAATATGAATTACACGAAATTGATTAACAAGTTTTATATAAATTGTTAATAAGGGAAATGTTAGTAATAATAAATATCAAAAATGTTTTAATGAAATTAAATAATAAACATAATTTTATAATTTATGAATATAAATAATAAGTGTGTTTGATCAGACTCACGATTATGGTTTCTCTCAAGTCTCTTTTATATTTGTGAGATTCATGTTGTATTAACAACTTATATTTATTGTGTGTTATATTTAATAATTAAGAATTTATTTGATGATTATTAACCATAAATTTATGGTTATTTATATATCCATTTTATCATCTTCGTTGCATGGGGTATGCATATATAATGTTACCTTGGTGGTAATGGTTTTCTGTCACAATTTTCTTTCATTGATATGTTTGTAATACAATAGACCAATATGTATTTATGAAATCTATATACTAAAAAAATTACATTTCATAACAAAAATATCATTATTTTTATGATATTAGATGTTAAATTTAATTATATTATTTTATGTGGACTATATTTCAACATTACCATTGTGTTAAAAGTATATTATTATAAGCTCATTGATTATCAGGATTGATAGTAATTAAGTCTCCAATGATGAAATTTTAAGAACTACCTCAAATAAATTACCATGAATTATATTTTCCTATATTATTTTCATAAGACAAAATGTTTCCCTACATTTTCATATCATTATATACTAATGAGTTCATAATAATGTGTTTATGGTAAATCATCATTTCAGTCAAAATCCAATTTTCATCTAAAACTGTGTTCTATAATTTTCTATAAATGTTATATATATAATTTTGGAATTTAAAAAGGATATTATAATAAATAAATGATTTAAATTAATATCAAAAAAATATATTCTGTTCTCAAGGATTTTTTTAATCATAATTTTTTCCACCTTTTAATGTTTTAAAAAGGTTTTTTTCAAAATGAAACGGTATTTTATTAAAAATGTTTTAATGATACTTTATTGTGATTCCCTTTAGTAAAAGTCAATAACACTTGTTTTCTCTTATCTTCCATTGTAGATATTGGCTATTGATACCATTATCTATCTTTATCTAGAAGGAATAATATGGGTTCATGGAGATTTTTATGAATACAATTTCATCTAAATGGGTTAATTATGTTTCAAATAGATTGTAATAAAACCCATTTACATTCAACTAGTTAATAGTGTCTCTATGATATATTTATGAAAATTATTATTTCCATCTTTTAACCATGCAACAAATCGATTTTTATGAAAAAAAATTCTTTTCCACAAGTAAATCATGATTAAATTATATTTGTATGAATAACATTTGTTTTCAATGGGTAATAAATATTTAAAAGTTAAGATTATGAAACATGTTACGATTCAATTGATTATACATGTTTAATATAGGTTTTTATGGAACCTATTTCATTTCCTTAGGTTATTCATTTTTCAAAAATATTGTTATAGAACATGATTCTTTTCTTCAAGATAATCATGTTATTTAAAGGGATAATGGTTTTTACTATGTTTCTATGATAAAATAAAAGATATTATAATTAACTATTTTTAATGATATTTAAACATTTGATGAGTGGTTAACTATTAAACAAGTAATGGGAGTACCATGTTTTACCAATGAAGAATGGTTCTCTGATAAACCAATGATGGTGGTTCAATGGAAAACCAATGATTGGGGATTTTGTGTTAAACCATCGATAATTGGGTCTATAATGTCCCTCCAATGCATTGCATCTATAAGTCAACCATATGGTTTACCATTTGTAAGTCCGATTGTAAGTGTCAAATTCAAATTATGTCCCATTTCACTTACATGATTTCATTATGATTCGTATTGGAATATATTGCTTCTCATTATTGATACATTCATCACATGGCTCATGATAATTGATTTAGATGACTGTATCCATAGTCATGTTTTCTAGTGTTACAATCATTATATCGAATGAGGTGAGTTCTTTTATTATTTAATAAAGAACACTGATTATCTAATCATACCATAATGTACCCTTATGATCATTGGTGAAATTAAATTTTTTATTATTTTGTTCACCCTTACTATGAATTTGAGATCACCCTACTTTTATTTTATTTTCTAAGGTTATAAGGAAATAGGTTGAATAATTCATGTCTACAAAATATTTCAAAATGATGATGTTGATGATAAAATATGAAATAAAGAAAATATGTGTTTTGTTTGAGAAAAGATCAATTTTATTCATGTGAATTTCTTATATAGGAATTTTTACTAATTCAATAAAATGGTAATCATAAAAATTCATTAAGGGTTAATATAAATCAATTTTTTTGATGTTATTATGTTTAAATGAGAAAAGTGGTTTACAATTATCAGAATTAACGTTATAAATTAGTTGTTTATGATTTCAAGAAAGTGTATAGAAGTGGAGGACTCTAGATATTATCTAGATGGAATAATCATTTATCCGCCTTAAGATTAGGTCCCCCAATGCTATTTTTTCATGTCATGTGAACCCACTCTAAAAGGTATAAGCATTTCATGATAGTCCACCTTCTATGATCACAAGAAATCTCACCTCCAAAAGTAAGAAAACAATCCTACAAGGTATACCAAACAATATAATATATCATAATATATAATGAAGAGAAATAAAATAGAAAATAGAAAATCATGAAATAATAATCAAAACTGAAAAATGTATAATAAAATGACCCATTGAATCCCATTGGGTCTTATGAGTCACACATAGATACACGCATGTGATCATGATCAAGAATGAATATAAATTATTCCAATAAAAAAATATGTCAAAGAATTATGTGTTAAAAAGGAGACTAAGAGGTTTGGAACACCCTACATTATTTGAAAAAAAAAATTGATGATAAGAGTTGATGCTCTAGTTCAATTCAACCACTAAATACTAGTACCATAAAAATTATGCAAGATTTATAATTATTGTCAACATTAATATTTTAAAATTCTTAAAATGTAGGATTATTTAAAATCAAGAAATAAAATACATCATAACATTAAATAAAACAAATTAATGCATTTATACTAATTGAGACAAATCCACCAGAATGGTTTGAACATTTATCAGATCAATATCTCTCATGATATTAAAGTGAGAAGTCTTGGAAAATAAAAAATAAAAAATAGAAAATAATAATGATAAGATGAGATATATATGTGAGAGTAATGGGGGACCTCATATACACTGAACCATACTCTAATTCCCCCATTGTAATGTTTTTTAATTATATTTATTAATTTTTTACCAAATTAAATTGAAATCTTGTTGGACTATTCTATCTACTCAAATTCAATGTTCCCAAAAAAACCTCTTAAATGTCTTCCATTAATTTTTTCATTAAAAATATAAAAATCATTAAATGAATATAACATGATATCCATACAATATATATATATATATAAATATTTAACCAAAATATATTCATTATATAAGCACACACACACACACACCATTTGGTCAAACAAACACACATACACATGTATATTTATTTAACACACAATAATATATACACATGTTATATATATATATACTTAGATGTATATATAGACATCAAAATAAAACCAACATATATACATCCACATTTGACATTATTGTCGTAGAAAAATTGATTTCCAAAAAATTATAATAATAACCGTGACAGTCATTATTATTTTCATTGTTAATTAATTCCAATCATTACAATTATTAATATTGCAAAATAACCTCAATTAATTACAGATAAGTTAATAAATTAATATTAACCGAAAAATATAATTTATTCATGAAAATTATTCATATAACTATTACTATCTAGCCTCATAATAAATAATCAATCATAGAAAAACATCAGTCATAAAATATGTGATATTAAAATTTCATAATTATACTTGTAATTTTCAATTTTTCAACACTAATAAAAATATTAATATAATTATTGTTACGCTTTCAAGATATGTATCAAATACCAAATAAGAATAAGGGTTTTATTTTACACAGTGTAAAACCCAATTCGTAGACTTATTGGTGGTTTCCAATGATTTACACAATACACCATTCTGGGTGTAAATATGTTTTTTGGTAAAAAATATTAAAAATAGAAACAATTTACCTCATTTTTTATGGTACCAAATATCATAAATGTGATTTAGTTATTTCCAAACTACATTAAAGCCCACATACCAGACATAAATGTGGTATCACAATCCCAACATGAGACATCAATCAGGTGATAATATAGTATTTTGGAAACAAATAGTAGACATGATATAATATATTTAATATTTTTATTGTATAAACATTGACACTGTATAAACCATAAAATCCCATTATAAATAACCACCTCAATGTAAAATATTTGACAGATTATTACGTGGTGATAACAAGATTTAAATATTTTGTAAAAAGATTAATGTATTTTTTATGTTATTTTTATTGAGAATTTATATATTCACATAATATAATCATAAATTATTACCAATTATGTTTTTATTGTCCCTAAAATATATGGTTGTAACTATTACCCACATATAAGGAATTCTTATCAATATGATGTAATAATAGAGATCATATTAAAACAAAAAAGTCCATTATGCTGGAACATCTAATTCCTTATCATATATCTCCAAGGTGAAATCTCTAAAATTGATATAATTTTTGAAACATTAACATATATTTTATGGTCTATAGGATAAATCAATGTTATCCTACAAATATACCCCTAACCTGTGTAATAACATTCCTAACACTAAATTTTTTTCCTTAACATTAGAAACAATTATCTTATATATACTAAAATATATTTATACATAGTAGAACTAATTAATTCGAATAATGGTATAACATAATAGAAAATAATCATATATATATAGAACCATCATTGAAAAAATCCTAAAAAATGGCACAAAACATTGCTATTAATTTTTAACTAATCTGCATTGAGGAAATAATTATGCACTTATAAGTTGAACATATGTTCCTAGAAATGATGAATAAATTCAACTAAATTATCAAAAAATATATATATACATCATTTTTATAACTAAGGTGAATATTATAAATTGTAATATAAAATTAAATTCTAAATAATGAAAACTCATAGGTCAACAATAGAATGCTTGAGAGGTATTTTTTAGTTCAGCTTTATGATCCTCAAAAATCCAAACTCTTATCTATCATGACCCAAATAAATGAATGTCAAAATAAATGATAAAAATTCCAATCATTGAATACCATTTTGTATCATCCCAATTAGAACCACACTATTTAATATTTAATTCCACGTAACCTCATGAATACTTCCTCGTATGGAAAAGGATGATGACTAGTAGTGAGGGTCTCAAGTAGAACTATGGGGTGAGTATCCCTATATCAGTTTTCATAATGGAAATAAATATCAAATGTATAAAAATAAACAATATAGTAATATTAATCATATTACATGAGTAAAGTGAAGTAATCATGTAATAGAAATTTTTGGATTCCAAAATTGGATGAATTTATAGTTAAAAACTAATAAAATAAATAAATAAACATTATGTCATCCCATGTCCAACTCAATCCACTACAAGTTCTATGATCCTCTGCTTATCAATCAATCAGAGGGCCCTTACCCTTAATCTATATTCATCATGAAAACTAATGTGGAACTAAAATTACATTTTAGGGTGTGTGTAAAGGGCCTAATATCCATAAAAAATATGTTCTTAACCAATTGTTCTCATTTATATATATCGATTCCTTAAAAATCATAAATATGTAATAAGGAAAGAATTGTACAATTCAAAACCATTTTCCCATGCACTAACCAAGTCACCACACACCCTAATCAACACAAACATCAGTTTCATGTTGGAAGGATGATAAAAGAAATCTGAAATAACCAAACTATCAATTGGTATAATGAATTTATTTCTTAAAGAGCAAATAACACCATGTTTAAATGAGACTCTGTTCAACATGGGCATCACGTATGTTATGATACTCATCATGTATTCATCATGTGTTCCACTCAAAAATCATGTGGGAGTCAAGAATAATACCCATATATCAACTATAATTTGAGTTAAATACTAAAAAAACTATTATATGGTAAGTAACTCGATACTTATCTTCATGATTCTGGAATACATCCTCAACATGAATACTCGGTATCATCCTATTTCCACCTTTTCCTAGGTCATTATTCAATATTTTAGAAAGTCAAGAACACTAATCCTGTAAGGGATAAACATTTATTAATGATCCACATGTTTTGATATCTATGTATAGTACCTCCAATGAAATGTATCATATATATAATGTAAATAGTACAATGGAAAGCATATTATAATATTTCATGATGATAAATAAATAAACCAAAAAAACATAATGCGATAAAACATAAATCAAATGAAATGTTATTATAATGTTAGTCATATAATCACAACTAGTTTTATGGGATACATACACACAACCTCATTATATCATAACCAAGATGATTATCAATTTTTTCAAAACATAAAATATAACATGAAATCATGTATAAATAAGATCCCAATGGATATTGAACTTCCTACCATATGTGAAAATTTGATTTGATGATAATTGTGTACATTTGAGTTCAATTGTACCACAAAATATTAATAACATTCCTGATTAGATTTGATTCTTAATTATTATCATCTTAAATATTTTAAAATGATAAAAAAAATGGATTAAATTAAACCTAGGTATTTCTGCCTACATATTAGTATACATTGGAATATATTTATACTCACCAAGATGATAGAAATGGAAATAATGATGCCTTAATGTGATCAATGTTGCATGAGATATTATAGAGATATTCCTGGATAAAGTTTAAAATAATAATAATAATAATATAGAGATGATGGGATAGAGTTATGAGAGGCGTGATGGGACCCTTAAAAGGATGAACACATCTCTAATTCCCCTTATAAATATTTTTTTCATTTAAATTTTTTTACTGTTAATAAAATATAAATATCAATTTTTATTCTTATTCTATTTCATTATAATTCACACGCCACTGAAAAAAAACATGAATATTTTACTTCAAAAATTTATTTTTAAAATATTGAAACATTTCATTAAATATACCGTGGATGATATACAATAATAATATATATCTAGCTCATATATATGTATATATAGGCATTATATACACACACGCACACTCACACAACCATATGTACATAGACACACTCTCACACACACAAATATATATTACACAGTCACACACACATGCACACAAATATATATTCATATATTAATATTTATACAAAATAAATATGTATAATTTTTTTTTAACACAAAAAAATAATCCATTAAATTATAATAATAATAATAAAAAGAATAAATATGTTTATTACTAATTATCTCCAGTCATTGTAAAAATTTAAATTTGATACAAATAACCTCCATTAAATCCCATGTATTTAATAAATTTATACTAAACATATTATTACATTTATATGTGATAAGTAATAATATATTAATTTTTACTTATCCTAGTAATAATTATTCACTCATGGTAAGTGTTTCTTAACAATTATGTGACTTTAAAATCATTTCATTACAAATATTATTTCTACTTTTCACCAAAAATTGTAATAATATTTTAACTATTATTATAGTTGGTGTCTATGTAAAAACCACCTAATACACAAAAGGATTTTTCAAGACTAGGGAATACTAATATTCTAGAACTATTTGTAGACTCTTATTTCTTGTACAATGCACTATTTTATAGATACATCACTTTTTTATCAAATCATATCAATAAAGTATAAAATAAATTTCCCTCTTATATGATGTTTCAAAACACTAGATACACATAAATTTTATACTTCAATTATCATAAGACACACATCCTAGAAATAATATTGATCTCATATTCCCCATATCAGATTCAATTTTTAAAATATTTTTACGTTTTGGAATAATAGAATGGATGTTATATAATGTGTTAAAAAATTTTATTATATCATGATTGTGGTTGTATGTGCCCTATAATTCCAAAATATATTGGTACCTCACTCGAAAAATATTCCATAGAATATTAAAATATATTAAGAATTATTTTAACTATAAATAAAAATAATAATATATTTATGATGGGATTATTATTAAAAATTTAAATTTTCCTATAAAATATTAATAAATTATTACAGAATATATTTTTAGTATCCTTACAAAGAGGAGGATGAAATTTTTTATTTATTCTTCATTTTTCGAAACTATGATATTTTAGTACCACTTACCTATCTGTTGTATTAAATTTTTTTCAATAATTATTTTATTTAAATATAACCTTATATCACGTTTTCAGTATAAAAACATATTTCTTCAATATCATTTTTTTCTTTAATATTTCCAACTATTATTTTGAATGTTATTTAATGTCTATTTAATCTTCTTTTCTTCTACGTTTAACATGACTGAAAACTATAAGAATAATATTCTTCTTCTAATTTTAGATAAATTTATTTTTTATCAAATGTGAGAATTTTTTTTCATTCAATGAATATGAAATGAATTGTGTAAGAAACCAAACATATTCAATAATAAAAGTCATAAAATTTTTTCACTAGGATAAGTATTAAATAAAAAAACATGTCCCATGTGAAAAATATATAGTATAAAAATAGAATATATATTTGTTGAGAGTTACAAATCCACGAGAATGAAATAACGTGATTTATGGAAAACTAGATAGGTAAAATAATATATGTGTAAACCGGCCCTAGGGATACATCTATCACTGCCAAACCATACAGTCATGAGGACTACAACTAAGATAAATCTGCATGCTACAAAATTCATATCCTTTTACTAATTTCTTGGAAGATAAATTTTACAACAACCCAACTGAAAAACTAGGGTGTAAGAATTAATCCCATTAGGATACCACCAATGAAACTATAAGAGTTATAATATCATGAATTCATTAGTTCTAGATTTAAAAAAATATTTTTATAAAATTATTTAAAAAATAAACAATTTTTAAGTCATTACATTGGTTTCCATAAACCATGACATGATCACTAAATCGAGGAATATATTAATAAAGATGGAATGAAACATTGATAAACTATAATATATGCATGTGAGTAACAACCATGAAATGTAAAATCATGTGATAAAAATTCCACAAATGACAAATCACACCATTTTGTATCTAAAATATGTGTATATATATAAGAAAATAATGAAACGTCCAATCTTGGAAAATGGTGGATTCAAAAAAAAATAACATCATGTGTGATTTCACATACTAATGTGAAATTAAAACATTTTTGTATTTACACAAAAATAGTTTGATTTCTATTCATATTTCATCCATTTTATCCCAATATTCTATGATTCTTAAAATTCATTTCGAAACAAAAAAAGAACACATTGAAGTATTTAAACAGATAATGGTGGTGCACAAAGAATTTTTTAAGGTAATAATACAAAAATAAAAATCTATATTACAAAATGATATTATAATTTTACACTATTCTAATTAAATTAACAAAAAAAGGAATTTACAAAAAAATAATGAAATTCATGAATTTGAATTTATTGTATAGATTCATCAACCTAAAGTAATAGTGGAAACCTATTTTTGTAAAAAGGTTTTCGAATCAAAATGATTAGACTAAAAATGAAAAATCAGTGATGGATAACTACAAATGATTTATAGAAAACACAATCATAACTAATATTGATACATAAAAATGAACTACTCTACTGCTTCTACAAAAGGTAGGCATGAAACAGGATAGCCATTTACCATGGTGATTTTATGAAACCATCATATGGAATAAAAATTGATGAAAATGGCCATGATGAGGAAGAGAAAGCTAAAATGAATTCCATGAAGACAATATATTGATAGTGATAGATTTTTTCAACAAATGAGATAAAAAATATTATGTTATATGATAGAACCATCCGGGAAGAATGGATTTATGTTCAAAATTGTTAAATTATGGTTAAAAAATATCATAACACATATACACTGAGAAATATTTCTCATTGGATGAATTAAAATTGAATTATTATCTTATAATGATAAATAATGTCATAAAATTTAATGTTAATTTATAGTTTTAACAAAAGAATTGATTAAGGGAGTGATTTTCATGATGTAAAGTGATTCACAGCTTATGTCCAATACAAGAATTATGTTGTAACATTGAAATTTTTAATATAAATGTATCCTTAAAAAATTACAAAAAAATAGACCCATTAAATAATTTACTAATAACATATTCCCCTATATATATTTTGTCACCATTTTACCCAGACTATAATAACGAAAATCAAACATACAACCCCAAATAGTATGTCATTTTCCAGAATAAATATTGTCCATCAATACAAAACCTGAAATATAAACAAATAATATGGTTAACCACAAAAATAATAAAATAATTCCATAAAAGATGGTATAATGATGTTTTATTCTCCCATAAATAAATTATTTCTATAACTTGAATGTACTAAAGATCTATAACATTCAAAAAGATAAGGTCACTACAAATTCCTCAATAATTCCCACACCCTTGTCTCATGTCTATCCAGTCTACACTAAAAAAATACTACAAAGGAATTGTTATAAAAGATAGTAATTTATCTTGGGAATCCATAATTTGAATAGGTTCCTCAACCACAATGGTGTAGAGTTTAAGATCAACGTCCTCTCATTCAATCACATGGGAACTAATATGTAGTTACCTTCTCACCAGTTAGACATAAAATACATTGTGGATCAATGTCAAATGGTTTGGTAATTCAAAAATACATTCCACCATTCCATGACATCAAACCATATCAATGGTTCTGAAAAACCTTAGTTCAACGAAACCCTACATACTCATCTGACAGTGTCCAATGATATTTTAATATCTAAGAGAATCCTGATCACTATCCCAAAACTCTATTTGCCAACAACAATGGTCCTAATTATATTTAATGACTCAATTAAATGATAAATATTATATGGATATGTTTTTCCATTTATATCATTTCTTGACCATTATATGGTTCAACCACGAAATTCACTACCATGTTTTCTAAATTCAAAGAACATATACATGGAAATGCATACAATGTATAAAAAGGAACCATTATGGATAATTATTGATAAATATTTTCATACGAAAACATAACATATGGAAAATGATTTTCCCAACAACCAAAAAAATTGATCATACAATCCCGTAGAATTTACTCAAAAACATAGATTAACCCATTGTCTTTCTATCCATGCAGGGATGATATTCCCTTATAATGTTCAATTAAGAACATTTACCCACCTAAAATGTTTTCCAAAACTAGGATACTAACATTGTTTACATATAAAATCAACTAAATAATGATCCTCATAGTGTATCACAATCTATCAGACATACAGGTACCGACCATAGTCCATTTATTCATTTCAATGATATGTAGGATATTTTTGGATTTTGTGAGTTGAGCAATGATTGTAAAAATTGAATCTAAACATCTATAGTTTCATTAAATTACTATGATGATTTCAATGGAAATATTATACCATTTCCATACTTGAATCGATAGGATTAAAAAATTTAACATTTTTTGATTTTATTCCTTAATTCTATGACACAAAAGACAATGATATAAAATATGAATCAACATTTTTGTAAGAACACGATTCTTAGTTTTGAGGTACGGGCTTCTTCTTTTTCATTTTCCTTATGTGCTTTTGAGAAAATATGGAAAATGGGGAAAAATCCTAAATTTTTGAACTACACGCCATGTACTTTTCCACACGCCGTGTACTTTTGGCCGTGTTGGGATGAGTACACGGGGCATGTAGCCATGTCGGCGATAAGGGGTGTAGGAACCGACTGCATGTCGTGTAGTGGATACTTTACACACCATGTAGTCAGTCGGGAGGCTTAAACAGTAAGGTGGTGGATTAGCCGCTAGCTGGGCGACATTACATGCCGTGTACTTTGAAGTATATGTCGTGTACTCATGTCAACGGATGAACAGTGTGGTGGTGCGGCCAAATGAACAGTTAAATGATAGAAGGGAACGCCGTGTACTTAGAAGTACACGTCGTGTAGTTTGCTTTTTTGGCTTAAAACAAGCAGTAGACTCCTCATTTGGAAGAGGAGACATTTGATCCGTTTTGGAGCCAAAGGAGGAGGCCGGACCTTCGAAGAACCACTGGGCGTTCGTCTGGAATCGGTTTCCACCTCGGACGATCTCGTTGGAACTGCACGAGTGCACCCTCTCTTCTCATGGAGTGTTTCTTACCAATTATTCTCCTAACGTACGTTATTTACGTTTGAGTGGGTTTCATTCTTCGTCTGATCTACGCCATTCTTCGGAGTTTCTGGAGTCGACGTTCGGGTATAACGTTCCTTGGCGTAAAATGTAGGTGGCTTGGTGTTTAGTTTTTCAACTACTTTGTGTTTTGTGCATTTTTGTTCCACGAACCCATGTTGGGGTGTCGTGTGGCTGAGGTCATTGCTATATTTAATGCCTATAATTGCATAGCTGATTAAATTGTGATAATAAAACGCTGGTTGGGATTGTTGCTTTGATCTAGAACCACCCCCGAGGTGTGTTTCACTGTTTAGCCGTTTAGCCAGGATACCCGAGGGTATGCCTTTGAAGTAGTAATTGTAGAATTTCCTTGAGATGAATTTCTTTTCACTGCTTGTTTACCTATTGGGCATGGCCTGGTTACATGTTTAGCCTGAGGGCATTGTTGTATTTGGCCTGAGGATGTTTTTGTGATTAGCCTGAGGGCACTACACTATTTAGACAGAGGGATGTAGTGTTTTGCCTGAGGGAAACATTTCATGCCTAAGGGCTTGACTTCTGTGCCTGAGGGAGACACTTCATACGCCTGAGGGAAACATCTGTTACGCATGAGGGATATACTTGCAGGTTGAATTCTGCTTGCCTGAGGGTAAGATTTTGTTTATCTGAAGACGTGGACTGTTTACTTAGAAATGCACTATGGTGATTTCTAAGATTTAATGGATTAAATGAATAATAAAATGTAAATATAACTCGTAATTAGTTACTTTTGAGTACTGATTACTTTATTTCATTTTACTACTTCACATTATCGTTGCATGCTTACACGCAGTTGGGCATGGGCCTTTAGTGGGTGTCTACTGAGATATATTTCTCACACCCTGTTTGGGTCACGCTTTTCGTCCTAAACTGATTGTGTTGATGAAGATGTAGATAGGGGAATGAGGTACTTGACTGTTGTTGAAGAGTAGGAGGGCATGGGACCGAGCCTAGGCTCACGATGCCGCTACCAGCTGTTTTGCTTTGTTTCACTGTACATTGCATTTTGATGTACTGTATTGATGTATAACATGTTTTGGCTGTTTTCTTAGAACTTGAAACATGTATCATCATCACTTATATACTGTTGGTCGTATCCACTACTGTAGTTTATTTCAGTTGTGTGTGTTTACTGCTTCCACTGTATGTTGTAAGTTTTACTTACATTTCGTTGTGCTACACTTTGACAAATGAGTGCATAGTTTCCCCACTATCAGACATGGGCCCTCGCTGCTATTCAGCAGCCTCTGGCATTTGGGGTAATGCGCTTGAGGTCATGTGGCGAACCGGGTTCGGGGCACCCGTTGAGTGGCAACCAGAACTGGGACGTTACAACGTGGTATCAGAGGCGTTCTTTTCTTAGACTTACTATTTGGAGCCGTAGTAATGGATAGGACGAACGGTAGTTGGTAATAAGTTATGCTCGGGTGTAGCTAACCCGTGTACATGGAAAATCCAGTCTACCTCGTGTTGAAATTTTATTGATTTTTCAATTCACAGTTGATATATTTTCACCGTTGTGTGACGCACTTGGATTGTGCTGTTATATTTTATCTATGGGTTTTCTTGAGTGCAACCCGATGATATGAGGGTAAGCTTATCATACATCATACAGGCACATGCTAGATATCACATGCCATGCATAGTTTCCATGCCATGTAGGTTCATTAGAAATTACATGTTGTTGTGATAGATGTTGTTCTAGAAAAGCATGATGTTGTGATAGCTGCATGATAAATACATGTTTCTATGATAGGGTATTCCTTGTTTGAGCTTGTTTATAGAATGGACGCCAAAATTTGGTTGTTGGGGAGTATTGGCCCCCATTGACGGGAATTTGGTGGATCATTGACTGTTTATTGGTTATAACACAGATAAGATGTCCAAATTTGATTCGTGCGGAGTGTGGGCTCTCACGGGTCGGAATTTGACACTTAGGTGTTCGTTTTCGGTATTTTCTGGGTTTCGGGGAAGCTTTTGAGGCATACTGTCTGGAAACCCAGTATACACGCCATGTAGTATTTTAAACATGCCATGTATGGCCTTCTGTTCGGGATGAAAAATGAACTTTTAAAGTACACGCCATGTACTATGAGTACACGCCGTGTAGTCTCTTCCCGTGTCACAAACTGTGTGGGCAGCGACATGGGGTAGGGAAGAGCTTGGGTAAAAACACATCATGTACCAGATATAAACGCCGTGTAGTATTGACCTGGAGTCCGGCCTTGTAACTAACAACATGGGTCGGTGAACTCCTGTACAGAACACGTCGTGTCAATGATGAACACACCGTGTAGTGTGACCTAGGGACTCGGCCATGTAACTAACAAACATGGGCCAGTGTCACCTCTCCTTGAACACACTGTGTACCTATGGTACACGCTATGTAGTCGTGTCTGAGGACAAACCGTGTGGACTTAGCCGGGTGGTGGGAAAACGGGATAATGTACACGTTGTGTGCAAGTGTAACACGCCATGTAGTTTCAAGCTGAGTAGTCGGCCGTGTCACAAGAGACATGGGTAGTTGGAAAATAACACCATACACGCCGTGTATATTAAGTACACTCCATATAGTTTTGTTTAACTGGAGTTGTGTGGCTTAGCCGTGCAGAAGGACCCGGGCAGGGGAAGGGAATTCAAGTACACGACGTGTAGTCAGTGTACACGCCGTGTAGTTTTGTTTTGCAACTTTGATATACCTTCCTCCTCTTGTTCCATTTGTGGTTTCTTCATTTCAGCATTAATAGTCTTGAATATAAGGCGTGATTTTGACCTTGTAGTGTCATGCCGCCTAGAAGACTGCGCGTTGTTTGCCAAGAGAGCGGCAACGAGTATACTCCGGAGATGGTGGGCCACGGGCTACCAGTTGATCCTCTAGTAGAGCTAGATGCGGCGCCAGCTGTTATACCAGACACAGGCGTGGAGGCGCAGTTCCGTGAAGGCATTATGTGGTTCATGAAGACCTTTCAGGGAGCACCACAGGCTGCTACATCTATGACTGAGCTGACGCGTATCTTCCAGCAGGAGCATCTGCCTATAATTTCAGGGGATGTCGGATCACAGGCTACAGAGTCTTTGCTAAGATCGATTCAGACTATTTTCAAGCATCTTTAGACACCTCTAGGGCGGAGGGTAAAGCTCGTGACTTACATGCTGCGTGATTCAGCCAAGAGGTGGTGGGATGTTACCACCCAGTTATAGCATCACAGAGACATGGCATGGGAAGATTTTCATGCAGTCTTCTATGAATTTTTCTTTCCCGAGATGCTGAGGGCAGATAGAGCTTGAGAGTTTATGAACCTACAGCAGGTCGCTATGTCAATGATGGACTATTCTGCTCGTTTTACGGAGCTTCTACGCTTTGTACCCAAGCTGGTGGGTGATGAGATGCTAAGAGCAAGTCGTTTTGAGGATGGTCTTCAGTATGACATCTGAGCACTGGTGAATGTCTTCAGGTTGCCTACTATACAAGCCATCGTGAACCAGATTCTAATTACAGAGAGGAACCTTCAAGAATCTAGTGGTGTGGCCCAGGGTGGTTCAGCACCAGTTACTGGTACTATTTCTGCTGGCAAGAGGAAGAGACATATAGACTTCTCTCCGGGCAGCAGAACCATCCAGGAAGCTTCTATAGGTGGTCCGATCAGGTGCTACAAGTGTGGTAGAGAGGGGCACAAGAGACCTCAGTGTCCACGTGACCTAGTGGAGTGCCGAGATTGCAGCAAGTTGGGTCATCTACAGTGCTTTTTCAGGGCGTTTCTACCAGTGGCTAGTGAGAGGGGTTCTGTGCAGACTCCGCGTGCGGGAGCAGGACTAGGGGCTTCTTACCAGTCAGAGAACTGGAATACGACAGGGCGTACAGGCACAGATAGTGGTCATGGCCGTGGTAGTGAGACACCAGGATCTCAGAGATAGTAGGGCGGGACAGCTCAGGGTAGCCACGCTGTGTTGCAGGGCCGCGGCACTGGGCTGGCATATGTAGTGAAACAGACCCAGCAGGAGCAGGATCCCGGACCTTCTATAGCCAGAGGTACTATTTCAGTAGCTTTTGTCTTGCCTACAGTACTTTTTGAAATGGGTGCTACACATAGCTTCATATCTGTACCCTTTTTAGTGATCCTTGGGCTCTGTGTTTCTCCTTCTTCTGATATTATGACGCTAGACACTCCGTTGGGAACTAGAGCGGCTGGTGTGTGTTAGTTCAAGGAGTTCCCCCTTGCGGTTAGAGGGTGTCACTTCCTCTGGGACCTCTATGTCTTAGAGATGAAAATCTATGACGTCATTCTCGGGATGGACTGGTTGGTTCCCTTTCGATCCTTTGTAGACTGTTATCATCACAGGGTGCGTTTCACATTACCATAGGGCAGAGAGTTTCTATACAAGGGTGAATGGGATGTTCAGGCGAGTCGAGCTGGACCAGAGCATCGTGGGAGAGGTGGATTCACAGCCCGGATTGTGAGCTTATATATGGATGACAAGGGGACTTTTCAGACAGATTTACCTCCAGTTGTTGACCATTTCATAGATGTTTTCCCTGGAGACTTTGTAGGTCTACCTCTGGTGCGAGAGGTGGATTTCTCTATTGAGCTAGTGCCAGGAGAAACAATGGTGTCCATTCCTTCTTATAGGATGGATACACCTGAGCTGTAGGAGATCAAGAGACAGTTAGAGGAGTTATAGACAAAGGGCTTTATCCGACCCAGTACTTCTCCTTGGGGTTCTCCGGTCCATTTTGCGAAGAAGGCGGATGGTACCATTAGACTATGCGTGGATTATCAGAAGCTGAACCAGTTGATGGTTAAGAACCGATACCCCTTACCAAGGATTGATGATCTTTTTTATCAGCTTCGTGGAGCATGAGTGTTCTTGAAGAATTACTTGAGATCAGGATATCATCACCTACGCGTGAGACCATATGATATACCTCTCATAACATTCCGGAGTAGGTATGGTCTATATGAGTATATGGTTATGCCGTTTGGACTCACGAGCGTGCCAGAAATTTTCATTTCTCTGATGAATCGTGTGTTCCATCCTTATCTAGATTATTTCATGGTAGTATTCGTGGACAAAACCTTGTTGTACTCTCACACTCGACATGACCATTCCACCCATCCTGAGATAGTATTTAGTACACTGAGAGAGCATCATCTATATGCTAAGCTCTCAAAGTGCCACTTTTGGATGGACCAGATTCACATCCTGGGTCATATCATCTCAAAGGCAGGAGTTTCAGTTGACCCAGAGAAGGTGACATCAGTAGTTTCCTGGGAGCAGCCAAAGAATGTGTTTGAGATATGGAGTTTCTTAGGACTAGATGGATACTACAAGCATTTTATACAGGACTTCTCCTGTTTAGCAGCGCCGTTGACGGGCTTGACTAAGAAGGGTGTGAATTTCGTATAGTCGGAAGCCTGCGAGATAACTTTTCCAAACCTGAAGGGAAGGTTGACATCAACACCGATCCTGATACTCCCAGAGCAGGGAAAGAACTATACAGTTTATTGTGATGCATCAAGGATTGGGCTGGGAACTGTTTTGTTGCAGGGTGACCGAGTTGTTGTGTACGGGTCTCGGTAGTTGAGGCCACATGAGAGGAATTACCCGACACATGATTTAGAGTTGGCTGTAGTTGTGTATGCGTTGCGCTATTGAAGACATTATCTATTGGGAGAGAATTTTGTGGTTTTCAATGACCAAAAAAGCATCAAGTATATCTTTACTCACCCTGACCTGAATCTGAGGCAAAGAAGGTGGGTCGAGTACCAACAGTTCTCGGATTTTGAGCTTACTTATACGCCAGGTAAAGGTAATGCAGTAGCTGATGCACTGAGCAAGAAGACTCAGATACAGGCAGTATAGGAGGCCGGTAGTGAGTGGGAGATCAGGGCTTTATTCTCTAAGATGCATCTGGAGGTGCATGACGGTCAGGGGTAGACTTATCTTTTATCATTATCTGTGACTTATACCCTCCTGGATAGAGTGAGGATGAGACAGATATCAGATTCAAAAGGACTAGTTCTACGGGAGTCGGTGGCAAGTCAGGACCCTCCTCCTGGTTGGACGACAGGCGATGATGAGGTTTTTCATTTCCATGGATGGGTATGGGTTCCAGGGGATATACACGAGGAGCTGATACAGAAGTTTTATGCTTCATCTTGGGCAGTTCATCTCGGGGTTACCAAGATATACCGTGACTTGAGATGTCAGTACTTGTGGCCGGGTATGAAGAGAGAGATAGCTAGTTTTGTTACGAGGTGTTCTACCAGTCAATAGGTGAAGGCGGAGCACTAGAGGCCAGCTGAGATGTTACAATAGTTACCCATTCTATAGTGGAAATGGTATGATGTCGCGATGGATTTCATGATGGGGTTACTGAGGTCACCTCATGGAAATGACGCTGTGTGGGTTGTTGTGGGTAGACTCACGAAGGTAGCTCACTTCTTGCCGATCAAGGAGACCTTCTGTGTTGACAAGCTCAGAAGGCTGTATATCCAAGAGATCATACATCTTCATGGGGTCCCTCGTTCTATCGTTTCAGATAGGGACGCCCACTTTATGTCTCGTTTCTAGCAGGGTTTTCAGAGGGCGCTGGGTACACAGGTGCTTATGAGCATAGAAAACCACCCTCAAACAGATGGCCAATTAGAGCGTACAATACAGGTGCTAGAGGACATGCTGCGTGCATGAATCCTAGACTTTGGGGGCTCATGGTAGAAGCATATACCCTTAGTCGAGTTTGCCTATAAAAATAGCTTCTAGGCGATTAATGAGATGGAAATATACGAGGATTTATACAGTAAGTCATGCCGATCAACCTTGTGCTGGTTAGAGGCAGGTGAGGCAGCTTTATTGGGACCATGTCTCATACAGGAGACATCTGAGCAGGTCCGGTTGATTCAGAAGCGGATGGCTACCGTGCAGTCTTGTCAGAAGTTTTATGCTGATCGAAGTAGACGACCTTCGGAGTTCGTGGTCAGGGATCAGGTTTTCTTGCGTGTTTCGCCGAGGCTGGGACCCAAGAAGATCAGGAGGCAGGGTAAACTTTCACGGCGGTATGTGGGACCATTTGAGATTCTTGAGAGAGTCGGGATGGTTGCATATCGGTTGCCGTTACCGCAGTGGAACCGAGCCATGCACGACGTCTTCCACGTATCTCAGTTTCTTCGCTATCATTCAGACCCTTCTCACACCTTTCATCCAGAGGAGGATGAGCTGGAGGCAGATATGTCCTTTGACGAGCATCTGATTCGTATCGTTGATAGGAGCATGATGGTTCTCTGAGGCCGATCAGTTCCACTCGTATGGGTGCTATGGAAGCATGGCCGAGTGCAGGACAAAACCTGGGAGCGGGAGACCGACGTACGTGCTCAGTGGCCAGAGTTGTTCACAGTTATATCTTCGCCACCCTTGGAAGGGAAATTCGGGGATGAATTGCTATAGGGGGGAGTTTGTAAGAACCAAGTCCTTAGTTTTGAGGTACGGGCTTCTTCTTCTTCCTTTACCTTAAGTGTTTTTGAGAAAATATGGAAAATGGGGAAAAATCCTAAATTTTGGAACTACACGCAGTGTACTTTTCCACATGCCTTGTACTTTTGGCTGTGATGGGATGATTACATAGGGCATGTAGCCATGTCGGTGAGGAGGGGTGTAGGAACTGACTACATGTCGTGTAGTGGTACCTTACACGCCGTGTAGTCAGTCGGTAGGTTTAAATAGTAAGGTGGTGGAGTATCCTCCAGCTGGGCGACAGTACACGCTGTGTACTTTGGAGTACATGCTGTGGACTCATGTCTGCATATGAACAGTGTGGCGGTGCCGCCAGATGAACAGTTAAATGAAATAAGTACGCGTCGTGTACTTTGTTTTTTCAGCTTAAAAAAGGAAGTAGCCTCCTCATTTGGCATAGGAGACATTTCAGCTGTTTTTGGAGATAAAGGAGGAGGCCAGACATTCGAAGAACCGCCAGGCGTTTGTCTGGAATCAGTTTCTACCTCGGACGATCTTGTTGAACCGCACAGGTAAGCCCTCTTTTCTCCTGGAGTGTTTCTTACCAATTCTTCTACTAACGTATGTTATTTACGTTTAATTGGGTTTCATTCTTCGTCAAATCTATGGCATTGTTGGGCATTTCTGGAGTCAGCGTTCTGGTATAACGTTCATTGGCATATAAGGTAGGTGGCTTGGTGTTTAGTTTTCCAACTGCTGTGTGTTTTGTTCGTTTTTGTTCTGCGAACCCATGTTGGGCTGTCGTGTGGCTGAGGCCGTTGCTCTATTTAATACCTATAATTGCATATGTGATTAAATTATGATAATAAAATGCTGGTTGGGATCGTTGTTTGTATCTGGAACCTCCCCCGGGGTGTGTTTCACTTTTTAACTATTTGGCCAGGATACCTGAGGGTATTCCTTTAAAGTAGTGATTGTAGAATTTCCATAAGAGGAATTTCATGTTACTGCTTGTTTACCAGTTGGGCATGGCCCGATTACCTGTTTAGCCTAAGGGCGTTGTTGTATTTGTCCTGAGGGCACTGTTGTGATTAGCCTGAGGGCACTGCACTATTTAGCCCGAGGGCTGTAGTATTTCTCCTGAGAGAAACCTTTCGTGCCTAAGGGCTTGACATATGTGCTTGAGGGCGACAGTTCCTACGCCTGAGGGAAACTTCTGTTATGCCTGAGGGCTATACCTATGGGTTGGATTCTTCTTACCTGAGGGTAAGGATTTGATTGTCTAAGGATGTGGACTGTTTACATAGAAATGCACTGTGGTGATTTATAATATTTAATGGATTAAATGAATAATAAAATGGCAATATAACTGGTAATTAGTTACATTTGAGTACTGCTTACTTTATTGCATTTTACTACTACACATTATCGTTGAATGCTTACACGTAGTTGGGCACGGGCCTTTGGTGGGTGCCTACTGATATATGTTTCTCAAACCCTATTTGGGTCACGCTTTTTGGCCGAAACAGATTACTTTGCTACAGGTGTAGATAGGGGATACAATCCCTATACAGGTACATGACTGTTGTTGAGGAGTAGGAGGGCATGGGACCAAACCTAAGATCGCGATGCTATTACCATCTATTTTTCTTTGTTTCATTGTACTCTGCATTTTGATGTACTGTATTGATGTATAACATGTTCTGGCTATTTTCTTAGAACTTGAAACATGTAGCATCATCACTTATATATTGTTGGTCATATCCACTACTGTAGTTTATTTCAGTTGTGTGTGTTTACTGCTTCTGTTGTATGTTGTATGTTTTACTTACATTTTGCTGCACTACACTTTGACAAATGAGGTCATAGCTTCCCCACTATTAGACCTGGGCCCTCGCTTCTAGTCGGCAGCCTCTGGCGTTTGGGGAAATTCACTTCAGGTCATGTGGCGAACCGGGTTCGGGGCACCCATTGAGTGGCACCCGGAACCGGGATGTTACATTTTTAATCCTCAACATCCAATACCTATTTCTCATTTCAAGATACACAATTGTTTTACAAGTGTTCATAGATACACATGATTGTTTAAAACTATATATCAATACTCCCTCAGTGAAAATAGAATGATCAACCATATATAGAAGCATAAATATCTTACTTGAGACTGATACAACTCAACTAGGATCGATTAGCCATAAATGTGTCCACTAAAGGAATGACACATAGTGTTAGATAGCTTCTCAAAATGAACAAATAATGAGTCATCCTTCATTTAAGAAAAACATAACTTCCCACATTTTTATTCCATTGCAATTCCCTTCCCATAAAAATTACTCATTAGAAACTACACTTACGCTGATTCCTGAACTCCTTATTAATGATATTTTCACCAAAACTCATCAATGACCTCATTTTATATACCATGAATATAATTAATATCATAATAAAAATTCGAGATATAAAAACTGAGCATTTATATCACATTATTATATCATATTGAGGGAAAATTTATCATAGGATCTTATTATCATAATACAACTCAAAATTATCCCCAAATAGTTATTGATTCTATGTTATGAGTTCAGAAAAAAGTGTTTTTAAATCAGGATCATGGTCAAGGTACATCTTCTCCTATAGTAATAAATCGTGACAGACATAGGCTACCACCTTTCTCCCTTAATTTAAGAAACACCAAAAACCACTTCTAGAGGATTCAAAGTCAACTTCATAACCTGAACTCTGTTCTATAAGAGAAAAACTAGACATGAGGTAAATACATCAATTATTTCCTCTACATATCACTAATATTTTTCATCCCACTCTATCTATATAGATTTATATGATAAATCTATTATGGGAGATGTGATACTAGAGAAGAAAAAATTAAACCACCATTAATAACCAACCAACCATAAGAATCATTAGATATGATATCAAATTATGGGATTCTCCATGTACACAAATTACTATATCTTTTTAATAAAATAATGAGAAACCTGCATAAGATATACTATTCCATATAAACATCACTAATGGAATCAAAAAAAATACATTTGAAAGGACTGTATGCTATCTTATTTTCTATATATAATATAAAAATGAAATCTATATATTCCATGAAATCCTCCTCTAACAATAAGTAAACCAAAATAATATCCACAAAAAGAACAAATAAATTTTACAAAAACAAATGACATATTATATTAATGATTTCTGAAAACATCATAGGAAAATTACTAAGACCTTATAGAATAACAAGAATCTCTAATTTCCAATAATGGCTCATCATTTTTTTCTATATCCTTATCCTTAACTCCCAAATAGTGGTACCCAAAATTAAGGCCAACCATTGAAAATCATACATTACCTATAATCTGATCAAATAGATCATCAATCCAATGTAATGGATATTTTTTCAAGATGATTTCTAGATATACCTTTTGATAACAATTAAAATTCATGGTTGCACTATATACCTTCTCATCAAGGAATATATGGAAAGAAAATTACTATATTCTAGGATTAATAAATATCTTTCCCTAAAGATCATAATGATGGATATTATATTCTACTAAGATAGTATGATCTATACGATAATAGGTAATATAAATCATCAACATACCATGTAATGGGTCTATGTTAATCTCAACCACTCTCTATTGAAATAAAAAAAGAAATTTATTTTGAATGGTCATGGGGTATGAACACACTAATATAGTAAGTTGAATTCTCAATATAGGATAAAATACATCTCAGAACATTTTTGAGCAATAATATGAGATAACACTAGGATAAGGAAAACTAGTCAACACTCCCCTAGATCTGGATTCCCACTCTCACAAAATGATATAAATGGATATAACAGAAGCCAAAAATTGAATTAAATGTTTATAATAATTAATATGGTACATATTTATGATTATCCAATCAATTAAAATTATTAGTTTAAATATTTTAAGATAAATTACCAGGAAATCCCACTCCTCATTATGCTTATCCATCATCACTAACATTATGGATACATGAAACCTCATTTGGTACTATTTTCTATAAATGGGTGAAATGATCCGATAAAATCGAAATAAGATTCTAATGAAACCCAATATATTGAATAATTTTTATGATATAAAATTATGAGTATCACTTGATTCGAACATTTTCAAAAAAATTGAGGTCTAAACAAACATTTTCCCACTAATAAATTCCCACCCTACAATTTATTCCAATTAATAATAAAACATCATACAGTTTAATCTATTCTATTATACCCCATAATATTTCATAGACACATATATTCCTCCTAGACCTAGTATATGACAAACCACACATTGATTAATCACTATGAGAAACAAAACTATTAATGAGAGTAGATATTTCTTTCATACCGTTGGGTATTATTTCATAAGAACAAGTCAAATTGATATATTTTCCACAATGATAAAATTTCATGGGATATTACAAACAATTAGGTCTTGTACAATCTTTCCCAAAACATTGATTACAAATGAACTACTTTTATCTTGAAATTACCCTAAAAATAATCATGAGGAAATCAATCTACCTTTAAAATTACTTTTCTAGACAGAAGATACAACCCGGTTAACAACCCTCCCAAATAATGCTCCACCCAAACTTATTTTTTTGTCTATGTAATCATGTTAAATATACACCTTTGTGTGCAAATATAATTGTCAAAATTATCATGGTTTGAAACACTTACAAACTATCATCCCTCATCCAATACTCATTCCTTTAAATATTTTGGTTATCATTGATTACTATATCTATGGAAAAGTTCACCAACTCATAAAAATGAGTGTAATACTCTAGATCATTAACCTCTCATTTCATTATGGTCATTAATTCCCAGATCATTGACCCTCATAATGTATCAGATTAATAATACAAGTTTAATTGTTTCATGAAAGATGCCTAGATAAGTTTCTCACACAACATAGCTTGCCTAATAGAATCCCACCATATCATTCTTAGTTGTTGAAGAATATATGTGGATAAACCCAACATATATTCCATAGGATAGTTAAAAAATATTAAGATCATATCATTCCTATAAATCCATTGATCAGATTCATAGGTTACATTGTCACTACACAAAACATGTGGATAATACATAGTAAATTATAATCCATTATTCACTATTAATCTAATGTTCCCAATATATACATGATACTGAGTCTAAATATTATAGATTATTGATTCATCCAATTAAGTGTCAAAATAGGGAACCTATATCAATGATCATTCAATATAATTTCGAAAAACACTTCAAGGATCCATTTTCTAATAATAATAAGAAAAAACCATCACACATGATTATATTCCAATGTCATAGGACCATGATCAGGTATTGATATCAATTGAAAAAAATAATATGAATTTAAAGTAAATAGTAATTATTCAAATAAGACCTGAAAAAAATAAAAAAAAAATCAATTTAAAAATACGCCATATCATGTTCATTTAGGTAACATCAAATAGCTTGTCTCATGCTCAAAACAATCACTTACATCACATTATAATTATTATTCTGACACAAAATTGATTTTTCTTAACCCCTTTTCCACATGTAATACCAAAATTATGATGGTATAAAAACTGGTCTACCAAAATATCAAACCACTACTTGGAATTGTTAATAAAACATTAGGCTGGTTATTCCCTTTTATAATATTTTCTGTCCAACCTTCCCAAGTCAGTAAGGAAATGCAACCAATATCGGTCCACGATATGTTGATGTATAAATTTAGGAACACAAAACCAGTCTCATGTGAAAGAAATGGTATACCACTAGTGTATAAAACACAAGAGAGATAAAAATCCATGTGACTAATAAAGTATATACATGCATGAAAAATAAAAAATAGAAAACAATAAATATCTAAACATACCCTTATGTAACCATCTTTCAATACCATACAATCCAACATTGTGGATGATCAATGAGAGAAACCATCTTATTAAAAAATTCACACCCAATTACCCCAATATTGTAAAATAACTTCTAAAACATCCAAAATAAAAAATAAATTTTCAGTAAAAATCCTAGTATCTTACCATTAAAGAATGTATACAATCCAGATACCAATATATCATTAGTTCTAACATTAAAACAAACATGTTTCCCACCCATTTTAGAAAATATAAATTTTTTAAAACATTTATCCAGTTACAAAAAAAGCATATCATAATCACCAAATACATGAATATTTTAAGACTATATGTATTCATCCATGATTACACCACAATATATGCATTAGTGTAATAACCAAGAAGTAAAACATCATGTGATAAACAATAAAAAATTTACAAAGAGAAACATTTAGGATCTACCCTATAGGTACACATGATAAGCAAGAAAGAAAATCCCCAAAATATGCCTGTCATGGATTCAAGCACTATAAACTCTAATGGAATTACGCTCAATAAAGTAACATAAAACCAATTGTTGATACACCCAGAAATAGTGATAATTCTACTCTTGAGACACCTACAGTTACCCAATGTTCAATGTTTTTTAAAACCCATTCTAATTAAAAATAATTCCATTTAATCATTTTATCAAATACCTAGTTTAAATGAGTGATCCTTTTTTATTTATACATGGCCCTAATGTAGTAATAATAAGTATTTTCTATATTAATTTTCCTTTTTTTCATAAATATAATCATGATGAATTATTAATGATTTTGAATCCATAGGAATATTTCTTTTGAATTATGTTTCATGATTGATGAATTCGATCTATGATGGATTTTGTGAGAACATTGAATGTTATGAAACTCATTTCAAACCATTATGGGTATCATATACTCATATGTGATAATGAATTTGTATATTCATTATATAAGCATACAAAAAAATTGAGATCACCCAATCTTATGTTTCTATACCTAATGTTATAAGGAATGATTTTAATGATGAAACAAAAAATATTGGAATAATGTTAAAATGTTATTATGGAATTAATTAGACATACATTATGAATTAAATTTTATATGAATATAGATGATAATAACCAAAACAATTATAGTTCTTGCATCAACGCTATTGTTATTTAATTGATGAATTTTGTATTAGAGTTAATATTTATGTAATAAATTAGTAGTGCAATATAAAACAAAGTAGACTACCATATTTAATACTTATTATTCATTAATGAGGGACATGATTAATAATAATTACACTATTTTACATAAATATTGAAATTAAAATTTCCACTTTTGAAATTAAACTCATTTATATGATTATTTGATAATTGTTGGACATAGACACATCATCCATGATGGATTGAGTTGTGGATATCAATGGAATACAATTTTTTATATATTCATAAGGGAAACAAAATAATATATTTCTATGAAATTATGCTATATAAATAATATTTTTGGGGTGAGAAGTTCATATTTTATATTAATAACTATGTGTGTGGAACAAGAAATGATTTTCATAACAGTAGTCTATAAAGAGATCTATATATGCGACACAATTTAGAGGAAATCCATCAAAATATCCTGATATTAATGATGTAGTATTATAAAATTATTTAATGGGGTGAATATATTTTTAAAACTCTATATGGGTAGTTTTATAATAGAGTGACAATGATGTGCATGGGATCCATCTCATTGACTTCACACATAATTATGATATTGAGAAGACTATGGTCTTGATCGAAAAATGGTCTCAATAATTTTACTGATACATGAATATTACTATTTTGACTAAACTGTAATGATTTAAATATATTTATCATAATTACATCTCTATAAATATGGAATTAGATGTAGTTTTTATTTTATTTATAGAATATTTTATAGGAATGGAAATTAATATTTAATAAAATGACATATAGAATGAAAAATATCATAATTCAAATGCTAAAAATTTTAGGGAAATAATATTAGCTAATAAAATCATTTAAAACTATACATTTGTCAATATAGTATAAATAATGACATGCCCCAACCCCAGAATCCTAGAGTTAGTACATTATTTCAATACATTGGCATAATTACATGGAATCCAGTCCAGATGGACCGCTCAATTTAGTAGTCTTGAATAATTTATTACATACCTGATCATCAAATTACAAATTCTAACATAAAACACAATAAAAATAATCTTTATAGAACATCATTATTCCCTATAATAAACCTGTATATCAATAATTAGAAAATTTTAGGTATCCTCGAAAAAATAAAGTCTAAGAAACGGAGAGCTTAGATTCTCAGTAAGGGTAAATAATTTTGTGGAAGTTATAAAATATTAAGTAAAGATGTATAATAAAAACATCACATTTTTAAACAATAAACTTTAACATAATATGGAAAAAAATAAATGAAACATTACCAAATATACATGTACGTGGACATTTTACTAGCTGAATAATTACATCTTATAACTAATTTCATAATGAGGGAAAGCATAATTCTGGAAATAATAACTATTACTTCAAGGCCTTGTGCCAAATAAATTCAAATTTATTCCATCAGCGCCTTGTTCCAAGACACTATTTGGTCTCATGAGACCTGCCGATGCATCGAGGGGCTATTATAGGCCAATCCCGTCACTTACATAGGCAATGAATACCTCATATGAAAATGGTGAAACATAACACAATCCTTAATATTTAAACTAGCATATGAAATGTCCATAGTTTTACCATAAAACGTGAATGGTATAAAAATAGAACATCCTCAATCCATCTTATCATAACACATTCAAGATAATATGAGAGATTGTATTAAATTAAATCAACCTCAATCATGAATAATATCTAATAAAGTTTGCTGATATAAATCAAAATAATTAATAAAACTCTTTGAGAGAAATATCCTTTTTTTAATAAAATCATATAAATGTCGCATTATTTAAAATGGAATTTATTTAATATGGGTTTTTGAATTTAAGTGTCACATTCCACATTGAATCTTTAGGACTGAATTAACATTTTAAAACAATAATATCCATATAAAGAAACACTTAAAATCAGTTTGAAAACATGAACATCAATTAAATATATTTAGAAAAATAAATCCATAGAAAATTTAAAAGGATGACTTATTTTAAGTGACTCTTCCAAAAAAATAAACTATTCATTTTGAAATCTTTTTTATGAAACATGGACATGGATGATAAATATGTCCTTGTAGATACTAATACCTCAATAGTCTTGAATAATAATGAGATTAGGGAATTAACCCTTACCATAGGTCTGAAACACATTGTACATGAGTGAATGTCCTTTATAATGTTTTAAACTTATTAAAATCTTATATCTGAATCATAATAATATTTATAATATCATATATGATTCTTTTGTGAAATTATATTACCTTTTTATTAACAATTCCTAGTTAATGCAACATTTCAGTTCATAATAACCTTGTTTATCGTATGTTTTTTGAATTGGTATTCTTGATCGTATTACATAGATCATAATTTACATACATACAGAATTTAAAATATGATTGATATATCATATATATTAAATATATAAATATATATAATAGGTAGATAAATAATGTTTAACACACCATTCATGGAGATGGTAGATCGTACGTACGTGTGAACGTTGATTCCATTTGCATATACTATTGAATAAAAGTAAGTGAACAGAATATATGTATATGTATATATATATATATGTATAAGTAGAAATATTTAGTCATATATTAAATAATTATTATAAATATATTTTTATATAATCATCCTTGAATGATGAACATGTAAATTAATCTCATCATGTCATGGAGATGGTAAGTCATACATATGCACGAGTGATGATACAATTTCTTTAATGACTAAAAGGTGTATTATTAGAAAATATATAAATTATACAGAACCATTATCATGTTATGTTCATTATTTATTTTTATAATACTCAAAATATTTTCCTTCCAAAAAACATTTTGTTGAATAACAAATTACACTACTACGTCGAGATAGTAAGTCGTACGTATGCAGGAATAGTGAATTTTTTATTCATAGGATGGATGGAATAATTAATATGTTTGTCCAATATTTATAATAAAAACTTAGTGTGTAGATTTTACTAGATTTATTATTTTATAATGTAAATCACAATTAATGATGAATATGATGAAAATAATTTGACATATGTCCTGAAATTATTACACCATCTTTGGGTGATTTATTTTGATTTGAACAATAGGGCTCATGAGGTTGGATTTCTGATCAAATCATGGATAATATGTTTATGTGAGGGTATTTTGGAAAAGAATTTAGTAGGGTTTAGCCGATCCAAATGGCTTTGGGGGTATGAATTTAAGAGAAGAGTAAGTACCCTTTTAGAAGAGATGTGAGGGGCACTTTATTAAAAGCATGAAATATTAATTTATTATAAAATCAATTCTGGTGTCTTATTTCTCCAAATATATTTATTTTGAGGATAAGGTGGGGATGGGTCTAAATCATATCAATAAACCAGTATTAGACATTTTTAGGAAACCATATTAACCTCATCATTTAGATTTATCCCTTAGTTATGTAGTTTATCTTTTACCATGTCTTCATTTTATTTTAATATAACTTGGTTAATATAGTAACTATAAAATTCCAAGAGAACCTCAAGTGGTTTATTAATGACATATATAACATTATCAAACACCTTTGGGAAAATATTATATTTTCAGAGATATTATATAATTAAATTAAATAGTATTTGTCCTAAAAACTCATTTATGATAATTTTCACACTATTTATAATTTGGTTTTTTTGAAAGTCATAACAACTTGATTGATTATAAAAAATACATCAAATCAACCCTAAAATGTGATATTCACCCATAAAATTCATGTATGGAATTTGAAGTTTCAATTTAATTTTATTTTGATATTTATAATATCAATTATTTTAATTGTTCATTAATAAGCTAATTACTGCATCATCATTGTGTCAAAAATTACTTTAACTATTTAATGTCTAAAAATTATAAATAAAATACCATGATTGGTGAAATCTTCCCATATTTATAATTAATATTTATAATAGTATTTATCTTATGTATATCCTTATATTATAAATAAATTAGTTCTTAAACATTGAATTTTACAATTTTAACACATCTTTAAAAAATATATAATAAATGTACTAATCTAAAACAAATGTATAAAAAATGATTTAATTTTTTTCCTAATTATTTTTTTTGTAGGAAAAAATTATCAAATAGAATTAGGACATGTTTTGGTGTAATTTTAAATTATTATAATATTATTTTTTTTCCTTTAATTACACTATTTACCTTGAAAAAGGGTAAATAAAATTCAAAAGATACTATTCAAAAAAATTATATTCATCCTATTGAACCACATTTTACATACTGATGGAAATATTTTCTGTCAAATTTCATAAATTCAACTCACATTAGTGGAAAAGTTCTGTTTTATGAAAATTTGCAAATATACAAAAAAGGTGTGTAAAAGACGTTAAAAAGATTAATAAAGTTTTGTATGTCTAATATTATTTCTAAAATTAATCCAATAACATACATTGGAGTAACATAAATACTTTTTATCTATTTTTACATTATGATAAATTTTAATTAAAAAAAATTATTTAAATGAATTATTTGGTATTTATGTACTATGTATTTTTTCACTATTCATAAAAATATGATAATTTCAGAAAAATACCGAAAATTTACCCTAGGATAATTTTGATATTAAAAATTATGAAATGAAGTCTATTTTAACAAATTCATTTTTTATTAGTTTCTAAAATTAAATTTATTATTCTTCACAAAAGGATATAAAAAGTTGTTCTTTTATGAAAATAGTTTTTCTAAATATATAACTATTTTAACAACACATATTCATTTCATTACAAATATGTTTCATTTATGTGAAATCATTATAATAACATTTAAATTTCTTTAGTATCCATATTAAAATATTTTATTGACATATAAATATATATTTTAATAAATAATAATAAAAATGAGTTTCTTCTCTTAATCTAAATCATGCATATAACTCAATCCAAGTCAGTGTGGTGTGAAATATAAGCTATTAAATTATATTAGAGAGATAATGAACTAAGAAATCATGGGGTTTTACATTATCCCTTCCTTCAATAGATTTCTTCCTTGTGATTTTCATTTTTTCTTGAAATATAAAATGATTAAAATAAATAATACTTTTGTAGAAATGCTACATCAGAATTCCATTTAATAAAACGTTGTCTTAATAAGAGGGAAAGAGAAATGAAAAAGGCACCACCAAATTCGGCTTTTTAATAGTATAACATTGGTTGAAATTATAGACACATAATTAGTGAAAAAATATAAATATTTATCGGGCATGATTGAGGTCATCAATCATAAACAAGTGACCAAAAATTCTGAAAATTGAGGTCCTCAAACCCATAAATCTGTAATGATTTAAAATATCATCAATTCAACAAATCATAAGGTGTTAGGATAAATCATTTTTTAGATACTTTTTGTAGAATAGGGGAGATTAATTTACTATCAAGATAAGAACACAATAAAACATACTTTATATTATTACCTGTCACAATGATAATATCATCATTTGGTTATGCATTGATCTATTTTCATTTAATACCTTACACTAGGAAATGAATGTTCAAAAATGATTTGAAGTGGATTTGATAAATCATTAGATCCAAAAGTATTCACTAAATCCTTTCAATGTTTACTGAAAACCAAAATTATAGGTCAATGTATCCCATAAATTTACATTAACATCAAACAAATAATCAAGTGTTCAACTTACTCCATTAAAACCATTAAAAGTATCCAAAATAATACTATCCAAACTCTCTATAAAATGTCTCTAATTTTATAGAATCAATTATAACATTAGATTCCCCAAACAAAGAAATGCTTCTTTTATTATCACATACTAAAAATATGGTTACCTTATTCATAGTAAATCTTTAATGAATAAATGTATTGTAGTATAAACCTTATATTCATAACATTCTTCTTATAAGTCTAATATAATTCATGAATCCCAAAACAAAACACATTAATTATTCCACATCAACTGTAGTAACATCACATGCTTGGACCTGATCCATTTTAAATTTCTGATCAATATTTCCTTGATGCTTTGAAAAAATAATTTTCAAAATGTCCTATATATATACAATTTTAAAATCACATGACCACTTTCTTTCCCTTAAAATCATCATCCTGGTGACCTTTTTCTCTACATTTGTAACAATCTCCCATTATTTTTATGCATGTACCAGGGTGCTTCATCCCAAAATTATTACATAAGGGACAATATGTCTTTCCCTTTTTCTATTTATTTGTCTCTTTCTCAGTATTTCTATAATTCTCTTACTTTACATTAATGTCATAAGACATAGAGAATTAATTTTCTGTCTTGACAGAAAATGATACTATATATTTATAGTATGAAAAAGTTTGGGAGACCTATTCTCATCAGAGGAATGGTTTTAAACCATCAATATATCGTCAAATATTACATCTTGGGTTATGTAAGTAGTCTACAATATGCCTTGATAACATTGTGAAGTTAGCATTATACATATCAACATTCTCATCCTCCTTTTTTCTAAGACCTAGAAATTTCCTTTACATATCATCTCATTGTTCACAAGGAAAGTATTTCACTATTAAAAATTCATTAAACACCCTTCATTCAATATTTCACACTTCTTCATCATTCTTTGTGTTTTGAAATAATGGCCACCATTGATCTGCATCTTCTTAGAGATGATAAACTACCATGACAACTTTTTCCCTTTCGTTACATCCTAATGAAAGAAATATTATCTCTAAGGAACTTTTCCATGGATCATATATAAAAGGATTTGTAGTCCAATTAAATTTTTGAGGATGTTGTCTCATGAATCAGTCTAACATCGATCCTACATGTTGTTGACCAGGATTCACTATACGGGTATGTTTATTATCCATAACCTGAGTCAACTGTCTGCGTACGGTTACACGCTATTCAGTACCAGTTGTGTAACCAGCTCCATCATAATTATCTCTTCATAGGATGGAAATTCATACATAGATTATGTGCTTTGATAAGAGTTAATATTCTTCCACTAGGCATCATTTCTGAAAAATTTCATAAAATATATTAGGTTGTGAATCATAATTCATAATTTCAAATTATGAGATTACATAACATAAATTATGAAATTTATGCATATCTAATCCATATTCATAAATATTCTTCATTTGAGTACATATTTAATCAGAAATATTTCCTAATGGTTTGTAATGAAAATATGTATTATCCTAAGAATATCCCCCAAGAGTTTCAAACCAGAGGTGTAGAAAGGCCCGTTGTCATGTACCATGTTACCTCAAGTCAATCTCGAAACACCTTGTTACAATTTACACCACCAGGTACAACTATTCTAGAACCACGTCAACATGTAGTATCTAGAAAGTGATTCACTTCTTTTTTTATTCAACTAATCCAAAAGTTATCATAATTCTATGGGGTTCCTATATACTTATCCTCCAATTCTATCTTAGTGTTATGATCCGTAATCATAATTTTATAAATCTATTTCAATGGTTGTTGCTAAACAATATCTAATACCATAAGTAATGCCCCAACCCAAGATGCCTGAAGTAGGTGCATTATTTGAATTCATTAGCATGATTTTAAGGAATCATGTCCTGAAGGACCGATCATTTAGCATTCATGGAAAATATATTACATGCATGGAACTCAAATTACAATTTATAACATAAGCACAACCAAATTAATCATTTGAGAACATCATTATTTACCATGATTAACCACATATATAAATATTATTTCAGTTCACTAAATCCTAGAACAAATAAAACATAAGAAGGTGTGAGCTCAGATTCTCAGTAAGGGTAAATAATTCAGTAGATGTTATAAATGTTTAAGGAAAGATGTATAATAAGAACATCATTATTTAAAAAAATAAACATGAACAGTATATTGAAAAAATAAATCAAACATTACCATATAAACATGCACATGTACATTATACTAGTCAAATAATTATGTGTAATAACTAATTTTGAAATTATGGAATACGTAATACTTGATATAATAACTAATACATCAAGGCGTTGTGCCAGGAAAATTAACAAATATGTCATCAGGTCCTGGTTCCCAGACACTAGTTTGACTCATTAGACATACTGATAATTGAGGGGATATAGGGTGCCCTTCCCATCACTTACTATGTCCAATGAATTCCTTATATTAAAAGGGTGAAACATAACATAATCTTTCACATTAAAACTAAAATATGAAATATCAATACATTTAACATAAACCATGAATGGTATAAAAAGAAGAACATCCATAGTAATACATATCATAAATCATTTAATAAAATATGGAATATTGTTTTATTATAAATCAATCTCAATGAAGAATAATATTAAATAAAGGATGTTGATATAGTTAAAAATAATCAGTAAATTTTTTTGAGAGAAATATCTTTTTTTATGGAAGTCATTTAAAAGTATAACAATTTATTAAAAAAATATTTAATAGAGTTTTTTGAATAAAAGTTTTCCATAACACTTTGAAACCTTTTAAATGAATTAATATTTTAAAAAATATATTATTGTACAAATAAATCATTAAAATCATTTTGAAATCGTGGAAATTAATTAAAAATATTTAGAAAAATAAATAATTAAAAAATTTAAAACGATGATCTAGTTAAATATAATCTTTTATAAAACCATAAAAATACTCCATTAGAAATTATTTTTTTTAATCATGGATATGGATGATAAATATGTCCAAGTATATACATATACATCAATAATATCAGATAATAATGAGATTAAGGAAATAACCCTTACCTTAGGTCTGATACTCTTTTAACGTGTCCGAAACTGTTATATAATGTTTTTAAATATCTAATTAACTTATAAGTGAATGATAATAATATTTATGATATCATATATGAGTCTATTGAGATATTATATAACCAGTTTATTAACAATTCCATGTTAATTCATCATTTTAGGTAATAATTACTTTGTTTATCGTATGTGATTTGACTTGTTTTTTTTATTGTATTACATAGATCATAATTTACATACTTGATGAATGTAAAATATGATTTATATATCCTATATATTCTGTATCTAAATATATATAATAGATATTTATCTAAAATGAAACACACCGTTTATGGGGACGATAGGTCGTACGTACGCAAGAACACCCATTCCGTTTTCTTATCATACTGAATGTAAGTATGTGAATGGAATATATGTAAATACATAGAGATATATATATATATTCCATGAGAATTATTATGTGATATATTACGTACATTTTTATAGTATATATATTTTTATAACCATCCTTGAATGGTGAACGTGGAAATGAATCTCATCACGTCGTGGAGGCGGTAAGCCATACATATGCTCAAGCGATGATATCATTTCATTAATAATGAAAAAGTGAGGAATTAGATGGTATATTAATTTTAAAAATAATATAATTTTATTTTCATTATTTATATACATAATACTAATTATTAAATCTATCCAAATAACATAGTTCTGAATAACTAATTTCACTACGCCATGGAGATGGTAAGCGGTACATACACACACATGGTGACTTTGTAATTCATTGGATGTATAAAATAGTGAATATCATTTTCCAATATTTATAATGATAAATTAGTATGTATAAGGTAATTGGGGTATTATTTTAGGTTGGAAACAACAAATAATGGTGAAGTAGAAGAAGAAAAGAACATTGAATGAGGTGATGAAATAATTACCTCTTCTTCGGGTGCTTCCTTTTTATTTTGACAAAGGAGCTCATTAGGATGGATTTTTGATAAAATAAAGGCTTCTAGATTGAAGTGAGGGTAGTTGGGAGGAGATTTTATCGTGGTTTTTTCGAGCCAAATTGATTTTGAGGTGTCAATTTTTGATAAGGGGATGTACCATTATATAAGAGAGGTGAGGGACACTTTAGGATAATCATGAAATATTAATTTATTTTAAAATATTGTATTGTTTATAATATATAAATATGTATCTATGTCAAGGATTAGGTGTGTATGGGTCATTATGATCTCAAAAAATAGGTTTTGGGCATGTTTAGGTCAATATATTAACCTTATCTTTTACATTTTACTCTTAGTTAAAGAGTTTAACATTTACTATGTCTTCATGTATTTTTATACTATAGGTTTAATATAGTTACTATAAAATTCCAATAGAACTCTAGGTGATTAATTAATGACATATCATACATTATATATGTCCTTTGGTAGAATATTAGATTTTTAAGAATACTATATCATTTATCTAAATAGTTTTTTTGAAAAAAAAACATTAATCTCCATTTTGACAATATTTAGTATTTGGTTTTATTGAAAGTAATAAAAACTATATTACATCAAAAAAATTTCATTGAAGTATCCATTAAATGTCATATTCACATTTAAAATCTGTGAATGGCCTCAGAAGTTTTAATTTAGATTTATATTTATTTTAATAATATCAATTATTTTAATCATTCATTAATAAGGTAATTACTACATCATCATTGTGTCCAAAATAAGAGGTCTTTTCATTGCTTTATTAATAAAAATGAGGTTTTGACCCCAACCTTTAAAAAAAATTGTCCTAATAAAACCCAAATTGGTCAAAAAAGAACTTATTTTTTACCTAAGGTTGATTTTGGTCGATACACACTTATCCAATACATTTAGGACATGTTTTGGTGTACTTTTTAATTATTATAATGTTATTCTTACCATTAATTAACCTATTTAGCTTTTTTCTTGGTAAATAAAAATCACAAATTAATGTTCACCAAAAATTATTTTCATCCTATTGAAAAACGTTTTACATACTTATTAAAATCATGTCTTTTGGATTTTATAAATTCCACATTCAATAGAAGAAAAATTGCATTTTATGAAAATTTAAAAATGTACCTTGGAGGTGGGTAAAAGACTTTAAAACATTCATTAAAATTTTATATATCTAATATTACTTATAAAATGACTCCAATGAATTAAATTGGATTAATATAGATATTAAGTATCTATTTTGACTTTACAAAAACATTTAATTAAAAATAATTATTTAA
The DNA here is from genome assembly GCA_963277665.1 of Viscum album. Classification (NCBI taxonomy): domain Eukaryota; kingdom Viridiplantae; phylum Streptophyta; class Magnoliopsida; order Santalales; family Viscaceae; genus Viscum; species Viscum album. Next base: position 1,119,059,197 of record OY728146.1, read on the forward strand.
ATGAAACAGTAATGAAAATTTAAAAATTTAGTATTGATATTAACCAATAATAAATAATCGATTACATTATTGAAAATAATATGGTATTGTTGGTTCTATCAATTTTTTCATTGAATTCATTATATTATGGGTATCTCTAAATAAGATAAGATGATAATAAAGATGACTGGATATTCCTTACATAATAATGTAATTAAGACATTCATGTTTATCTTAATTATAAAGAAAAAATAATGAAAATAAAGTTTGATGGTTAAATATTCAAATTCGTTTCGTCTATGATCAGAGATTATCAAGGCCATGACCTATGTATGTGTTGGAAATAATTAAAATTAGTTTTTTTCGTTTTTTATCAATTATTTAATACTAAAATAAGTAATTTCATATGAGTCATACCCCCATCAATTAGTTTTTAGGGAATATGTGTTTAAAGATATTTTTCTAATCCCCATTAACCAATCCTTTAGATCACTCTACTAATTTTTATTTTAGACTGATCCCTTTATTACATGATTGGGATTGAAACCATAGATCCATTTTCAGTACATGACCATTATCATGAAAATGAATTTTATTGGGGAGTTCTAATGAGATTTTTAGGTTTAAATAAATGAAATAATTTGAGTACAAAATCTTTTCAATGATCAATCTTGATTTGAAGGCAAGTGATTTGGAAATTCAATTTTGTATTTCAAGATATTAGAATACACTCAACCAATCAAGTAGTTACATGCCTGTAGTTGGAAAGATAGCCTACCTAAAATTCATCTTTATTAATTTTAGGTCAAAATCATGGATAATTTAAAAATGTCATTGGGACCCATTCCACTCAAATATCATATAAATTAGGAATTCTAATTTTAATGGTGAAAACTATTTTTACAAGATAATATATTTGGATATATCATAAACATATCCAATTATTTAATTATTTCATAGATAATTTATAAGAACAAATTACTAATAATTCCCTCTTTCAATTGTAGAATAAAAGAGAGAGGTCATCGCATACATTATCACTGCTATCATTATTGGAGAGAGACAACCTCATAACTATAAGGTACATTAATAAGTTATTTGGAAAACATCTTGGTCAGATATTCAGTGAACAGAAATATTGTGTTTTGGAATCATTAATGCCTATTATTTTATCTAATGAATAGTGTTATAAAGATCGAGTCTCTTTAATAAAATGACATGGACCCCCAATTTGGCCTCACATAGTCAGGCTAATTGGATATATTGTGGATGTTGAGGTTATTGGGTTTATATTCCATGATTAAAATGAGAATAATATCATTGTGGATTAACGTGATGATATATTCTATTAAATTGATGTTAATTTTAATATGAATTACACTAATAACTCTCTACTAGATCTTCTCATATATCTTTTCCAAGTCAATATGGACATGAAGCCTGAAAATACTATCATAATTATGGTGTTAAAATTTTAAGAGAATGTAAATATATCTATATATAAAACTACTTCACAACCATCTAATATGTGCAGGATCAATGTGAATGAAAGGGAACATGAATCTCACTATTTCAAATGTGTCACAAAGGACGACTAAAAGAAAAATTGTACTCATACGAAGAAGTATGACGATGTTTTAGTTGTTTTATTATTAACTTAAATTTATTATTTTCCATAATTTTGTATTAGATATAGCTTGTGGTTCTTAGATATTTTATCAAATATTTGAACCAAGTAGATTCATTGTGATTTATATAAAATACATATATCTATGAGTACCAATAGTGTTAACGTTATTGTGGTAGCTATTAGGGACTACCACATCCCTTTTCCAACTGAAATAATCATGATTTTAAAGGGTTGTTTCTATGTGGCTTCATTTACACAAAACATTATTTATATAACAATAATAGATATAGATGTATTTATTTTAGAATTTTGTAATAAATGTATATTAGTTTAAAATTACTGAATATATTATTGTAAGGAACATTTAAATAATGGTCTTCATGTGTTGGACTACACAAACCAAGTAATTGAAATTCTTATTAAACATACATCACATGAATCATACCTCACCCACCATTGAAATCACCCACTAGGCCTTATAAATGAAAATTACATGACAATATTACATTTATATGGATATTTAGTTTATTTTCATCAAATGATACTCATCTTTTTCACTGCATGGTAATAGAAAATAGCCAAATCCCCATTTAGTGGGAAATGATAAATGAATAATGAGAATCATGAATTAGATCACAACTATTTACATTGAGATTTTCTTGTTTGGGAAAGGGGTCAGTACTCAATTTATCTATCATTATGAATTATAATACATTCAATATTGAGAAGTCTCTACATGATTTTATCACACTACATATCCAAGAATATAATAATATAAAATATGAAAATCATTAAATCATTATATTGAAAAACTGGAATGGGAAATTGATGATATATTAGTCTAAATCTACGTCACACCCTTCAAGGATGTTTAAGAAAAACAAAAAATTAAGGGAACATGAAGTTGTCCATATCAAATGTTGCAAGAAGGATGATTAGAAGAAAAATTGTACCCGTCCAAAGAATCAATGTTATGTTTCTAATGTTTTTGTTATCAAGTACAATTTTTATTCACAATTTTTTAATAGATATAAATTTCAGTATCTATATAATAATTCAGATGAAATTACTATGTAGATTAAATGTGATAGATTTAGAGGATGTATATATTTGACCAGAAAATTGAGGTAAACATACTGTGATAGCTATCTGAGACTACCTCCTCAGAATTCCAAATGAGATGATCATGTTTTTAAAGGGTTTTTTCTATGTGCCTTCATTAACCAAAAAACTTATTTATAAATTATTAATACATATAGTTTCATTTACATTAAATTTTGGTAGAATTGGATATTATATTATAATAAATTATTTGTTTATGGTAAGGAAAATTTTAAAAATGTTCTTCTTGTGTTGGATTTCATAAGAAAATTAATTTAATTCCATATCAACCATACATCACATGACTAATTCCTCACTAACCTATGGAATCACCCATTAGGTCATGTAAATTTAAAGTGCATAACTAAATTATATGATGATTGATATTTTTTTCAATTTAGCCTGAAACTTCTCGGTGTAAGTAATTCATGATTACAAGAACAAATAGACAAATCCCCTCTTAGTTTGAATGGTTAATGGGATAATGAGCTTCATGAATTAGTTTATGTCAATTTTTTGCACAATATGTTATTAGGGAAAGGGGTGGGTAGTCATTATTCATTACTTTTACTTATGATTTTATAAGATATAAATATGTATACTTAATGAGGTATATGTAAAATTCTGTTGATTAATTCAAGTAATACAATAATGAAGTTAAGAACTGTCATTGTTATAAAACTAAAAATCTATTCTTAGACTATCGAGGGGAATATCTCATTCATAATTCCTTATTATTTATGGGATTTATTGTATATTATCTCAATTCACACCTCCTTATACTCAATAGGGTAATTGTGTAAGATAATGGAGGATCCACACCCTATTGTACATGATGAGATTCTTGATGAGTCAAATGAGTCATCCATTATTATTTTTTGATAATAGTATTAAATGGCAGTCAACTAATGAACATAATTTTATACCACACAAATAATTGAATATAAGGAAACATGTATTGTCTTACTGACATAAATGGGGTTGAAAAAAAAATTATGTCCTCTTCAGGTAGCAATAATTCACTCCAAGGAACAATGTGTATATTTATAGGATATCCTAAAGAAATAAAGGAATACCACATATATAAGACTTTATAAAAAATGTTGAGCTTGAAAGAAACCCCAAATTTCATGGAGGAGATTTTAATTCTTCAATATATTTTTTGTGTGAAATAGAAATTTATGAATTTAATGCTCTAAATACAAATGAAATGGAACATAGAAATATTTGATAAAATTCATTTGGAAGAAAAAATTGTTTAGAATACACAATTATATAGTAGAAGTAATGAAGAGGTTAGAGAACTAGAATGATATTGTTTTATAGTCACCAATGATGGTGCCTCATTATTATATTATAATTATAATCTTCTAACCTATAAAAATTTATTATGTGGAATTTATAATTCTATGTGGAAATATGCCTTGCAATATAAAATTGATTCCATGTATAAAACCACTTTATATATTTTGGTTAAAACTATATTAGATGCTAATCCCATTGGTTGGAAATTGGTATTAAATAAGTAACAATACATGGAAGGACAAGTCATCTCACATTAGGCATTAATGGTTGTAAAAGGGGGTAAACATCATCATGTAATTAACTATGGAAAAACCCATTTAACAAGTTTCAATGCTAAAATCCATTAAAATAATTCTTTACCATGTTTTATACTAGGATTATGACATTTAGAAAATATATTTACAATAGAATACATTTATTGGAACCTTAATGAAGATGTCTACATGACACAACCTAAAGGGTTTCTGACTCCAACAAAAGTCAATAAGGAATACAAGTTGAAAATAACCATTTATGGATTAAAACGATAATCTTGTTCCTCTAAAATTAACTTAATGACTAAATAAAAAAATTTGGCATCATATTAAATGGTTTCAAGCAGTTATTATAGAAATGGTAAAGTTTGATTACAGTCATTCTAATAATATTATTTTTCAATGATATTTTACTCCTTGTAATTATAATACAAATCTTATAGTCTATTAAGGGATAGTTGAATAAATTCTTGTCAATGAAAAAAATATGCATGATTGCACATTATATTGGGAAAAATATAAAATGTGATATAATTATGATTTCTTTCCTGAATCAAAGTACATTAATTTATATGATACAAAAAAGATTCAGTATGAAATATTCTACGAGGGAATTTTTTTTAATGTCACAGAAATTCATCATTCTATGGAAGTTTTTTCATATAATCATTAAGAATGAAACATAATGGAAATTATTCCATTCACATAAGTGATTGGGAAATTAATTAATGTTATAATATGTAATAGGATAGGTGCCACCTACACATTAGTTTATATTGGAAAATTTCATGCTAATCCATGTGAGTTCCATTGAATGGTATCCACGACTATCCATATTTATTTGAGGTCTGATCATATATTCCTAGTTACTAGGAGATATGGGAAACTTGTTATAAGAGGTTATGAAAATTCCAGTTTCCAAAATGATCATAATTATATAAAGTTAAGAACATTATAAAAATTCATATTTAATTGAGGCACTAAGAGCTGGAAGAGATCAAATTATGATGTGGTGGTAAATTCTATAATAGAAACATAGTATATTTCAACATCCGAGGTAGCTATAAAAAATTTATTAATGAAAAATATAATATGATATCTTGATGTGTACCTATAATTAAATATCATACCATTCTCTTTTAGGAGAATACTATAGTGGTAGCTCTTTTAATAGAGACATGGACACCTATAGTGACTAGGGTCATATTTCAGAAGTATATAATATTGAGGTAATATTCTCAATGAATTTATGGTGTAGTGAGAGGTATTGTTATTTAATGAAAAAAGGTATACCCCGATAGTAAATCATATAATTAATAGAAACATTACTATCATGTGATTTCTAGAAGTCTAATGGTCATAGGTAGTCAGCTCTAGTCCAAGATAGTGTTCTTAATAGTTTTTTCCTATTGAAAACTATTGATACATTGTCTATATGAATATTCTATGTATCATTTATTAATAAAACCTTTTATTACATATTTTTGTTATTCTATATAACTCTAATGTAATAGTTTTTGAAATTAAACATCATTGTGATAATATTATAACACTTACTTATATGAAATGAAATTTGATATGTAATGATTATATTCATGTATAATGTTCCAAGGTTGGATAACATACTATGATGGGAAAAAATTACCTAAAAATTCAGGTTCAGGTAGTCATATTGAGATTATGAATCTTCTCATGAAGTTCTCTCATGGTGATCTCCTTTATAGGCTAATTTTAAAATTAAATATCCTGTAAGAATTACACATATATCGGGTCCTCAGATATTAATATCTGTGATAGTGTGGTGGTTCATTGAATTTATTAATATTATTAACAAATTTAACACTCATGAAATTAGATGTATTTAATAAACCATAACGATAATAGTTCTTACAGAATTTGGATATGTTGGGAGTTCCCTGAGTGACATATCATCAATAGATATGTCAGGGATTAATTATTCCCATCCTTCAATATGAATGTGAGTATCCATCCAATTTATTATAATAGAACCATCACATTACGAATACCTAGTCACCAATATGGTACTATAGATCTCACAATATTTATGTACATAATTTTTCTAATAATTATATGTCATCCTATTGTGGTGCAAAATGTGTTAAAAAAACTCTTCAATTATTTCATCTATATCATTTATCGATACTTTTTTTTCTTTGACATCGTCTCTGTAAATTGGATTTTTATGTTCCTATAATTGTGTGATTCATAAAGGACCATCAAATTATTTGATTGAAAGATACTTTTTAACAACATTTCTCCAGAAAAAGTGATGGTCCCACACTCATGTGAAATATTTATAATAGGATCTCAATATATTCTCTAGGTCTTAAGATGGTCCTCTAAGTCCAACCATCTATATGGGGATGACCATTAGTGAAAAATTTAATCTCCAAAGTAAAATATTATAGAATAATTCTTTAGAAGATCTAGGTAAAGCATAAATCTAGATTATATATAGTAGAATATAGTACTACATACCACCATACCACTCACATATTGAATATCCGAGAAATTTATAAGGATAAAAATATTATCTAATGGAAATGAAAAATGATGATTTCATATGGAGAGACACTACAACCCAAAAAAATTGATCACTTTAAATGATTTCGTGCATGAAATAATGAAATATGAAGAAATGACTTCTTATTTCCATTTTAGTATAGTTAATTGTTCTATCATAGGAATATAATTATATCTCATACCCTAGAGATGATATTATACTAGGAATTTAGATACCAACTCTATAAAATCACTTTTCGTGTAATCCTTCATGTAATACTTCCTCACATCTAAATACATATTTATACTTATATAATGAATATATGGTGATGAAATGTAGGATAAATAAAATAATTTTTTTTTGAAAATCATGTATTTATGGGACACAAACCTGGTTCATAACATTATCATTCCATTATATCCATGTTTAGTACTCACAATAGTTCTCATGTTTTTAGTAGTTATACATCTTGTTTCGGATTCCCTTTAATCAGTTCACGGATGGAGCTAAAAGATATGATTTATCGCATTTTATCAAAATTTAATGATACACATTCTGATGATATATAAATAATATATCATTTTTAATCATAATCATGGCCAAAATTTCATTTCCCTTATAAATAATCACATCGTCCACGCTGTTTGTTATCCCATGGTGGTAGGGAATCTAAAATTCATAATCATTAATCAATTCAATCCTTTTCCTTTTGATAATAATCAAATCCTTGTATCTAAATATATAATCATATTTTTATATTCAATTTATTTCAATATATTAATGAGAATAATAATAATTAATCTATATATTCTATGAATAATATTTTGAAAACATCTCTAAATGATAACTTATGAATTTTTTTATGAATTATGAATAGATCATTTTCATACACTATCACCATATAGTTATTAATTATGAGGGAACATAGACCATTCTTTGAATAATTACAATAGATCAAAAGACATTATACATTATAGGGTAGGGAAAGAATATTTACTTCATCCATATTTCTTTTCACATCTTTATTATCATCCTCAAAATGATCATTCCAAAGGAATATATTTCTTTTATGAGTTGACCAATTTGTTGTAGTAGATAAATTGGATTAATTCCTCCCATCGAGTATATAGTGTATGACCACCCCATGAAAAATAATGATCTCATTAATATTAGATGGAAATTTTTTCATAATCACATCAATATTTTATGGATCCATTGGTATAATCTAGAATGAGTTTATATCAGCCAGAAATAAAACATTTTGAAATTAGAATTGACAGTTGTTGAATTTGAAATACAGAATCTCCCTTCCAAATAAAATAAATTCAATCCTAAAATGATCCTATTAATATTTGATTATCTTTTATTAAATATGAATATAACATATAAACAATAAAATAAATAGATCATTATAATATTTAAAGACGCTATTAATTAAATCTATGATAGAAACATGAGAATTCAATAGCTCAAATGAAATTACTATGACCATAGCACATAAAAAATTATGTCACTATTATATCGTGGTTATTGACCCTACATTTATGATAGATAAATTAATGATCTATCTTGGAAATATATTGTGCTTCTAATAATGGATCAATCATATCATCTATATGGGAATGTGAATTCATATTTTTATAATGAACGTATAAAGTTCCTTAAAAATGAATTGAAAATACATTCTTATTATAAAATAGGTTAACCCCATAAATTTTGTATAGGATGAATGAATCAATTTTCCAAAATATCTTATAGTTTCTTATTCATTTTTTATAAATCAATAGGGATATTATATATTGAGTCATTGGAAAAGATATATCTCCGGGTGTGGGTTATATTGAAAATTATACATCATGCCCCAGGGGAGACAATGAATTTATTTAGGAAATAAATAATCATAATACCGAATAATAGGAATATCTTCAATGCATATTTTCTCCACAAAAAATTGACATAAAAATCCTACATGATAAGGTAGTATGTCTCATACCCCCAAATTAAAATCCACTGAATGTTCATATTAATCATTGAATCAATTTATAATCATCGGTTGGTTCAAATTATCAAATTTGGATTCCACATACTATCAATTTGTAATGGATTTATACTGGGAGATATAATTATGGACCTTAATCAAATAAAATTCTTGTACAAGTGGACTAATAATATTATTAGGGGGAATCATAACAAAATTTAACATGATATGTCCAATAATAAAGTGGAGCATATTTTTTCTATATACGTCACAATAAATATATATATATTATTTTCATAGTATAATTCCTTCCTTAAAATATGGTTTAGCCCTTGGGTTATGTAATTAAATAATATAATTCCCATTTTTCCCATTTATTTGTTATCGAAATTTTAATTGTACATTACTTTTTTTATAAATTTATATCATCTAACACATTATTTTCCCTAACAATTATATCCTCAATTCCCTTCTGTTACAGACTTAAAAAATAACTTATTCCATTGTGGAATTTTTATAACAGTGTCTTCAAAAATTATGGACATATATGAAGCTACATCTCGTTTCCTATAAGGCCTTCATAAACCGAATTCACATGAAACATCATTTATCTCTTATATAGTCTGATTGAAAACCCACCCAAGTTATGATTTTATTAATATATTGATATATGGTTAGACATAAACAAATGGTTTCCCATTCATTATAACATATAATTTCAACTCCCAAACTCATAATTTTTCTATTCTCTATCACATTCAGTATCAATATAAATCCTTATTATTCCTAATTTTTAGTAGAAACAAAAAGAATAGTATGTCCAATAATAATTATACAGTGAAATCATTATACAATGAAACAAAATTCATAAAATATATAAATCATGAAACCTTATTTTTAATCAATTAAACCACAAGTCATACTTAAATCAATCACAGTAAATATCTATGAAAATACATAAATTTTTTTAAAAAAATAAATTTTGAATTAGAAAAAATAATATTCCCCTTGGAGTGGATATTCAGGTGTGTAGTCTAAGACCTAGTAGTCATGAACTATTGATGATATAGTTAATAACCAATCCACCAATTTTAGAGTTGACACCTCTAGGGGAATTAATAGCCAATAATCATCCTCTTTCCTGTATAAAGATATGAATATAATTTCTATTAAATGACACATTTATAATATAATCGAATATTCATGTGGTAATGTTATTAATAAAACTATCACCTAGGATTTTAGAAAACATATCAATTCATATTCTATAAGAATATATAGTCCATTATCTAATTCTATTGGAAAACATACATGAATATAATGTCATCAGATTTGAATATTTGACAAATTTTAAAGTTATACATTCCCCAAACCCATAAAGGATACTTTTATTTTGATATTAGATACATAAAAAATTTATTTTATAATTGGTATTAAACATCTCTAACAATGATCTTCTCATATAAAACACTTCTAATAAATAACCATCTAAAAACCATTCATCATAACCTATGAAGTGGATACATAAGAAATGGTGAGATCAGATGTAATGTAAGTGAAAACAGAAGATATATCAATAAATGATCCAAATTTAGTAAAATATATTTGTAAGGGTACAACAACATGATCAAAAGTTATGAATCTAATAACCAATCGTTTAATTATTCTTAATCAAAAATCATTTAATAATTATTTATCTTAACAAATGAAATTATTTAAAAGAGAGTGGAATCATAAATAAATAATCATGATAATATATAAAATATCATAACAATAAGACATATGTTTGTGTAATACACATATAGATAGAAAACTATTTCATTAGATGATGTTCCCTAAAAATTATAACATAGTGTATTAGTTTTACTCGTCATTACCTCTTTTCCATAATCATGATTCAATCCCAAGATATTAATATAGGATAGGATCCCAAGTTGAGTTGGATTAACTCCCCTTTTTGGTCTCTATTATCAAAATAAATATCCATCATAATATAATGAATTATAGGGATATATAATTCTTGGTCCAAACATCATTGAATGGAAAACATATATATTTATTATACAAGATCATAAAAAGTTATCATATCATGACCCATGTAAAGGAAACATTTTAATAATCCTTATATTATTTCATCAAAATATATCCATTTTAGAAAATGGTTTTCAAAATCATTTAATCAAAACATATTTTACTTGTGATAATGAAATTTGTTTCAAAAAAACATAATTAAATAATCAACCCAAAAATAAAAATAGATAAATAAATTGACTAATATTTTATGATCATATCCCTATTGAATCATATAAATCTATAAAATTTGTTAACATAGGTGAAAAATAAAAAATAACATTTGATCCTTTATTTGAAAGCATTTAAAAATATACATTTTTTAGAAAAAATATTAAATATAAATTCAAATTTTATTATGAAATATATTTTAATTTAAAATAATATTTGAATATGTATTTTATTCTATAAATAAAATTCATTTCCTATAATTTGTGATACCAGTTCCTACCATATACATTGAATTAAAATAATATGTGCACACATTAATAATATGTACTTTTTTTAAAAAAAATTAATTAATAATTTAAGTTTTTGACAATTATTAATACAATATATGTAATAAAAATTTATTTTTAATAAAATTAATTTATAAATGAAAGCATCCATAAATGTTTTTTGATTATCCTGACCATTGATGGTATTTTTTTCAATGAAATTGAAATAATGTTGACTTCCAATTAAAGAGTCATTATCAATGTTTTTATTTACCAAAGAGTGATATTTGGTATTACTAATTAAATATATTAGGAATAATCATTAGAGAGTACTTATATGGAAATTAATTAAAACTAACCATGTTATTTATGTGAATATAATTTTAGCTTAGAAAATTTTTAAATGAAATGGGAGATTAACATTAATCCCTTAGCACATGTATTTACGTTATTCAAATGCAACAAAATACAATATATAATAGAAATAATATTTATTATAAATGTATTTGAAACCCATATTCATATGAATCATACTATCTATCATTACCTTCTAATTTACTACTATCGTTTTATTTAGAAGATCATTTATAAAATGATCATCTAGGTGAAAACTGTTTTGTTTTCCATGCATGTTATAGTTCAACGGTTCTAGTACATTCACAATAAATATAATTTTATCATATACATAGTACTAATAATAAATTTTTATCATATTTATTCATTATAATCACATTTATAACAATTTTTATATATTGAAAATTAAATATGAATTACAAACTTCCAGGAGAAAATTGTTCATATGTACACTAAGGTGTTATTACCACGTTTTGATATATGGAATGCAAGAAATGTAATGAATAATTTAAAAATAATAAATTATTATTATAACATAAATGAAAAATATATCCAGTAAAGTATTATATTTTACCATTTATGGAATATTAAATGGAATAACAAACCACACAGCTTCATAGAGGTGGAATCCCACACAAATGAATTATCGATGTTATCTTATTCTGGTGGATATAAATAAATAATGGTCGATAAGTTAATAAAAATATAGAAAAATAAATATATCATAGATATTATGTATAAAGATTATATTTATAATAATAACTATACAAGAATGATGGTGATGAATATTTTAATCAAAAACTTTACAATGAGGCAGTTTCACGCATCATAAAATAAAATGATTTATTTTACCAATTCATAAATAAAATTTTGAGTATATGTTTACCTATAAATATTATAACATATTAGAATATTTATGATATTTTATTCATCCTTTTATGATTGATAAAATAGTTTTGTAGATTTTATATGAATAAATTAAATTAAAAGTACCCATTTAATGGTTATACTTATACATTGATATACACCCATTATATTACACCTTAACCCTTATAAGGATTGAATTAAAATATAAATATTACATATAATAAATTGTTATGGATGTTAAAATGGATTTCTGTATGTATTGTATAATCTTGTTGGATCATTATTTTTTTAGTATGAGAGGAGAGGTAGAGTCCTCTTAAATGGGATTGAGATATCTACCATGGAATTTTTCAAATGATTAACGTATATTAATGACACACACTAGGAATGTGGCTCCAAAATGACTCAAAATTTATTATTTGATGATATAGATAGAAAATATGACTATAAAATATGAATTAAAATAGTTTTTATTTAATTTTAACCTCTATCTATTTCGTTTGATCAAACCTTAACAACTATTTCCCATTACCATTGTAATGAATTTTTTTCCTCGATTGCAATTAAAATTTATCAAAAATTAAATTTATAATATAATATTAATTGTAATTATTCCAATTATGAAATATATATTTTTAATTTAAATCTATATTAGTGGTATAAATTCATTTTATGATAAATATGATATATATAACGAAAACATGTAATAAATTACACATTTTAGGGCATAAAATTATGTTTACCTCCATTATTTTCAATATAAAAACAATATGGTTAATTTTAATACTATGAATTCTACATAAAACCTAAAAATTTCATTCAAATAAATAAAACATAGTAATTAATATAATTTATTAGGGAAAAGACACAATGTTCTTATAATAACAATTTTCAGAATGACGTCTATTTTTACCACCAAATAATTTTTTTGTCATTCTAACCATTTGATATACAATGAATTAATTTTATAAATGTGTGAATAATACTATTTAATAATTCCTATAGTCATATTCAAACCACCCAATCAAACAATTCAGTGGTAAAAATCAAATTTAAAAATTAAAATTCAATACTATATCATTTTTTTAAAGAGTATGTCACAGGTACAAAAGGAAATCGTATAAATTAAATTTGTATAAATTGGTATATATCCTAGAATCCTATGGTTTTAAATTATAACATCCATATCATCTAATATAAGATCAGATATATTATTATGAAAAATTATCCATGTTATTGGTTGGTATTGGTAACCAATCCCTTATATCGGTAAATATTGTAATTCACATAATAATTTATTTATTTGATACACATATGAATGTGTGTAATGTTAATGTATATATCACATATAAAACAGATTTGATAATTTTAAATTTTTCTTCTTTTTAACTCTATTGGTATCTGCAAAACTAAATATATTTGTATGTAATAAATTCTTTTGTTTTATGTTTATTGTTTTTTTAAATATAATTCTATATCTAAAATTTCATCTTCCAGATTAATAATATGTTTAGGAGAAATGTTATAGTTGGACACCCACTCCAAAATAAGTTTTTTCCATAAGATCAGTTAAAACTAAATTCTCATAATTTATGGACCTATAGTAGGATCTTTCCATGAGTTATATAGTGTTTATTGTTTATCAAAATTGAGTTCTCAATTTTTTAATATAAAAAATTTCACCCTCTATAAAAACATGAAGAGGGATAATAATAGGGGTGTTATTTTCAAATAGCATGAGCGGATTCTAATTTTTATGTTCTAAATGGTCATTTTATAATAAAGATTTATGATCAATCAATCCATACTATATAAAATAATTTTCCAAAAAACATTAGTCATGCCACATGGTTAATAATTCCCTGTTGTATTAAAATTCATTAATCTTATTATATGATATAAATTCACAAAAATTGTTGGATAATTTTTTTAGGAAGTTATATTAACCCTTAATATTTGTTAATTAATTTGTTGTGATGAGGTTATTATAGAAAATATGTATAATATATACATTATAAAACTCATGAAGGTAGCACCAATAGTCAATGCTACTAATAAAATAAAAAATTTATAAAAACCATGTTTATAAAAGGATAAAAGAGGATAAATCCACTTTTATGATGTTTTATTAATAATAAAAACTTGTAATTTTAGAGTCTATATTATCCTTCCATTACATTTTATTATATATATTTCATGTATTTGAGAAAAAAATTGTGATATTTTATTTTTTTAATGAAATTTATGAGGATATATTTGTTAAAACTTGGTTCTTGAATAATAACAGAATCAAACATAGATACCATTGAAATAGATTTAATAAATTACAGTTTCTAATAGTCTATAAACAATATTTAAATCCATGTATAAACTTATATAATAAATAATATGCTACCGTGACCAACTAAAAAACCTAAAAAAATAAAATGATTTAGGAAATGGAATTATCATCTTGAAAAGGTAATTTAATAGAGAGTTATATTTTTGGGAGTAGGATTACCTGAAGATCCTTAATATGTTTGTTAATATGGGTGTATATCATTTATAAATTTTAATTCCACTATTCCTTTAGTCCATATATATCGTTTTACCATTTTATATAAACACATTAAATATCTCATTAAAATAAATTTTTCTTCAAGAATGATACAAATAATGGAATTAGTACTATATTTTAAAAATAATATATTTATTAACAAGAAATTAACACTAAATGTTGTATATGATACAATTTGTTTGAAAGGGAAAAAATGTAAATCCAAGGGGAAGGATTCATATTTTTCATTCTCAACACTATATAGGGATAAGGTATGGATAATATATATTCATGATGGTCCTCATCAACAGTTTATGGAAATGATGTTCTATCGCCATTAAATATGAAACATTACTAAAATTATTTTTCTCCATAATTATATTGTTTTAAATACACATTTATACACTCGACTTCATTAATATTTTACAGGATAAAATACTTCATATTAGGGTTTAATATGTTTCCTCTAAAATAGTATATTCTTAATAACTACTTCTCTCACTTCAGTGTAATTCCCAGCTGGAATTACCTTATTTTAATTATTCTATATCAATAAGATATATTTTTTTTATTTCAAATCCTTATACCATGATCCATAAATCTTTAATTGAATCCCATATATAATTAATCTTTCATTTTACAATTATTCACATATGAATAATTAAAATAAAAAAATTTTATTGACATACACTTTTATGAAAATATATGATTAATTATTATAAGAGCCATGTATACATCCCTTTTTTAACATGTTAGGATCAATAATATGATATTCACTCCATTAATATCATCATAGGTGTACCACAATAAATATTTATTTCCTAAAAATGAAAATGAAATCTTATTTATACAAGAATGTTTAATATCATTCACACATCAAAAAATCACATGAGAATATTAAAATATTATAGAATCCACAAATTAAGGCATGGATTATTCCATTAAATATATTATTATCACCAACATCCAATTTTGAGTGTGGACTAAATAATCAAAATTAATTTTTTAAAGATAATAAATCCCAAAAAACAAGGTAAATAAATTTCCTTTTTACTATCAAAATCATGGGATGATAATTTAAATATTTCTATATTTCCAAAACATTGTAATAATGTTTATTGTATTATGGTATGAACTCTTATTATAGTGATAAATAACTAATATTTACTTTAACCCATCCTTGTACCATTTCAGTTAATA
Organism: Viscum album; assembly: GCA_963277665.1. Classification (NCBI taxonomy): domain Eukaryota; kingdom Viridiplantae; phylum Streptophyta; class Magnoliopsida; order Santalales; family Viscaceae; genus Viscum; species Viscum album. Next base: position 1,119,075,432 of record OY728146.1, read on the forward strand.
ACATCGCAACTTGATTCATTTAGACATATTTTTATTTGATAAACCCTTTTAGTGTGGAATTAATTTCATGGTGTCGGCATCATATATTGGGAACCATTGAATTATTATATGAAAACAATAATTTGTAAAATTTAAGTTGTATCATGTAACATGAAATTCTATATTTATAAAATTAAGATAAAATATGAAATATTTGAATGAACCATACAAAATAATTCCATTAAACATATGATTTGTGTTGTTTTTCAACACATATCCCCATTTTATATTAGGTTCAATTCATAACATAGAATAAATACTCATGTATGACCCAAAAACATTGATAATTTTTTTAAGAATGATTAATTATATTAAACTGACTAAAACCCGAATGAATTAAAAATAAATAATACAAAAAAATTACATATTATATATTCCATCATTAAAACGATGGAGGGCATGACTAATGACATCATGGACTGAATTTTTTTTCATTAACTTATATTCTTCTGTATAACCCAATAGTTTCTATATCTAATAACCCTTATAAATTGTACGTTTTATTATTATTTTAGATAATAATTCAGGAAAATATTCGTTATCTCTTTAAATTATATTCTTTAAAAATAATTTTATAACCGTAATTTTCAACTCATTATCATTTATTTAAAAATTCCCTCTAATAATTTTTGCAACTTCAGACATCTCATTTGAAATTTATAATTTTGAAGAGCATGAACTTGATATCATTATTTATAAAATTCCAATTTATATTTCTCCCTAATTATATCCATGTCCACTATTATTAAAATTTAATAAGAATCATTGTATTCATAAGTTATTGATAACAGATCCATCAATTAAAAATAAATCCCAATATATGTCCCTTTACTTATAATATACATCATTCTTTTGATATTCCGTTTGGTTTTTTCATATATATATCCCCAGCAAAAAAATCCATGGTGGAACGTTTATATATTAATTATTCCTTATCTTCCACAACCTTTGACATAAAAATGAAGAGAAACCTCTTAAACATAATTACTACTCCCTTAGTTAAGATTTTTTATTTTAATATCACTCACATTCACATAATTACATAGGTATATTCAGCAACATTATTCATCCTTTTCACTAAAATTATTGAATAGGGTTTTTAATGATCATTATATTAATATTGATAGGGAATGGTTGTTTTATAAAAATCAATGAATTCTAGTTGAGATATATTTTTCTCCAACTATGAGATCATATCATATATCATCTACATTTATAACAGATGTAAAAATTAAAACCATTGGATATATCATCAATTTGATAATATTTTCATTAAATATATTTTTTTTTGGTAATAACATTTTCCAAATATTGCTTTATAATATTATATTTTCTCTCTATACATGTCATTATAAACATAATTCTAAACTAATTAATAATTTATCCTTTGAAATCTTCTTTAAAATTAGTTAATATTTATTTAAATGAAAATAATAATTCTTATAGTTGTGATTATTCTAAATAATGATACTAAATTTTGAAAATAAAAATACATAATTTTGTGTTTTATTATATATACAACGTGTTAGATAAATCAATTCAATATTTTTTAGTTCATATTCTAAATCACTTATCTAAAAGGAAAAAATACAGATTCGCATCCATCTATCATGAAGGCTCGACCCCACCGTTAGATTTAATTCACATAATTATAATTAGTGGGGGAATTTATCTTTCTTAAATGACTTATTAAAAATTATTATATGACTATTGAGGAAGAACATTTTATTGGAATCAATTGTTAGAGCCAAACCCTCCAAATGTGTCCAACTAACTCGCATAATTTAATAAATCATAGCATTTTAACATTATCACCCCAATTCAATATACCATATTATGTCATTGTATCCTAAAAAACTATAAAAAAAATAGAGAATAAATAATCAGTGTGTAATGAATTCCAAATATTTTATCAATTATGACCAACTGTTTTTTATGAACTAGTGATACCACATGAAACAATTTACATATTATATTTATAGGGATACTTCTTTATCATTTTAGAAAATATTTCCCTTGAGTTATCGATTCAATATCTTATTCAATTATGTCTCCTCATGATATCATAACATGGTACAAGTTTTATTATGGAAAATGACTTTTTAAAAAACCTATTATCATGCGATGGTTATTGTTATCCCAAAAATATTGAGAACAAATAATATTATTATCAAAAAGTAAATAAATATAAATTTATAATTAGAGGTCCTTTTTCCCTTAAGAGTTATTATATTAATAAATTTGTTAATTAGTAGTTATTAATTGGCCTGACATCACTATTTATAATTAAATGATTCCATAGAAACTAAATAACTGTTAAATACTACATTGACATATATTCAACATCATATACATATTTTAATTAATTTTTATTCAATGTAACATTGTGAAGCTTCGTGATATTACCTTTAAAAACATAAATATTTTATATACAAAAGAATTTGAGTCATTTCTAGTCTATGATACAATGATCACTATTTTTCTCTATCTAGATGCTGATTAAGAACCAATATACTTTTTATAATGCATATTATATTTAATCTATTCTTATAACTAGCATAATTATTTATTTTATTTATGCACACATAACCCCATGGATCATGTATCCCTTTAATAAAGGAATAATTTAATTTAAAATTTTAATCAAATTTCATGGGTAGTGGTGTAACTTTAATTAAATTATGTAGATGAATGTGGTATCTCATCATCAGGAAACAAATTGATTCCAAAAATCATCTATGTTTCTTCAATCCTTATTCCTTAAATGAAACACATACAAATTTCATATTGGACACCCCAATAAGGGTTATTTTACTACCTTGTCTTGTTTTGCATGTCTGGTTTAACACTATTACCCTAGACAATGTCCTCCCAATAATGAATTTTTCTCATAACCTTCATCTTGTTTCCACCATCATTAGAGGTTCTTTGTTCTAACCAACACATATTTTATTTTGTAATGATAAATGAAAACATTATAAAATACTCATATATAACAACTTATAAATAAATTATACTCACAATCTATTTATTTATCCTATATGAGACTTTATTAAAATGTTCCTTCCCTTTTCCAATATTAAGAGTGCAATTAATCATTATTTCATAGAGTTTCATTCATTAAATAAATAATTTCAATTTTGATTAAATTGTCATTATTTATTGATGCACATTTAATTTTACTCTATCATATCCTATTATATAATTAATCGATTTCCCATACTAATAGATTAAATTTTAGTGATACATTACATCAGTTTAGAGTAATTAAAATTATAATATTATTGAATATAAAATACAAACAGTTTAAAAATTTCTCTTGTATTCATGAAATGGGTAATATATTTTTCACAAGAATTATTTAATTCCTTGAGAAATTGGTATTCTAAAAACACAAATGGAGTATTCCCCAACGATTTATAGTAGTACCAGTAATAATTTATTTATGTTGAGAATATTTTCATGAATGTTTATGAAATAGATTTTTTTGTAAAATTATTATAATTTTAAATCAAAACATATATATATATATATCAATTCATGGATTCTATAGATGGAGTATAAATATTTAATTTTCACTATAAGGATCCTACAATAAATTAATGGTCCATGATATTCTCATATTTTACTATATGTTTTGAATCCCTGTCCATTACCCATGATCTACACTACTATAATTATATTTTCTTATCTTCATGTTTTGTCTTGAAAAGGTTAATTGTTTCTTTTAAATGCATCTCTATGTATTTTCTAAAATATATTATGTTCAGTTTTCCAATGTAGATCATTAAGAACCATTATAATTTAAAACAACATAATTATATATACATTCAGATGGACCTTTATTTTCATAATACTTTTATTCCCCATTCATCAATAATATATGAAATTTATATCCAAATCATGCATAAATTCATATTATCCTATCCATTTATATAATAATTGTATATATTTTTGACTATTACATGAATATTATATCATATATTGACTTGATATTATGATTATATCATAAAATAGATCAATACTCTCCTCAACATGTAGAGGGGAATATAAAACCCTATATATGATTTCATCCTTAACAAATTATATTTTTATTTATTAATATGTTTATATTTATCCAACATGATTATAGATTTTATGATCGCAAGAGTTATTTTTTAATATTATTATTCAGAATTTATTCCACATAATTTGATACTCATAATTTCCTCCCTCTGATACTTCATTCTCATTCATTTCCATTGTTCTATAAAAATTAATTTCTATAAATGTCCAAATATCAAATGAAGTATTACAATGAGTATGTTTTTTTGTAAACATACATGTATTTTTAACTAATCCAAATGTGTTCAAATATTACATAACTGACTCTATCACTATGATTTATAAAATAAAGATATAAAATATAATCTATATCACTCATAAAATAAGAAAATATATACATAATCATTTCTTTTCTTAACCATCTTAGTGAGATCTATTGAAAAACGTTTTGCACCAAATTAATTCTACGCGTACCAAAAAATAATTATATTTAGATATTCAACATAATATAGAATATTTTTTGACATGATCCCACTTCATGGGAGTATGATATCATAAACCGCCATAAGTTTTGGGTATAAAAAATTGATATTAATGGATATTGTTTTTCTTCAGGTTTAATTATCGATACAGATCATGTTATGTTATTAGGGTAATATTTTTGATCTATAATATACATTGTTAATTTTACCTAACACGTTAAATTGATAAAATTGTAATAAATTTACCACATAAGGACCTTACATGGTTCACCACTAATGTATAGTTCATGGGGTAATACAAATGATTATATTCTGTTTCTCTAAATATTAAAATTAGAATCTCTATGTGTAATATGTTTATTAAGAATGGAATAATTATAATATAAGTGTAACTAAAAATTATATTTTTCTATAAAACATAGTTGAAGTTCAAGGAATGTTTGAAAAATAGTATATTTTTATTAATAGATTACGAAAATGATCATATGATTCATTTCAACATGGTATAGTAATTTTATTATTGATCAGAAATAGATGAATTTTTGAAATCCACTTGTGTACATACACTTCCTTAAATGAAGAATGGGATCAAATCCTCATTGTAATGGTTTATTTTGTTTCTTCAAACAAAATGCTTAATTAGAAACACTTTCTCCAAAAAGATTATAATTCAAAATAGTAATTACCATGATTTTATTTTCATTTATTGTAACAGCCATAGACATGACAATATTTTGATATTATAATGAATATAATTTTTTATTAGATTGATTTATATGAAACACAGTTAAAATATTATTCTACACCTAGCCCTATGTTTATGTGCATTACACGCAAGATAGAGTTTTACCTCCACTTAATGGAATCTCTATTTTCAAAATAAATTTTTGAAATTTTATTTGTAAAAATTAATTTTTTTTCGAATTTAAAATGTCAAAATTATCCTAGGTAATGTTTATGATGTTTTCATAGAATTTAAATTTTCTATGAATAATAAAAAATACTACATTTTACTTATAAAATAATTTATTAATAATTATTATTTTCATTGAAATATATTTAAAATTCTGTTCTAATGTCAATATATATCGATTATAAATATATTATCCAAATTTCTTTCATTATCATCAATTAAATATTAAAATTATATATAAATATAAATCGAAAATTTTAATTTTTTTACTTTAAATACTTTCTTTCGCACATCACCTTTTAGAGTAACATTAATCTTAATTATCCCACTTCTTTATTTGAATTTTAAACAAATTGACATAAATAGTTGTAGTTATTATTATATTTTTGGCCTAATAATATCATAAAAAATATCCAAAAACATTAATAAATGTCATTGAAAAAAATTAGAGTGATGAAGGTGAAATGAATCTTAACATGGGGCTAAACCATTATATTATGTTCCAAAATTACCTAGAAAAATATCTGAAAACCATTGGCTATAAGTAGTTCTAAAGAATACCCTATGAGAACAAATTTTATTGGTTATTGGTAAATTATTAAAGGTATGATCTCTATATAAATGGTTCCATACCAAACGAGACAAAAAGGCTCTTTCAATACCTTTTATATTTATAAAAGTTTGATATATGTAAAAAAAATTATATTTTTGTTTATTAATATCCATTTAAATATGAATGGGTTCATTTATTTTTTTGAAATTATAATTGATTAATAATGACGATGTATTTACATAAAATGAAAATGGAAATCCAACATAGTGATTATTTAATTATTAATTAAAAAATCAATGATATTATAATTATTAACAGTGAGGTATATTGAATTAATTATTTTCATTAAATATATTTTTAAAATTAAGATACCATGATAAATAGAAATAAATTTAATAGATTTTAATTCCAATAATTTTTATAATTATAAATTTAATTTAAAAATATATTATCAAGAATTAAAATAATTGTTATTTTAAAATAAATGATATTTGATTAAATGATATTAAATAAATTAAACAATATATATTACTAAAAGTTATTTATAAGTGTTAATAAATATTAAATATTGTCTACTAATTGATCAATTAATATTTTATAATTATCATACTGACCCTTATACTGTAAAAATATTTTTAATATGATCTATATTTAAGTAGCATTTTAGTGCATCATTAGCGCTATTTCTAAATTTAATTTAAAAAACACATGGATTTTTTATTTTAATAATTAGATATCATATTAAAAAATCATTGTATTTAGATTTTATTTTATATATCATTTTAGTTTTATTTTTTTGTTTATGTTACATAGGATAGAAAACAAGATTCTTTAATAAAGACCAAAATAAATAATTTGGGTAATCATAGAAGTTAAGGGAAAAATTTATTAAATTCAACGTAAATATTTTTTTTATTAGAGGTTTTTATGGAATATTATGACCCTTTAATATATTTTTTCCCATTTTAGAGACATCTTTGGTATGATATACTTCCCCTTAATGAATGTTTTTTTGTATTTATTAGAGTGCCACTCCGCCTACCTTTTAAAAGTCCCCCACAACTCACACTTCATCACACCTCTCAAACCACATATGTTCATCAAATATCGTCCCCATTAACTTACCAACATATTTAATATCACCATTTAATAATTCTTATTGTATGAAATAAATCTATAGAATGCTTTTGGTTCAAATCAAACTGAGTTACCTCTATAAATGGTAACATATTTCCTCAAACCCTTCACTACTATTTCCATTCTTCACCTCCTCAAATAGTTTTATTCCATGTTTATATAATAATAAAAGAATAAATAATAAACCTGGATTATTTTATGATAATTTTTCTACCATAAAATACACACACATTCATTGAATGGGTTGCAAATAAATTGTTCATGTATATGTAAATCTACCTCTTCATGAAATGATGATTCTTATTTTCTTTATTACAACCACTCTTAGTGAATATTTTCTGAAAACTAGATTTATATAATTTATATATTATATTTATTATTTATTTTGTATTATTTAATTCTATTATTACACATAACCTTATACTTTCCATTTTGTGTATATATGACAACATCGTTTGACGAAGTGTGGACTACCTCCCCTCAAAGCGATGAATTTGATTCACACTATACATAGAAGGTATAAATATTTTTTTTAAATTATACATATATGAAATATATATGAGAATGAAATCATAATATGCACATGTATCATTAAATATTAATTCTTTTATTAAAAAAATAATTTGAAGTAGTGTAATGTGTAAGTACGCCCTACCATCTCCATAAACAGTGCACCTCATTTTTTGTCTCAAAATATTATAAATTATTACAAATACATATATAATGAATATATATTACAATTAAATAATTTTTCAAATTATATATGAGATTAAATCATGTACCCTGTATTTGTAAAAAAAAATTACAAGTCAACCCATACTAGAGAATACTAGAAAAGTTACACCCAAAATAGTGAAAACAATGAATTATTATAAACAAATGAGAAATAAGAAATTATAAAAATAAAAAATATCATATTACAAACATGGGTATGGTTATTGAATATGTCAGTAAAATATTTTAAAACCCTATGCATGATAATAATGAACACATAAAAAATGAAGGCTAAGGTAAGATACATTCATGTCAATTTACATTTCATAGACACTTAATTTTTGGCATGCATAAAGTTTATTTTATATGGTGTATATACATCCTAGTTTCTCATCATTAATTTCTTTTGGTATTAATATATATTATTTTATACAATAAATTTTAATGGTATTTCAATGGTATCTACTTTCATTTCTTATCACACACTGTGAAATTTTCATAATCTTATAACCTTTATTCAATAAAAATATTTTAAAAGGAATATTATTTTTCATTATAAGGAATTCATTTGACATGAATGACATGGGTTGGGGAAATTTTAAATAATCCACTATGTGTTGGGGACTAGTTAAGGCAAGCCCATTACTGCATCGGTAGTCTCATGGGTTGAAATTAGGTTAGACCATCCCTTTGTGTTTGTAACTAGTATGATATAAAATGTAATTTTGAATGTTCATTATAGTTGAGTAAATGATAGAAAAAAAAGTTTATTCCGAAAGGGTTTTAAATATTATTTTGAATAGAATTAACAATAATGGTTCCATGAATTGAGCAAAAATAGGATCCAATATTTATGAGTTTCCTTTAATGATAAATCAGTTGTTGTGATTATCCATGATATTTTTCATATATATATATATATATAGATTTTATTCTTAGTTTTATTGTTTAAGTGGCTTGTTTTTTCAGTTTTATACCATTCCATATTAATACATCCTTATCTTTTTATTTGAATGTTATGCGTTATACATTATATGCCTTTCCTTTTTGTTTATTTCAATTGATTCATCATTGCATCTGCTTTAAATACCCTTACTCTAAATTTGAGCTAACCTTTTTATTTTCCCTTTCCCTAGGTTATGATAAAGAAATGATTGAATAAGATTTCACGGCTTTAGTTTATTACATTTTATTAAATATAATGTATTATTTTCATATTTTACAATTTATTATGGGAATCATGTATGTAATCATTCATTGTAGAATTCCTAAACAGATCAGTATAATGGGATGTGATTCATTATAATCATCCCAATGTAATAAAATATTACACCAACTCTGAGTTTATAGGTTTGGGAAATTATCATTAGTATAAAAGGATGTTTAACGAAAATCATGGAAACTATATTATGAAAACATAGATTAAGGATCATATCCCTATATTATAAAATTTACGATAATTATAAAAGAACATATTAGTATATTGTTAAGAGATAATTATGTTTGAATTCTTTGAAATACTACCCTTTAGAGATTCATAATATTGATTTCATTATGGAACAAATGTTCCTAGGAGTAAAAACTCTGAATAGGTGTGTCGAGATAAACTTGATTTAACCAGTTACATGACAACAAGCCTTACTACACACTTGGTTTAACAATACCGTGTGATTTTCTTAGGATAATTCGTATTTTCATTATATATAATTTTGATGGATTTAAAATAAGGGTTTCCCTATTGTTTTTAATGTTTATGGTTCTAGGATTTTGGATGAATAAATATTGGTTATGTGATATAAAATATTTGGAATTAAAAATTATGATCTTATGTGTTAACTCATAATATGCCATTTTTTAAAAATGGAACCAGGAAGAATGGATGGTGTCAATACTCATGGAAGATGTAGATATTTCCTTATTAATGAAACTAGTACATAGATCATAGAAATTGGTAAAATCATGGAAATATTGGTGAAAATTAATCAGGTTATGTCACATAAGCTTTTTAAATGGAGAAACCAATTCCACAATTAGATTATACAATATTTTATCTCACTATGTGATATAGTCCCCCATCATTTAATTACACTACGAGTCTAGTGGAATCTGAATAATGGATTAGGTATTTGGATAAAATATCTATTGATTTGGGTTACAATGAAAAGGAAAATTATACACATGTGATGTATTGTATCAATGTTTATGTTGATCAATGGTGGTATCTGATGTAGAATACTAGGGATGAATAAGAATTAAAACACATGAAATTAAGAACCTTTAAGGATAAATTATTCAGAAATTAGATCCCTCATGATAAAAAAAGTGTGATGTACAGGATTTTCATTAGCTTAATGAAAATTGGAGATGTGTGTCTTGATGATTTTGAAGCCATGTTTACAAGGATATCCTACTATGAAAAATATTACATATGCAATGTGGACTGAAAGTTTCATCACTTTTTAATGTGTTAACCCATGTATTTTAAGGGAACATGATTCTTAAAACATTTCATCATGTGATTAAATATTTTAATGATTCATAATGATAATGAAGTAATTATTTTTGTATTATAAATTCATTGGGAGGAGAGATAATAAAATTAAAGAAGATTATATAAAGGATACGGGATAGAAGATAATGGACGAATTTTGTAAATTTTAATAATTATCGAATGAACCACCCATGTAATTGTTTTATGGGGCCGAGATTTTTTTATAATAAGGAGAAAAGGAAACCAAGTTCATGATTTTATGGGAATTAAAGAAAACTAAAATATGTAATGCTTCCACTATAATGACATTGGTAACTACACAAATGGATTCCTTAAATATCTAGGGAATAAACAATAGAATAATTTGAAGGATAAAGGTTAATAAATGTTTTGTGATACAACTGATGGGGAATGATTAATGTATATATGTATTTGGAACCATTATAAATGTTTTCAAATTTTATTATATGTCATTTACTGGTTATAAAAAGTATGAAATATGAAAGGTTTGTATTGTAGTTATTTTTCATCAAGTATTTGAAATCATTTGTGACCAGTATAGAGAATCATGAAAAGTGATTCAGTAGAACGTTGATTTTTTTGAAAATAAAACCTATAGTTTATGATATACCTTAATATATACCTAATTTTTTGTTTAATTATGTATAAAAAGATGACTCATATGAATAAAAAACAATTTATACATTGAAATACTATTTATCGGATTTTTATGTGATGGATCATAATCTTCTTGAATGGTTACCCATTTAGGAAATATTTTATTTTGTAATTTTTGTATTTTTTTTGAGATTGATATATTACATCAATATATAAATAACAACCTTTTAAGATATAAAGTATATATAGTTCAAGGTGTAATCAAGGAAAATCATTATATTTATGGAAACATACATTTAAATATATACATAAAGTTTGACTTAATTTATCAACATTGGGTCAAATATTATTTAGAATGTTTTCCTATTATCATAATTCTCGATTATATCAATGAAATTTATCTTCACCCATTTCTTATTGTTTTATAGTCAAAAACAATCATTTGATAATCTACTCTAGCACTATCCTTCATAACATGATTATTAAGGTTTTCTTCAGTACAAATGTCTAAATATCAAACATATGATCTCATAATACCAATCCTAGTTATATAACCATTGTAATTTACTTTCTACGTTGTTAATAAAATGTTTTTTAATATTATTTATGGTGTGGGTTTTTTAATAACAGCATGTTCATATAAAAAACTATTTATTACCAAGATCATGTTAAAATTGTGAGTATTTAATTTAATTAATGTGTAGAGAATGATACACCCTAAGACAATAGAATATTTTGAAAATATATTAAATATTATTTTGTCACTAAATTAATTAATATGAAACTCCATGTTAATGTTACAATATAGAAAACACTAATTATGCTTACATCAGATGCACGATCGAGTTTTAACGACATTAAATGGGGTTCATTTTATAAAAATAAATTAGTTAAATATTCTAAATATTATTTATAAAATTCATCATAATTATTGAATTATTATTTAATATATATTATTATGGTGAATTTTCAGTTTTTTATAATAATTTTAATTTTATGATGAATACTGAAAAATACTATATTTTAGTTAAAAACTACAATTACTTTTAAATAATTATTTGAAGTAACTTATATTTAAAATTTATTTTTCATGTAAAAACATATAAATAATAAATATAATAAGACAATTTAGGGCATTGGAATATCAACTATATTGAAATTGGATATAAAAAGTTATTGAAATTTTGATCATTTAAACATTAATACCACACTCTCTCACAAAGTCTTCAAGACTAGAGTTTTTGTTAATTTTCAACCAATGTTATTTTATTTTTGAAAAATATAATTACATATTTAAATTCAGTATAATATTTTTAGTCCAATGTGGTAATATTAATTTTTTACAAAAATGATCAGTGAAAGTGATTAAAATTAATTTTGATGAATAAGGTAAGTTTAAACATAAAAAAAGATAAAACCATAATCTAAAGGGCCAAAATGACCTGAATTCAAATTGAAAATCCATTGGATGCCAATATATTGACAAAATATTTTCTTTTTTGTGGAATTTATGGTTTATTGGGATATTATTAAAATAACGACCCTTATATGAACGGTTATGTAAGTAAAGAGACAAAAATTGAACTTTCCTTTCCATTAACATTTATAAAACATTGAGATAAGTAAAAAACCATATTGTGGGTCATAAATATTGAATGGGTTATTTGTATCATAATAAAATATCATTAATCTTTAATGGTGACTTTTTACAAAAAATGCTTATTTAATGTCAATGTATTGAGTATGTAGTTGACAATTAACTAAAAAATTATATGTTAAATATAACAAGTGAAGTATACTAATTGAATTATTGTCTATATTTATTTTTTAACGAATATATAGTGTTCAAAAATTTAAAACATAGTATCTTATAATTCCAATATTTATATTATATTTTAAAATTAAAATTAAATAAAAAATCTCAAATTTTTAATTATTGTATTTTTACAATAAATGATAATTTTAGAAATGATTTAAAATAAATAGAAAATCTTATATCATAACAATTTATTTTTAATTGTCAAAAATATTATATGTGGTCTATTAATGGACCAATACTTATTTTATAATTACTATATTTACCCATGTACTTGAAACACATTTATTAACATGGTTTGAGTTTAATAAGTATTTTAGAGCATCACATGAACTTATTTTAAAAATATTTTCCAAAAAAATGTATTTTTATTAAATAAATTAGATTTGATATTAATAATTTGTTGTATCTATATTTAATAATAATTCCACATTATTTTATTATTACTGGTTAATTTTTTTAGGGTATAAAAATAGATGATTTAAAGAAAACCTAAATAATAAAATTAGGGAATTATAGATGTTCAAGAACCAATGAATGAAAATACACATATTACAGTGTGTTTTATGATTTAGTAAACCATTAATCCCATTTAACCATTTAATGTTTCATTTTTTAGACACATTAGTTATTATTGAACTCCCTTTAATGAATCAATTTTTTATTTATAAGTGTGCAAGTCCCCCTACCTTATAAAAGGCTACCAGCACTACCACACCCTAACCCCACTAAAACAACTTAATTTCTCTCATGATATTCAAAATTAACATAAAACCCCCTAACATAATCCTGGGATACTACCTTTGTGGAAGAAGCAATCCAGGTAATCTGTTTGGTACAAACAAAAATGAGTTACCCGATTAAGGGGTAATGTATTTCTTCAATATCTTTTGTTTTATATCAATTCTACACTCCAAAAAATCATATTATTCTATGATTATATGAAGAAAGTATAAAAAATATACTAGTAAGTATTTATTGTAATTTTTGTACTTTTATTTACACAAATATCCATGTAATGGGTAGTGATCGTATTGTTTATGTGTAAGGCGAAGAGCCGCCTCACAAAGTGATGATTATTCGTTTCACATTTACTACCTCTCATGGTGGATATTTAAAGGGAAAATATGTTTATATTTGTTATATATTATATTTTTTTATATTTTTTCTTAGTTAATTATTTTATAACACATAAACAAATACATTCCATTTTGTGTAAGAATTATAACATAGTTTGTGGAACTATAGACTACCTCCCCCTCGATGTGATGTTACTCATTCCCACTATAAATGTAATTTATAATGAATTTATTAAATAAAACTATGTAAAATAAATGGCCTATATTTGATATAAGAATCATAATCTAAATATCTAATATTTACTTTCTACTCTTTTAAAATGATAATGAAATGTATGTAGCATCCATGGAGACGTATAACCTACAATCTCCATGAAAGATGCACAATATTTATAAACTCCATATATAATGGATTTTTATAAATACATATATAATGAATATATATAATAATAAAATCATTTATTAAATTCTAGAGATAATGAAATTATGATCTATGTAGTTTTAACAAAAAATTTCAAGTCAAAACATACTTGAGAATACTCTGCAACTAACCCAAAAAATAGTGAAAATAATGAATGATTGTGAACAAATTGACAATAAGTTACTATATTAAAATGACATATGATATTACAAACATTATAATGGTTATTATAGAATTGATTTACATATTTTGAACCACTATATAGAAGTATAAATACCACGCAACAAAATGAAACATAAAGAGATGGATTTTTATCTAAATTTACACTTCATTAAGACATAATTATTTTATGAACCTATTTCACTTTTTATGTTGTATATACATTATTTGTAATTTTATATCATTAATAACATTATAATTATCTTATTATAACATTTATTTAATTATTTTCTATAAGTTGATTATGGTTCTTAATGATTCAATGCAGAATAGGACACATGGGGGTGTTTAAAGACTATTTTATTCATAAATGTATTAATGATCTTTCAATGGTATCTATATTAATTACATATAATCCACTTGGGAAATTTTGATGAACCCATATACATTATAAAATAATGATATTTCAAATGGAATATTATTTATTCGATAATAATAATTTCTTGGACTTGATGAACATGTAGTCACATGGTAAAAAAATTTCATAGAAAACCCCTTTGGGTTTGTAAAAAGATTCATATAAACTATCTTTTTAAAGGTATTGATAGTAGAGTTAAGGTTTTACAATCCTAATAGATTTATAACTAGTATGATTTAAATATTATTTTTAAAGGTCTTGATTGTAATGGTCCCATGTGCAAAGAAAAAATGGAATCCAATAATTAATAATTTCATTTATTGAGAACTTGGTTATTATTATTAACCATAATGGTTTCCCTCTACCTATATATAGATGAATTCTATACATATTTTTAATATTTATGTGGCATGTGGTTTAGTTTCATAGATCGCCATATTGAAATTGCCTTATCTATTTCTTTTATTTCAATGAGTTATAAATTATTTACCTTTAAATGTAGTTTTATTTCCATTAATTCATTATTTATTCCTCTTTACATGACCATACATATAATTTTATATCTCTGTTATAATTTTCCTTTTCCCTAGGTATTATTGAATAAAACATTAAATAAGCATTCATGGATGATGTTTATTTCATTTTATTGTTTATCCAGTTTGGTTTTCTTCTTCCAATGTATTAAGGGTATTAGGGATGAAATCTATATTTACATGAATTCTAAACAGATCGCTCCTTTAAGATTATATTTATTATAATCATGCCATGATAATAAAAATATTACACCGTCTCTAGTTTTCTAGGGCGAGGGAGTTAAATTTATGAACCAAATATAGAATTCTAGTTTATTATCTATATTTATCCATACATTACTAATGAATAAAATAATACATGGTAGTTTATTTTTTTATCTTTTATAATCCTATAATTAATTTTAATAATAAATTTTACTAACTGCCCCATTTGTAAAGATCATATGATAAATATTTATAATCCTCTCTCATCCAAATAATTTAATTTATTTTTTTGGATCATTACTTATTTATACACTCCATTAATATCATTATAGGGGTACCAAACTATTTCATGTGGTCATGAACATTGTAATTAAATATAACTAATCAATGAAATATCATATCATTCATCCATATTAGGTTCAAGTCATACATAAAAAATTATCTAAAAACCACTACATCATTCATTTACACCTTACATTATAGAAGAATATTATTGATTACATCCATATTATGGTGTGGTTCTCTTTAGTAGGGGTTGGTGTGAAATTAATAATCAAATAAAAAAGACTAGAAAATGGGAACTTTTTTTATTCTCTACTTCTCTTTGTGGTATATTTTCAAAATTTTAATCTCATATAATAATAATGGATAGATTTACTATTTCATTATATAAAATCTTATCCTAATGATAAATGTCTCAATGCCTTATTATTAAGGCCCTATATATTTTCCCTAGTAGTCAGTTGTGAAAATATTCCTGTAATAATATTTTATGAATTTTTACCAAAATAGGAATGAAATATCCAAAATCACTTCAATAGAATAATAAATCTTCATTATTGGAATGTTATGTCACACAATGTTATATTAAACTATAAATTTAAAAAAATATTCAAAGTGTAAACAAATAATAAATGATGATTATGGATGTTTTTCTTTGATCTTGATGTCTTCAATATTGTTCAACATGTTCTAGAGATTTATATCAATTGTAATTAACTGTTTGAAAAAAAATACTCAAAAGAAATCATAGTCAAATTAAATTTATTTGTTAAAACATATTTCTAATAAATTGAATAAGAACTATATATATTTGAAAAAAATGTTATGAAAAATAACATTCTAATTTTTATATATCAATAGATGTCATGAAATGATGTTCGAGATCATTATGTGAATGAATCATAAAATAAATTTTTACATATAAAAGATATTCATTTGATTCCCTAACTAATACCTCAGGTTAAATAAAAGAATAAATTAATATTTTTTTAATTATATGATTATTTTGTTGTTTATAATTTTTCATAAACACTACAACTTGTTCATTTATCCATTTGTACATATTTTCATCCAATGTTTATAATTGTTGAATAAATTTCCAATTTCCTTGAAAAATGTTTGAATCAATTTTATAAAAACATATAATATATTAAATTTTTATATATTTTAGGATAATTATAACCAAGTTATTTTTATTAAATTTTCCTTTTATAGAACCTATAAATTCATATTGAAAGACAATCATCATTACAACTGAATCCCAAAAATTATGGGTGATTCTAATTGGAAGGTATGACACTAAAATTAATATAGAGGACATAATAAAATCCAACTGTCACAAAACTTAAATTTTTTTATAGAAGAAATATTTGGTAACATTTTATTAATATTTTCCATGATCTAATTCCATATAATCATGGGTTATCCATGAAGCTTGATTCTAAGTTGATATTCTAGGCCAAATTCGATGGCCCATAATAATATCCCACCATTATCATCATAGAATTAGTAATATAAGAATAAATTTTAAAATTGTTAGATAATTATTAAGAAAATAACTTTAAAAACATTATAAAACAATTAACCCCTCAAATTATATTTTCATGAGGCTTTTTATTGTTTATTTTTCAAAGTGATAAAAGATTTCTCCTATTTTGGGTTAAATATGGAATGTTATAAGTCCTGAAAACATTCCACTACCCTATTACTGGAAATATCAATAGTAACGATTGAAACATAGCTAATTTTGACTAAAAGATCCAAAAATAACCAAATGAGATATTTTTGATGAATGAGTTAGAGTTATTCACATTTACCATTCAATTGAAATTGTATTCATTTGATTTTTATTCGCAATATTATATATCGATTGTATATTGTTCGAATCATAATTGAGTATTTATAAAATATCTTATTCTGATAATATTATTTTCATATTTTTTATTTTGTGGTTATTTATTGTCTTGGGGTAAGTTTATTCACACCAACAGCTTTGAATTTATTCACATATTGGTGTGGCTATTCTATAATTCATTTCACTTCATCAAATCATCACATATGTGTCTATTAATTTATTCCATTGAATATTTTATATCAATAACTAGATATCTCAATTACGTTCTTATATAAGGTATTTTAATGTGTATGTATTATATTTTTTTAAATTCATTGGATTCTTTTTTATGGTTACATTTAATAATTTATTCCATTCTCAGTCTTTAATGTTGTTTAAAACTAAATATTTATAGAAATAACTGAGAAAAAAGTCATGAATTATTCATGATTGTAATTATCCTGGTTAATAAGTGAATATCTATAGAATAAAAATATATTGAATTAATTAATTATTTTGTAAGAAATCTCTAATTGATTGAATAATTCTTTAAATTTTGAAAAAACATCCATTGTAAGATAAATTTGTCTCATATATGACTAAAAATAAAATAGGGTAAACCAATTCCAAATAACATTTTTCATGACTCATCCCCCGGGGACCGTGTCGTGACTACCCCAAGCCTGCCTCTCGAAGGCCAGGGGCTGGCGTCTAGTGACGAAGGCATCATCCTAGAAGTGGTGGTACTTTTCTATGTACTTTTACGCAGACACATTCCGAACCACATACCATAAAACAGAAGGTGGAAAACAAGTATATTAAAATAATAATGAGTTCAAAGTACAACTAAAATCATGTGGGACAGAATACAAAACCAACAAAAATAACTCAAACAATAATGTACAAAAAGGATCTCTAATTTCCATCAGTGGAAAAACTGACATGATATTAAGAATAGTGATTCTACTAGATTATGTAGAAGTATGCCATGTATGCATTTTCCTACTAGACCCAACCTTATCCTAGTCCACTAATACCACCATTGAAGCATCAATATGTTTGGTGTCATTGTGCTTCACTGGGTCCAGGTCCACCAATGTCTATATCGATGCTTCGATCATCTCCACAGGACACGAAAATCATGGGCAGAGCCCATGTATGGGTGAGTAACATGAAATTCATTAGGGCCTAAAAAATGTAAAGACCACACAACAATCATAAAATTAATGAATGAATCATAACGCAACTCACACAAAGAATATTCTAGGGTAGTGATTATACCATGATCCATAATATCACCAATCTTCTCGGTTGAGGGAAAACACTTACACTATCGAGTATAATGGTCATTATAGGTCATACAAAATATCTTCCCACTATCCTTGGAAAATTGTGGTACTCATCCCATAAGATTACTCTGGGGATTCTAGGTCACACAGAGCCACTCCCCATCACGAACCTATCTGGTCACACAGAGATGCCTCCCACATTGGATTAACTGAGGTACTCCTCCTATTGAGAACTATGGGTTTAAATGGTCACATAGAGATGTTCCATAACCTGGGCCTGTCAGGGCACATAGAACCACTTCCCACTAAGTAGTCTTTAGGACTCAGCAAACCACATGGATTCGTAAGTAGCACGCTCGATTGAAATGATCCTCAAGACATTCATCGCATCTCGATGTCCATGAAAGTCCACACAAATCATTCCAAATGATCTTCCTCATAAAGTGGGTCCCAATGATGCTAATTTCTAGTCCATAGGATGCACAGTTTGTAATATATCAGTGTTTTCTTAAACAAGGGACCGATTATGATAGGCCCTGGGCCAGTGGTCCCACAAACATTGGATTAATTAAAAGGACTTGAACTAACCTACTTCGGGTCGGGGGAAGCCTACTCTGGCTGGGCTAGTGTCCAAGGCCCAAACATGCCTCGGTTGACCCGACTCAGTTTGGATGAGGGTTCATCCCATCGGGTCAGAAGGCGACCCAACCTAGTCCATCCCGTCCCAAACGGCATGGGTCAGGACCGTTGGTGCGGGTCCGTCCTACTTGGTCATGGGTCAGGCCCAGACAGCTGGTTTGGGAGAGTGGTCCACTAACCATAGTTCATCCCTCCAAGGAAAAAATTGACATTGCACCATCAGGTTGGGATGCGGCAGCTGAGCCGCATCTGACTTTAGTTGGCCCCACAAACGTGGGGCCCCTCCATCCCTAGTTGATGGACCACGACACGTCCCTGCCATGGTGCGCCGATGAGAGTGCCACCTACACCACCCATGGCAGCTATCATGGATCATATATTATGCCTCCACTGATACTGGCATGCCTGTAAGATGTTCATTAGACCACCGAACACACTCCAGTGGTCTGTTCCTCACGTCAACTGGGCCTATGGCCCCCGAGGATCTCCCTCTTCACCATGAAGGCCTCACATTTTTATATCCATCACTTTGAGGAAATGGTATCCAAGAACTCATGAACATAGGGGTTTAGGCATTGTTTATCTCTTCTCGGGTCCTCTACTTTTGAGTTGTAAATCAAGGAGGAGGTTTAGGGATTAGATTTCAATCATTCCATGCAAGGTTTGAATCCATGATAAAGAATTCCCAAAATATGGTTCCCTACCATATAAATTCACGAATCGTAGATCAACATGTCCATGGTTGATATGTGTTCATAGTTTAGAGAAAAAATATAAGCGTGGGGATGCATTTTGAAATAAAAATCCAACCCCTACCTCCTTGAAATTCGATGCTGAAGCATTTTTCCTTGAGGATTCAAAATGCCGACATCATCACTTTCAGCTCTGTTCATTAAGGTGTGTCGATAACGATGAATATTTATTGGAATTTTTTTTCTTTGTAGGTGAGGAGATTAACTATAGTTTCCTCAGAGAATAATCCAAAATTTAATTCTTCATCCACCAACACGTTAGACAATAAAACAGAAATCACGTTGTAGAGTTTTAGTTACGAAGCGACATCGCATTGTTACAATGTCTCATTTATCAAAACAAACATTGTTGTTACACTTTCAATATTAAATAATTATGTTGCATGATACATTACTTTAATGATCCAAAATAATTCACCCCATCCTTTCATTGTTAATGAACTACAACATCGGCGTGTCACCACTCGTTAGATGAAAAATGAAAATAAAATAACATTTTAATTCTATTTTATTATAACCTAATAATTCCTAAAATAAAAATTTTCTTTCGGCCCTTGGCGGCTGAAATTATTTCCATTTAAGGTGAACCGTGGTTTTCATGTTCAATATTGTCCTTTTATTTTGGATCTGAGCACCATTTGAAAGGATAGAAAAACCCGTTGTGCGTTTACTGAATGTACCGTAAAAAATTAAAAAAAAATTCATGGGCTCTCTGGGCCTCATAATCACGTGTCGTCAAAGTAGATAGTTTTTGAATAATTACTCATATTTTTTTAAAAAATTTAAATAGAATTTCTATTAAATTAAATTCTCCCCACCTTAGGGATTTACGTACACAAAATACAAAACCAAAACTAATCAAACAGATGGGGGTACTGAGAATGAATATGTGCCTCCCGCTCCCATGTATTTTCATGGATATTTTCATGCTACAACCGAACTCATACCAGAGGGATAAACCACCCACATATTACCCACTCTTTTTTATCTATAATTTCTATAGGGAACACTAAAAATATTTCTTCATCATCAATGACCATCTCACCGTAGTCGATGACGTGTGATTGATCCTCCACGTACCTCCTCAACTGCAAAAAATGGGATACATTATTCACCAAGTGCATCTATAGGGGATGTTTTAGGTGGTACACCACCTTGAAAACACTCCTCATGATCTAAAAGGGTTCGATGAACCTTGGAGGTAGATTGTCCCCTAATCCAAGTCATTGTAAGCCTCTTTGTGGTGAGACATGAAGGAAGACATTGTCTCCCTCCTCAAACTTCACAGGTCTCTATCTCCTGTTAGTTTAAGAATTATTCCTATTATGTGTAGTACAAATCTACTTTAGGATGATCTGCACGTTCTTGGTGGTATCTTGTACCAATTCTGAATCGATGAGTGATGACTCACCTAGGTTTATCCTGCCAATGGGAGATCTGTAAGGCCACTAGTACAAGGCCTCAAACGGTGTTTGTAAAATGGTGATGCTATATCTATTGATGTATGCGAAATCTAACAAAGGTAGGTGGTCCTCCCAACTATGACCAAAGTCAAGGAAGTAAGCATCAACCATGTCCCCCAAGTTTTGTATGGTCTGCTCCATCTGACCATCTGTCTGGGGTTGAATAGCGGTGCTCAAATGTAGTTATGTACCGAACACATCCTATAATCCCTTCCCCAACTGGTATGTAATGATGGAATAACTTTCTGAAATGATCCTAAAATGCACATCGTGATGCCGCACTATCTCCTAGATGTAGAGTCTTTCCAATACCTCTACCAGTCCCTACTCTAGGATGGGGTGAAAGTGAGACGACTTGGTGGGTCGGTCAACGATCACCCAATTAGAATCATGGCCTCTGGACATATGTGGTAGACCCTTCAGGATGTCTATAAAGATACCATCCCACTTCCAATTGGATACCTTGTGTGAAAGGGTCAAGACTACTGGAAAATGATTCTTGGCCTTAACATGCTGATTAGTAAGGCATCAAGAAACAATCTTGGCCCCTCCTATATTTATTTCCAGCCACCAGTACTGATGTTAGATTTCCTAGTACATCTTCAACACTCTGAGGTGTACCACTAAAGAGGACTTCTGAAACTCCCTAAAATTCTCTTCATTCAATGTCACTAGTACTACGGTTCACCCTTTGAAAAATATGGTTTTATCCCCACCTATCAAAAATACATAAGGAGCCTATCCTAAAGATAACATATCACGTTAGGACATGTAGTTGACATCCACTAGTTGTGCCTCCATGACTAGTCGTAATTGTGGGGTAGTAACAGTAATCAACTAAAGGAACAAAAGGCTCCACCATCATCCATGAAGGTTATATGCATCATGACTAACTACTATGTTGCCTCACTCAGAAGCTGAAAAAGGGTACTCCTATTGAGCGCTTCTTCCACCACATTTCCCTTACCAGGAGTATATACTATCTCAAAGTCAAAGTCCAATATAAATCTTTCCATTGACACTATCTCACATTCAGGTTCTTCTGGGTGATGATATACCTGAGACTCTTCATGTCAGAGTAAACTGTATACTGCTCACCAATCAAGTATTTATTCCACTTCTTCATGAAAAAGTCCAGTACTGCTAACTATAGGTCATGGGTGGCTTATTTCTTCTCATTCTCATTCAATTATCATGAGTTCGAGGCGATCAATTCTTACAAATCATCAGAACACAACCCAGTAAAGTCCCTGATGCATCACCATAAACTAATTACCCAATGCCCCCCTCTAATTGTCTCAAGATGGGGGAACTAGCCAGTCTCCTCCTCAACTCTTGGAAGCATTGATTAAATTTTTTGGCCTACACAAGGGATGTTTCATCCATGTCAAATAAGATAAGGGTGATGTTACTCTAGAGAAGTCAGGCACAATCGTCCGATAGAAACCACCCAACCCCAAGAAGATTACATCCTATACCATGATCTTGGATGAAACCCAAGAATGATCTGGTTATATCATTAGTGGATCCACTACAACATATGACATTGAGATGACGTGTCCCATAAAGTGTAATTATGAACACAAAAAATGACACATTGAGATATTTCAATAAAGCTGTTGCTCTCAATGTGTATCCAGGACTAACTGTAGGTGTCTACCATGTTATTCCTTTAACACTGTGTACACCAGGATGTCATTGTTGAAGACCATGACAAAACAATCAAGGCAAGTATGGGAGAAACAATGAAAGAGACCAATGAACACTACTTGGAAGTTGGTCATGTAAAATGGTATCATCAGGAACTCATAGTGGACATACGAACACCTAAATTATTTCTTCGATACATCCTCATCTCGCACTCAGAGATATTTCTATCTTGATCTAAGGTCTATCATTAAGAACCACATTTCTCCCTTCAACTGGTCGAAGAGGTCATACAGTCTCGTAGTTTAAACTTATTCTTCACAGTCACCTTCTTCAGGTTCCTTATGTCCCTGAAATAACTCTAAATCTCATCTGTATTTTTGGAAAAAAATCATCGGGGCTTCACATGATGTAATTTTAGGCCTTATGAACCCCTTATCCAGCAAGTCCTGAAGATATACCTATATAACACAAATCTCTATAAGAGCCATCTAATATTCATTTGTGGATATCAGTATCTTATTAGGGTATAAGTAGATAAAAAATTCTAACTCTCCATGAAGATGTGGTCTAAGAACATCATTATGAATAACATCCTCATACTTTTCCACCACTAAAAGAAGGCTCAAAATCCTCTCATCCACTGTACCAAGGGTGAGGCTAGCCAGCTGGTGAGTAATCAACTTCACCCTCTTCTGATAATGTTTATCCTATGTTGCAAGGGTTTCCTTCTCACTGGTGAAGGAATACATGGTCTATTCATCATGGATACATCACACTGTATGGCTAAAAAACCAATCTGAGCATGGAATGTGGATAACCATTCTGTACCCCAGATATCATCATAAGACCTTGATGCTGGAAATATGATATCCCAGCTGAAGCTCTCACCTCCTTCAGTAAGATCACACTACCAGCACCAGCAGGTAATCGTTGAATCATCCCATGTAGCTATATCTAGTAGTTAGGATCGAGCAAACAACTCCCCCAGAATCTATGAGCTATAAAGAGAGTCGTGTAAAGGAATGATTGACTAGAACCTATGAAAATAAGAATAGAAGCTAGGGAAGATAAGACCCAGATCATTCCTCAGATCATCTTTGGAGTTTCATGGTCATAAGCATCAACTGCCTGGAGTTGTGATCACCCCTACCCATCTGCTCCGAGAGGTTGAGGTCGACCACCTAAGGGTGGTGTCGGTAACACCTCAAACTGTCACCCACTGCTTGTAACTCAGCTAGCTCCCCTACCTAGTCCATCCTACATACCTCTTTTCCTTAACCATCACCTCAACCTCGGTGATCCCATGACCATCTGCTAGTAATCCGTATAGTGGGATGACTAGTCACATGCCATGTGTCTCTCCCTGCCACACACGAAGAACATCCTGGCTCCATGCTTTCTCCCCTTAGACTAGGAGCTCAGGACTACTGACCCTGAGTCATGGGTCGGCCTCAAAAATAATTGGCTTAATTGGGCCGACAAGTCTGTTTTCTGCTACCTACTGAAGACTCCACTACCTGGGGTCTGCTGGATGCTCTAGGTGTTGGTGTCTCCGCTTCGAAGAGTCCCTCTATAATAAGGGCTCGCTCTATAACCCTGGTATGTGTATGGATGTGGAGAGACAACATTTATGCCCTGATATCCCACTGAAGTTCTTTCTTAAAGGATCAAGAATAAAAGAAAGGGTATAACACCATGTATGTGGAGTAGCCAGATAGTTCGGTGAACCTCATTGAGTACTTGGATACCATCATGATACACTACTGAAGGAGAATAAGCTCATGAATGATCACAAAGTGTAAGGTCTTGGGAAAATTATCCTACTGTAAATTCCGATCAAAGTCTGTCCAGGTGGGGGTCACCTCATCGTGTGTTTAGGTGGTCGAACTCCACCATATTTCAACTGATCTCTGTTGATGGATGACTAAAAATATCAACATATACTCAAGAAACTTCCTCACTATGTATAATACCTTCTTCATAGCTTTTATCCAGTCTATAACAACCTAAGTATCTATCTATCCATTGAACCTGGGAGGTCTTTGTCTCTGAAACTCATACAGGGCATTGAGCCTACAAATGTTCTCTATCGGGAGTGCCAACATTATATGCTGACCACTGGGTGGTGGTAGCATTGGTGAATCACCTAGTTTGGTAATCTCAAGAAATGGTCCCTAAATGGATGCCTTCTCTCTAGGTGGGTTATCCTCACGACATCGTATTGGGATCTTGAGTAGTCTTCCACATGTAGGTGACCTGAAATAGATCACGATGTACCATAATCAATATATTATACATGGTCAGTAGAGTATTATTCCAAATAACATAAGGAGACACATATTCAGCAAAAGTTTTCATTTATTGAGGAAAAAATAATAATTCAGATTCCTGTTGTACGAATAGTTTGATCGCTCAACGAACATTGGATTCCCCAAATCTAAAATTCTGACTATAAACACCTAAAATTGTGGCCCCAAAACAAAACCCAAACTCTATGTATTTTTGGAAGGACTGACATCCCATTGATACCACTTTTTCATGACCCATCCCTCAGGGCCTATGCCGGGACTAGATCAAGCCCAACTCTACAAGGACAAGGGCTCATGACTAGCACTGAAATAGTCAAACTACACGTGGGAGGAATTTTCTTAAGTACTCGTATGCACACACATTCCCATACAAGAAAAAACACATTTATAGAGGAATAAATTATAAAAAACAAGATTGAGTAAAAAGTATAGTTAAATGTAAGTGGGATAGAATACAAACTGCATAAAAAGAACTGAAATGAAAATGTACCAAAAGGAACTATGATGGATATCCATGGAAAACCCCACCTGATCCTAAGAGTAATGATGCTATTGGAATCCCAAGTAGTTCTTCAAGTACACCTGTTCTTACTTGGCCCCACCTGGTCCTAGGACCCCAATCCCACCATCAAAGAGTCGATCAGTCCTGTCTCAATGGGATCCATCAGGTCCTGGACCCCTAATGTCTCTATCATAGTATTTATAATCTTCATTGAACCGGACACAGATGGGTTGGGCCCGTGTAAGGTTGAGTAACACAAAACATATTAGGTAACCCAAAACAAAAAAGAAAAGTCCACTCAATAATCTTCAAAGTCAAGAACTGTGCACACGATAGCTCATAGGAGGTATATTATAGGGTAGTGATAGTAGCATCATCAGTCATATCGCTGAACTCCTCGGTTACAAGATAACCCCTCCACTATCAAGTATAGTGGGAATGTTCGGTCACATAGTGCTACTTACCACTAACTTTAGACTCTCTAGTTTTGATCCCAGATGTGTACCGTGGGTGTGTTGGGTCCCACATAGCTGCTCCCCATAGTGCGCCTGCAAGGTCACAAAGATATTCTTCCCACCCTGGACAAACATTAGTACCTCTCTTTCCAAGTACCATAGTTTTGCTGGGTCACATAGAGACTCTCCAAACAATGGGCCTTCTAGGTCACATATGGCTTCTTCCCACTAGGTCTTCGTCGAGTAGTCTTTAGGTCCTAACCAACTGCATGGTTCCATACATATCACACTTGTGAGATCTTCCCCTCAATACATTCTACAAACGTCAACATCCATGAAATTCATCACAAATCATTCCAAAAGATCTACCTCAGCAATAGGGTCCCAATGGAAAAAAACATCTTATCAATCAGACAAGAAACATTCAAGATATGATAGTTTTAGAAAATATGGGACCAATTGTGACGGGGCCTTGTCTGACCCGGTCGGACCAGGGTAACCAACCCAGAAAATGGGTCCCACTAACCCCAATATAATTAGAAGATCTCAACCTGAAATAGTTCGGGTCGTCATAATTATAGTATGGCAAGGCCAGTGGGTTAGGTCCAAAAAAGAGTCACTAGACCCGCCCCAGTTTTTCTAACGATCCAGGGTCGCCAGGTCACTCGAAGACTGGGTCTACTCTTTGCTAGCATGATGAGCACGTGTCTAGCCTGTTGTTGTGGGACTGGTAGGCGTGGTGTTTTTTTGGCCCACTAGGGGTGGTTCCGGTCCACCAGTGTGGGTTTGGCCCACTAGGTGCAGGACCATCCCACTGGCGTCGGACCAACCCTCTAGTCTGCGGGACCAACCCAACCTGTTTGGCTTGGGGTGCAGCCTTCTAGACATAGGGTGAGGCCAGTCAGCATTAGCTCATTCTTCCACGGGGAGTCCAGTGGTCCGCACCCAGTTGGGACACGACAGAAAAGCTGTTTCCGGCTTCAGCTGGCCCCACGGATGTGGGGCTGCTCCAACCGCAGTCGACAGACCAAAACATGTCTCCTCCTATGTGGCCCAAACGGAGGCCACCCACTTCACGTAGTTAGTAGTGTTGTGTCTCCAATCCAACATGGTGCATCGATGGGGTCATCACCTCCTCCCCCTTCATCCATCACTGTCACTTTCATGTCGACCGAATGTTCAGCGGACCATTGGGCACACACTAGTGGTCCATTCATCGACCGACTATGCCTACGACCCCCGATGATAGCCTTATTCACTAGGAAGGCCCCATATTTTTCGTTCCATCACATCTAGGATATGAACACCAAGAACGCACGAGAGGTGGTGCTTGGGGCTTGGTCATGTCGGCTCGGGCCATCTTAATAAGTGGTCTAAATCATGGAGGCGGTTATGGTATTGATGTTCAATCACTCCATTCAATATATGAATCCTGGATAATGAATCCCCAAATAATGTTACCCAAATGTATAAACGCACAAATCACTGATCAAACAGTTCATGGGTTATTTTGTGTCTATCTTTTCTAGAAAAAGGGACCAGCGGGGAATAATAATGAAATAAAAATAACACCCCTACCTCATTGACATTTGAGGTCAAAGCGTTTTCACTTGAGGTTTCACGATGCCGACGTCTTCACTTCCATATTCGTTCTTCGAGGTGTGTCAAATACAATGAAGATCCACTAGTGTTCATCATTATTCATAGGAGAGGAAATTTGTTTGGATTTCTACTGAGAATCCTCAATGTTTTCGTTCACTGTCCACCAATGAGTTTTAAAATAAAAAGTAAATCATGTCACATCGTCTCAATTACGCTGCAATATCACATTGTTACTCTATTTCATTTATTAAATAGCATCGCTATTATGATTCCTTTAATTCATCATTATGTTTGTGTGATATGGGCCATTAATGGGAGTCATTGTGTGCCTCGTCGCTACCTTGATGTTGCACCACATTATCGATGTGTCTCTTCTTGTCTGACGAAAAAAGAAAATAAACTATATTTTTAATGTTATGTCATTATTTTCCCAAATTTCTGAAAATAAAATTTTATATTCGGCCCTTTCTATACAATGTTAATTCCATTCTACGTGAATCCCAACATTCTATGTTTAATGTTGTCTATGGATTTTCAATTCGTGTATCTTTTCAAATGTAAGAAAAACCTACTCACACGTTTATTGAATTTACAAAAAAAATAACAAATTCCATTTTGGGCTCTCTGGTCCCCAAAATCATGTTCCTTTTGAGCTCATGGTCTCAAAATAATTCTATATAATTTAATTGAAATTTCAGATAACATCCTAGACATTAAAAAATTATTTATAGTGAAATTTATAAATGATACATAAAACACTACTGTTTTTCAGTTATATATAAAATAATTTATATTGCAGAAGACAAAACAACATTAACCAAACTCATCACCCAAGTAGAGATGCTACATTGCAAGAAGAATGTTACTACTGGTGATGGACTTGAAAAAATAACCATATATTACCAAACATCAATATTGAATGATTTATCCTTTACTAAACTAGCCTGACTCATCAATTGATTGGGATGGATAGACTGATATCATCATATTAAACTCTCTATCATATGTATACACCAAAAAAACATACAATAGAGTACAAACTTTCCAAAACATTAAATTAATAAAAACATTATATCTAAAAGAGAAACAAACATATAGAGAGGGTAAAAATAAAAACATGGATCATATTTTAAACCTAGTAGGATAAAAATACCAAAACAATTCACATGGTCTAATCCATGTGTGACCTCATATCCTCTATAATTCATTGGACAATAGTTTTCATGAAGACAAACCATAGAATGTAATGTCACTAACTTTACATATTTCCTATAAAAAAAATCTACACATTCTTAGAAGGGACCATGTAATGTGTGGGGGGAAAACACATGTAGGATAAAACCATAGATCTATTATATTATTTTACCGAAGGAAACCAATGAAAGAGTTTGGAGGTATAACAAAAACTAAACTACATTGAAAACATACCATGTTTAAATAAACAATTTCGAATTCAATTTGTTTTTCAATTTCAACCAAAACTAGTTTTAGAAAATGAATAACGGATTAAATAAATAATAAAATTCAATGGGAATAAACTATACCAAACCATAATATTATCATAAACATGGGTGGTTTTAACAACAACAACAAAAAACCATACATTTGTGATATGTAAAACACATCAAATCACTGAAAAAAAACCAATAAAATTCATGAAGCATATAGAAATCCATCATGAGTAAGGTGTAATGATATATCCTACAACAATACATATATTGGATCAGTAAAATATTACATGTGTTATAAATTAAAAGTGTAATCTCTAAAAGTCTTTACTAGGACATATACGGGATCTCACAATGTCTATCCATAATCAACCAAGAATATATCATTTTCCTCCATCCCAAAGGATCTATCATATGCATGGAAATAAAAATGATATCTCTGTTGGCCAATTGAATGATCTCACAATGCATGTCTATATTTAACCTAGAAAATAACAATTTCTTCCATCCCAAAGGATCTATCAAATGCATGGAAATTAATATAGAGTCTATCATGGTCTTCCTCCTAGGATTTTTTAATAATACCTGATAAAATCTCTAACACACACCATTGTTGACCCATGCGCTACAAAATTTGAGTACAATCCTTGAATTGTGTTCATCAATCAAAACCCACATCAGAATAGAATTTCATAAATAATCATATTTTATAAAAAAACGTTTTATAATGTAAATTTATTTCTATGTAACCATTAATAATACATTATAAACTATAAAAAACCTTCATTCCATTTTAGAAAATACCCAATCAACAAACTATACACAGTCAGTTTGAAAACCAAACATTAAATATCCACACTTCCTAATCAATCCACGAAAGAAATAAAACATAAAATAAACATAAATCATAAATCATTTAACTACAAATTTAATAAAAATATCATTTTGAAATTTAATGAAATTACATTGAAGATGCCACTAAATAGAGAAAAATAACTCTAATTCTGTTATATGATATTATCCCTTAACAATGATGATCTAGAAGAGGTATAACAATGCCCCACAAACATAAATCAAATCAAAACATACCATTTACCTATATATAGTAGTTTCATCCAACAACCCCTTTTAGGGTTACACATCACAAATATAAAGAATGAATAAAAATTTAGTAGGGGGGAATTAAAAAATAGTAAATCAACATACCTAAATGGAAATCATCACGATTTTTAATAGAAATCTACTACGAAAGACTACAAGAAGAACCATCCCAATGGAGGCGGGATATAAATGAATGCGGGTTAAAATATGGGGAATATGAAAAAAAAACATATGGGTTGATTTTATTAATATTACATTTTAATGATCTGAACATGGTCACATTGTTTGGATATAGGGTTTTGAATACCATGGGCCAACGATGATGGTTCCACTATCAACCAAAAAACATGCCACATAGTTTTACGTAGGACCTCACACTATTTAAAACCCCATTTTTATTCGATAAAAAAAATACATTCCCTCTATGTATAGGGTTAGCGGTTACTACTAGGGGTCATATTGTTTGGAATTTCATACCAAACCATGAAAAAGCCTCTGTCACCCTATGTAGAGCTTTCCCAAAGAGGTCACATGGGATAAGAAACCCATTTTCAATCCACGAACCTATGTTTTTATATTTCTAAAATAACACTCTCCAAATCCTGCAAAATTTAACTCTAAAACCAAATACATTTATAAGTGAAACTCAGAAAAATTCCAGTGATCTAGTGGCTATCACATACTCCCCACAAAACACATTGTTCCATAGAAAGACATCACTAATCTATAAAATAAAATAAGTATGACCACTACTCCCTCACCCCATCCTTCTTATTCTAATGTGTTGTGGATATCTCCACCATGATTCCAAACACAAGGAAAAATGATATCATATTTCTATATATAATCCTATTTTGCACATGAATAATGAAAACAGTTTGGTCTACAACTATTATATCATGTTGAAGTACCATCTCATCCCATTATAGCACAAGAGATAGAACTGGATGGTTTCTCATTTGTTGGGAAATGTAAAATATATCATGGATTAAGGCCATATATTGAGGAAAATAACATCAATAGGATTCCTTCCCAAAACCCATCACAACAAAAAATGAAACGACATAACACATCTCAATCTTCCATTACATTCCCAAACGATGATTTCCCAACCAAATAGATACATGTAATAACACATGGCCACTCATACAAAACACCAATGGATGAAGATGATGGATGGATTATAATTTTTGGGGACTTTTATTGGTCAATATCCACATCATAATATTGCTAACTATTTGTTTCATCTTCTGGATGAGGCTAGTCCCATCAAAGGAATAATCACTAAACTCAACCCTACACAATGGGGATTTACATTACTGCCCCAAAAAATAACAAACAGGGCCAGATTTATAAATTTTTAATAACTTTTATTATAATGAAGCATATAAATTGTCATGTTCCATTCACAAAAAAATTAAAATCAATCACACGTGTCCATAACTGATTCTCAATAGTCTGGTTGGTCTATTTAGACTGACCATGTGTCTGTGGGTGACATGCGTTGGTCACCCTTAACTATGTTCCCATTTCCTCCTAGATTCCCTTCCAAAATAGAGATGTAAAATAGGAATCCTCGTACTATAATATTGTTTCATGATCTTTATGAACCTAAAATCCCTCATCAACATATTGGTTGTTTGGTCCCATTTCGTTTATCGACTACTAGATTGGAAGAGAATGTATCGATTTCATTAGATGATCAATTATCAAATATATGGAATATCTTATTCTTTATGTATGGTGAATCTTGACAAAGAAATCATTAGATATCACATCCCACATTCACATTGTTATTTTATATTAATACAAAAAAATAACTACAATATAATTATCATGTTCGAATCATTATAAGGTCAAGCATCTAGATATGATGACTTCCATAACACTTCTCAATAACGGACACCAATACTAGCCTCTCAAGGTGTAGATCATCATGGTTAGCCCTAGGATAATGAACCCACTATCAAATTGAACCTCCAAAATAACCTATTTATTCATGTGTGAAGGGAAAAATAGAAAAATTTTAAATTAAAGAGAACTAATAGGAGAACAATAAAAACGAGAAGAGGTCTCTCCAATATTTAAGGAACTACTAATATAAAAAAAATATGGGTCATATGGATGATCAATACATAGAAAATTTATCAGAGAGGTGGTAATGTATAGAGTGTCCAAGAATAACATCCACCCATCCTCCTTAAAATATATTATATGATTATAGAAGAGACACATTAGATATCAATAATAAGTAGATTCTTAAATATATTTCACTAAAAAAATATTCATCAAGATTCAATTAACATGTTTCCCTTCACATGAGTATACACGATATCAAATTGAATCAGTTGATTATATTGCACCCAACATTTACATCTTATGTTCTAATCCCTCTATGTGAAAATTTACATTAGTATCTTATAATCCAAAAACAATATACAACACTCCCAAATGAATAATGACTCCATATCATCAGTGCGTGAATAATGACTTCCAAATTTTTTTCATGTGTGGGATAATTCTTATCATGTAGGTGTATCTTCTAAAAACCATATTCCACAACATGTATGTCAAAAAATAGTACACATCCCAAACATTAATCAGAAGATCGAAATAAAATACATATTTTCACCCACGATCAAGAATATTCAAACCTAGTTTAGATTTCAAATGGGTCTTCAACTACTCAAAATCACTTTGGCACATATAATACCACATAAAAAACACCCTTGTCATATAAAATTATATAATGGGAGATGCTATCATTGGGAAGTTCTAAACTAATTTTCTATAACACCAACCAAAATATTCAAAATTAGGGATCTTAAATGCATTCATGGGATGCTCTAAAAGAATGAATCCTCTAATCATCTCAGGATCTAATAAAACTTCTACCTCAACAATTACACGGCCTAGACACATAACATCTTAAATCAAAACCGTGAACATATGACACATGTAATAGAGTAGATTGTATATCAAAATAACCAAAAAAACCTAAATATTTCTATTATTATCTTCATAGGTCATGGAATATTCAAACATTTTAACCATGAACATCCCCTCGAATGACTATAAAAAAAATGGAATATAAAGTTTATTAGAACTCTAATGACTACATGACCATTGGTAAACCCAAATATCATTAAAATTTACTAAAATTGATTATAATAGTTTCACAAGGATATATTTGAACAAAATTATTATTGATCCCTTAGTTAGTGGAACACAATCTCATATTAATAATAAAAAACCAAGAGACCTTTCAAGATAATCAAATAGACCATCAGTCCTATTAATGCATATCAATTCATTAATGTCACATAGTAATTCTTATAATAGTCTATGCATGGTAAATGTATTTTATTATTATTCTATCCAAATACAACTTTTCAAGCCCATAATCATATGTTAGGATATATAAAAACAATATTTCAATGAAATCTAGATGAAATTTTACCTCTTTGATCTTGATAGGATCCACCTAATAAGATGGAAAGAAGAAAAGTATCATCTTGTAGAAAATATCAATGCTAATCTGAACCTATACATGTGGAACCATCATGGAAAATTCATAAACATTTTTGGGTAGTTTCTCACAAACCATTATAATATTTTCCATAGATCACTACTCAACACCACCAATGAACAACATAAACAAATGGGATGGGTTAAACCATGAAAATTATGTAACTAATCATCCCCCTTGATCACTGATTGACATCACTATAAAATTTTTGAGTTCCACTTTCTTGGATAAGTAACTAGATACTATATAGATAACAGTTAATCAGTGTCATAATATTGATCAAACAATCATTAAAAATAATATGACAAAAAGTTTGTAGGAATAAATTAAAAAAATTAAAAACAATCTTCACTTTGGAAACCACAACCCAAAATATAGAAAACATGAAACCATACTCTTTCTTCGTATCTAATTACAATATAAAATGAAATATATATATCATCAACTCATCTCATATACCTAAATCACAAATATTATTATGTGAAATGAGTGGTTGTTTTATTCTATTGGAAAATAAAATTGATTCCATATAATAAGTAATAAAAACAAAATCATTAATGGTTCCTAGATTAATATTTGATTTCCATGTAAATACCTCCACTATATGTTGCCTTCCTAGATAATAATCACCATGTGTCTTCGTCTTCTTGCGTGAATAAACATTACTACGAGTAAATGATCCCCCACCCTTGGATATATCTTACTTCACATGAGGAATCTTCAAAAAAGTGGATCTTAAACAACTCCAAGATAAATCCAACTGATATAAGTGATGGATACTTCTTGAATTCCCCCACCAGTGGGTCATCCAAAAAGTTTACAGGTACTCTGGCATAGTATGTCAACCCTTCATGCACTAATAATAGAAAAAATGAAATACCTCATATGAGACAAAAAATATGATCATGGGGACAGTTGAATTCCCTTTCCACTCCCTCACATAGACACATCGTGTATCCAAATCTATCATGAAGAAGAACATAAACTCGCATCCATAAATGAAACACCTCAAAAATATGTCCTTATAGACAGGTATAACTATTCTATATCATTTTTCTAAATCAAAAATGAATATGTTGGTTTTTAGATGAATAACAATAGATCTGATCTATTTCCCCAAGACAATCAAAAACCACTGATCCATGAGATAATAATTCATGAAGTGATATGAATAAATATGAACATACTCGGTGGATCAAGATGAATAATCCTTCATGAACTATCACCTAAGTGAATCTTATGAAACTCATAGGCCATCACGGTAATTAGAAAACTTACAGGGGCCCACCTAGCTTGCAGTAGACCGATCCACCAAAATCCCAATCTTGACTACAGATGGTACGAGATATAAACAATTACAAATAATATATAACTAAAATAAGAATCAATTTCCCAAAATATATATATGTACAAACCCAACCATCTTCATGTATAAGTGTATAGGACCAAAAATAAAATAATGTAATATCTAGAGAAACTACCATTCATGTAATAAATTATATGGAATACTAAATGGATAGAAAATACTTTCCATAATGTTAATGAAAAAATTAATTCCCAAAGAGAAAATATGCCTATGAAATGAAAAGAAAATAACTTAGAGATCTCATATCCAAATACAGAATCACATCCACCATTCACACTATATTCACCAAAGTATCATTATACCACTTTTTAACAAATAGAAAGCCTATTATGTCACCTTCATACGACATAAAACATGTGAGAGATACCCATCCATGGATGCATATATACATAGCCAATATGAAACTCCAAAAAATATGAGGGAGTAATGGAGGATGCAATATAAGTATTCAACTGAAAAAAAATATAAGAGGAAAATAAACCCAATATTTATATATATATATATATATATGTTCTTAAATAAGAACCCCAAACATTATAGAAAAACAAATATCCATCTCATAGATCATCCAAGGTTGATGAGTCTTTAATCATCTCCCTGAAGTCCAAAAATGATTTGAAGCATCTCATGATTATGAATATGTAACAATTTAGAAAACCCACACCTCACCATTAAGTTGTAAATCAAGGGGATGTCTCTAAATAGTGGTCCTAGTCTCTTGGACTCTATTGGGAACTAATATTTGTCTAGTGGACCCATGACAATATTCAGTCAAGGGGGTTACAATCAATATTTAGGGGACCAAATACATAGTATATCTCGGGGGGATCCCTTTAGTTGGAAGAGGTCCCATTCCCTAGTTGGGGGGTCTACATAGTAGGTAAAGGACACATTCCCAATTGTATCATAGGGATCCATAATGTAGGTAGAGGATCCACACACTAGTGCTTCTGGGGGTACAACTTTGTAAATAGTGGACCCAAAATCTATTATGTTATGAATATTCCACTAACATTATATAGGGCCCACAAACTTGTGTTTCCATGATTTTAATCTCAATATAGTTCAAGGAGTATGCTGGATCAAAACCGTAGTATGAAAATTGGATTTCAAACCCTGAATTATCTCTATTAATCCCGCATGATCATTGTAATCATTAGTTGTCTCTTAAAGATGCTTCACACTTGGAACATTCTAGGTCATATATAGAAATCCATTTTGAAGTCTACCATCATTTTCTAAGGGTAAATATTCCATGAATATGATAATTGTGTGACATATTTTGATTTTAGTAATGTGATATGAAAGGATAATGTTAATAAAAAAAGAAGTGAATAATTTTTATGGGGCCCCCATGAGGTTTGGTCCCACTATATAGCATAGTATAATTATCTAATAGATATGGACTTTCGAAATGTTTCTATACATGGTGTGTAACTGTCCCTCACATCATGTCCTAGCCACCCAAGGCATACTCATATGCTCTCCATCTTTCTAATCATTATAGGTTCTTTCACATGTAATTCTCTATATAGCTAGCCATACTTATGTAATGGATGTTTCTATTGTATTCATTGATTAAAAAACATGTAAAACTACATGGGGTCCTTATTATTTTATAGAAAAACGTATCCTTAAAACCCCTAGAGTGGCACATGGTGTGTGGCCCATCCACATGACATGTGATCCTTGACATTTCCCATA
Organism: Viscum album; assembly: GCA_963277665.1. Classification (NCBI taxonomy): domain Eukaryota; kingdom Viridiplantae; phylum Streptophyta; class Magnoliopsida; order Santalales; family Viscaceae; genus Viscum; species Viscum album. Next base: position 1,119,112,978 of record OY728146.1, read on the forward strand.
ACCCATCTGACACAGCTAAGTGGGGATACGGGATGTGTGATCTTCCGAAAAATAACATGTAATTGATTTTTTCACAGAAATAATGGTTTTTAACATGAATCCCAGATCTAAAATGGTAGCTATTATTTATACCATTTGACAACCAAAAATTGAGGAATTCACCTCTATCTATCATTTCCCATCATTTGATGGAAGGAAAATGGACTCAACCCATTCACACAAAGATAGTATGTATGCATTTCTCCTATGATTACTTCCACAAAGTCTCAAATTCCAATTCAATGGAAATCATTACCCACATACCACAATGGAACTCAATACATATTAAAATCACTATACAAATTGACATTCACAAACAATAATGATCCGCTGGTTCAATCATGCTAATCAAGGTCCTAAAAATGTTGAACTATATCCCATTATTCCAATTATGAATATGGAAAAGAATTGTGGTGGAATAGAACAACAAAATGTGATATAAAAATCATTGGTAAATATTTCATAACCAACTATTTCAACAAGGGGATTTGTGGGTAAGATCATGGAATATGAAAGAATAAATTGTATAAAAACCTAATATGACATTGAGATAATGATAACGGTTTGAATAAAAGGAATACAAAGTATATAATAAAATATTTATGTTCATGAATTTAATGAAGGGATAACCCCACAATTGAGAAGACCTAAATTGATTTTAGATTAGTTGTTCGAGAAGAATTCATTCCCTAGTGATGAGGATGATTCAATGTTTTTTTTCCTTAATCCTACTGTATCTGATCACCGACCATTATCTGATGTTGATTTTATACGAAGGTCCTCAAATAACTCTTAAATTATCATATTTTTTAGATATATAAACAATGATATTTTTTATAATTTTTTAATATATTATTTAGAAATATAATTTTTTAAAATAGAAAAATAATTTATTTAATTATATTAATTAAAAGCACCTGCCAATTACTACCTTAACTGGACATCTGATGTTGAATAACCATAGGTCTCTCTTACGGTAAACACCATGCACAAAATTCAATAATGGGATCCACTTCTTAATTTAATACTCTATTAAATATATATTCTCTAATTTTTTAATAACATTGAGTCCATGAAATAATTGAATTTTATATTTTTATATAATTAATTCTAGGATCAATAGTCCCATGATGATGATATATTCCTAGCACGTAGATCTAAAAACATTTGTTCATATTTTTTAAAGTATTATAAGTAAATAGAGAGTCACTCCATTATTCTCTCCTTTAAAAATTATTCATCTCCATAAAGAACATCCAAGAAATATAGGGATACTAAGAAGTGTCCATCCCCCCTCACCTAGGAGATCCTCAACATGATCATATGATGACACTACACATAAACAAAAGTAATAATCCATTATCACAGGATCCTATCCTACATATCATCAATCACCATTGGGTACTCTATGATGACGTCTCCATCCTCATTTTTCTACTCTCCTTAGTCAATAATTTCTGTAGAGTCTGGAACACATCTATTCTCCTATGATATATTCATGTTACCATGCATGGTTTTTAATTTTGGGTTCAATGGTAGGTGGTATGAAACCTCACCAACCCTCTGTAGGATCATTAATGTATGGATGAACCACAAGAGTATATTTCCTCCTTTTTCCAATCAATATAAGAATCAATATTTGGAGATTCAATAAAACATGGTCTCTCATATATAACTCCAATGGCCTAAGATGTCTTCCTATGTTATATTTCTACAAATTTTAGATTTTATTATTCTTTTCACCAATCACAAGCTCCATAATAATCATATATCATGCCATCTCTATCCTATAAATAGATTCCTATACAGTACTATTCTATCATACATGTGACCAAAATAATCACCCTTATAGGGTCTCAAAAGATTCTATCCTGATATTATAATGATAAATATTGTTATAAAATAAATATAACAATGTTATTTGATCCTTGAAATATGGATGAATGATAACTAGAAACCAGTCATTGTATAGAAAATCTATGTTATAGTGCGCTTATTTTTCCCATCTATATTGTGATGAAAAGAGGTTTTGATTCCCTAACGGGTACTGAATGTCTTCTAAAGGACCTTCTGAAATCGTGTTGTGAATTATACAGCATTTCTAGAAAAAAAATTAGTGAACCCACTGAGGATGGATGATTTCCCAATCACACAACTACCTCCAACTAACCCCTAAACTCAACTCTCTAATGGAAATGATTTTCACCAACATTTTATTCCATTAAATTATATCCTTGATGGAATAATGGTATCTTGATATCAATAGAAGCCCTATCTATATGTACATGTAAATTCCAACCTACTACCACTCCTAAATCTCATGAATATTTAATCAAACTACCACAAATTGGTTTTAATCCTTCACACACTGACATGTCAATCACTAAGAGAGAATCATGGAAATCATCTTCCTCAAAAAAACCCACCAAAACATTAACTAGATACCTCTATACCAACTCCATAAATTGAGATGTGTAACAAAAATAGATGTTCAAAATTACTTCATCACCACCTCTCATAATGTGAATGGAACAACCACACACCCCAATAATACAATGAAGAGATTCCCTCTATCAACAAATTCATCTGGTAAATATTGTGATGATAAATGGTTAATGATAACCTCAAAATCGATGCATCCCAACTGATCCTTCCTCACATGATATATATAAAGGGGATTGAACACCATATATGAAAAATAATATGAAAACATCTCCTCTAATAGGACCAACCTAAAATAATGAAACTTTATAGAAACATTATCTATAAGATGAGATAATCACACCCTACTGGGGGTATCCACTACAGTGTTGTGATACCTATGAGTATATATTATGTCAAACTCAAAGTCACATAGAAACTCCAATGAAATTATCTCTATTAGTTTTAGATCACACTATGTGACGAATTACCTAAGACTCTAATTATCTGAGTGAACCTAAAAGGGAGATCTCAAAATAGAGTGTCTCCACATCCTAAAAGAAAAGACTATCATTGTCCACTATACATCACGATTTCTATTATTCTACTCATTTGGACTCATGTTTCTTGAACAATATTTGTTCAACGAATACTTATTCACTAACATTCATTCATTATCAGATCTAGATTCAACAAAAAACACTATATACTACCAAAACTCCTATGATAGACTCGGAATAGGATCACTACTCAGCCATTGCATTAAATTATCATTAGAATTATGAAATAGCTTAGAATATGTAAACACATTCTCTTTCTGCATATGGGAAGTCAATGGGTATCTAATCTTGGGGATATTCACTACAGAACACTTGCAATACCATTATGATGTTGGAAAACATTTCACTTATGGAATGATATAAGGTGTTTCCCATGTAATAACAATATTAATCATCATTAGTTCCACATGAAGTCCACTATTAGAAATGAAATTCCCAATATATTTAACATCGTAGATCCAAAACTAGAACATCTGGATCTTAATGTGATGTATGTGATCTCAAATCAAATCTATGACAATCCATAGGGGGATTGTATGATTTTAAAATGATATTGAGAGGTTGTGTTTTATATCATTTAATAAAACCAAAAAATATTTCCATTAATGGATGTATGATACGGTTTATCGTATCTATAAACCTAGATGGGGAATTAATCACTCTAAAATGATTTAATATGAACTCAATATTTCCATAAAGACATAAAAATTATAGAATTGTAATATCATTCTTTTTTTCTCTCAAATAGTGGTAGATACACATGATACCCAACTTCGATAATAATATGAGACCTCAAAGGTGATCAATAAGGAGTTCAATCATTGTAAAGGTGTGCATCTTCTTTGTCATGTCCTAGTCATGGTGATGATAATAAAAAAAATAACTAAATACATGACCTACATTATCATGGACAAATAAAGATCCCCAGGGAACAAATTTTTTATAATAAATCCTTTATCATGAATGTTATTCAGTGACACCATCATCTCATAGAGTTTGGTAGGTGCCATTTTATATGTTCAAAAGTTGTCAAAATGAGACCTATGTTTATGTAAAATGAGAAGTCCATCTCTCTCCCTACATTTAGATCTGGAATTTAGTTAGAGAAGATGTCCACCTAATGATACCTAAATGAAGGAATTTAGATTAAAAAATAACACAATTCACTAATGGATAAAGTCTCCAATGTATGGAAGATTGTTTGATGTTTTTTTCCATACCCACAAGTTTTTACATGATATATCTCTCTTGAATGAAGGGGAATGTTTACCCATTAATCCTTATGTATCTCAATTGTTTGTAGTGAAATTCAATCTACACTCAAACCATGGAAAATTGGTACAATCCCATGATTATGTCATTTTCCCTCATTATGACGACTAAGAGTTCCCATGATAAACTCCCTCCAACAAGAGAGATATCACATTACTAGAAGACAAGTGGTATAAAAGATGAATTATATATAGGAACTATAAGAAAAATATACTAGGAAAAACATTTCCTAGGATCTCTATATTTCCCACGAGATGTATGGAGATTAAGGAATGAGTCAAGTATAATTATAATTTTACTAAATTAAGAGTATAATTAGCATTGATCATTCCTCTGACCATCTCATGAGCCTCTAGGTCATAATCGACTATTTAATGAACCTCTACATTGCCCTGACTCCCCTCAACTAAATCCTAGACTAGGCCTCCTGATGGTGGTGGTAGATATAGCTTAGAACAACATTCCACAAATTGATACCACACTCTATGGAGAAGAACATGTCCCTCTACTTGCATTGTGTACCAAGGGTTATACCTAGCATCTCTAGGGAGATTAATTATCATGGTGATTCATCTTTTTAGGTTTCATATCCACATTATTCCTATCATCCTCATCACATTGGGATAGAGAATCATTTTCCTTATGTCCTCGCATATACAATTCATAGAATCTCACCTATCTGAGCTACCTCAATCAACTGTATTTTCTCTATTCCACATAACTAATTTTCTATGTTCTGAGTTAATTAATATTTCCCATTATTCCAAATTCTAGCTCCACCTTCAGGGTTTCACATATATTGGATTCTATCCATCACAAAAAACTTATCTAGATTTACATCATACGTGGAATGAAGAGGGTTAACACACTTGAATGGTTTTTTCATATGAAGAAGTGACAAGGAAAAATTTATAGAATAAATAATAAAAAATCCAGAAAATGGGGTACCATATATGGTTTTTGAATGATTTTGAGTACCCAAAATCTATCATATATCACTATGTTTTCTCTAAATTGTCATTAATTTGAATTACACACAATCATGCTCAGTAGTATTATTCTTCAGATATCTATTTAATGTTTGGATATGAGAGTGATGACACATCAAATTCATTATGAATAATCACTAATATGGACCATCATTTCTATATAAATTACAGTCTACCATTTCAACCATCTGATATGTCACGGTGCACTGAAGTATAACGAATCAGAAAACTAACTCAAGACATTCCTCTACTTTTGTGGGATCATGCTCACTATAAAACCAAAAAATAATATGTAATTGGAACCCAGGGAGTGTAAAACAATATTTTTAATCCATATCCATCTCTATTGGTATAATTTTATGCACAGTGGGAGGGGGTGGTAATTTGTTTCAATCTAAGGGAATGACATCGAGAAATTACCAATGAACTGTAGCATCAGCACTCTTTAGATTGTAATCATGATATAAAATCATTACCATGAGTGGTTATAATCATTTAATCATACTAAATGTAATCAATACAAGAAACTAATATGTGATCAAATATATATGGGGTTTTTACCCATGAATTATATTAGATGTACTCATTACTATATGATGCATGTACCAGTGTTCCCTATAACCAATATATTAGTAAGATGATTCAAAAAGAATGTAATAATTGTGTTGTTGAAAAGATACATCATCCACCACAAATAAATTATATTTCCTAGATTTAAATCCATACTCGAGGAACTGAAACAACATTTCTGAAAGTCCAAACCAAATCATCCTAAGGGTAAAACTCCAAACACCATCCTATGTAGTGAACTCTTCTAATACAAATCAGTATCGACAAGATATATCAGTGCATTCCCTACTGTTGGAGTAACATTACAAGAAATCCCCAAGACCTCCCATATAGTATAGGGAATTTAAATAATTACTGATAAAAATTACTAAATGGGTGGCCTTTCCCAAAAGTAGTTGTATGAAAACACCAAACAATCTCCATGTAGAAATTTGAAGGTACATATATAAATGATAATAAAATATAGATTACATAATTATCTTTTAATTAATATATAGGAAATAAATATCAGTGTGATAGTGTAATATAAAATATAATGTAAAAAAACCAACCTACAAATGATTTCCCAAATAGAAAAAACAAGAATAGAAATTCTATGAGAGGGCATTAATCATGATCTCGAAGTCTAACCCCGAAATTACAACTATGATCTAAATTATAACTATTTTCCACTGAAATTACAACTTATTTGTATGTAATCATTATGATAAATTACATGTGTAGAAAATCCTATGATGTTTTGAGTATATACATACCCAGTACGACACGCTAAAATTTTAGAAGGAGAAATTGAAGTCATCCTAATAGTAGTAAGGTCATCCCAATTTAAGGGGGAAATTAAATCCAAAAATATATATATCATCCAATAAGGATATCATATAATATATAAAAAGGGGATAACTATCTCACATCCCATCCATGGTCGATGAGTCTTCCAACAGTAGCACGAAGTCCAACTTTGTTGACTTGTATCTCACGCATCTGAAAAAATCAACATTTGTAGGACCCACAACTTTTCTCAATGATAGAAATTTGAGGGAAAAATCGATAGATATATGACCCAGAAAATTATTCATTTGGGGGATCATCTCATTAAGTACAGGAAACAATACCTTAATCTGTCAAAAGGTTTCAACTTTGTAGGAAGAGGACCCACAACCTACTCTATTCGGGGTGTGTCAATCAGTAGGTGGAGGACCCTTTACCTAGACCATAAAGGGGTACATCATATTAGATAAAAGAACCATATCCTACTATTTTAGGTGTGGCACATAGTTGGTATCAGACCTGTGCCTTTGTGAATCATTGGGGTTTCACTCAATAAATTGAGGTCGCATGACATACTTTGTCAAGGGGGTGAGTCTAAAATATAACAAACCTACTTTTATTAAAATCATAAAAAAGATTTATTACATAAACTCCTCACATGTTACAACATATAATATTAAGAGTTATTGTTTCTTTGGAACATAAAAACATTACATAGATACATGAAGCACGAAACACAACATCTTTATTGAAATCTTCCTTTACATGACCACTACATTCTCTCGTACATAGCATTTCAAGGGATACCATGAGGACATGCGTAAGAAAAGGTTGAGCTATAAAGAAAAGTAAGGGAATAAAAATTTAATAAACTAAAGAATACGATACATGTCAGAGAATAGGAATATTAATGAAGCATAATAGAAACATGAACATAAAGGCATGATAAAGCAAGATAATCATAACATGGTAATGTGGAAACATAACTTAACATGGAATTATCATGAGCCAAGTCTCATTTCACATGGATCAGGAGTAAACCCTCATTGCACATGATTAATGAGTAAAACCTAGTTGATCATTAATTAGAATGAGTCCACCACAATTTCACATGATGTATCATAATATTATACTCCACCCAATGAATTTGAGCACAATCTGGGTGCACCCCCCTTAAACATTTAATTTCATGCATAAGTGTGCCACATGAATTATATAAAATGGAATCAATCAAAATCATAAGTTAAACCACAATTAAGTAAAGTGGAAAAAATACATTAAAGTATCATTCAATATGTATATGTGCATAAATGTGAATAACCAAGACAGATATATGGGTATGGTATTCACTACACAATGATCATGGTTTGGAAAAATGAGGTGTAATTTCCCTAGCATAATGGAGTGACATAATGATTCATTAAAATGGTTGATGTGATAGAAAATGGTGTCACATAATATATACATGAAGTAGACAGTATGGGGTCATATAGATATCAGTCCCAAAAAACATAATGTAATTTTGATTCATAATACAAAATAATTACTTGGATGTAAAATAGGAGAGAGAAATCCCGTAGGGAATTTTGTTACGCTAATAGGTGTACATGATAGGAATTAATTAGAGAGAAAGGGGTCTCCTATAACGAACCAAACTTCCATTAATGGAAATCCCTCTTGATCTAAATAAATTTCTCTTTATGTTAATTTTATATATATAATGTCAAATATTTTTGTTTTATGTTAAGAATTGTGACGGTTACTAATATAGCTATTGAACAGTGATCAGATGATTAGTATAAATATAGGGTATCAACAAGTCCAATTTACTCAGACATCGGAAATGAAGGCCTTATCTAGTATATATTCCCCATATAAAGCCCATTTGTCTGAGCTCAGAAAGGATGTTGCGTCTTTGGGATTCGCTCTTGACCAAGCCCCAGCTGAGTTTGAATATGTTAAGCTCAAGCAGGACAACCAACGAGAGAAGTGGATGTTGATAGAGATTACCACCCGAGAAAAGTTATCCGAGCTACCCCAAGAGTCTGTCACCATCGCACACCATACTCTTCGGTCTTATGCGAGTGTTATAAGGGGTTATGTAACAAGACCTTAACACTATGGTTTTATACATTATTTTTGTATATAATAATGAATATACATTAATTTTATTATTGTTACCTTGTAAATAGTTTTTAAAGCACAAATAGTATTATTAGTTAATGTTCAAATAAGAAATTTATTTTGATGAATTAATATATTTTTAATTAAATAATATTTTAATAAAATATAATAATTATTTTTAAATTTATTTTTATTAAATATAAATGATCATATAATTTTATGAATGAAATTGTAATATTTAGTAAGGTTTGAAAGCCATTTCTGTCAAAAAGAATAAAAATCCGATAAATGTTGGTTTATATTTTTAAAATTAAAAATTAACATATTTAGAAAAATATTTAGATAATATGAATATTATTTCGGGAATCAAGACATCGAAAATACCCAAGAGTGAATTTTTCATAATTTTTTTAAACCGTCAGTTTGTTTGTGTATAAATTCAATACTGTTTAAATATATAATGTCTTTAATGAAATCATAATGACCCAATAGTGAAGTAATAAAATACTTTAAACTAAATTTTCAACAAATATATGTTTCAAAATTAATATAATGTAATTTTGGGTTTTATTGGTTTATTTTACAAAGAATTAGAGGACCCTTGAAGACTTATTAATCATTTTGTCTTTTTAAATTGTTTTCCTTGGGAGTGTGACTCACCTCCACATAAGAAACACCTTTATTTAAAGAAGTTTGGAAATTTACCTTATAAAATATTGTTTTCCACTTCCATTTTTCCATAATACATGGGAAAAAACCGAGGGCTGGTTTGTGGTTTGGATTAGTTTAATGTGAATGTCACAAACCTAATTAATAAAGAATTCCCTCACCTTTAATATATAAACATAACCACGCTCCCACTTACTCATAACCCAAACCATTATTAGTTCTTCCAACCTCTTCCCTCCTCTCTCTATAATCCTCCCAAGGTGGCCCGAGCTCCCAATAATCCTTTCTCAAGCCTTGGGAAGCACACTTTATTTTTGTTTCTCATTTTTGTCCAATATTCATTAAATTGTAATGCCCTTTAACATTCAATTATAAATGTTGGGGTATGGTTTCTCACATACTCCATAATAACATATTTATGTTTGAATGATGGGAGAGACCTTTTTCTCATTAAATTCCTCCCATTTACACCTGTTACTATGCCAAAATTCTGAAAGGAATTTCTCTCTCCTCATTTACATTCTTGCAATTCATTTGTATCATGACTGTAAATTCCATTAAATTTGTTGGGACATGTATATATATGACCCCTTAATTTCCATGTCAATTAAATATGATGAGACATACCTTTCTCTTTCATCAACCATTTTTATGAGTTCGTATGTCACATGGTTATGCTGCCGAAATTGCACCGTGCTCTTCCAAGACAAAGTCATTTTGTAGTGAATACCTTGCCCAATTCCCTATAAATGGTGTTAACATTTATGGACATTTACATATTGTTTAAAGAGTTTCATAAATTTATTCCACATTCGTTTATCATGGAATAAATGAATATGTTGAATGATTCAATGTTTGAAGATATGTGTGGATCACTTATGCATGAAATGAAATATTTAAGAAGGGTGCACCCTGCTAGTGCTTCAATGCATTGGGTAAAGTATAGTATCATTCTATGTCATGTGTAATGGGTGTTTAATTATGATAATTCAAGTGAAACGAGTGATTACTCATGCTTCATGTGCATCGAGGGTTTACTCTTGCTTTATGTGCCATGAGGTTTTAATCATGCTCGATGAGCAAGGAGCCTTGGCTCATGCTGATTCCATGTTAAGTGTTGATGAAACATTTCCATGTTATGATTACCATTCTATATCATGTCTTTATGTTTATTCTTCTCTTATTTTATATGGAAATTATTTTTGTCTAACATTTATTATTTTCCTCGTGTTATTCCATGATTATTCTATTACTGTGCTTTATAGCTCACCTTTTTCTTATGCATGTCCTCAGGTTATCCCATACAATGCTAAGTACGAGGGAATGCAGTGGTCATGTAAATGATGTTTTCAATAAAGATATTGTGTTTCATGTTTTAAGTTATTATGTAATTATCTTAATAACCAAATACACTAGACCTCTCGATATTCTATTTTGTACCAAGTGATATTTTTGTAATAAATAATGTTTAATTGTGTAATAAAAAGCAGGGTTTTCATAGTTGGTATCAGATGATAGGTTTAGTTATTTTTAGGATTATGACTAGAATACCCTAGTATATCCTTAGAGACAGGAATATGTATAATAAAAACATCCCTAAGTTTTGGTGTGTATTTAATAAGTGTTTTATCAATCAAATACATCCATGTCTGGATACAAGCAGGTAGAGGCAGATCTGGAACAACTGTATCATAGGGTAAAACCCTAAAACACCACATTGATCTAAACTTGAACGGGAACTGGTGCACAATAATGGTCCTTGATGCACTCATGGATATGACACTCCCAGGGGATATTCTTTGGAAAATTTAAGAGGTTAGTATGAAGCATTTTTAATGGACAAAAAAATCCCTCAGAATATATGTTAGGAAATAGATCATGGATAACATAGACTAATGCCAATTGATTCATATGATAATGAAATAAAAGTTATTTATAAGTCATCAATTTTTTCATTGTATTAACCTTTATTTGTTACCCCTAACTTTTTTTAATTCCAGCCAGTGTTCGGTAATAGGAGGACTAAGGAAAAAACCGATGTGAATATCAATGTGATGAATGTAATAATGAGATGCCCAATCCAATGGGAGTGAGAATCGCGAACTTTTTCACAGATCCCTCTCAGATAACTCAATCAATGAATAAAAACATGGATCAAGAGAAACGTTCACCCCCCCCCAGAAAGAGAAAGTCACTATTGTGAGCTTTAGGAGAGAGAGGCCTCTAACTTTTAATTGATCATCTGATCCCTCTATCGTTGAACAATGCATCAACTCCATTAAAAAGATCTTCTCTATATTTCAATTTTATAAAAAGGTTTTCAAAGATACTTATCGTATGGAGGGTTAAGCTGATCAATAGTGGACATTGATCAAAAAATTAAATCCTGAGGAGGAAATCGAGGCTTTGGAATAGAAGGATTTCGGGAAGATGTTTTTCGATAAATATTTTCCGTTCACCCTCCATATTAAGTTAGAAAGGGACATCCTTTCCATAAATAAAAAAGATGACGAATCTGTTGGAGCGTATGAGGAAAAATTCACAAGGCTTGTACGGTATGTATTGTCTTTGTCGTTACCCCTGAATGCAATGTTGACCGCTTCTTTGGTGGGTGGAATCCTAGCCTACAGAAAGCGCTGGAGATCTGAGAATCTGACAACTATGTGGAAATTTTACGATGTGCCCTCAAGGTCGAAATGGATATAAGACAATCTCAGGGGTATCAAGGGGATAAGAAGCATAAGGTGGACTTCAATACTAGTGGTCCGATGGATAAATCAGATGGTTCATGGAAGATCCAGCACCCAAATTTCCAAAGGTGCAGAAAGAATCACCCTAGAAATTGCATGAAGGGGATGAGGAAATGCTTTTGGTGTAGAAGATAGGGGAACCATACAGTTAACTGTCGGAAAGAAAGACCCACAGCTATGATAGAGGAGAGTAAGTCTTGTTCAAACCTCAATGCATGGTTCATTGCTCCAACTACAAATAACAAAGGCATCTTACAAATCAATTTCCTATGACAAGGGTTTTCAAAGGCAACCAACAACCTCCAAGGAATCAAGGGATAGATTTTTTCATCACTACTACCGAAGTGAAACCCGACAAAGAAGGGGTGACAGATATTCTAGTTAATCATTCATGAATTGATAACTTACATTTTTATTCATGTTCTACACTTTTTTTATCTGGAATGATTACTAGAACAATCCCAACACCACCACTAATCATGGGAGTGAAGATGTTAGTTAGTTTGGAAAATGGGGAAACCACTACATCCCATGAATATAACTCTTCCTCTGTCATAATATGTGGATTGAACTTCCTGGAGAACCTCTACATACACCCTTTGGGGGATTTTTAGGCAATTATTGGCATATATTGTCTTTCCTTATATAGAGACAAAATAAATTTCCATGTGAGGGAAATCACTCTCCATGTGGAGAATCGACACACGATTGTATACAATTGCAAGGAGGAAGATGAATCTTCTTTAGATGCATCCTCCGAAGCATGGATATTACTGACCTATGATCAGGAGTATCTAGATTTGATTATTGAGTCCATGGAAGAAACCATCCTTTAAGACATGCCTATTTTGAGGGAATTCGCTGTAGTGTTTCTTGTGGAATTTCCTCGTCTTCCTCCTAGAAGAGATGTTGAATTCTCAACTGATCTTATTCCTGAGGCATTGCCAATATCATAGACTCCATATTGAATGGTTTTTGTGGAGCTTGAGGAGGAGTAGAAACAACTATAGGGGAATCTTGAAAAATTGTGTATACACTTAAGTGATTCACCATGGGGTGCGTCAGACCTCTTCGTGAAAAAGAAGGATGGGTTAATGCGCCTTTGAATCGATTATCGGGAGCTTAACAAAATCACAATAATGAAAAAGTATCCTCTCCCGTGAATTGATGTCTTGTTAAATCAGTTTCATGGAGATCAATACTTCTCCAAGGTGGATTTGTGTTCGAGATATTATCATGTAAGAATGAAGAAATAAGTTATCCCCAAGACTGCTTTTCGTACAAGATACATGCACTATGAATTCATAGTAATGAATTTTGGACTCTCTAATACTATAGAAATCATCATGGAAATGATGAATATAGTCTTTAGAGATTACCAAGACAAATTTTCGGTATTCTTTATAGATGTTATTCTAATATACTCCAAAAGAAAGGAGGGTCATGAGGAGCATCTATGAACTGTATTAGGGACCTTAAGGATGGAGATGCTCTATAAAAAGTACAAAAAGTGTGAGTTATGGTTAAAAGAGGTATCATTATTTGGCTATATAATCCCAAGAAATGGGATATCTATGGTTCCCTCCAAAATATATGAAATTGAGGGATGGTTGAGGCCAACATCGGTAATAGATATCCATAGCTTGTTGGGGTTATCTGGATATTATCAATGATTTGTGAGAAATTTCTTAACATTGTCCAACCTATTACCATGCTAACTCTGAAGGGAGTAATGTTTTATTTGGAGTGATTTTTTTGAAGAAAGCTTCATGGAGTTGAAAAATGAGGCTAATCACTGGGCTCGTGCTCACTTTACCCACAAGTGGAGAACATTTTGTTATATTCAGTGATGCTTCGAAGAACGGATTGGGATTTGTGTTGATGAAAAATGAAAAGGTCATTGCCTATTGTTCAATGCAATTGAACATTCATGAACCGAACTATCCCACACATAAACTTGAGTTGGCTACAATGATCTTCGCTTTGAAAATTTTAGTGGCATTATATATTTAGGGAGAAGTGTCAAATATATACGGACTACAAAAGCCTCATGTATATATTCACATAGAAAGAGAAGAACTTGTGCCAATGAAAATGGTTACATCTGATCAAAGAGTATGACTAATCAATCCATTGCCACCCTGGGAAAGAAAACAAGGTGGCGGTTTCCTTAGGTAGAAAGGACCCAATGATTCTATCAGTGATGGGAATTTAAAAGGATCCAATATTCTTAGATTTGGTGAATATGGAATGGGAATCACAAAGAAGGGAACATCATTAATCCTTTCACAAATAATTTCTCAACAGTCCCTTTTAGAATGGATAAAGGATGCTCAAAGGGATGATATGGGAATTCAAAAAAAAGGTGAAGCTATCAGAAAATGGAAATCCTCGCAGTTTAATGTTAATGAAGAAGGAATTATGAGATTTGGGAAAAGACTATGTGTTCTATCAAGTCCGGAGCTGAAGAAGGAACATTTGGATGATGCACATAGTTCAAATTTCTCAAATCACCAAGGAATCACAAATTTGTATCGAGATATCTGAGAGAATTATTGTTGGTATAATATGAAGAAGTAGATCACTGAATATACATTAATGTTCTTGGTGTGTTATCATGTGAAGGTCGTGAGACAGAAGTATAAGGGGATGATGAAACCATTTTCTATACCGGAATAGAAATGGGAGAACATCACCATAGACTTTATCACCAGAGTTTAAAAGTCATCTAAAGGAAACAATGCAATCTGGGTTGTTGTGGATCGTCTTACAAAGGTTTTACAATTCATTTCTATTTAAGAGGATTTATCCATGGATCAACTGGTATGTATATATATCAGGGAAGTGGTAAGGCTTCATGGTGTACCACAATCAATAATTTCTGATGGAGATTCGTGATTCAACTCTAATTTTTGGAAGTTTCTTCAAAAGCTATGAATACTGAACTAAACTTCAGTACGACCTATCATCCTCAAACTGATGGCCAATCCAAGCGGACAATCCAAACACATGAGGACATGTTTAGATCGTGCTCAATGGACTTTATAGGAGTATGGGATTAACATCATCCTCTAGTTGAGTTATCTTATAATAACAGTTTTCACTTGAGCATCCAAATGGCATCATATGAAGCCCTTTATAGGAAAAGGTGCAGAACACCAGCATGTTGGGATGAGGTTGGTGAGCGTAAGCTGTAGGGACCAGAAATGGTCGATGAAATGGTGGAGAAGGTGAAAACCATTCAGCAACATATCAATGTTGCCCAGAGTCAATAGATGAGTTATGAAGATAACTATCGATGAGACCATGAGTTTAATGTTGGAGACATGGTATTCCTATGCATATCTCCATCGATGAAGGTCATGAGGTCTGGAAAGAATGGGAAGATATGTCCGAGGTACATCATCCCCTTTGAGATTCTTGATTGTGTCGGGGATGTGGCCTATAGACTAGAACTTCAACATACCATGGACAATGTACATGATGACATTCTTGTATCCCTCTTACGGAAGTACATACAGGAGCCTTCATGTATACTCTCTTGAGATGTGGTATGGTTAGAGGATGAAATTTTTTATGAGGAGAAACTTCTGAAGATCATATGTTGTAGAGAAAAAGATCTATCTAATAAGACAATGTACCTCATCATGTTATTGTGTAAGACCACTAGTTTGAAGAAAAGATGTGGGAATTGGAGGAAATGATGAAGCAGAGTTACCCAAATCAGTTTTAGTGTAGGAAAATGTAAATTTGAGGGAGAATTTTCATAAGGGGGGAAGATTGTCACGACCCAAACTATCATTAATGGAAATCTCTATTGATGTAAATAAATTTCTCATTTTGTAAAATGATTATATAAAATGTCATCTTATTTAGTTTTATGTCATGAATTGTGACCATTACTAACATATTCATTGAACAATGATCACATGAATTGTATAAATATAGGGTTTTAACAAATCCAATTTACTCAGACAAAGGAAGAGATGGAATCATCCAATAGACATGCCCCATACGTAGCCCATTTGTCATAGCTCAGAAAAGAGGTTGCGTCTTTGGGCTTCACTCTTGAAAAAGCCCAAGTTGATCTTTAATATGTTAAGCTCGAACAGGACCACCGATTAGATAAGTGTAAGTTGATAAAGATTACCACTCGAGCAATGTTATCCGAGCCACCCCAATAGTCTATCACCATCACACACCGTACTCTTCATTATAATGCAGGTGTTATAAAGGGTTATTTAACAAGACCTTAGAACTATGGATATGTACATTGTTTTTCTATATAATATTGAATATACTTTCATTTTATTGATGTTACATTGTAAATAGTTTTTAAAGCCCAAATATTATTTTTAGTTAATGTTCAACTAAGAAATTTATTTTGATGAATTAATTGATATTTTAATTAAATAATATTTTTATAAAATAATAATTTTATTATTAAATTAATCATTATTAAATATAAATTATCGTATAATTTTATGAATGCAATTCTAATTTTTGTAAATGTTTGAAAGCCATTTTTGTCAAAACCCATGAATTTTTTATAAATGTCATTTTTTATTTTTTAAAGTGAAATTAAATATATTTATAAAATTATTTAGATAAAATGAATATTATTTTTCAATTTTGGGCATCAAAATTGTCCAACAGTGAATGTTTCTTAATTTTCTGAGACAGTCAATTTTTTTTGTAAAACTTAAATACCGTTTAAATATATAATTTTTTTATGAAATCATAACAACACAATAGTGATGTAATAAAATACTATAAAAATTATTTTCAACAAATATATTTTCTTCCATTAAAATAATGTGATTTTGGGTTTTTTTATTTATTTTACAAAGCTTTAGTAGACCCTTCAAGACATATTAAACATTTTGTTTTTTTAAATTGTTTTCCATGGGAGTGTGACTGACCTACACATATGCAACCCCATTATTTTAAGAATTTGGGACATTGGACATATAAAATATTGTTTTCCACTTCTCTTTTCAAAAAACAATGGGCAAAAACTATGGGTTGGTTTGTGGTTTTGAATAGTTTAATATGAGGTGTCCCAAACCTAAATAATAAAGAATTAACTTTACTTTCCTATAAAAACCCACCCAAGATCCCACATCATCCTCACTCAAATCCATTTTATTTTATCCAAACTCTCCCATCTCTCTCTATAATCCTCTCAAGGTGGACCACGCTCCCAAAAATCCTCTCTCAAGCCTCTCTCATGCCTTTGGAAGCACACTTCCTAGTAATGGTTTTTTTCTTCCTTACTCATTTTTGTCTAAAATTATTTAAATTGTTATGAACTTTTAATTTAAATGATAAACGTTGGGGTATGTATTTTTACCTCTACCATACTTCCATATTAATGTTTGATTTTTGGGATACCCCTTTCCCTCTCATTAAATGCCCCCCATTACTATGCCGAAATTTCGAAAGGAATTTCTCTATCCTCATTCACATTCATGAAATTCTTTTGTATCATAAATATAAATTACATTACATTTGTTGGGACATGTATATATATGACCCCCTTACGGTCTATGTCTTGTAAATATGATGAGACACCTCTTTCTCTCTCATAGACCATTTTTATGAGTTCTTATGTCACACCGTTATACTGCCAATATTTCACCATGCTTTTTCCAAGCCAAAGTCATTGTGTAGTGAATACCATGCCCATATCTCTATCAAAGGCATTCACATATATGAACATTTAATTATTTTTTAATTAGTTTTATGTATGTATTCCACAATCGTTTATCGTGCAATAAATTAATATGTTGAATGGTTTAATGTTTTATAATCTATCTGGCACACTTATGCGTGAAATGAAATGTTTAAGAATGGTGAGCCCTAATAGCGCTCCAATGAAATGGTTAATGTATAGTATAATGATATGTCTTGTTAAATGGGTGTTTACGCATCATATTTCATGTGCAATGAGGGTTTACTCGTGCTTCAAGTGCAACAGGGGTTTACACATTCTTCATGTGCAGTGAAGGTTTACTCATGCTCCATTTACAATGAGCATTGGGTCATGCTAATTCCATGTGAACTATTGTTGCCACATTTCCATGTTATTATTATCATGGTTAATCATGAATTTAGGTTTAGGCTTTTCTTGTGCTCTATTGATATGCCTATTTTCTATCATGTATTGTATTCCTCATGTTATTCCATGATTATTCACTTACTAGGCTTTATAGCTCACCATTTTCTTATGCATGTCCTCAGGTTATCCCATGAAATGCCAAGTACAAGTGAATGTAGTGGTCATGTAAAGGATGTTATCAATAAAGATTTTGTATTTCATGTTTTATGTTGTTATGTAATGATCCTATTCCCCAAAGTCACTAGACCTATCGATCTTCTAATTTGTATCAAGTGAATCTTTTGTAATAAATTATGATTAATTTTGTAATAAATAGAATGGTTGTCATATCTCCCATCATCAAAACATAAATAGGGATGTATGGGGGAGGTGATAAATTGTACTCAGATATTTCTAATTTTAAAAAACATATAATAACATAAGGAAAATTGTAAAAATGAGAAACTATGATATCCCTTACATTAAACTGCGATCCCAAAAGTTTGAGAGAGGCTCTAGGGGGCTTCTTCTGAGCTTGGGGAACCTTTGGTGGATTCTATAGATATAAAGGAAGAGGATGGATGAACTCCAAAGTCTTTGAGTAATGATTAAGTTGGAGCTTGGGTGGGGTTTTATAGGAAAGGAAAGGACAATCTTTATTATTTAGGTTTGGGTTACCACACATTAAACTAATCAATACCACAAACCAGCCCAAGGTTTTTGCACATTTTTTTTTCAAAGATGGGTGGAAAACAATATTTTATAAGGAAAATGTCCAAAATTCTTATAATAATAGGGTTTCTTATGTGTAGGTTAGTCACACTCTCAATGAAAACCATATAAAAAGACAAATGTTTTATAAACATTGATGAATCTACAAAAGCTTTGTAAAATAAATCAAAAAATACCCAAAATCACATTATATTAATATTAAAACAAATAATGGCCGAACATAAAGTTTATATTATTTTATCACGTCACTATTTGGTCATTATGATATCATAATGCACATTATATATTTAAATAGTATTTAATTTTTACACAAAAAATCAACTATCTCAAAAAAATTTGACAAATTCACTATTGGATAATTTTGATATCCTGATTTCAAAAATAATATTCATTTTATATAAATAATTTTATAAATATTTGAATTTTTATTTTTAAAATAAAAACCTACAGTTACAAAAAATTGATGGGTTTTGACAAAAATGTCTTCTAAACCGTAATAAAAATTTCAATTTGATTGATAAAATAATATGATCATTAATAAAAAGTAATTTAATAATAATAATATTTTATTAAAATATTTTTTTAATAAAAAATTTATTAATTATTTAAAATTTATTTCTGAGTTGAATATCAACTAAAAATACTATCTGTTTATTTAAAACTATTTACAAAGTAACAATAATAAAATTAATTCTCATTATTTATACAGAAATTACGTACATAGTCATAGTGATAGGGTCTGGTTACATAAACCCTTATATAACCCGCATAAGACTGAAGGGTAAGGTGTGTGATGGTGACATACTCTTGTGGTGGCTTGGATAACATCGATCGTTTGATAATCTATATTAACATTCACTTCTCCTGTAATCAGTTATACCCAAGCTTAATATATTCAAGCGCGGATTGGGATTGGTCACGAGTGAAGCCTAATGATGGAACATCCTTTCTGAGCTCTAACAAATGGGCTTTGTATGGGGAAATTCTACTAGATGAGGCCATTATTTCCTTTGTCTGAGTAAATTTTATTTGTTAAAGCCCTATATTTATACTAATCATTTGATCATTCTTAAATTTCAATATTATCAATGGTCACAATTCATAATGGTATTTTAAAATCCTGAAACATAAACCCAATTAAATTCAAATTTCATATATCCATAATAATACATTTAACTAGATCAAAAGGAATTTCCATTATTGAATGTTTTGATCATTAAAATCATCCCCCATAAGAAATTTTGACCTCAAAATTTCTTTTTCCCACTCTAAAACAAATGTGGGTAAATATTCTTCATCAATTCCTCGGATTTTCATGTCACTTCTTCAAACTTGTGTTTTTTACAGAACACTTTGATGAGGGGCATTGTATTATTTCGTGGAACTTTTTCACTATGATCTAAGGTCTTCACAAGTTTCTCCTTATAAGAAAGGTCATCCACAAGTTGTAATACCTCTAAAAATAGTACAAGTTAAGGGTCTGGTATGTACTTCCATAAGAGTGATTCATTAAATCCATCATGTACTTTGGCCATGGTAGGTGGTAGTTCTAGTTGATATGCCACAACCCCAACAAGATCAAGACTCTCAAAGTGGATGATGTACCAAGGACATAACATCCCTTTCTTTCCAAAAGTCATGACCCTCTTCCTTTGAGATATGCATAGAAATACCATGGCTCCAACTTTAAACTCAATGTCTCGTCAATAGTTATCTGTATAACTCTTCTGTTGAATTTGGGCATCCCCGATATGATGCTTAATGGATTTTACCTTATCATCCATTTTTGGTCCTGATAGATTACGCTCATCGACTTCATCCCAAAATTTCAATGTCCTACACCTCTTCCCATATGGGTCTTTATATGGTGACATTCGAATGCTCGAGTGGAAACTGTTATTTTAGGATATATCAACCAGTGGGAGATGTTTGTCCCACCCTCCTTTGATGTCCATAGAACATGATTTTAACATATCATCAACTGTCTAAATAGATCCATTAGATTGGACATCATTTTAAGGATGATAGGCCAAATGGAATTTCAATACAGTAACAAGAGCATGTTTAAGACTCTTCCAAAACATATAAGTGAATCATGGATCTCGATCAGATAAAATAGATAGTGGTACTCCATGCATCCTTACCAATTCCCTAATATATATCCATTCCAGTTTTTCCATTGATAAATCCTCCTGAAATGAAATGAAGTGTAGATACTTTGTAAGATAATCCATAATAACCAAGAATTAATTGTTGCCTTTGGACTTCTTCAGAAGTTTGGTGACAAATTCCATGGTGATGTTCTCCCATTTCCATTTTTTTATGGAAAATTGTTGCATCAACCCCTTAGACTTCTACCTCTCTACATTAATTTTCTGACACACCAGGAACTTTGATGCGTACCCAGCGATCCCCTTATTGATAGTATCCCACCAATAATTCTCTCAAAGATCTCGATACATCTTTTTGTTTCATGGGTGAATAAAGATATTTGAACTATTTGCATCTTCAAAAAGTTCCTTATTCAGATCTAGAATTAATGGGACACATAGACTTTTCCCAAATCTCACAATTACTTATTCATTAACATTGAACTCCAAGGTTTCCCATTTTTGATAGCTTCCACATTCTTTTGAATTCCCAAATCATCCTTTTTAGCATCCTTTATCCTTTCCAAAATAGAAGGTTGAGCAATCATTTTTGAAAGGTTTGGTGATGTTCCCTTATTTATGAATCCCACATCTATCTTCATCAGGTCTAAGAATATTGGATCCCTCCCAATTCTCATCAATGGTGGAATTGTTGGGTCCTTTCTACATAGAGCATATGCCACCTTGTTCACTTTCCATTTGTGGTAATGGATTGAGAAATCATAGTCTTTGACCAGCTCTAACCATCTCAATTGGATCATGTTCAAATCTTTCATTGTGAATATATACTTTAGGATTTTGGGGTTCGTATATATTTCACACATCTCCCCAAAGAGATAATTCTCTAAAATTTTTAAAGATAAGATCACCATAGCCCACTCCAAATTATGTGTTGGATTATTATGCTGATGAAAATTCCATTTCCACAAATCATAGGCAACGAATTTGTCATTTTTCATCAACACATTGCCCATGATCATCTTCAAAAATCACTGAATACCACAAAAAGTTCTACACATGTGGGTAAAGTGAGCACGAGCATAGTGATAGGCCTCTTTTTTAACTCCTTGAATCTTTTTTTGCATTTATCACTCCATGAAAACTATACTCCCTTCATATATAGCTTTGTAATATGGTTGGACCATCGTGAGAAATTTCTCACAAATCATCGATAATATCCCGCTAACCTCGAGAAGTTATCGATATCTGTTACTGATGTTATCCTCGAACATCCCTCTCATGTAGCTATTGTGGTGGGATCCATAGATATCTCATTTATTATGATTATATGGCCCAATAATGAGACATCTTTCAACAATAACACAGACTTGTTGTACGTTGAATAGAGTTTCTCCTTCCGCAATGTCTTTAGTACAGTTCTTAGATGCTTCTCATGATACTCCTTGGTTTTAGAGTATATAAAAATATCATCTATAAAGACTACCATAAATTTGACAACGTAATCCCTAAAGACTCTATTCATCATGTCCATAATGATTGTTAGAGAATTAGTGAGTCTGAAAGGAATTACTATGAATTCATAGTGCCCGTATTTTGTAAGGAAATTAGTCTTGAATATATCATCCTTCTTCACCCTTACATGATAATATCCCGACCACAAATCTACCTGGGAAAAGTATTTTTCTACATAAAACTAATCAAACAAATCATAAATTTATAGGAGACGATACTTTTTCTTTATCTTGATTTTTTTAAGCTCACAATATTCGATGTAAAGGCACATTAACCCATTATTCTTTTTGATGAAGAGGTCTGGTGCACCCCATGGTGAATCACTTGGTCACATGAAACCTTTATCTAGATTCTCTTGTAGTTGTTTCATCAGATCCTCAAGATTTATGACAAACATTCTATACAGAGTCTTTGATATTAGAAAATCCCCAAGTATAAGTCCAATTTATAATTCAACAACTCTTCTAGGAGGTAGACTAGACAATTCCTCCGGAAACACTTTATTAAATTCTCTCACAATAGGTATGTCTTCATGGATGGTGTCCTTCATAGACTCAATAATCTAAACCAGATACACATTCTCATAGGGTAGTAATATCCACGCTTGAGATGATGGAGCTAAAGAAAATCCATCTTCCTCCTTTCACTTGTATAGAATCATGGGTTGATTCTCCACATGGAGTGAGATATCCAACTCATGGCAATTTATGTTGGATTTGTATAAGGAAAGCCAATATATGCCATTAATTGCATCAAATACCACTTGAGTGAGTATAATGAGGTTTTCCGGGAAATTCAATCCATAGATTATGATAGGGGAGGATTTATATTCATGGGATGCAATTATTATCACCATTTTTCGTAAACATTGACATCTATACTTTCATGATTAGTGGTGTATGATGAGATTTTTCTACTAAAATTTCGAATATAAAAGAATGAATAGAACTTGAATCAAAAATTATGTTTTCTATTCATGAATGAATAACTAGTGTATCTATCACCACTTTGTTTTCAGGGTTCACTTTGGCAGTATTGATGGAAAAATCTCTCCCTTTCTACCTTGTAGGTTGTTGTTTATCTCCAAAAACCCTTGGATTTGGGAACTGATTTTCAATATGACGTGGATTTTTTAGTTGTAGCAGCGAACAATGCATTGATTTTCATAAATAGTTTTCCTCTCCTATGTTGCAGTTGTGGGTTTTTGTTGTCAATAGTTAACAGCTAGGTGACCTTCTCTTCCACAGCAAAACCATTTCCTCATCCCCTTCAGGCAATTTCCAATGCCTTCTTTCTGCACCATTGTCTAGTTGGTGATGAATCTTCATAGCGTTGTTGGATTTATCCATTGGACCACTAGAATTTAATTCCACCTTACCATTATTATCCACATGATACCCCTAAGAATCTCTGATCTCCATTTCGACCATTATGGCACATCGGGAAATTTCCTCATAGTTGTTGATGTCACAGATCGCACGTGTTTTCCGAAGGCTAGGATTCATCCCACCAAAGAAGTGATCAACCATGCATTTAGGGGTAACGACAAAGTTGGAGGTGTATTGTGCAAGCATTGTAAATTTTTCCTTGTACGCTCTGATATATTGGTCGTTTTTTTTTGCTTCAGGTCAAGGAAGTCCCTTTCAATCAAAATTCGGAGGGTGTGCAGAAAATATTTATCAAAAAACATCTTCCGGAAATTCTTCCATACCAATGCCTCGATCTCATCATCAGGATTCATATTTTTGATCAACCTTCAACATTTATCATCTTCACCCTCCATATGATAAGAAACAAGGATAACTTTATTTTTTTCAGAACATTTAATGATTGAATGATCATTTCAATGGAGTTGATCCATTGTTTGGCGATTGAGGGATTATATGATCCATTACAAGTAGGAGGCCTTCTCTTATTAAGCTCTCGATAGCAACTGGTTCTTTCTTTGGGGGGGGGGGGGGGGGGGTTGAGCGTTCTTCTTGACCCATGTTACTATTAAAATAATGAGTTAACTGAGAGATAATCATGAAAAAGTTCACGATTCCTTCTCCCATCAGATTTGGTATCTCATTAGCATAGTCAAGACAATGATCTTCACATTGGTTGATAGCATGAATCCTCCTATTACTATCCATTGACTAAAATAAAAGGAAATTTAGGAGTAACAAATAAACATTAATCCATGGAAAAAACTAATGACATATAAATATATTTTATTTCCTTAACATATGAATCCGGAGGTTTTAATCTATTATATTCATATTCTACATTCTACCATATATTATTAGGGTCATTTTTCCATTAATAATGGTTTATAATAACTATATGAATTTACTAAATCATATCCCCCTATAGTTTCATAACCAAGAGTTAAGCTTGGCCAATTTTTTTCACATGTTCTAATTCGATTCTAGATTAAAGCAGTGTTTTCTGGTTTTACCAATACGATACATATGTGCTTGAGCCGCCTCTACCTGCTCGTATCCTGACATGGATTTATTTTCAAGATAAAAAACATACTCAATACTCACAAAAACATATGGATGTTTTTGTTATAAATTGTATTGTCTATAAGGATTCACAAGTTTCTTCTAAAACCAATCACATAAATACCAAAACCTATCCTTTTATACAAACTATAACAACCCTACTTTTATTAAAAACATTACTGATTTATTACAAAAACTCTTCACATGATACAACATGGAAGATTGAGTGGTATAATGTATTTTTAGATTAGGATCATTACATATTAACTTAAAACATTAAACACAACATCGTTGTTAAAAACATATTTTACATGACCACAACATTCCCACATACCAAGCATTTCAAGGGATAACCTGAGGACATGCATAAGAAAATGATGATCTATAAAGCGTACTAAGGGAATAAACATGTAATAACATTTGGAATAAAATATATATTAGACAATAGTCATATAAATGGAGAACCATAGAAACATGAACATAAAGTCATGATAATTAAGGATAATCATAACATGGAAATGTGGCAATGACACTTAACATGGAATTAGAATGAGCCAAGGATCATTGCACATGGAGCATGAGTAAACCTTCATTTCACATGAAGCACAAGTAAAACCTAAATAAAATTGAATTAACATGATTCAACACCCATTCCACCTGACGTATCATGATACTAAACTTTAACCAATGAATTGGAGTGCTATCAGGATGCACCCATCTTAAACATTTCATTTCATGCATAAATGTGCCACATGGATTATATAACATGGATTAAAACAACATAATAAGTAATTATACGATTAATTAATGTGGAAAAATTAATTAAAGTACCATTAAATATGTATATGTGAATAGTGGTGAATACCCTTTATTGAGACATGGGAATGGTATTCACTACACAATGATCATGGTTTGGAAACATGCAGTGCAATTTCGGTAGCATAATGACGTGAAATAAGGATTCATGAAAATTGTTTATGAGATAGAAAAGGTTGTCTCATCATATTTACCTAAATTTTTTAGTATGGGAGTTATATAGATACATGTCACAACAAACATAATGGAATTTAGATTCATAATACAAAATAATTACTTAGATGTAAAAGAGGAGAGACAAATCCCTCACAGAATTTTGGCATGGTAACAGGTGTACATGGGAGGTATTAATGATGTATAAAGGGGACTCTCATTGTCAAAACATAAATAGTGTAGTATGGGGGAGTTTTGAAATCATACCCTAACATTTTTAATTTAAAACAAAATTGCATAACAACTTAATAAAAATTTGAAAAAATGAGAAAGGAAGAAATCCATTACTTAGAAGTGTGATCTAAAATGTTTGGAATAGGATTGATAGTGGCTTATTAAAAGCATGGGGAACCCTTTGAGGATAATAGATAAAGGAGGTAATATGTTTTATGAACTCCAAAGGCATTGAGTGGAGAGGAAGTGGCAGTTTGGGTGGCTTTATATAGGAAATGATAGGGAATTCTTTATTATTTTAGTTTGGGTTACCACAATTAAACTAATAAATACTACAAACCTACACATGGGGTTTACCATGGTTTCTGAAAAATGGGAGTGCAAAAATTTTATAAGTCCAATGGAAGAACATAGTAAAATAATATGCTTGTTTATGTGGAGGTGAGTCACGCTCTCATGGAAAACATTTTAAAAAGACAAAATGTTTTATATGCCTTGAAGGGTCCACTAAAGAATTGTAAAATAAATAAAACAAACCCAAAATCACAATATTTTAATGGTAAAAAATTTATTGGAAGAAAATAATATTTATATTATGTTATTACATCACTATTGGGACATTATGATGTCATAAAACACATTATATATTTAAACGCTATTTACTTTTAACCAAAAAAATTCGACTTCTCAAAAATTTATGAAAAATTAAATGTTGAATAATTATGATATATCAATTCCAAAAATAATATTCATTTTATCTAAAAAAGTTTTTAATTATGTGATTTTTTAATTTTAAAATAAAAACCGACATTTACTGAAAATTCATGTGTTTTGACAAAAATAGCTTTCAAACCTTATTAAAAATTAAAATTGAATTCATAAAATTATATGATCATTAATAAAAAGTAATTTAATAATAATAATATTTTATTAAAATATTATTTAATTAAAAAATATTTTAATTTATCAAAATATATTTCAAATGTGAATATTAACTAAAAATACTATTTGTGATTTAAAAACTATTTACAATGTAACAATATTTATATGAATGCACATTCATTATAAAAAAATAATGTACATAGTCATAGTGATAGGGTATTATTACATAACGCCTTATAACTCCCACATAAGACAAATGGGTAAGGTGTGCAATGGTGATAGACTCTTGGGGTGGCTGGAATAACTTCACTCGGGTGGAAATCTATATTAACTTCTAAGTCTCCCATAGTCGGTTCTGCTCAAGCTTAACGTGTTCAAGATCATCTTGGGCTTAGTCAAGAAATATTCCCAATGAAACCACCTCCTTTAAAAGCGTAGACAAATGGGGTTCATTTGTGGAAAGTCTACTTGATGAGGTCATCTCTTACTTCATCTGAGTAAATTGGATTTATTCACCACAAAAAAAACTGGGTTTAGCGGCGGTTTTGTGGCGGCGGTTCACAAAACCGCCGCTAAACATTTTCGGTGAAAGGTTTCACGGCGGTTTTTAATAAACCGCCGTGAAACCCTATTTTATTTCAAAATCCACGACCCTTTCCCCTACCCCTGCCGCGGTTCCCCCACAAACCCTTGCCCCTCTTCCCCGATCCCCCCTCTTCCCCGATCCCCCCCCCCCCGGCCCCGGCGACACCCGCGCCCCCCATGACCTCCGGTGACCCCCGCACCCCCCGCGCCCTCCGGCAAACCCCGCACCCTTCCGGCATCCCCCTCGACCCCCAGCGACCCCCGCGCCCTGCGCGCCCCCCCACCCCCCCACGCCCCCCGCGCCCTCCGGCGACCCCCGCACCCCCCGCGGCCTCCGGCGACCCCCGCACCCCCCACGCCCCTCACGCCCTCCGGCGAACCCCGCACCCCCCCCCCCCCCGGCGCCCCCCTCGACCCCCAGCGACCCCCGTGCCCTGCGCGCCCCCCACGCCCCCCACGCCCCTCACGCCCTCCGGCGACCCCCGCACCCCCCACGGCCTCTGGAAACCCCCGCACCCCCCGGCGCCCCCCGCGACCACCTTCTATTTTGGTAATTTTTAGTTATTTCTTGGTTCATTGATTCGAATCATGAATTTGTTACACAATGTGAATCTACTGCAGGGTAGATACTATGAGTTTGGTTTAGATCTTGAAGAATTATAAGTCATAAAACATTTTCAAGTTTTTAATGGGTTGATTAGGTTTAATTAAAACTAAGGATACTTTTTTGGGTATTTTTATAAATCGCGGAATTCACACCATGAAAGGGGTTCATGACATTAATTATTTAGAACCAAGGGTTTTTATCATGATTTACATATTACCCTTCTTCCATTCAATGTGAAGACCTCCCTCATAAATCCTAGAAAGATTTTAGATAATATTGGGTATCTTCCTTTACCAGATTTCTTTTCTTGGAGAATTTGTTCACTAGTGTGGTGGGTTATCTTCCTTTGGGTACATGTAATATCATTCACTCTCTTTATCATTTATGTTCTTGGTTTGGTAGTGTTGTGTGATATGGTTTTGATGGTTTCATAAATAATATGTGTTATCAATCAATCCATTGTGGTTTTCCCTCATTCCTTTTCTATTTGAGGAATATCTGCTTGTTTCCAATTTATGTTGTCGAAGGATCTTAGGTTCCTTATGTTTATAAGGTAGGTGTATCTATACAAGCGGTTCTAATTTAAAATTTCCTTATATTCTTATTAATTTCTTTGGATGTTTCATGAAATTGATGGATTTAAATGTATTTTATGGGAAATATACATGTTTTTAAAGATGTCTTTCTTCAAAAATGGTTTTTCTCACAAAAAGTGGTTGACTAAATTCTTTATGGTTTGGCATATTTAGATTGAATTTTTTATACTAATGGATGTTTATCTTTATTTTTTATTTTAATTTGGTTTCATAACTTTATTCTCTAAAACAAGATACTACTTTCATGTCTCTTTATTACACATCTCCATGTATAAGACCCTATTGGGAGACTTGCCTAGTTTTCCCTAGTCGGTTCTTTATAAATTAATATCAAAAGGAATATTGAGCCTGGAATGTTACGACACTTCCTAGTTTTGGTTTAGTTTCATTGGTAGACTAGATTTAGTAGCACTAGAATTTAGTTAAAATGTGTGGGATGGTGCCTAGACATCTCACCTCCATGTATGAATTCAATTTACTATGGGTGGTTAGTTATTTTTGAAAATATTGTCACTTGGTCTTTGTTGTTGATTGAATAAACTATATTTGGTGTCTATTTAAAAAAAACTATTCCTTTCTTATGTTTTATATTTCATTAATAAAATTCATAAATTCATAAAATTATTATTATTTTAAATCATTAATATGGATTATGGAAGTTGATCTATGATTTAGGAATTTTCTCATGACTAAAGGGGTTTTCATCTTGTATTTGTTAGACGATTACTACTAGAAGAGGTCTCATGAATCTAAGTGATAGATTTGTGAGACGGGTTTAATAGGAGAATCCCTTAGTGGTATCTTCTTTAGTGGAAGTTATAATATGCACTATTCATACTTTGGTTATGAAGGTATTAAAAACCCAGGAGGAGTAGTGGATCATGACTCATAATTTACTAACAAGAATCCACCTATCTTTCATGGTGATAATGGAATCTAGAAATATGAGGAGAGGATTGAGTAGATTGGTAGGAGATTTTAAATTATAAATATTCTCAAGGAATCTAAGGGGTGGGGGTCAACATATATTCTTGATGGATTGGGAAGGAAATGGTGAGGCTCAGTTGTGTATGCTATATTTTATGAGGATCTTACGTGGGAATCCTTCAAGAAAATATATAAACTATAGTTTTATCCTAAAATGTTACATGTAGAAAAGACCTGATACTTTCTAACATTATAAAAATGGGAATGTATTGTTATAGTGTATTCCACTAACTTTTCTAGGTTGGTGCATTTCAAAGTGGATATTATTACCAATGTTTACATGAAATCTGTAAGGTTTGAGATTGTGCCAAGTGTCTCCTAAGAAACCTGAGTGTGACATGGATTTATATTTATAGTGACACTTAATTTTGATATACCTGCACACTATTGTTTGTTTTATATTCGTGGACTAGATTATGCATTAGAAACCATTAGTGGTGGCCTACTTAATTTACCTCACACCATATTCAGTACATGGATTAGTACCCAGATAGTCTTCTTTGTCATATAAAATATGACTTTGATATGGTTGGTTGTGTATGAAACCATTGAGAAACATCATTCCTCTTGGAGGACATCTAAGGTCAAGCCTAAACAATCACATAATGTCTCAGGTTTTAAATGAATTATGATCAATTTCGATCACACATCAATGGGGTGTTGTTTGAGGCAACATAAATTTGTGATCAATAGTGTTATGATAATTGTGTAACCCGATATTCTTATTGCTCCTCAATGAGGTGTTGATGCTATCTCCTATGGACCAGACTTGTTCGGTTGGTCTGAAGTGGTAAATGTGATCAATGAATCATATTTATTATATTATGCATACTTTATGATCAATGGTTCAACTTTATTATATTATGTTTCTGTAATCTTACACTATTGTATATTTTGTGTAGGAACATTGTGATATACATGGATAAAAGATGGATCACATTACCGAGGAACACACCTCAATATGTTAAGGGTTTGAATGAGTTTTTAGATTTTTCAATTTCTAATCGAACTGTTGAAGGGATAATAAGATGTCCATGTCCTAAATGTAAATTTAGAAAATGGTTGAAGAGAGATGAAGTTTATGAACATTTAATACTGAAGTAATTCCCTGATCAATATTTGTGTTGGATTTGGCATGGAGAATCAAATAATACAAAAAGATTGAGGACTGATGTTAATCCACAGAATGAGGTCCCAAGTTTGTCGCCAATGGAAAATGAAATGCAAAACCTCATAAATGATGCATTCGGCACTACAAGACACCACTATGAGCATCAAAACATATCAGAACAACCAGAAGAGGGTGCTAAAAATTGCAACGTGACAAGTGATGTTTTTGAGACTGTAACACAAGCAGATCAAGATTGTAAAATATCATTGGATCCTTTTCTTGATTCTATGGAGCCAAATTTAAGGGAAAACTTCATTGAGGAAAATGCGTTTCATAATTTATTTGACGATGGAAATCAAGAGTTGTATAGTGGGTGTTTGAAATATTCAAAGCATTCATTTCTGCTGAAGTTGTACTATATCAAATGTCTATATGGAATTAAAAATAAGGAAATGTCCATGTTATTGGAATTGATTCGTGATGCATTTCCTGAAGCAAAAATACCAGAATCGTTTTATGAGATGAAAAAAGTTGTAAACAAGCTTGGTCTGAATTATACAAAAATACATGTGTGTCCCAATGATTGTATGCTTTACTGGGGAGAGGATTCAAGTAGACAGAATTGTAAGAAATGTTCTTCTTATAGATGGCAGTCAAAAGGTGATGTTGGAAGTATGACTGAACATAATTTCATGGAGAAGAAGAAAAGGAACACACCTGCAAAAGTTTTGTGTTACTTTCCTTTGAAGCCTCGATTGCAAAGATTATTCAGGTCATCAAAAACCGCCGAACACATGATGTGGCATTCTATAGATAATAACAATGATGGGTTAATGAGACATCCACGAGATTCCCAATCGTGGAAGACATTTGATTCATTACATCCATATTTCTCAGCGGATCCTAGGAATGTTCGATTGGGATTGTCTTTCGATGGATTCAACCCATTTGGGACTTCGAGTACGAGTTATAGCATTTGGCCAGTTGTTTTGATCCCTTATAATCTGCCTTCGTGGATGTGTATGCAACAAACATCTTTTATCATTTCGATGATTATTCCTGGAAAACAAATTTCTGGAAATGATATTGATGTAAACATGTAGCCTTTGATTGAAGAATTGCAGGAGTTATGGAGCAACGGTGTTGAGACATTTGATGTTTCTTCTAAAACAATGTTCAAAATGCATGATGCTTTAATGTGGACCATTAGTGACTTCCCTGGTCTTGGGAATTTATCTGGTTGGAACACTTATACGGGTTTGGCTTGTCCCGTTTGTAACTTTGATTTCGAGCCCAAACGGCTACCTCACAGTAGAAAATGGTGCTTCTTGTGCCATCGAAGATTTCTTGATGCATCTCATAGATTTCGGCTGAACAAATCAAAATTTAATGGTTCCATTGATCGTAGACCACCTCCAAAGTTTTTAACCGGTTCTGAAATATTGACATAGCTTGAAAATGTTAAAACAGAATTTGGGAAGATTCATCATTTGACTGATAGCGGAAAACGAGTGCGAAGTGCATCGTCAAGTGAAATCAGAACGCAACAATGGAAGAAAAAAAGTATATTCTTCAAACTTCCGTATTGGGAATTTAATTCTTTGCGCCACAATCTTGATGTGATGCATATTGAGAAGAATGTATGTGATAATTTTATTTTCACATTACTTAATGAGCATGGAAAGTTTAAGGATCATCTCAATGCTCGCAAAGACTTATAAGTAATGAACATAAAATGTGATCTCTGTCCAGATGAGAATGAAAAGTATGCTCTGGCCATTTTTTCAATGAATAATAGGGATAAAGATGCGTTCCTTCGAATTTTAAAGAATGTGAAGGTATCTTATGGGTATTCGAGTAACATCTCGAGGTGTGTTGATTTGAAGAATCGTAAGTTATATGGATTGAAAAGTCACGATTCACATGTTTTGTTACAACAGTTACTACCATTGGCATTGCGTACATTATTACCTGAAAAAGTTACTATTATTGTACTACAATTCTGCACATTTTTCAGGAAATTATGTGAGAAAACTCTATATCCATTACAGCTTGACAACCTATAGGAGAGGTTTGTATTGAGCCTTTGTGCAATGGAGATGATCTTTCCTCCATCGTTTTTTACTGTCATGATGCATTTAACTGTGCATTTGGTTGACGAAGCTAAATTAGGAGGCCCCGTTCATTATCGATGGATGTATCCAATTGAGAGGTATTTTATTTATATGTTTCCAGTTAAGTAAACAATATTTGGAATTTAAATAAATGCATAATATTATTATTATTTTTCATAGATATCTTGGGCATTTGAAAGCATACGTGAGAAATAAAGCTCAACCATAAGGCTCTATTGCTGAAGGCTATTTGGCCGAGGAGTGTCTCACATTTTGTTCCAGATATTTGGATGATATTGAGACAAGATTTAATCGAGTTGGACGTGTTGACGACACATCAACTCAATCTCAAATGCATCAGAAATCAAAAATATTACCTGCTATTGGTCGATCAGTTGGGAGGACCTCATACGCGACACTGACAGAATTGGAGTTATTACAGGCACATAGATATGTGATGCTTAATAGTGAAATTGCAGATCTATTTATTGAAGAGTTGAGGATACAAACAAAGAGACAAATGAGAGGCTGAACACGAAATGAAAAAGATATAACGAAAGATGTGAATAAAGAGCTTGTAGAATGGTTTGCACGACGTGTAAGTTTATAAATATTGCAATAAATACGAATATTAGTTTGACACATACAATTTGAAAATCTATTAAATTATATTTTTATTCTTCAGATCATGAATACTGATACTCGAGCAGACTTGTCAGAAGATTTGAAGTTTCTTTCTAGAGGTCCTATAAAATAAGTTAGAAAGTTCGACGCTTATAATGTGAATGGTTTTAGATTTCGTACAGTCGATCGAGAAGTGGGTTTGAAAACACATAATAGTGGTATATTTACATTTGATGATGTGGAATACTATGGAAAGTTGCATGATATTATTGAATTAAACTACCACGGGAATTTTTCTGTTGTTTTATTCAAATGCAAATGGGTCGATATTATCAGAGGTGTTAAAAGAGATTCCTTGAAATTTACTTCTGTAAACTTCTCTCACTTTATGGATGTTGGTGATCATGAACTGCATGATCCATATATCTTAGCATCGCAGGAAAAAAAATGGTATATTATGTGAATGATGTTGTGGATGAAGGGTAGAGTGTAGTTACTCACATAATACAAAGAGATTTGTTTGATATGGGTGATGAAGTGGAAGATTTGACCTCTGCAATTGAATTTCATCAACAACAGGAAGCAGAGTTATTTGTTCATCATGATATTGAAAATATTAGTCTAGAAAGGATGGATGAAGTGGATGAAGCAATAGAGCAGGAACTGACATGATTTAAGGGGAAAATGATTGTATGTACAATTATTTATTCATTCAGCAACCACTTGTTTCATTTCTGTAGTCATTCATTATCATTGTTATATATATTTTGTTTGTTAGTACTGGGCATCTATTATCATTTTTAATTTTTTTTTTGCATAAATTTTTTGAAATATATATTCTGAACTTAATTTTATTTGATTAAATGACAGGAATGCCAAGGAAGAAGCGGTACACCATTTCATCTACTTCTGCGACAGATGACGATCCGTCTGTCCCCACGGCATCTGAGGCAGCAGCTGCCCACATCCCTGCATCATCTCCCCCTGCACCATCTCTGACACCGTCAGTGGATGTCTCATTAGAGGATGAGTCATCGCCTCCCCCTATAGGAGCCTCAGCAGTGGGGCAGCGACACGCCCCTTCCAATTCATCACGGACATTCTGGAGGGTCACAGTCATAGGTATAAATTTTAATTAAATTAATTTATTGCATTTTGTTTATAGTAATTGTTTTCTAATTGCAGATGAAAAAAATGCAACCGTGGAAAAACACTTAAAAAGTTCTGATATTTGGAACATGAATGGCGAGAAGATAGTGGTGCCATTTGATTCTTATGGGGTCCTGACGGATGACGCTTCAGGTTTACTTGGTCAGATTATAGGTCAGCTGGCAGCGGAGCCCATTTCCCTGCCTATTTCATATGATGATTGGAGGCATATGCCTCCAAACTGGAAAAATGAAGTTTTTGATTCTCAGATAAAGGTAATTTTATTACTTTATGGTTTAATTGAATGTCATGTTACTAATATATTCAAAATGAATTTCTGTATATAGATGTTCTTCCACTTTACCGTTGCTGATGTGATACCACGGAAGTGGACATTGAAAAATCTTGGAAAAAAATAGAAAGATTTCAAATGGAGGTTGTGGTGTGATGTCAATGATACTTCGTTGACCGTGCAGCAGATGTATGAGAATCTACCCAGTGGGGTACCGAAAGAACAGTGGAAAGTTTTTGTCGATAGCCATCGTGATGAGAAGCGGATGGTATTGAAATATATATTATTATATTATCCTCATTTTACATTTATACATGTACATGAATTGGAGATAGACATTGAATACATTACTGTTAAATTGAATTTTATTTATTTCAAGATCTCTCAAAACAGAATGCATCAAACCCGGCAAAGCAAGTCATCCCGCACACTGCGGGCTCAAAAAGCTTTGCTAGAATCCGAATGTCATTGGTAATATTTTAATTAGTTTAAATATTTATAAGATAATATTATCTATTTAACATATTTAATTGTTGATTTAACTTTTTTTAATGCAGTCACAGAGTTTAGGTCATGAAGCATCCCGAACAGAACTATGGCTGGATGTTCATAAAAAAACAGATGGAAGTTTTGTTAATGAACCTGCCAGAGAAGTTGGGGTATGAAGTCAATTATTTATTATAATAACTTATTATCAGTTTTTACTGTGTTAATATATATTGATATTTTATTTATAGGTAAAAATTAAAGAAATGTGGGATGTCAATCCTAGGAAATCCTACTCAGTCTCCCAGGATGACCCGGTTGGTAAAGTCCTTGGGAAGGAGCATCCTGGTAGAGTGCGCGGGATGGGTTTGGGACCCGTACCATCTGAGGTCTTTGGCAGGACATCAGGGATTTTGGCTACATCTACTCCTGGTTATAGTCATTTCATACCTGAAGATACTCAGAGGGATATGTCTTCTCTATGAAACACAGTTCACCAGCAGGGGGATCAGATATCTACTTTGCAGAAAGAGTTGCTTGAAATACGTCAGCATATGAGCAGATATGCCCCCGGTGGTAGTGCATCGGCTAGTGGTGAGCAGGTAAATCACAAAAAAATCAAAATCATTTATTTTTCACACTTTTATTGGTTTTAAGTTTAATTATAAATATGCAACAATATTTAATTTTCAATATAATGTTCTTATAGGTGGCAGCAGGTAGTGGAGATAAAGGTGGAGAGGGTGACGATGCAGCATCAGATGATGAGTAGTAGTGTTGTTGATGTGTTGAACAAGTATGAGAACGGTTGGTTTGTATATGTAACATGTATGGCACATAGTTGCCACCAAAAATTTTCATGTCCTAACATTTTCTTGATTTCTCATGTTTCCTTCTATGCATTTTATTTATTTATGATGTTTCATTTTATGTCTTGATTTCTCGAGTGTGGTATACATCATTCCATTTAGGCTTGTGTTTGAATTGGTACCACATCCAATGAGAATACCATATATGTAACCCATATTCATACCATTTCTACTATATAGCAGCATTCAGGTAGCCACGTTGTTTAAGCTCGATTCATACCATAATTGATTCATAGAAGTACCTAGGCAGTCCAACTGTGTAAGTCCCATTCATATCATTGTTGCTCTATAGCAGCACCTGGGTATCCTAGCTGTGTAATCCCAATTCATACCATCACTATCAAGGCCCAATGAGCCACAACACATTACATAGGCATGAAGAAATTCTATCAAATACCAAAGACCCAAACATTCAATGGTATAAAGACAACCAAAATAATAGAAGATAAAAATCTCACTGAAGGGATTCCATAAATTCTAACACATCCTTAGGTCTACGCTAGGTTGGTCTACACATGCCCAACCTATATCCATAATCACAACCAATTTATATCCCCTTAGAATAAAATCTCAGGAGGGAGGAACAGTCACCCCATGTAACACTCAACGAGGCAGAAGTTATTAGGTAACATATTGGTTTTATATATGCCAATTTTTACTAGATACTCCCTTTTTCAATCAATTTCCTTACTAAGTGGAAGATAAAGCACCTATCTTATGGACCAATATGTTTTAGTTTAGAATATACATACCCCTATTGGATCTATATCCAATATGTATCACACTAAAAGGCCAATCCCATGACCATAAATGTCTAAGGCATGAAAGGTTAATGATAAAAGGCGCTGTCATGGCCTTAAAATTTTTACACCACTCAAATGGGTCAAGGAATACCAATTTGTTTTTAGTTTAAGGTTGATATAAAACAAGCAATGAGACCACATATCACATGTATCATAGAATAATGTATAAACCATAAGAAGAATGTTCAAGGACCATCTAATTGTAATAAAAAATGCATCAAAATATGTGTCATTTGGTATCCCAATGCACTAACCATCTTGAGAAACCTGGAATCTCCGCAATTGAACAAACCCATACATTAGGAAAGCATCACATGAAGCAACCATGGATTGATATGTCCCCATGACCAAATTCCCAATAGTCACATTACCTTCATCACTAAATCTCTCTATCTATGAGATCTATAAAAATCCAACAATTATTATAATCCACATGTTAACCAAGTAAAACTACACCTAATAACTACCCAAATCCCCACCTGAAAGGCTAATCTTAGACTATACAACCAACATACCAATTATGCTGATAAAGAACTCACGCTCTTACTGACATGGAAAGAGTGTATCTTGGAAGCCTCCCACAATACCTAAATTTAACCGTTATCAGTATAACATGAATCTAAGCATGTATACACTCTATTAAAACACCTAATATGCATCATTACAATAACATCCAAATAATCATAGTTTAACTTAACTTATCCCCCAAATAACCATGTCAATTATTCATGTTAGACTTAACAAAACACAAGCACTACCCATGCTTTTACATTCACAATACCAAATACAATGATATTACTAACTGAATACCAAACCACAATCCACCTATATACCATCACTATAGAACAAAGTGTCTAAACTTACTTTCATTTATTTAATGAACTCATAGACCTAGGATAAGTCCTCTCTTGGATTACATACATACAAGAAAACCCTCATCAGGTGGAAATGAGAATCGCTATTTCACTTGATTAGAACACTCCAATCACCAATATCCCAAGATACATCTCAATATTACTAGTCTCTCTCAACCCTACTTCACATGTCACATCCTATATAGGATACAACCCCTGGAGAAGCATATATGAACCCATCTCAAATATCACGAGGAAAATCATAGGCCAATATACCCACTCGAGGGTTCTCATGTATATCACAAATCCCATACCCAATCCAACTATGAAATCTAGGTTACTAATCTTAACTAGAAATCGACACACCATACTTTCCCTGAAGGATAAAGATCACATACATGCACATATATATTAATGAAATTATCTTATGATAATAACTATTGTGAAAAATCAATATCATTTGGTTTGGTTAAGTATAATTCCATCAATAAGGTTTTTAGGAAAACATTAGATAAGTTGTTGTTGAAATTTTAAAAAACTAAAACCTATTTTCTTTAACGAAGTCAATAACAACTATATCATGATGCATCCCATCCAACCTACAACATTATGACCATCTTGGGATGTATACATGAAACTCTTATCTCATATCCAATGACATAACTCAAATCCTTAATAGGAATCATGTATAACCTATAAGATCATAAACCATACTCTCTCAAGCACCATGCACGGTTAGCGTGTTGTCCAACCTAAAATACACGCCAATTCACAAGTTACCCATTTTCTATAGTAGGCATTAACAACCAACACAAAACACACAACAAACCATACCATAACATACATTCTATAACAACTCAAACATCCATCTTTGGAACAAATTATATACCCATATAAACATAATTTGTTCTATCCCATAACACAAATCAATTGTTAAAAAAACCCAACCCATATCACAATCCACCCATGGATGTTATATCGGCCAACTTAGAGCATAACCAATTACATATCATTACACATCACCATGGCTAGCATGATCACATAAATTGTATTAAAATTCATAACCATTTATTATATAGATTATTAGTATCCATATAATATAAATCAACCCTTATTAAAACACATGAGAAATTAAAGAAGCTAAAAACACATATACATCTTGGGGTCACATGGATTGGTTACTCACCAAATTGTGATAAATACCTTTCCTTAGGTTGGACTCCATAACATACAACATTTTCTCATATCCTATTTTTCAATTAATACTACCATGTTATTTGTTTGTATGGTGTCTCCTGTTCAATATTCTGGTTTGATTTGTTTTTCAGGGTAGTGGTGTGGTAGGAGCAGAATTATTTTTTTTCTAGGTCAACATTTCGCGGTGGTTTTAACCGCCGCTAATGCCTTACTGGTCAGCATTTAGCGGCGGTTATAACCGCTGCTAAATGTATTATGTTTAAATTTAGCGGCGGTTAAAACCGCTGCGAAAAAAAAGTATCATCTATGCATAAAACCACCGCGAAATGGACAAAAACCGTCGCGAAAAGAGGCATCTACGATGCTTTTCTTAAACCGCCACGAAATAGTAAAAACGGCCGCTAATAGATTGTCGACGCCCAATTTCGCGGTGGTTTTTGTAAACCGTCTCCAAACCCTATAGTGGCGGTTTAAACCGCCGCCAAATGAAAAAAAACTGCCGCTAGGGGCCGGTTTTGTTGTAGTGATTAAATCCCTATATTTATACAAATCATGTGATCACTCTTCAACGACTATATTAGAAACAATCACAATTCATAAAAGAATTTTAAATACAATAAATAAAAAACCAATGAAGATAACATTTCATATAACTATAATAAATCATTTAATCAGATCAATTGGAATTTCCATTAATGAAAGATTGAGTCATTACATAAAAACTTAAGATACCAATTCCCATGTGTGTCAGGGGGTTACACTCAAATATGTTTGTGGAGTGTGGAGGAAATATACCATGGTACAATAATGTTGTCTGTAATCCTGATATATCTATGATGATCACCCCAAATAACTTCCATCATCACAGTTCTCTTATACAAGAATCATGCTTGGAACATTCCATGTAATATATATAATCCCTAATATGAATAATACCATCATTTTATATGGAAAAAACTTTTTATGATATGATACTAATAAGATAAAATCCAACACCAGATAACTGGTATACCAATGAATGACTTTTTTAGTAAAGGGAGTTCATGAAATTTAAGGGGTCCCCACAAAATGCAGTCTCACCCTATTGTCTGGTTGTGTTCTACTATAGATATAAATCAGAGGTCATGTCAACATATCCATAATTTAAATAAAATTCACTGAATTTTATACCCACCATGGGCCTACTTAATTGATCCTCAATTTGTATGTGATTGTCAAGTCATTCTCATGTAGTTTTCCAGGTACCGAGGTATACCATGATATTGTTACATTCCAATGGACTCCAATTATACATTTTGTGCTGTCCGATTTCAGTACTTGGTTGTGTGATACTGGAACACAAACTTTCTACTGTATGAGGTTAAAAGAATTTTTGTTCCTAGAATAAATCTTATAATCCATAAAATTATGAAAACCCTAGCTGCCACAACAGGTTTGGGATTAATAATATGTGATCTCCAACTGTACACCATGTAGTAGAATTTTTTGAATAATGAATATTTCTTCAAGTAGATCCCATAATTTCATTTTACAATATTATTTTCACTTTTTGGACACATTAAAATGTTGTTATTTATCTCTATATATCACTTCCTAGAATTTGGTGGCTATAAAATGGATTACATAAATCTGTATAAATACATAATGAATAATCCAATCCTCCGATCACTTAAGATCAATCATATATTCCAAATACATGGGAATCATAAATTGAATCCAATAAAATCCTATATCATTATGATATTCTACATAAAAATAATTTTTGAAACAACCACAATGAATAGAATATTATTATGTAACAATAACCTTCCCAGAAAAAGTAAAACAATTTTTTATATGACAACTACAAAGAATGAAAAGTAAATTGGGTAAAATATTGATAACAAGTGTGATAAACGTCATTGGTCAATAATTAAATATAAAATATTCTACATTTGGGAAAACATGATGTGAAAATGGAATAAGAAATAATATATTTATCAAAACAATTAAATTCAACATTTGAACAATGTGATGGGCATGAATATACTGAATCAATAGAAGATAATACAATATCCATGAACAAAACATTTATTAAATGGTGTAAAATACAATTGAAAACCCTTAAATCATTTGAGGATAAGTCATTAGAGAAAAATGTGTTTTTTTGTGGGAAGGATGGTCTCTTTCATTCACTATCTGTTGACCAACTGGGATCTAATGACCGACCACTATCCTATCATTAATTGATAAAAAAGGATATTAGACATCCTCTAGATTATCTTGGGTATTTTGTGTCATACACTATTAAATTACTAAAATGAAATTTTTATAGTGGATTTACATATATCATTTAATATGTAAAATTAATATTTTGTTTATTTATTTTAATTAAATTCACACACCAATGACAAACTCAATCAGATGTCCAATGCTGACCAACCATAGGGATCACTTTATGTTAAAACACATACTATAGAATCATCAATGGACTTAGATTATATATTTTATCCTCCAATCATGATATATTACATTATTTTTTAGAAACTATACATGAATCATATTAATATTATTATAATTACTAAAAAATTAATTCTAGATTCATCATGCATAAAAATAATGAGTTGTCTCCTCACCAGTAACTAAAAATATTCATTTACTGACTTAAAAAAATAAGGGTGTAAAAATTCTCCTTCTCAAGATCTCCATGTTGAATTCCAATTAATAGAAAACTGAATGGAAACCCATGTGATATCCTCTTTCTTTTAATAAGAAAAAATCAATTTGATACACTTTCTACGAGGTCATTCTAAGAAAAACAAGACCAAGGGAATAATTAAGGTATCATGTGTTTTCTATAAAATTATTATCTACTCAATATTATCTAATACACCTCAAAATAATGGATTCCCTTATCTCTATTGATCATTAGTGGGCTATTATTCAAAAACAATTGAGTATGATCCAGAATCTGTGTTTACTCAAGACAACCATAATGAACCGTTGTTTGGATCATGAAAAATATCCAACTCCACCAAATCATTATTAATAGGGTAGGTTACTGGTAGGGTAAAATACACTATACCCTCTATATTTTTGGTCTTGATCATTATGTAAGACGTTATCTACAAGAAACAATGACAAAAGTCCATCAATACCATTTAAACTACAAAGAACATATAAAATCCATAGAAACCCTTAACATTGGAATCATACTAAACACCAAGAAAACTACAACAATAATATCATAAAAACAACTACTACCTATAATACCCTTGGAAACACATGGTATGATAAGATAAAGTGTTGGCTAGGAACTGACACATTCCAACCAATGAATTCCCAATCATTGAAGATCAATACTACCACTTACTCCCCACTTAAAAAGTAATATAATACAATTTTGAAATGAAAAAACATACACTAACCCTAATCATCACCCAATATATGATTATAAATGTCTCTTAGGGAATTACCTAAAACCATGGGTTATTTAAAAGAATTAGGGACAACCAACCATTAGTTGTATAAGATTTATCCATAGGTATGATGGTATTACCCATTACTAAAATGGTATGGCCACACCAATATCATCATAGTAAACCATATAAGATAAGAATATAACATAAAAAAAATAGAAATCCT
The DNA here is from genome assembly GCA_963277665.1 of Viscum album. Classification (NCBI taxonomy): domain Eukaryota; kingdom Viridiplantae; phylum Streptophyta; class Magnoliopsida; order Santalales; family Viscaceae; genus Viscum; species Viscum album. The sequence goes on from OY728146.1 coordinate 1,119,156,067, forward strand.
AGTAAAACCAATCCACAAAAAGACATATAGAAATACATGGTATCAAAATTATAATCCAAACTATGAGAGAGGGTATTATACCAAACAAGGCCCATGTATGCATCCCAAAGTGTAAAAAATGAAAAAACCTGTTATGCAATCCTTTTGAGACCACATATCTTCTAAAAAAGTCTTAATGTTGGAAATTAGGATAATACACCCCATTACATTATACCCATTCTTTATCATGGGACCCATAAAATTAAATATGAAAACTCCCAAGAGGGATAAATAAAGAAGTTCGCCCTGAATAGAAATTTGATACCCCCATGTATTTATTTAGTGATTTTCCCATGAAATATAAGAAACTAATTTTAATGAATCTTTATATACAAATATATTTTGAATCAAACTATTTTCAAAATTCCCATTAAAATCTATTCATTTTTTTATTTAAACAAAATCAATTTCCATAAATGAACTCCCAATATGGATCAAATAAATAAACATAATCACAAGACATATCATTCTAAAAAAACATAACCACATCATAATCATTGGTGAATATAACAAATAAGAAAATGAAATCATATAAATGTAATGTAAATATCACATATAATAAAATAAAAATGACACTAATCAAATGCATGAAGCATATAAATAATCCATAACGGGAAGGGTTAACCAATGAATCTTACCATAATTAATATGTTGATTTGATAAAAAAATATTCTATCTTGATTAGCATTCTAAAATCTCTCATTGGCATCACTAGGAGAAAATCTGAGATCTCACATGATCTCTTAGTAATAAACACAGAATATCATGTTGTCGTCAAACCCAAAGGATCTCGCGGTACCTCAGAAAAAATTTAAGCTCTCCTTATCTTCCCTCTAAAATTATCTCATAGTCCCATAGACAACCCCCTTACTCACACCTCGGTCAGCCCCCATTATGGAAAATGTCAACACAATCACTAATAAGAGAAAATCATTAAAAATCCACATTACAAGTTCTTATTACAAACAAAAAATGCTTCATTGAAAAAAAGAAAATTTCCAATATAAAATCATTTCTAAAATCCCATTATAAATCCATTTTAATCTTGAAAACCTAATTTGATATATTTGAGAATATACCATTCATGTAAACAATTCATATTAATTTGGAAAACCACATATAAAAATTAATATTTCAAAATAAATCCATTAAATACATCAAATATGGAATTGAAACAACAAATAATTCGTTTATATTGGAATATATTCAATAAAAGGTAATAACAAATTTAATGTTATGAAATTAATGAAATCCATTAAATAGAGACACACACCCAGGATTTAGTTTGAAGGTCATCACCCTTGATGATGACCACCCAATAGAGGGAGAATACAACCTTATGCACAGAAATCATATGAAAACAAAAAAATTCCATGAAAAATTCTCTTGGTCCGGACAATAACATCTTTTAGTTTTACACATATCCAAGAAAGTAAATTATTATGTATTATGAGAGATTATAAAATATGAAAATAAGATAAAATCAACTTACCTCAATCCAATTAAACATGATTTCTAATAGAAATTGACCATGAATGAGATGATGAATGTACATGAAAAGGTTGGATGGTTATGCATGTTGTGGAAAAAAATTGTTGTCTAAATTATAAATATACAACACGTAAATTTTGGTTACTATCGGATTTCTAATGAGTTAGAGTATATTTCATGGATTCTACTTATAGTTAGGAAAATCATTCATTAACCCTATGGGTTCTACATTCCACCCTACAATAGGCCGCACTATTTTCCATGGTACCTCACATGGTTTAAAAAAATCATTTTTAAGAAATGAAGATGTACTATTCCTCCAGGGATAAGAATAACATTTCATTCAAGGATTATTATGGATTTGAAATCCATGTCCAAACCAAAGAATACCATTTACCCACTATAAAATGATATCCCTAATAATCCACTGCTTTTGCAAAAATAATGATCGAATCTTGTTCTAATGTCTTCCTCAACCCAAAACTCCAATATAAAACTCCTTACACCTTTCATCTCTAAAAACATACATATATATAAATAAAATTATAAATTAATCATTTAGTGACCCAATGGGTACCACATATACAATTTACTTATCACAAGGAAACATATTAGGTCTCTTAGGATTGGATAGCTCAATGCATACTAAAATTGAATGATTTCACAAAAATATAATTAAATTAGTAGGAGGATAATTTTTTGAATGTTTTTTGGGAATGACGTAAAATTATTTTGACATCTATATTGAACTCAAAACCTATTCCTTTATTATTGGCCAATGTTATTTTATGATTATATTTTCTTTTTTTGCATTCCCTTCTATAGTTGGAATCATTTCAACCACATAGATAGGGTTGGTAATAAATTAATAGTGTAATCATGTGGATCTAATGGAAATTTATTTATACATCGTATGATTCCAAATAATCCTAAATGAAAATATAATTTTTCTCTAATTAATGTAATCATTGAAAAAATTAAACATTTTTTACCCTATTCCTATATTATAAACCACCCTTATCTTGTTGTATTCTCACTCTTGTGGATGATAAAATACTTAGGATAATATTAGATCCCTCCCTAGTCATTTAAGTGAGTTATATCTAATGAAATTCCATGACGAATAATTTCCTGACCTATTTTGAGGAATTTTTTGAATAAATTACAATAAGATATATAATTTCCCATAAAATTAAATCAATTAAAGATATTTTATAAATGGAACATTTCTAGAGGTCAATGATTGATATTATGAATAAAATCATCATGTAAACTATTTAAATTCAATTTTTAATAGTAATCTAGGATTTTATTGGATGTATATTCAATAAAATATTCAAGGAGCTGTTCCAAATCCATAACCTAAAAGACATTACAACCCAAAAGATATTTACAAAATAATAACTCTATTTAAAACATATACAAGTTTATTTCAGAGACCCTAAATATCATTTAAAGGTATAGAACATGAGGAACCGATATAAAAATAATTTTCATAACCATTGTTGGATAATTTATTTCATAGAAGGATTGTAAATATTGAATAAATACCATTAATATTATAATGACAATTCATTAAAAATATTATGGAACCTGTTCCCACTCAGAGGGTTCCTTCCACAATATTAAAATAATAATTCTGTTAAATAAAATTCCTCCATAAACAACTTTATATTGTGACTATTTTTATTATTGTGAAAACAAATGAAACCCTAGAGCCTATGAATATTAAATCATTTAAGGAATAAAAGTATTGTGATATTATAGAAGTTCAAAAATTAGAATACTAGAAATATATGTAATTTAGTTAGGTGATTTTTTTGGGAAATTATAAAATTTAATCTTTTAACAATTGTGAAAAATGTATCGATGTTTCGGTATAGAGGAAATGGGTTTCCATTATTCATATGTTGGAAATTATGCATTTGGGATTGAATATCTTAAACATAGTTAAATTTTTTAATTTTTGAACACTAATCATAGAAATATTTGTAAAAATCATGAAAAAAGAATTAACACCAATCCATTATATCGCTCAATCGAATTTCCAGGATAAATGATTTTTCTAATTAAACAAAATAATTTAAAAATTAAAAATATTGTATTTAATTGGTATTCTAAAAAATATTTTGGTAATTTTATCTATCGAATGTTCAAATTCATGTTCCAACCTACCATGAAAATGTATTCATTTAATGTGGATAATTATGAACTTCATGTTGCTATTTATTATTTTCTCACATCCATCAAAGAAGGAATGATTCTTTTCATCTTAAGAATGAGAATAAAAGAAATTTTGTTATCCCATTAAATTATACCTTCATTTATCCCAAACATAAAGAAATGTAGGACTACTCATGTATCCAATTCTAAAGAATAATAAAAAATCCAATAGAGAATATATTAAAATATATTGTGAGTGGTGATAATTCACATCATGAAGACATTTTTTAAAATTAATCACATTATGGGTCAGTGAGAACCCAAAAAAATCACATTGATGCTATGTGAGACCCAAAACAAGAAGAACCACAAGAAGTGAAGTGTGTCCAAAGGGATCCACCATTGTAGACACGTGCAACACAAGGAACCATTTTCGTGTTGGGAATATAACTCTATATAGGACCAAACCCGCATAAAAACACCAGGAATACATGAATGACCATGAAAACCAAAAGGGAACTCGAAAAGTTCAATGTTCATTAAGGACACCTAGACCATACAATGAATCATGGAATCCATAGAACCCAGCCAAATTGGGGTTGTGAACAAAGAAGCATGACACAATGGTAGAGGGAACCACGGAAATTCATAACCATCAAGGTGAAGAACCCCTTAACATCCATAGAAGCAACAAATTGGTTCTTGGTCGAATCATCATCATCCGTAAAAGTTCCTTTGGGTATCCCGCACTACGGTTGTCCACGAGAACCTTGGGCTACGAAACTGCCCACCAAATGAACCAACCAGGCATCCAAGAAGAAATACAACCACAAAAACAACATATATGCACAGAAGGCCATTTTCGGAAGATCCACGCCGAAACCCACACTGATTTTCACCTCGACGATCATTGAGGCCAAGAAACCATACTCTTCACTGAAGGTTGTCATTGGAAAACCCGAGCCAACATAAAGAAATGCAGCCTCCCTATCTCTCGAAGATCACTGGAACTAAAACATGGGTCGTTGCTGAAGGCCAATGCCGAAAGACTCGAGATGAAGAAAATCTAAACCATCCAAGGGCCAGATGACTACTGCCAAGCACATCTGAGACCAATTCCATAAGATTCTCCTCATGAAGGTGTTAAAGCTTCTTGGATGCCATGAGGAAGAGATAGACTGGGATGAGGTAACCAAAGTGTACAACATTCATCACCATCAAGATAAGAAAAACACTAGGGGTTCCATATCGAGCTGACAACGTTAAATTGTGTGTGCACTAGTTTGAAACCATATATTGTATTGATTTTTCTAGATTATATCAATGTTTTTTGTTTTGTAAAATTATATTATTGGGGTTTCAATGAAAATTTTAAAATAAAAAAATTCCAAAATGTCTCCAAAATAGATTAATTTCTAAAAAACCTTTTAGGGTATTTGAAAGCAAGACCCAAGGGTGATGGTGGATAGTGTCTTCCTATATAATATTTCACTCCCCTATTATATAATATATTGTTTATATTTTTGTAAATATATATATATAGACCTAAATAAATATGGAAAAGTAAATATTCCATGTCTTAGGTAAAAATCATCACATCTGAAATGGTTTCTAGACAATTACTCGCAACCGAGTCAAGATAGAGGAGCAGACTTACAAATATCCTTTGACATTGTGTAATTATTTAATCCATTATTTTTGTGTATATATATAAATATTATATTATATTTTTATATATTTTTTTAAACATATTTTTTTTAATTTTATGTGTTTTGTTTTTACTTTTGTATAGTATCAGTAGTTAGTGTGAAAAAAGAAAACTACACATCATCACATTTTTATGTTTTGTTTTATTTATTTAATGTATATCCTTGGGGACTAAACTATGATATAATAATGATTAAAAAATATTCTAATTAGTATTTAAATAATGAAAATACTCACAAAATTAAATAGTAAATTTAAAATACATATAAGAAATAAAATTATTTTGATACTTTTGGAACATGATTCCACATAATTGGGGTTGATATTTTCCTTATTTTTAATATAGAGATTTACATCAGATGAAACTCATCATGGCCCTTGAATATAGAAAATATTTAGTGATGTGAACATGAAAAAAACATATAAAGTAATTTGATAGGCCATGTATAAGGACCCATAATTTACATACATTGTTATTACTTCATAATTGAAGCACACTTATTACAACACATAACAAAAACATGAAAGGACCATATAGGTATAGTGCCTTTGGAAACTGGGAAACATAAACAACTGGTTTTTAAATCATCTACGTTGTCTCCCATTTATTTACTCATATCTAGAGTCCCTTTTGGCATATTCTACTTAATACCCTTATTCCAAACCTAGGGAAAAGAAAACATACAAAAGGGTGTTCTCAAATTCTCAGTAAGGGTAAACAAAAGAAATATCAATCATATCATATTCTTAAGAACATAACATTTTGAAAATCTTATCCTGCAAAAGAGGTCATAATATAATGACATGGGATCAATCATAATAGTGAAATGTAATCCAAATAATCATAACATAACACATGAAACTTTGTGTAATTAACACATAATCTTATAGAATCATTTCTTATTAGTCAATACTCATTTCCAAGACTATCTTAGAGGATAAAGTCCATTTCTAAACCGAATTCACTCCTTGTTTCAGTCCTGTTTCACTGAACCGAATTAACTTTTCGTTTCATCCATGTCTATCTCATGAGATATAAATTATTACCCAATTCATTGTAGGGAGATATAAGTCCCACCCATCACATAATAGACCCATTCTTATGTGTGCCAGAAAATCTAAAAATTATAGCATAACCCATGTAATAAAAATGGGATTCATAATCATCATGCCATCATAACATAATCCATATAATATAAAAGAACATAATAAATTTAATTCCATCATAACATAATCAAATCAATGTAAAAATAGGGATAGAAATAGAACCCTATATTATTTTAGATGGAAAATAATTTTGATAAAACACATGAACTTCATTCTTTAGGAAAATATCCTTTCTACTTCAAAATCATTTTTCCTTTCTTAAAATTTCATACTAAAAGAAGTTGATTAAAAATAATCTTGAAAACTTGTAAAGTAAGGTTCATGGAAATAATGTTCTAAAAATCCATTTAGGCCATATAAGATAATGAAAAACATTCTTCTCGTACTTTGGCTGGAAAAGTCAAAAAAAGTACCTCGTACTAAAAACGACAAAAGATTCCTTTCATATCGTTTACTAAAAACTCACCAAAGGATAAAATTGGTTTTAAACAATTTTAGGGGGCTAGAAATAATATTACATATTGAGGAAACGTGTATGTGGATGATAAATATTCCCCTATAACTTCTAAAGTATAAACCATCTCGGATAAAAATGAGATTGCGAGATGTTTCCCTTACCTTAGGTCAGATTTGCTTTGTACATGTCAAAACCTCTTGTATAATGATTTAAATAATGTTATTGAATTATTCCAGAATCGTACTCATTGTTATGATATCATATATGGTCATATTAAAAGCTTCATATTAGTAATATTTTATTGTTACTTGTTATTCAGATGTTTATTGCTTTTTGTTCTTATAAGTGTTTTGTTGAATAAATTCTTATTATTATTTTTAGGTTTTAGATACCTCATTTACAGAATTGTATTAGTGTAACATATATCATATTTATTCATTCAGTCCATTTATATTATCATTTTTCAACAAAAATCATGTAGAACGAGTCACATCACATCATCGAGACGGTAGGTCATACGTACGCATGAGTGATGATATCATTCCTATGATCGTGGAATTGTATTGAAGTGTATTTATACTATTTCAAAATAAATATCAATTTAAAATAATCATATATAGTTATTCTTTACACCATTATACCCATCCAAGTAAGGTGATGGTGGAAAACATATTACACCATGGCGTGGAGACGGTATTCCGTATGTACGCATGCGCGGTGATTTCATTTTCCGTAGGATGGGTATAAAGTGAAATAAGGTTGTTTCATATTTATAATAACATATCATTATATGAGTGATACTGATGTTATTACTTCACAATGAAAAAACTAAAGAATAGGAAGTAGAAGAAGAAATAAATTGAAAAGGATCGATAATGGGTATTACCTCTTCTTTGACGCGCCTCTTCTTAACGTCCTATTTGGGAACTAGATTTGGACTTTGAAGAAGACCACGACCTCTAGTATGTTTCTAGGGAAGTGCAGAAGATAATTTCATAGGGTTTAGCCCAGATTTATGGCTCAAAGTGGTGTGAGGAGGAGAGGTAAGAGGTGCCCTTTTATAAGGGAGGAGAGGGGCATCTTTGGAAAAACTAAAAATATTATTTTATTATAAAGTCATATTGAGTTTTTAATAGCTCCAAATTGATTTATTTCAAAGCTAAGTTGGGTATGGGTCTAAATAATCTCATCCAATAGAATTTGGACAAGTTTATATTACTATTTTAACCTTATCATTTAGATTTAACTTTAAGTTAAATAATTTTACTTTTAATGTATCTTCTTGTTTTCTTACACTATAAGGTTAATATACTTACTATAACAATAAAAACGAACCCCAAGTTGTTCATTATTAATATATATACCCTTATCTAAGTCATTTTGCAGAATCATAGATTTTTAGGAATAAAATAAAAATTAATAATATAGTAATTGTTTTAAAAACTATTTTATGTCAATTTTGACACTATTTGGTAATTGATTTTTGTAAAAAACATAACAACATGATTATTTCTAAAAAAGATAATTAAATCAACAATAATATGTCATATTAACCTATAAAATTAGTGTAATTCATGAAAAGTCTCAAATTACATTTATTTGGGTATTTATAATATCAATTATGTTAATATTTCCTTAATATGGTAATTACTTCATCATTATTGTGTCATAAATAAATTAAATTATTTAAAGTATAAAAATTATAAATAAAATACTATTATGTAGGAAAAGTTTTTATATTTCTAATGAATATTTATTGTCGAATTTACCTTTTTTATAACCCTGTATTAAAAATGTTTTAGTTATTTAACATTGATTTTAACTATTTTAACTCTTCTTGAAATAAAATAATATTAAATGTCCTAATATAATTCAAGTAGACCTAAATGGTCATATTTTATTCCTAAGGTTGTTTTTGGTTGAATTAAATTTAATTAATAGAATTAGGACATGTTTTAGGGTGATAATAACACCATTTTTACCCTTAATTACCCTATTTACTTTTAACCGTGGTAAATTAAAGTAAGAAGTTACTATTTACCAAAAATAATTTTTATCTTATTGAACAACATTTTCCTCCTTGATGTTAACCGTTTCTCTCGAATTTTCAAAATTCCACTCATAGAAGAGGTAAAAATATGTTTTAGGTAAATTTTCAAACTCTCCTAGGAGGTGGGTAAAAGACGGTGAAAATTTCAATAAAATTATTATATATCTAAAATTATTATAAAATGAATCCAATGAATTACATTAAACTTGTATTGGTATTATGTTTTAATTTTGACCTAAAATAATTTAAATAAAATCAATAATTATTTAAATAAAAAGTTGGTTTTTAAATAGTAACCTAGTGTTTTCACTATTCATCAAAAATTGAAAGTTTTCAGAATAATACCAAAATTCACCCTAGGATAATTTTGATATTCCGAATCCAAAAATGAAGTCCATTGTGAAAGATAAATTTTATAAAATTTCAAAAATTGGGTATTATTATTCATAATAGCTAGTTTTAATAATATTTTAATAGCATATCGTTGTTTACTGAAACTCGGTATTGCGTATAATGAAATCTATCAAGGAAGGCCGAAATTGCATGTAAATAAAGACATACTAGTGTTATGTGTAGTGAAAGATTTCATTAATGATGTATATAACATAAAAAAAATATTTCTTATAAAAATCTCGGGTGTTACATTCTACCCCCCGTAAAATGATTTTTTCCCTCAAAATTCGTCACTTTGTAACAAAAAGCTGAGGATACCTCTCCATTATCATATCCCCAATATCCCATGTAGCTTCATGTAATTGGTGGTTCCTCCATAAAACATTCACCAAGTGAGTGGTCTTGTTCCATAGGACTTTTTCACTATGATCCAGAATCTCTATCGGTTGTTCTTCATAAGAAAGATCTTTCACTAGTGGTACAAAATCTGAGCTGAGTACATGTGAAAGATCGGGTATGTACTTTCTCAAGAGATATACATGGAACACATCATGAACTTCAGAGAGATTCTATGGAAGCTCTAATCGGTATGCTACCTTCCCAACACAATCCAGTATTTCAAAAGGACTAATATACCCAGGGCTCAGCTTTCCCTTCTTTCCAAATCTCTTTACTCCCTTCCAAGGAGATATTCGTAAGAACACTTTATCACCCACTTCAATGTATAGGACATTTCTTCGGTTATCAGTATAACTTTTTTGTCGACTCTGAGCCACTCTTCTGTGTTGTTGGGCAGATTGGACCTTTTCTGCAATCTCATCAACAAGATCAGGTCCTAATAGATTTCTTTCCCCAACTTCATCCCATCATGTTGGAGTTCAACATTTCTTTCCATAGAGAGGTTCATAAGGTGCCATCTGAATACTGGAGTGAAAGATATTATTAAAAGAAAATTGAACCAAAGGTAGGTGTTGATCCCAACCACCTTTGAAATCCATAGAGAAAGCTCTTAACATATCTTCTAGAGTTTGAATTATCCTCTCAAACTGACCGTCTGTCTGAGGATGATAAGAAGTGTTGATGCTCAACTATATATCTAGAGTATGTTGAAGACTACGCTAAAACTTCATGGTAAACCTTGAATCCCGATTAGATATAATGGAAATTGGTACTCCATGCAATATTACCACTTCCTTCACATATATCCTAGAAAGCTGATCTAGAGGGAACTCTTCTCTAATAGAAATGATGTGTTCCGACTTCATAAGATGATAAACTATTACCCAGATAGAATTATTGACATTGGATGTTTTAGGAAGTCCAGTGAAAATGTCCATAGTGATGTTTTCCCATTCCATTCAGGTATGGGTAATGGTTGTAACATCCCCTTAGACTTCTGTCTCTCATCTTTAACTTGCTGAAAAACAAAGCATCGAGGGACATATTCAGCAACATCCCTTTTCATGACATCCCACCAGAAGTACTCTTTCAGGTCCCTATACATCTTCGTGCTTCCATGATGAATAGATAATGAATAACTATGAGCCTCATCTAGTAGCTCCTTCTTTAATTCTGGGATGGGAGGAACACAAACCCGATTCCTGAACATTATTATCCCATCACAATCAAGGTTAAATTCAAGAACATTTCTCACCTCCTTTTGTAACTCTACATCTTCATTTTGTGCCTCTTTAATCATCACATGTATAGATTGTTGAACATTCATTTGAGGAAGAAAATATTTCTCCCCTTCCATTATAATTCCAAGATCCATCCTTTGTAAATCCATAAATATTGGATCTTTTGTGATCCTCATCATGGATAAGCTAGCATGGTCTTATCGACTTAAAGCATCTTCCAACTTGTTTGTTTTCCCGAAGAGATAATGAACTGAGTATTCATAATCCTTAATCAGCTCCAGTCATCTTCTTTGAAGCATATTCAGCTCTTTTTGTGTGAAAATATACTTTAATCTTTTATGATCAGTATAAATATCATACCTTTCTCCATAAAGACAATGCATCCATATTTTTAATGCAATGATTACCACAGCTAACTCCAAATCATGAGTTGGGTAATTTTTCTCATGGATTTTCAACTATCATGAGGCATAAGCTAACAAAATATCATTTTTCATGAGAACACACCCCAGCCCCTTCTTGGATTCATCACTGTAGATCACAAACCTTTCTCTATTACAAAGAAGTGTGAGCACAGTTGCACTGGATGACCTTATTTTTATGTAACACCCCGACCCCAGTTACCCAGGGTCGGTGCATTATTACAAAAACATTGTTATGATCATAGGAAATATCAAATCTTGAAATACCGATTGGTTTAGTGGCCTTGGAAACACTAGATATATTCATAAGTCTTACATTACATCATAGAAATGAAAACTACAACAACATATTTTCTTCATAGTCCACACTCATATCCCCACATACTATCCATGTAGGTCATTAATAAATTACTTCTTCACATCCTGGGAAAAATAAAACATTGAAAGGGGTGAGCTCAAATGTCTAGTAAGGATAACAATATAGCAGAAACTTTCATAAATAAGAATAAACATTTAAGGAAATGTTTATCTAAAACAAAATCCTTATAAACTTGAACTTCAACATAGTATGGAAAAAATAAAATTAAATAAATCCATTTTTCTATTCACAAGGATATTCTACTAATCGAATAATCACATGCAATATCAATAACCACTTTCATAATGATGGAATGCATAATGCCAGACTATCATAACCACATAGCCAAGGCCTTGTGCCAAGACTACAAATAAGATTTTTCCAAGGCCTTATGTCGAGACACTAGTTTGTCTCATGAGACCTACCGATGCACCAAGGAGCTATAGCGGGTTACACCCATCACATATTAAGTCCAATGCATTCCCATATGAAAAGTTTTAAATATAACATAAACATTCGTATTAAAACTACCATACGAAATGTAAATACTTCATCCATAAACCATGAATGGTATAAAAATAGAACATCCATAGTCAAACTTATCACAAATACTTCAATACAATATAGAAGTTTTGAATCATAATAAATCAACTTCAAATAAGTTTAAAATCCATCAAAGGATGTCGACATAGATGAAATCAAAACTATTTTTAGAGTAATATATCTTTTTATTTTGAAATCATTTAAGAGTCATATATTTATAAAATATAACATTTTCATTGAAAATATTCTTATAAGCTTGTAAGGTAAGCTTCAAAGATTTTATAGTGGTGGAAAATAGCCACACCCGCCGTATAAGTTAAAAAAACATTCTTACCTTAATTCTGTCGAAAAGGTTAAAAAGGACCTTGTTTGGAAAACGACGGAATGATTCCTTTATAAACCACTTATAAAAGTCAACAATGGTATAAATGAATTTAACCCATATTCTAGTAAATAGTAAAAATGTTTTGAATTACATTTTAAAGAAACATGGATGTGGATGATAAAGAAGTCCCAGTAGATTATTACGTATAGACAACCTCGGATAATGAAGAGATTGAGAAATAAACCCTTACCAATTTGGTAACTTCAGAAACATACACCCCATGAAAGAGGTATCATACAATTAATATGTAAATACACATAAATTAAAGTGTATTACACAAAGATTACAATTATGGGTAGTACATACACCACACAAAAGGTAATAGTGGTAATATGGCATGAATCTCACGAGAATAAAGAGTGAGATGAAAACCTCTTACCTTGTACTTTTCCTTGGTTGGGGTAGGTTAAACTCCTGTATAATGGTGAAATAATTGTTATTAAATTATAAAAGAATCATATATATCAATATGATATCATATATGATCTTTTAACATTGCTTTGTTAATAATATTTTAGAATTATCGTCGTTTCGGGTGTTAACTTACTCATTTTCTTTTATATGTTTTGTTATGTAAGACATGTTTGTTATGGATAGATTGTATATTATTCATATCCAGAATGATATCAAGTCCTTAAACATTATTTTTAAATCATCAAATGATAATTATACTTGAATGGATATGATGGAGAATGAATCTCATCGCGTTCGTGGAGATGGTAGTCCGTACGTACACACGAGCGACAATATCATTCTTTTGATATTAAAATAATATATAATTGGATGGTATATCATATATACAGAATCATTATCATTTAATATTTATTATTTACATGAATTATAAATCATTTTTATACCCATCCAAATAATAATATATTGAATAACAATTACACCACGACGTGGAGACGGTAAGTCGTACGTACCAACGTATAGTGACATGTCATTCAAAGGATGGATTGAATACTGAATATGGTTGTACCATATTTTTAATAACATTATAGTATATAGGAGATACTAGATTCATTATTTAAAATGGTAATAACAAAGAAAGAAGAAGTTGAAGAAAAAATGAATTTGAAAAAGGGTGGTGAAAACATTACCTCTTCTTCGGGTTATTCCTTTTGATTTGATCAAAAGGGCTCCATAGGTTGGCTTTATGATCAAACTAAGGCCTCTATGTTGTAATTAGGGAATATGAGATAGTAGTTGGGCAGGGTTTGGCCTATCCAAAAGGCTTTGAATGTGTGAATTATTGAGAAGGGGAGTGCCCTTTTATAATAGGGGTGAGGGGCACCTTTGGAAAAGCTAGAAATATTATTTTATAATAAATTCATATTCGGTTTCTAATGGATACAAAGTGGATTATTTAAAATTTAAGGAGGGGATGGGTCGAAAACCACTCAACCAATAGAATTTAGACAGGTTTGGGTTACTATATTAACCATATCATTAAGTATTAACTATTAGTTAATTAGTTTCACTTTTACAATGTCTCTTTGTATTTTTATATTATATGGTTAATAAACTTACTATATACATAAAAGTGACCCCCAAGTGGTCCATTAATGATACACCTATAATGATTTAAGTCACTTGGCCTATCCTTAGATTTTTATGAATTTCATATCAATTAATAATATAATATTTGTTTTAAAAACTCTTTTATGTCAATTTTTACACTATTCAATAATTGATTTTTGTAAAAATCATAACAGAATGATTACTTCAAACGAAGTTTATTAAGTCAATCCTAAAATTTTATAAAAACATATAAAATTAGTTTAATTCATAAAAAGTCTCAAATTATATTTATTTGGGTACTTATAATATCAATTATTTTAAAAAAATTCACTATTATGGAAATTACTGTATCATCATTGTGTCATAAATAAATTAAATTATTTAATGTCTTAAAATTATATATAAAATATCATTATGTATGAAATCATTTTATCTTTCTAATAAATATTTACAATCTAATTTATCTTATGTATAACCCTATATTAAAAATGTATTAGTAAATAAACATTGATTTTAACTCTTTTAACTCTTCTTTGAATTAAATAATAATAAATGTCATAATCTACTCCAAGTGGACCTAAATGATAATATTTTATTCCTAAGGTTGTTTTTGGTCGAGATACACTTCTCCAATAGAATTAAGACATGTGTTAGGGTAATATTAATATCATTTTTACCCTTAATTACCCTATTTACTTTTAACCGCGGCAAATAAAAGTAAAAAGTTACTATTCACCATAAATTATTTTCATCTCATTGAACCACATTTTACTACTTCATATTAACCGTGTCTCTAGGATTTTCTAAATTCTATTCACAGAAGTGGTAAAATTAAGTTTTATGAAAAATTTATTTTTTTTAACTACCACTTAGTGGTTTCACTATTCATCAAAAATTGAAGTTTTTCAGAACAATGCCAAAATTTCACCCTAAGCTATAATTGATATTCCGAATACAAAAATTATGTCTATTTTAAAAAATTCCAAACATATAAGTTGCATTAATTTCTTTTATAATTAATTCCCACTGTCAGAACAAATAGCGTGTTTTTTAGAAACAATATATATCAAAAGATTGACAATTGTTTATGTCCAATTTCAAAGTGAAATTAATTATAATGAATACCATTGGATAAAATGGTAAAAATATATTCTAATTATACTTTAAAACCACTCAATAATATAATTTTTCACTATAAATTATTTTGATTAAAAAAGTTGTTTTTAAGTATTTTTCACTATTCATAAAAATTGGAAGTTCAGAGAAAAATACCAAAAAGTCAACTTAGGATAATTTCAATATTCTGAATCCAATAATGAACTCCATTTTGAAATATAAAATATATATAATTTCAAAAAGTAGGTATTACTATTCATAACGGCTAGTTTGATTGGTTGTGGTGTGTTAGAACTCGATGTTGCGTACAACACACGCTATCGCATTATTCAAAGAGAAGCATACCGTAGAAGCTTGGGGTGTTACATTCTCCCCTCCTTCAAATAATTTCATCCTTGAAATATATAGAATACTACTTCATGAAAAGACTCGGGTGGTTCTTCATCATAAGTTCCTCTGGTTCCCACGTTGCCTCTTCCATCTTATAGTTTATCCACAAAACTTTTACCAGACGCGTCGTCTGGTTTCTCAGTACTTGTTCTCTCGTATCAAGAATCTTGACGGGCTCTTCACAATAAGACAGATCGGGTTCCAGTTCTAATTCCTCATAGGTGAGTACATGGGTTGGATCAGGCATGTATTTCCTCAACATAGATACGTGGAACACATCGTGAACTTTGGAGGGACTTGGTGGCATTGTCAATCAGTAAGCTACAGCCGCAATTAGTTCTAGAATTTTGAAAGATCCAATGTACCTGGGAATCAATTTACCTTTCTTACCAAAACGTATGACTCCCTTCCATGGAGATACCTTCTGGAAAACATGATCACCGACTTGAAATTCCAAATCCTTCATTCGATTATAGGCATAGCTCTTCTGCCTACTTTGAGCTGCTTTGATATGGTTTTGGATTACCTTCACATTTTCCATCTTTTCCTCTTCCAGTTCAGCTCCTACAAGTTTTCTTTCACCAACTTCATCCCAACAGGTTGGTGTACGACATCTCTTTCCATATAACGCTTCATATGGTGCCATCTGAATACTTGAATGGAAGATATTGTTATAGTAAAATTCTACCAGAGGTAAATATTGATCCCACATACCATGAAAGTCAAGTGAGTAGGATCTCAACATGTCTTCTAAGGTTTGAATAGTTCATTCTGATTTTCCATCTGTTTGAGGGTGGTAGGCAGTGCTCAAATGAAGTTCAGTATCCAATGATTTCTAAAGAACTTTCCAGAATCTTGAAGTAAAATGGGGATAACGATCTGAAACAATAGATAGGGGTACTCCATGAAGTCTCACAACTTTATCAATATATAGTCTTCCTAGATGTTCCAGTGGTAGATCTTCTCTTATAGCAAGAAAATGTGTTGACATGGTAAGACAATCAACAATGACCCATATTGCACCGTTCCTTCTAGGAGTCTTTGGTAGCCTCATGACAAAGTCCATCGTAATATTATCCCATTTCCACTATGGTATGGGAAAAGGTTGCATGACTCCTCCAGACCGTTGCCTTCCAGCTTTCACTTGTTGACAAACCATACATCTTGACACAAAATCAGCAATCTCCCTTTTCATGTTGACCCACAAAAAATGATCCTTCAAATCTCTATACATTTTGGGGCTCCCAGGGTATATAGAGAAATTGGAACAATGAGTATCATCCAAAAAATCCCTTTTTAGATTAGGTATATCGGGAACACAAAGCCTCTTCCCGAATTTCAAAATTCCATCTTCATACACAAAGTCTCTCAATCTCCCAACATTCACAACTTTAATCTTCTTTTGAAAATCTTCATCATCGGTCTAAGAACTCTTAATCCTTTCTAGTAAAGATGGTTTGGAAACCATTTGAAAAAGCATTTATGTTTCACATTCTATGGTTATTCCCATGTCCATCTTCACTAGATCCATGAAAATTGGATCCCTTTCAGTTCTCATATTGTTCAAAACTCAATGATCATTTCTGCTCAAAGCATCTGCCACCTTGTTTTCTTTCCTTGGGTGGTAGTGTATCGTACAATAATAATAATTGAGTAATTCAAGCCATCTCCTTTCCCTCATGTTGAGTTCTTTTTGTGAGAAAATATACTTCAAACTCTTGTGATCAGTATAAATCTCACATTTTTACCATAGAGGTAGTGCCTCCATATCTACAAAGCAAAGATCACAACTACTAACTCAAGATCATGAGTAGGATAGTTTTTCTCATCAATTTTCAATTGTCGTGATGCATAGGCAATAACCCTATCATTCTGCATAAGAAAACAACCAAGTCCTTTCTTCGATGCATCACTATAAATAACGAACCCATCATTCCCCGATGGTATAGTCAATATAGGAGAATTGACTAATCTTGTCTTAAGTTCTTCGAAACATTCTTCACACTCTATTGTCCATACAAATTTAACCCCTTTACGTGTAAGCTTTGTTAATGGGTTAGCCAATCGGGCAAAATTCTGGACGAAACGTCGATAATAACCTGCTAAACCAATAAAACTACGTACCTCAGTTATACTCGTAGGTGCTGGCCATTCGTAGATTGCCTTGTTCTTAGAAGGATCAAGATAGATTCCATCTTTAGAGACAATATGGCCAAGAAATGAAATCTCCTGAAGCCAAAATTCACACTTGCTAAACTTCCCATATAATTCATGTCTTCTTAGAGTCTTCAGGATAATGCGCAAGTGATTTTCATGATATTCGTAGCTTTTGGAGTATACAAAGATATCATCAATAAATACCACCACAAATTCATCGATATATTCCTTGAAAACTCTATTCATTAGATCCATGAATACAGAGGGTGCATTAGTCAATCCAAAAGGCATTATAGTAAACTCGTAATGCTCATACCCAGTTTGAAATGTTGTCTTCAGAATGTCTTCCTTCTTCACACACAACTGATGGTATCCAGATCGAAGGTAAATCTTTGAAAAGTATTGAGCTCTATGTAGTTGGTCAAATAAATCATCAATACGAGGTAGGGGATACTTGTTCATTATGGTTCTAGCATTGATCTCCATGTAGTCGATATATAACCTCATAGATGCATCTTTATATTTAACAAAAAGAATAGAGGCTCCCCATGGAGAAACATTAGGGAGAATAAATCACTTATTACACAATTCTTATAGTTGTTTCTTTAGTTTGACTAATTCCATAGTGGCCATTCTATAAGGGGTCTTCGATATAGCCTTTGATCCAGGAATTAAATCAATTGAAAACTCAACTTCTCGTTCTGGAGGATGTCTAGGTAAATCATCTGGAAATACATCTACATATTCTTTCACAACAGGTACATCCTCTATTTGAACATTCCTTTCCTCACCCATAGTCATTTCATTCTCTTCCTCCCCAATAATTGAATTTAGTTGAGCTACTGCGAGTGGATCTAGATAAGAATTAGGTGGTGATGATTCTGCTCTAAAGATAAGGTGTTCCTTATCATCATCATCCAAAATCGTAACCTCCTTCTTCTTACAATAAATCTTCGCCTCATAGTCTGAAATACAATACATATTGAGGATTATATCAAACTCAATCATAGGTATGATGATGAGATCAGCAGATAAAGAACATTTTTGTTCTCTAATGGGGACTGATTCACAAAACTTTGTTGCAATGATACTTTCCTTAGGAGTTATAAATGACAACTCCTTTGTTAAATCAAATTGAAAATATCTAATTTTCTTAGCAAACTGGGAAGATTTGAAACAATGCGATGATCCAGAATCAAATAATGCATTTTCTAAACTTGAGGAAACCATTAAATTACCTGCCACCACGTCTTTCGGAGCTTCTACCTTAGCAGTAGTGATAGCATAAGCTTGGCCTTGATCCCTTGGCCTTTTATGAGGTAAGTTCCCCTGACGCATAGGACATTCATTTTCATAATGTCCCATCTCCCTACAATTGTAGCACTGAACATTGGTAGCTTCCTTCTTCCCTTTGCAATCATGAGCTTGGTGGCCTTCTTCCCCACACTTGTAATAGACACCCATTCCCTTCAAGAAAGTACCAGGGTGTCCTTTACCACATTTACTACAGGATGGATATTCAACCTTTCCCTTATTCCCCTTATTTCCATTACCAGATTGATCAGCAGATCTATTCTTCTCTTGCTTTGCATTAAAGTCATAATACTTAGAGAATTCCTTTTCTTTCTTGATAGCACATGAGGCAATGTCTTCGTACGACGAGAAGGATTGTGAGACTAATGATCAACGGAGAAATGGTTTTAACCCATCAAAGAAAAGATCAATCTTACTTCATGGGTTACATATATAATCTCTAGCATACATTGATAACCTTGTAAAGTTAGCCTCATTCTTTGCGACATTCTCATCCTCCTTTTGTCTCAGACTCAGAAATTGCCTTTCCATATCTGCTCGATGGTCACGAGGAATGTATTTTACTAAAAACTGATATTTGAACTCCATAAATTCCATATTAGATACTTCATCATCTTCCTTGGTGTTTTGAATCAATGACCACCATTGATCAGCTTCTCCAGTGAGGTGGTAAACTGCCATGATAACTTTTTCTCTTTCACTACTCCCCAAAGCCTGAAATATTTTCTCTAGGGAATTTATCCATTGCTCAACTACTATGGGATTTTTACTCCCATTGAACGTTGGTGGTTGTTGCCTCATGAATCGATCTAACATTGAACCTCCACGCTGAGGATCAGGGTGTTCCATATGGGTAAGGTTATTATTCAGAACCTGAGTGAGTTGTCCCAGTATGGTGATTAGTTGATCGGCACCAGTTACATCACCAGCTCCACCATAATTATCTTGAGCAGGAGGGAAATCCCTACATGGAGTTCGTTCATTGATACGGTTTCCATTTCTTCCACTAGGCGCCATTTCTAAACAATGGCATAAACTAGATCAGTTTATAAATCAAAATACATAATTACATACTTATAAAACACTTAACATAAATTGAACTATTTATGGATATAATATATAATCATAAAAATGTTTTCTTTGAGGAAGTATATACTCATAAACCCTTCATAATTATTTGTAAAGAAAATGAGTGTTATCCTAAGAATATCCCCTGGGAGTGTTGTAACCAAGAGTGCATCAAGGCCCGTTGTCGTGCACCAGTTCCCGTTCGAGTCTAGCTCAAAGCGGTGTTTTCGGGTTTTACCCCTAGGTACATCTGTGTCAGAGCCGCCTCTACCTGCTCGTATCCAGACATGGATATATTGCTCTGAAAACTCACAAAATCTCTACAATACCAAAATTTTAGGAAGTTATTCTATACTAATCATCAAAGTTCGTCTTAGGTCTATGTGCTCTAATCAGAGTTTATCTAAATCCAGCTTCCAAGGTTTGTACTAAACTTCCTCTGATACCAACTATAACGCCCTGACCCCAGTTACCCAGAGTCGGTGCATTATTATATAACATTGGCATGATCACAAGAAAGATCAAATCTCGAAAGACCGATGGGTTTAGTATCCTTGGAAACACTAGATATATTCATAAGTCTTAAATTATATCATAAAAATGAAAACTACAACAACATCTTTTCTTCATAGTCCAAACTCATATCCCCACATACAATCCCTACAGTTCATTCATAAATTACTTCTTCACATCCTGGGAAAAATAAAACATTGAAAGGGGTGAGCTCAAATGCCCAGTAAGGGTAACAATATAGCAGAAACATTAATAAATAAGAATAAACATTTAAGGCAATGTATAACTAAAATAAAATCCTTTTAAACATGAACTTCAACATATTATGTCAAAAATAAAATGAAATAATTCCATTTACTTATTCACATGAATATTCTACTAATTGAATAATCACATGAAATATCAATAACCACTTTCATAATGATGGAATGTATAATGACAAACTATCATAACCACATAGCCAAGGCCTCGTGCCAAGACTAAAATTCAGATTTTTCCAAGGCCTTGTTCCAAGACACCAGTTTGTCTCATGAGACCTACCGATGCATTGAGGAGCTATATCAGGCTCTGCCCGTCACATATTAAGTCCAATGCATTCCCATATGAAAAGGTTCAAACATAACAAAAACATTCGTATTAAAACTAGCATACGAAATATAAATACTTCATCCATAAAACATGAATGGTATAAAAATAGAACATCCACAGTCAAACATATCACAAAACCTTCAATACAATATAGAAGTTTTGTAACATAACAAATCAACTTCAAATAAGCGTAAAATCCATCAAAGGATGTTGACATAGATGAAATCAAAACTTTTTTTAGAGTAATATCTCTTTTTATTTTGAAATCATTTAAGAGTCATATATTTATAAAATATAACGTTTTTTTGAAAATATTCTTATAATATTGTAAGGGTAGCTTCGAAGATTTTATAACGGCGGAAAATAGCCACACCCTCCGTATAAGTTAAAAAAACATTCTTACCTTAATTCTATCAAAAAGGTTAAAAAGGACCTTGTTTGGAAAATGATGGAAAGATTCCTTTATAATTAACTTATAAAAGTCAAAAATGGTATAAATGAATTTAACCCATATTCTAGTAATTAGTAATAATATTTTGAAATACATTTTTAAGAAACATGGATGTGGATGATAAAAAAGTCCCAATAGATTATTACGTATAGACAACCTCGGATAATGAAGAGATTGAGAAATAGACCCTTACAAATTTGGTAACTTACGAAACATACACCCCATTAAAGAGGTATCATACAATGAATCTATAAATACACAATAATTAAAGTTTATTACACAAAGAATACAATTATGGGCAGTACATACACCACACAAAAGGTAATAGTGGTAATATTGAATGAATCTCACAGGAATAAGGAGTGAGATGAAAACCACTTACCTAGTAATTTTCATTGGTTGGGGTAGGTTAACCTCCTGTATAATGGTGAAATAATTTTTATTAAATTATAAAAGAATCGTATATATCAATATGATATCATATATGATCTTTTAACACTGCATTGTTAATAATATTTTCGAATTATCGTCGTTTCGGGTGTTAACTTACTCATTTTCTTTTATATGTTTTGTTATGTAAGACATGTTTGTTATGGATAAATTATATCTTATTCATATCCATAATGATATAAAGTCCTTAAAAATTATTTTTAAATCATCAAATGATAATTATACTTGAATGGATACGATGGAGAATGAATATCATCGCGTTCGTGGAGATGGTAGTCCGTACGTACGCACGAGCGACAATATAATTCTTTTGATATTAAAATAATATATAATTGGATGGTATATCATATATACAGAATCATTATCATATTATATTTATTATTTACATAAATTATAAATCATTATTATACCCATCCAAATAATAATATATTGAATAACAATTAAACCACGACGTAGAGATGGTAAGCCGTACGTACGCACGTATGGTGACATGTCATTCAAAGGATGGATAGAATACTGAATATGGTTGTACCATATTTATAATATTATTAAAGTATATAGGAGATACTGGATTCATTATTTTAGAATGGTAATAACAAATAAAGTAGGAGTTGAAGAAGAAATGAATTTGAAAAAGGGTGGTGAAAACATTACCTCTTCTTCAGGTTCTTCTTTTTGATTGGATAAAAAGGGATCTTTAGGTTGGATTTATGATCAATATTAGGCCTCTAGGTTGTAGTGAGGGAAGTTGAGAGAGTATTTGGGCAGGTTTTTGCCGAACCCAAAAGCTTTGAATGTGTTAATTAGTGAGAAGGGGGAGTTCCCTTTTATAAGAGGGGTGAGGGGCACCTTTGGAAAAGCTAGAAATATTATTTTATAATAAATACATATTCGGTTTCTAATGGCTCCATAGTATATTATTTAAAGGTTATGTTTGGTATGGGTCGAAAACCACTCAACTTATAGAATTTAGACAGGTTTCAGTTACTATATTAACCTTATCATTAAGTATTAACTCTTAGTTAATTAGTTTCACTTTTACAATTTCTCTTTGTATTTTTATATTATATGTTTAATAAACTTACTATATACATCCACGCGACCCCCAAGTGGTCCATTAATGATACACCTATCATGATATAAGTCTCTTGGCCTATCCTTAGATTTTTAGGAATTTAATATCATTTAATAATATAATATTTGTTTTAAAAACTCTTTTATGTCAATTTTGATACTATTCAATAATTGATTTTTGTAAAAATCATAACAGAATGAATACTTCGAAAAAAGTTAATTAAGTCAATTATAACATGTCATATTAACCTAGAAAATTATTTTAATTCATAAAAAGTATCAAATTATATTTATTTGGGTATTTATAATATCAATTATTTTAATTTGTTCACTATTATGGTAATTACTACATCATCATTGTGTCATAAATAAATTGAATTATTTAATGTCTAAAAATTATAAATAAAATATAATTATGTAGTAAATCATTTTATATTTCTAATGAATATTTACAATAAAATTTATATTATGTATAACCCTATATTAAAAATGTTTTAGTAAATAAACTTTGATTTTAACTCTTATAACTCTTCTTTGAATTAAATAATAATAAATGTTCTAATCTAATCCAAGTGGACCTAAATGATAATATTTTATCCCTAAGGATGTTTTTGGTCGAGATACACTTGTCCAATAGAATTAGGAAATGTTTTAGGGTAATATTAATATCATTTTTACCCTTAATTATCCCATTTACTTTTAACTGTGGTAAATAAAAGTAAATATTTACTATTCACCAAAAACTATTTTCATCTCATTGAACCACATTTTACTACTTGATATTAACCGTGTCTCTCAGATTTTCAAAATTCCATTCATAGAAGTGGTAAATTTATGTTTTATGAAAAATTCAGTTTTTTTAACTACCACATAGTGGTTTCACTATTCATCAAAAATTGATGTTTTTCAGAACAATGCCAAAATTTCACCCCTAAGATATAATTGATATTCCGAATTCAAAAATAATGTCTATTTTAAAAATTTACAAACATATAAGTTGCATTAATTAATTTTATAATTAATTCCCACTGTCACAACAAATAGCGTGTTTTATGAAACAATATATTTCAAAATATTGACAATTGTTGATTTCCAATTTCAAAGTGAAATTAATTATAATGAACACCATTGGATAAAATGGTAAAAATATATTCTAATTATACTTTTAAACCACTCAATAATATAATTTATCACTATAAATTATTTTGAATAAAAAATTTGTTTTTATGTATTTTTCACTATTCATAAAAATTGGAAGTTCTCAGAAAAATACCAAAAATTCAACTTAGGATAATTTCAAAATTCCGAATCCAAAAATGAAGTCCATTTTGAAATATAAAATATATATAACTTAAAAAATTAGGTATGAATATTCCTAAATTCTAGTTTGATTGGTTGTGGTGTGTTTGAACTCGATGTTGCGTACAACACATGTTATCGCATTATTCAAAGAGATGTGTACCGTAGAAGCTTGAGGTGTTACATTTTAAATCCTTGAAATTCTCTTCAAACTCCTCTGTCCACATGAACTTAACTCCTTTTCGAGTCAACCTGGTGAGTGGATTATATAATCATGAAAAATGAATCACAAAACATTCATAATATCCATCCAATCCAAGGAAAATTTCAATCTCAATTACTGTTGTTGGTCTTGACCATCTCTCGATAACCTCTGTCCTTGCTGGATCAACTGATATCCCCTATTTGGATATTATGTGACCAAAAAATGAATCTTTTTAATGCCAAAATTCACCCTTGGTAAATTTGGCATAAAGATTCTCCTTTCTCAGGGTCTTTAATACAATTCTCAAGTGATCTTCATGTTCTTCCTTACTCTTTGAATAGACAAGAATATCTTCTATAAAGACTACCACAAACTGATCAAGATAGTATCTAAAGACTCTATTCATTAGATCCATGATGATGTCAGGGGCATTAGTAAGACCAAATGGCATCACTATAAATTCATAGTGTCCAAACCTTGTACGGAAAGCTGTCTTTGGTATATCCTCCCTTTTGAGCCTTAATTGATGATGCCCTGAACGAAGATAAATCTTGGAAAAGTATTGAGCTCCATGTAGATGGTCAAATAAGTCATCAATGCATGGGAGAGGAAGTTTTTTCTTGATAGTGATCTTGTTATGTTATCGATAATCAATGTAGAGTCTCATTGATCCATCTTTCTTCTTAACAAATAGAACAGGTGCTCCCCAAGGTGACGCACTAGGGCGTATGAATCCCTAATCAAGATTCTCATGGAGTTTCTTCTTAAATTTTTGAAACTCAATTGGGGACATTCTATAAGGTGTCTTTGAAATATGCATAGCACTCGGTAAGAGTTCTATTGAAAACTCAACTTCACGATTTGGTGGAATACCTAGAAATTCCTCCGGAAAGACATCATCAAACTCCCATACAATGGGAATATTCTTAATCATGATTTTCTCTCCAACCATTTGAGATAAATAACCTTCATTTAGTGGAATCAAGAGCCATAAGATGGATGAAATTTCCACTGGAAGGTTATGTTCATCATTGCATTGATAGATGATCATAGATTGATCTGGAATATGAAATGTGACTTCCCTTATTTGGCAATTGATATGAGCTCCATATGAAGAAATCCAATCGATGCCATGAATCACATCAAATTCCACAATAGGAAGGATCATAATATTTGTAGGATGCACTTTCCCACAAACTTCAATCGGAGAAGAATTATAAACTTTTGATGCAACTGTTGTGCCATTAGGGGTTGTCACAGTTAACTCAACATCTAATTGTTGAGGTAATACAGAGATACCCTTAGAAAATTATTCATAAATAAAATAGTGGGTGGATCTAGAATCAAATAAAACATTTGCTACTTTAGAGTGGATGATATGCGTACCTTTCACCATTTCATTATCATACTCCACATCGCCGATATAAATTGCATGTGACTTTCCTTTGTCTTTATCCTTAAGAGTTTTTTGACGTCGATCATCATTATCAACCCTTGGATTAGGGCATTGATTGGCATAATGCCCCATTTACTTGCACTTGTAACATTGAAGTGTAGGAGGTGCACTCTATGTACCCTTTTCATTGTTCTCATCACTAGACATCTTCTTCCCATCATTGTGACATTCAAATGCCTGATGACCTTCTTTTCCATAGTTGAAACATTTACTTATCTCTTTAAGACAACTCCCTCCATGTTTCATTCCACACTTTGACCATAAGGAAAAACTCATCTTATTTTTAGTGTGTTATTTAGATTTTCCTTTGAATTCCATTTTCCTCTTCTTATCAAACCCATATGCCTGATGGGTTACTCCAATCTCCATCTCAACCTTGAGAGCACATCGAACGATTTCCTCATAGCTATTGAAGTCACTTATGGCTAACTCCCTCCGAAGACTTGGTTTTAAGCCAATAAATAATCGATCGATCTTACTCTCAGGTTGGATAATAATTCTGGAAGCATACCTTGCAAGTCTCATAAAATTGGCTTCGTAGGTACCAATAGATTCATCATCCTTTTGCTTTAGTTCAAGAAAATCATTCTCCATCTCTGTTCGAAGAATACGAGGGAAGTAATTATTGAAAAATAAGTTCTTGAACTCGTCCCATTCAATGAACTAAATTTTAATGTCTTGGACTCGTATTCTTGATAAGATTCCATCATTGATCGGCTTCAACATCCAAATGATATACTGCTAAGATGAATTTTTCATGCTCAGAACATTGATGAACTGAAAATATCTTTTCAGTGTTAATGATCTATTGTTCAGACACTAATGAATCATTAGACCCACTGAATGATGGTGGACGCAGCCTCATGAATGATTCAATAGAATGTTGCTCCTTCCTTTTCACGTTTGGAAGTCCTACATGATTCATAGCTTGAGAAATTTGTGTGAGCATGGTTAAAATATTTTTCATTCCAGCTGCCATAACGTTTGGTTGCTCAGGGGGACAATCATTTCATTGCTCGTCACATTCCCCATTAACAAGGTTCCTTTGGGTTCCAGCCATTGACTAAAACCAAGAAGAATAGTGTGATCAACACTAATTATAATTGAAAAACCACATAATCAAGAATAAAATTTCACACTTAAGGTATTATCATAGGTTGTTCATGGACATTTCTAAAACACTAAGATAGTGTTCTATGCTTAGACATATCCTTAGGGTTCTTATTAAGGCTTTCATATCCTAGTTTCCAAAGGTTGACTATACCTTTCCTCTGATACCAACTATAATGACCCATAATTTACATACATTGTTATTACTTCAAAATTGAATCACACTTATTATAATGTATAACAAAACCATGAAAGGACCGTATAGGTATAGTGTCTTTAGAAACTGGGAAACATAAACAACTGGTTCATAAATCATCTACGTTGTCTCCCATTTATTTCATCATATCTAGAGTCCCTTTTGGTATATTCTACTTAATACCCTTCTTCTAGACCTGGGGAAAAGAAAACATACAAAAGGGTGAGCTCTAATGCTTAGTAAGCATAAATAAAATAAATATCAATCATATCATATTCTTAAGAACATAACATTTTGAAAATATTATCGTAAAAAAGAGATCATAATATCATGACATGGGATCAATCATAATAGTGAAATTTAATATAAGAAATCATAACATAACACATTAAACATTTTTCCATACACACATAATCATAGAGAATCATTTCTTATTAGTCAAGACTCATTTCCAAGACTGTCTTAGTGGACAAAGTCCATTTCTGAACTGAGTTCACTCCATATTTCAGTCCTGTTTCACTGAACTGGATTAACCTGTCGTTCTAGCCATGTCTATCTCATGAGATATAAATCTTTACCAAATTAATTTGAGGGAGATATAGGTCCCACCCATCTCATAATGAACCCATTATTATGTGTGCCACAAAATCAAAAATCATAGCATAGCCCATGTAATAAAAATGGGATTCTTAAACATCATGCCATCATAACATAATCCATATAAGATAAATGGACACCATAAAATTAATTCCATCATAACATAATCAATTCAATGTAAAAATATTGATAGAAATATAACCCTATATTATTTTAAATTGAAAATAATTTTGATAAAACACTTGAACTTCATTCTTGAGGAAAATATCCTTTCTACATCAAAAAGAATTTTCCATTATTAAAATGTCATACTAAAAGATGTTGACTATAAATAAACATGAAAAATTGTAAAGGATTATTCATTGAAATAATGGTCTAAAAATCTATTCAGGCCATATAAGTTAAAGAAATACATTCTTCTCGTACTTTGGCCGGAAAAGTCAAAAAAGTACCTCATACTAAAAACGACAAAAGATTTCTTTCATATCATTTACCAAAAACTCACCGAAGGGTAAAATTGGATTTAAAATATTGTAGGAGGATAGAAATAATATTACATATTTAGGAATTATTGATGTGGATGATAAATATTCCCCAGTAAATTTTGAAGTCTAAACCATCTCGGATAAAAATGAGATTGCGAGATTTTTCCCTTGCCTTAGGTCTGATTTACTTCGTACATTTATAAACCTCCTGTATAATGATTTAAATAATGTTATTGACTTATTCCATAATCTTAAACATTGTTATTATATCATATATGGTCATATTTATAGCTTCGTATTAGTAATATTTCATTGCTACTTGTTATTCAGGTGTTTATTGCTTTTTGTTCTTATGCGTGTTTTGTTCAATAAATTCTTATTCTTCATTTTAGGTTATAGATACCTCATTTACAGAATGGTATTAGTGTAAAATATATCATATTTATTCATTAAATAGATTTATATAATCATTTTTCAATGAAGATCATGTAGAACGAGTCGCAACACATTTTGGAGACGGTAGGCCGTACGTACGCACGAGCGATGATATCGTTCCTATGATCGTGGAATTATATTTAAGTGTATGTATACTATTTCAGAATAAATATAACTTTACAATAATCATATATGGTTATTCTTTACACCATTATACCCATCCAGGTAAGGTGGTGGTGGAAAACAGATTACACCACGGTGTGGAGATGGTATTCCGTACGTACGCACGCGCGGTGATTTCATTTTCCGTAGGATGGATAGAAGGTGAAATAAGTTTGTTTCATATTTATAATAACATATCAGTATATGAGTGATACTGATGTTGTTACTTCATTATTAAATAACTAAATAAGAGGAAGTAGAAGAAGAAATAAATTAGAAAGGATCAGTAATGGATATAACCTCTTCTTTGATGCGCCTCTTATTAACCTCCTCTTAGGGAACTAGAGATGGTCCTTGAAAAAGACCAATACCTCTAGGATGTTTCTAGGGAAGTGGACATGATAATTTGGGAGGGTTTGGCCGAGCATGATTGGTCAATGTGGTGTGAGGAGGAGCAGGAGGAGGTGCCCTTTTATAAGGAAGGAGAGGGGCATCTTTTGAAAAAAAAACTATTATTTCATTATAAAGTCATATTCGGTTTTTAATAGCTGAAAATTGATTTATTTCGAAGCTAAGGTATGGATGGATCTAAATAATATCATAAAATATAATTTTGATAAGTTTAGGTTACTATTTTAACCTTATCATTTAGATTTAACTTTAAGTTAAAAAATTTTACTTTTACCGTTTCTTGTTTTTTTCTTACACTATAAGGTTAATACACTTACTACAACATACCAAATGAACCCCAAGTTGTTAATTATTAATATATATAACCTTATATACGTAATTTGTCCAATCCTTAGATTTTAGGAATAAAATAACAATTAATAATATAATATTTGTTTTAAAAACTATTTTATGTCAATTTTGACACTATTCGGTAATTGATTTTTTTGAAAATCATAACAACATGATTAGTTAGAAAAAAGTAAATTACATCAATAATAATATGTCATATTAACCTATAAAATTAGTTTAATTAATGAAAAGTCTCAATTACAATTATTTTGGTATTTATAATATCAATTATGTTAATATTTCCTTAATAAGGTAATTACTACATCATCATTGAGTCATAAATAAATAAAATTATTTAAAGTCTAAAAATTATAAATAAACTAAAATTATGTAGGAAATATTTTTAGCTTTATAATGAATATTTATAGTCGAATTTATGTTATTTATAAACATTTATTAAAAAAAATTTAGTTATTAAACATTGATTTTAACTATTTTAACTCTTCTTTAAATAAAATAATATTAACTGGGAAAATATAATCCAAGTGGACCTAAATTGTCATATTTTATTCATAAGTTTGTTTTTGGTTGAATTAAACTTATCAAATAGAATTAGTACATGTGTTAGGGTAATAATAATACCATTTTTACCCTTAATTACCCTATTTACTTTTAACCGTGGTAAATAAAAGTAAAAAGTTATTATTCACAAAAAAATTATTTTTAGCTTATTGAACCACATTTTACTCCTTGTTGTTAACTGTGTCTCTTGGATTTTCGAAATTCCACTCACAAAATAGGTAAAATTATGTTTTATGTAAATTTTAATACTCTCCTAGGAGGTGGGTAAAAGACGATGAAAATTTCAATAAACTTTTTATATTTCTATAATTATTATAAAATAAATCCAATGAATTACATTGAACTTATATTGGTATTATGTATCAATTTTGACCTAAAATAAATATAATTAATATAAATAATTATTTAAATAAATAGTCGATTTTTAAATAGTAACCTAGTGATTTCACTATTCATAAAAAATTGAATGTTTTCAGAATAATACCAAAAATTCACCCTAGGATAATTTCGATATTTTGAATCCCAAAAATGAATTCCATTTTGAATGATAAAATTTATGAAATTTCAAAAAGTTGGTATTACTATTCCTAACTGCTAGTTTTAATAATATTTTAATAGCATATCATTGTTTAGTGAAACTCGGTATTGCGTACAATGCAAGATATCGAGAAAGGCCGTGATTGCGTGTAAAGCAAGCCAAACTAGTGTTGTGTGTAGTAAAAGATTCCTTTTATGATGTATATAACATAAAAACTAAATATTTCTCATAAAAATATCGGGTGTTACACCATGATCCTAGCCAAATGAAGCGTAAATGTCCTCTATATAGATATTATATCATGCAATACATTTTTGTCAACTATTATTAGAGTTATATTAGTGTTTCCATGATGATAAAGGTTTCACATGAGGGAGGTGAAATTATACTCATGTTTTAGTTAAAAAATGTAATATACCATCATTTATATAACAACATTATGAATATTTTGAAAAATTATCTAACATTTGTAAATCTATAAGAAGAAATCAATGTAAATATTTTATTATTTTATGACCCACTAAAAATCATATATCTAGAAGATCTTCATTTTATTATTCTATAGGGATTCCAAGTGTAATTTATTTTAGGGAAAGGGTGGAAATTTTTAATTCCCAAAATCATTCCACCATTATATTCATACTACAATATAGTAAAAATAAATTTGTATTTTTTTGGTTAAAAAAATGCACTGAAATTTTAAATTTAATGAAATATTGATGATAATGGTGGATGGATTTCTTTTTCCTTTTTTTGAAATTTTATAATGACATTTTTTATTTTCATGTTAATTTCTGTTAATATAAGTTTTTTTAATAACCATGGTTCCTTATAAGATTCTATTCCTATTAAAAAGTTATATATTTTCATTAATTATTTTAATTTTTATCTAATGGTATGAATTTATTTAAACCAAAATTTTTCTATTATTCACACAATAGAAGAGTGATCATTATTGTATTGTTCCCACTTCATTAATTCCTCATATATAAGTCATAATTTATATTTCAAGGAGATATTTTTATAAATTACAGGATAACCCACATCCAATTATATATAATGGAGTTTCAATTCTATAGATTTAATTTTATGTTATTCAATTTATTTTTCAAATTAGTTCATTTATTTTACAGTTCCATTTGTTTATTTATTTTCTTATTCGTCAATACTTATTTTTTAGCTAAATAATTTAATTTATATTAAAATCTATTAACTTGGGGTCATTTTGAAATTGATACTGTAATTTATGAGAGGATTATACCTTATATTATGATGATATTAAAACATAATATCATGTGGGGTACTAAAATAATTAATTATATAATACATTGAATAATGAAATCATAAATCTCGATTGAATACTTTAAAATAATCCATACCAAGAAATATCTTAGAACCAAACAATTCCCATTTATTGATATATGATTTTTCATTTAATTTATTTTAATCCATATAACATCAAACCCCAAAGTTGGCCACTTATAGTGAAAGACACGATGTATAATCTATGTGTCTGTAGATATTTTTCATAGGCCTTTTATGATTCGAAAACTAATGATACAGTATAGATCACTACATCAACCATAATAAATGGGAAATTAAAATGAGGGAAGGAAAGTGTGGAAACAAAAATTTTAATTTTTTATTTATTCATGAATGGTGTGATTAATTTGACAATGTGATAAGATATACCTTTTTTATGGATCATAAAAATACAATTACCGATGAATATATGTTCCTTTTAATATTCCTTTACCCACTACTAATATGTTTTACTAATAATTTCAACTACATTATACATAACTAAATTAACATGATATCTCTTTAAATTAAGGGGTGTCTTTTATTTTCTCTATATGTGCATCAATTTTCAATGTCAATTTCAGTCTAAAATACATTATTCCTCCTCTAATTATTGATAATGAATCCATCTGTTAATAACATATCCAACACAAAACACATTTTGTTATAAAAATTTTGTATTAATTTTATTAGTAACACTAATAGTGGTGTGAAATTGGACAAGAATTTATTCTCAATTTCACTTCATATAGGATATATGAGGTCTCACAACCTGATTAATGATTGATACAAAATGATATATCACTAATGTGATGTTGAATATTTCATTTTAAATTTGATAAATGTATAGACACATAATATATGGTTGATTAATTATTTACATTCATAAGAACATATGAAATAAGGAAATATATAAGCTAAATAAAATCCATGTTATGAGAATATCGGTCAATGAGGGTATGTGACAAAAAAAGAGCTATTGGTGGTATGGTAATAACCAATATGTTGGTAAAATCTATAGAAAATCACTATTGAAGAAATATGTCAATCCAAAATCTATATAGTTTTATTAATCTATATAAGGGCCTCCATATTTAACACTAAATCCTATGGAATATTTATGAAAATTACTATTATGATATAAATTTCAATTTCTATACCAATTTACATTAAAAATATTTATTTGAATTAGTTATTGAATAATTTTGTTATAATAAAATTTCACTAAACATATACGGTCCTAGAGCCACCAAAAAATATTGATTCAATAATCTAGAGTAACTCCATCAACATTAATATTATACATATAATTTTCCTCAATCAATGGGTGTTATGTTGTACTTATCATCCCTTGTTTCCCAAAATCTGTTTATTGTTACATCCAAACATTAGAACAACGTATCATATCTCAATGAAACAATTTATCCTTGAAACCACATATATTTTACCATCTATTAAAATTATAGCTTGAATAATTCTCAAAATAATTTTTCCATTTGAATATTAATTACATGATCTATCATTAATGATTATTGACTATAACTACATTTATTATAGGACACCAAAGAAATCCAAAAAAATTTATATTTTTATATCAAATTATTTCATAAATAATGGTTATCAATTTATAACCCATTATTTTATCCTTTAATTACAAACTATAAATTTTAGTCATGTGAGGCACCATTGTAATAGTCAATATATATCATACAACTTACCCAACCTAAAGTAAAATATCTTAAAACCATGATACATTTTTTCCAAATGTTGAAGAATTATATAATGAATAGAAAAAATATTGTTTTAGTAATTCACTTATAAAAATTAATACTAAAAACCAACCATACACTAATAAACCAGACACACCAACTTGATCCCAATGAGGATGGTATGCTACACCATAATTGAATCTTGGAATAATTATATATTCATGGACATCAACCAAATTTTTACATAGTCTATCCATTTAATTAGATTAAAAAGAGGGTTTCTATGAGAACCATAACCTCCCCCTCATCATTGTGAAGATACATATGTGTGAAGAGAAATATTATCTACCATTTATCTTTCTCCACCTACACAAACAATATAAGAAAAAATTGATATATATAATTTGATATAACATGTAGATACCCAACATTATAA
This sequence comes from Viscum album, assembly GCA_963277665.1. Lineage (NCBI taxonomy): Eukaryota > Viridiplantae > Streptophyta > Magnoliopsida > Santalales > Viscaceae > Viscum > Viscum album. Next base: position 1,119,190,717 of record OY728146.1, read on the forward strand.
GCCCTGAAGCCAGTGTGTGCTACAATTACAAAGAGATGATAACAAGGAATCAAATCCCAAATGATAGAGAGTTCAGTTGTAACATCCCAAGAAAATAATGATTATGTCAATCACATATTTTTTAATATTTTTGCATTAAATATTAATTTTAATTTAAATGGGATGTTATGTTCGATTGCATGCCTGGTACACAACAGTGGGTTTCTATGAAAACATATGTTTCACAAAACGTTGAGTTATACAAGAAAATATTAATATAATATTATTATTTTAAATGGTTGTTAATGCCTAGACATTGTAATGGTGGGAATGAACAAAACTAACTAAAATATGATTATACACATTTGTTAAATGTTTTCACATTTATCCATGAAATTTTAGATGTTCCAAATAAGAATGAATTCTATTTTAAGAATGAAATACTCTAATATTCTTTAAAAGGAGGTTATACTGCCTTTTGATGGGGACCCCCTTTTTAATTTATTTCTTGTCACTTTAATATAATATTTTTGATAGAGTATAATTATTATTGAGAGTTGAGAAATCAAAATTTACTCTGAGTAAATATTTGGTATTTTTCTGATAATGTTAATTTTGTAATGAATAGTGAAAAAACGATAATCCAATTCAACCCTGCCTTTCCATATACTTAATTTAGATGGTTATATTATATTTTTAATTTGTTTTAATGTCCAATTAGATTATATTTTTACCATTTAATCCATTTTTGTTCATTGGAAGTAACATTACTTTGAAATTGGGAATAAAAAGTATCAATCTTTTCATAGTTATTATTTCTTAAAAACATGCCTTCTTCCATTTGGCAACAAGAATTAATTTTAAAGTAATTTCTTCCACTTCTGTGTTTTGAATTTAGAAAAATTGAATCAGGAGGTCCAAATTATGCAAATAAATAACTTTTATGTTTAGACATTATGAATATTTATTCAGAAAATATTTTATTTACCGTAGTAAAATGATAAATATATAAATAATGTTAAAAATAATATTATAATATTATTAAATTACCATAAAATGTGTCTTAATCCTATTTGTTGATAAATTTCAGACCCTGAGAATCCTTGGGTCATTTTTGGGACCCCATGGATCCACTTAAGAGTGATAATGATACTTTAAATTAATTCATTTAATGTAACAGTAAAAATGACAAAGACATATATATTTTAGTAAATCAATTCTAACATGGGGTTATATAACTTACCTCTTAAAATATAAATATTCATTTTAATATAAAAATATTTCCTACATCATGGTGTTTTATTTATAATTTGTATAAATTTAATAAATAAATTCAATTATGACATAAAAATGACGCTGTAATTCCTTCATTAATAAAGGATGTAAATAAATGATATTATAATTGTAAAAATAAATGTATTTTGAATTTTTTATTACATCCATGAATATTAGTGATAATAAAATCTTTTTATATTTTATATAATGATCGATTTAGAAAATAATAATGTTGCTATATATTTTTTAAAAGTCTCGATATGAATAATTTATAAATTTACATAAATGAATTTTTAAAACAATTATATTTTATCAAATGATGTAATAATCCTAAAAATATAAGATTCATCCAAATTAATTATATGATGTTTAAAATTTCATTAATTAACCATTTTTAATTCGATTTTCATTTTATAATAACTATATAAACATATAGAGTGAAGATACCAGAATACATGGTTAGAGTCAAGTTATTTAAATAATGGTTAAAGCTAAATGATAATGTTTAATTTGAAACCAAAAAAAGTCTAAATCTTTTTGGTTGAGATTATTTGGAATAATATTAATCTTATTTTAGAATTTAATAAACTTGGGTCCTTTTGAAACCGAAATTTTGTTTATAATAAAATATTTTTTTTCAAACTTTTCTAAAGAGCCACTCATCCTCCTCAAAACAATCCATCACCTTTAACCCACTACTCATGTCACACACGGTTTTTTTTCTGTCTTTGTATTGATCCGGCCCATTATAAATCCCGATCCTCTTAATGGGTATTTGATGAGATGAATCTTGAGTTTTGAAGTTTCATATATGTCTAACCACCATAATTTGGGATCCCCATTGCTTGTTTAGGAGTTTTTGAAGAAAGGGTGGTTACTTCATGATTTGGGCCAACCGTGAGCCCATTCCCAGTTTTAAAAACTAAATTTTTTTCTTTTATAACTCTTTTGTTTTTCATACTTTTTCACCCAATCAACTTCCCACTTGTCCTATACTGATATATTAAAATTTATTTATCCTTTTGGACCCATTATAAATTCATAAGTCGGGTGAATTTGGGTTACTTATTTAGGTATTGGGCCAGCCCATGGGCCCATTTCCTGTTTTTAAAAAAATAATTTGTTTCATTTATATCTTTTTCATTTTTTAATCTTTTTCGGTGTTTCCACCTCCCACCCGAATCCAATATCCCTATCCTCACCCCCAATATCGTTTTTGCCTCTTTGGAGCTCATATGGGTCGTGTAAGAGGACAAAATTTCTCAGGATACCTCAAATCGTCCAGATTTGACAAGGTAAATTGTATCATTCATAAATTAATCAATTAGTAATCTTTTGGCCACCAATTTTCTTTCCCTGGTTCGTCCAGATCTTAGGAGTCTCTCCATGAATTTTCAAGCCATTCCCTTCCCTCTAGTGTTGCAGATCTAATGGAAGACGAAGAGTTTTCTAGGGTGAAAGGTGAGATTCCTTCTCCTTTCTCCTTCCTCTTCCCCCTCCTTTCATTATTTCTTTGATTTATATTGTACCCTAGTCTTGATAAACCTAGGGTTTTGTTATAAAATGTTTTTTATGGGTTTTATGTTTGTTTAGGTCTGTTATTTATAGTTTTAGGGTTTATAAACCCGCGGCGGGTGATTTCGGGTGTGCGTTTCAATTACGCCAAAGATTTGAGGTAGGATATCCCTTGAACATGATTTTATCATAGAAGTTTCATCATTTTAATATTATCCTATACTGATATAAATGTATATTATTGTTTTAAATCCTTTTTATAATTTTTTTGGTGTGCAAAGTCGTTGTGTAATCACTGTTATGTGAAAGGTAGTGTTGTTTTGTCATGAAAGTAATCAACAAGTGTTTGTTTAAATGTTCCATTATCTTTGAAAATATTTTGTGAGGTTTATAATCTGGTTTATGGTATTTTTAACATGATACAGTATCTTGAATGAAAATATGACATTCAATTTGTGTTTTATTCCTTTTCATGTACATAAAATAAATTGTTTTGTTTAAAAAGGGCATGACATGTGTTCGGTAAATTGTCCGGTTGGCTTTTATGTGTGATGTGTGATTTAAAAGTTATTTGATTGGATTTATAAAGGAATTGGAAGAATTATAAATGGTATTTTTGGGTACTTATATTGATTTCCAATTTGGATTTGTTTTTACAAACAAGTGGGTTTTTATTTACAACATATTTTGGCCGGAGTTGCCAAAAAAATGGACCGTTTCACATCTTTACGAAAATGGTTGTGTTTTGAATATGTAACCTGAGTATTATAAGAGATTTATGAATGAGGTTTGCTGCCGTAAATGATGTTTATACCGATCCTTAATAAAATTAAAATGCATACCTTCATCAAAGGTTAGTTTTGAGAAAATGTTTAAAGGTCTGTTTGGCATTTCCTAGAAACGAAGGAGTGTTTTACTTGTATATAACAAGTTGTGAAATTGGGATTGTTTTATGGTCCATTAAATGATTTTATTAAATGTTTATTGGGCTGAAAAATATGATTTGGTTTGGTTATGATGTGTGTTTATAATTTAAAGAATGTTTTGAAAGAGTTTTATGTGCAAAGCCTCAATGCACTTCATGAAATTGTTTTACCAAAATATTTAGCGGTTTGTTGATTAGTGTAAGAAATGTGAAGAAAGATTATGGGCTGTTTGTGTTTTTATGGTTTTGGAATGGAATGTGGATGTTAAATGTTTATTTGATAATATGTGTAACTTTATTGAGCACTAAAGGGAATCCCGGGTATCTAGGTGGGCAGACGTGTACTAGTATGCTAGTGATTCTGTGGGGGTTGGCCCCTGTTTCACGTAGCAAGTTTGACGATGACAACACTAACTAAACTATGATGATGATGATGATTGAGGACCACTAGGTTATGGGTATGTTCCCTACTAGTGTCTCGTGCATGAGAACGGATATTTATTATGGTTACTTTCACCGAGATACGAGGTACCTGGGGCTCACAACTAACTAGTGCCTAGGGGTATTCCCATGACTAGTGCTCATTGGCTATTTTGTACTCACCGTCGGCATACGGTGTGTTTGGTTGGTAAATTCAGTAGTATGTGTTATTTATTGGAATGTTAAAATTCTTTAAATCAGCCCTCTTGAAAACTATGTTCATTTTGAAGTTGCACCTCTTTGAAAAAAATAGTTACTTGCATTTTTGTTTATTAAACATGCATGTTTTTGTCTGATAATTATTATAGCATGGAACCTCATTTGAAAACCATAATTTCATATCATGAATTTCAAACTATAAATTGATGTTTCATTTATTTTAAAGGAATGTGCATTGGGAATAGAATATCGGGCTAACCTACTGAGTTTTAATACTCACGCCTATAGTCTTCTTCTTTTTTTAGCCCTTGTGCAGGTTTCATCTTTAGTTCGATCACCTTGGGCGACTTTTGATCATTGTGTTGGAGAGTGACCAGAAGTGTCACATGGAGTTAGTTGGTAATTGGGATTGTTCATTTGAGTTTTTGTTTTTGTTCTACCTTTAGTTTCTTGTATAAAAAAATATTTTGTTCAATTTTTACATAAATTCATTTTGGGCTGTCCGTTTATTTCCGTTGTTTGTTTGATTGTCTATATATGGGAGAAATCGTTCCCTTGTGTACTCTATTGATGCCCTTGGTGCTTGTCACCATCCCGGGAGGATTGGGAACGCCTCTCGGGACTTGTTGCGGGCTGGCCTGGGTGACCGGTTCAGGGTGGACTCAGGCTGGTTCGTGACAACTCACATCTCTCATGCCCCATTTCTCATCCACAATATGACCACATAATCTCAAAAACTCTAACACTTACTCCTAGAATATTTACCTTATTCATAAGGCACATCAAGAAAGCCTTTTGGTTCAACCCAAGGGGAGTTGCCCAATTTAAAAGAATTGACTTCCCTCATGTTCTCTTCATTAATTTTTACTTATCCACTCCAGATGCTCTTAATATTACGTGTTTATATATCAAATACAGTATAATAAATATACTATGTTTTTGTGATATGAATTTGAACTAAATTTACACTAACCTCCATCTAATGGATACGAACCTACTGTTTCTATGGACAGCAAACTACTACCTCACGAAATGATGATTGTTCAATATTCTTCTACCACCTATCATGGTGGCCATTTTGATAGAAATAAAATTTTATATGATATATATTTTATTTTATTTAATCAATATGATTTTTTAATTCTCATTTAGAAAATACATTTATGCTTTTCATGTTGTATAAGTATGATAGTTTAATTTGAGGACTTGCGGACTACTGCCCCCTCAAAGTGATATGACTCATTCACAAAATACATGGAATGTATAAATTATGGAATTAATGAAATTATGTAACGTATATAAAAATGATATTAAAAGGGAATTATAATATACCTATGTATCATTTTTTTCATTTCTTTAAAATGAAAAAAATGAATGTAGCGTTTATGCATATGAACGACTTACCGTCTCCATGAACGGTGCATTAATTTTTTTTGTAAAATTGTTATGCATTATAATACATACATATATAGTGGATCTATATTATATATCTGATATTTAAATCATTAATGTCATTTGGGAGATAATGTATTTTTGACCACATTGACAAATTGTAATTATAACAAGTTCATTTTTAACTCAAATACCAAACATTGACAAAATGTCTGATATGAACTAAAATAAATAACTAATTATTATTTAAATGTAATAAGTAATATAAAAGTAATAATAAAACTGAATGAGATATGAATAATTTATAAATTAACATTGTTTTATTATTCAATATTGTTAAGGAACAAACGAGTCAAGTCGGACTTGGGTTAAGGGAACTTCGTCACCCAATTTCTATTCTTTAGGTAGAACTTATTCATCTAGATTATATCATGATATAAATATGTGGGAATTACCTATGATTGTTTTATAATTAATATATACTTATTGGATGTATTTATATTTTTCACACATAATTATGTCATTTATTTATCCTTAATTTAATGATATGATCTTTGTAAGGGAACCTTTTACCCTCTTTTTTTAGTCAAAGACCTCTTTTATGTTGTGTCTTTTAATTTACATTTTATTATGTTAGGATATGTGTTTCTATGTCCTTATTTATTAATATTTTATGTTCAAATGATGATAGACCATTTTCTCTCTCATCAACTCGTTTTCTGAATTTTAATGTGATGTCGTTAAGCTGCAGAATTTTCGTAAAGGACTATGTCTCAATATATTTTCATTTAAAACATTTATTGAACTTATTCACATTTATTATCCTATAGAATGTTTATACTGACCATTGGTAGATTATATCATCAATCTCCTTATTCTCATGATATTATATGTTTTTTTAATGTTAATTTTAACTATTTGTATTCAATTATTTTCTAAAGAGTTAAGAGACTCTTTAACTAAAACCTAGTTTTAAATGTTTTATAGATTTAATATTATATATAATACATATAAATGTACATGTTTTAAAAATAGTTTTAAGTATATTTTATAATGACATTAATTTTTTCAAATGTTAATTCTTATAAAAATTTCAACGTGTTATGGGACGCATTGATTTCAAATTATCATTATTAAATGTTTTAAATGGATTTGAAAATGGATTAATAAAGCATTGATTATGTGAATATCATTAAATGACATATTTTGATGAAAATATGGAAATGTTATATTTAATTTATAAGTTTTTTATTTTCTATGAATATGTTATGGTTCTTGAGAATTGTTTTCATATATGATTGGTTCCATGATAAACCTATGGAAGGGGAGCCCGAGATAGCTCTACAATGCATTCGGTAACATAATGGTGGAAAATGTTGTTGTTTCTACTATGAGAATATTGGAATATACTATTATGGGTTTTCCAAATGTATCTCCCTACGTCGCTGTGAAAGCTAAAATGTATGTATGTTATGTGTGCCATAATATACCTTTTTGGTTTATCATTCCATTGTGTTATTCATAAATCTTATGATTTCTTGAGGTATGTTATGATTGAAAAGTAAGGTTTCATTGATAAGATAATGTTTACATTCCTTATTTTATAACCTGTTCTGAGCTAATTATGCTCATACCATGTTTTGAAAATTTTTTCATAGGACCTAAATATGAATAAGGTCAAAGATGGGATCAACGAAAAGTCATGCTATATAAAACATGGAAATAGACATGATTATTTTGTTAAGATTTTTTACTATAAATAAAAATGGAAACTTAATAGAAGTTTATAATTTTTAATTTTTGAAATGTCATGTAATATTTATGGCCTAATTATATAAATCCCTAAACCTGAAAAGTTCATCAATGTGAATTCTTATATTGACTGATGATTGTGTAATGTTTAAGGTTAGGGCCTTATAGATGGTATTGGAGGTCGGTTTGGGAATATTTTGGGATTAATAGTTTTTTTTAAACACTTGTTTAGTCCATATGTCTATTATTTCAGTTAAATACTTTTTTATAACTTTTTCAGATCAAGGATAGTCAGTTACAAAGGGAAGGATGAAGATCTCAAAAAACACTTTTATCTCTTCCTGATGACATGCTTGCAATAATTATTGGAAAGTTTTGTTCAGATTATTTTCAAAAAAATTCTAACATATAACTAACTTTGAAGAAATTGTTCAATATATCAAACACCTCCATTATACGTTGATTTCATCATGGATATTTTGTTTTATTTAATCAAATCCTATTTTTATAATATTATCATATTTTTGAAAATGGAATATAATATCAAGGAATTTTCTAATATTTTACCTTATCACAATACTTCGAATCATATATTGATTTTAAAAAAGTTAATGAAGAAGGAGACCCTTTCTCAAACTATTTATAATTTATTTTACAATATAGTCTCTTATCACATATTTATGGTATTATAAATGGACTTCTGATTGAATTTTTTAACTAAAACATGGTCTAAATGTTTTATAAAAATAATGTTCTATCAGATGATTTGAAATTATATGTCCTTCAATATTAATTTATGAAACAATTTTTCTTTAAACACCAATATGACCTAAAATGTACAAGGTGTATTTGGATGAAGGAAGAAAATGATTTTGAAGGATCTCTAAATCATTATTGCAATCCATGGACTTTTAATTTATGTGAACAAACAATGATGAAACCATATGGACACCATTATAATGGTATGAGGTTCTTTCCATTAATAATAGTTTAATTTTATCATATGGTGGTAAAAAATGACAATATATATGATGTTGATGTATTAATAAACTGGGATGAAAATGAATTGTATAAGATAACATTTTTGGTTAAAAATGTTAGGATTATTTTGATTTTTATGAAAATTACTACTAAAAGGATTGGGGACAACCCGCCGCATCCGACAAGACTGTCGTATTTAAACCCAAAACAAAAGGGTGATAAGGGTGCATCGCCTTCCACTGGCCAACATGAAGTCCCTAGATAACAGGACTTATTCTTTTTAGTTTAATGATTTTATGGATCAAGAATAATTTGATTTTTATAAATTATTTTTTAACAAATGGATATCCATTATATAGTAATATGATTTGGTTACTAAGTGATATATGTTATTTTTGTTGAAGTTCTATCTTTTGGGGAACATTATATGATTATGGGAAATAGAAAACTTTGTCATCTCATTTGTGGAGTAATGGTTAAAATTTTATTTTCAAAGAATTAATGATTTTATTGGTGATATATAGTGAGTTTGGTTATTTTTGTAAAAGATTAAACTATCATAGAGAATGTGGGATTAGGTTAATTACACTTTAGTACGACAATTCAAGAGTAGTTTATGTTTATGTAGATAAATGTTAAAATTTAGTATGGATGTTTATTTTATCAAATTCTTCTATGTTTTTTTATTCAATTTTAGTTTCGATTATATTGAATGATTTTAAGGAAAATTGTGTACTGAATGGTTTTAGTTGAACATTGTGTACTATTTGATGAATTTTGTAGATTAAGAGTAGTATTTATTTTTTTAAAGGGTTAACCATTTTGGGGATTATCTAGTCTCGTACTATCCATATTGTTTTTGGATTTTTTTTAAAGATAGGGGAAAGATATAGTTCATATTTTTTAGATTATGTGATACTCCAGAAGTTGATTATAGTGCTTCAGTTGTGACCAAGTCATCTAGAATACTTGTCGTTTTGGATAATAAATAAGTTTGTGGTAGGGATGTAGTAATGGATGAAAGTCTACATGACATGTAAGCATGTTTCCTTATATTTTTAGTTAATGTCCTAAATATATTCTTCAATTTAATGAAATGTAACTTAAAAAAATTTCAATTCATCTTTTCTTACTGGGGAATAAAATATAGTTTAACCCAATCTTGTTTGTGATTTCCTAGTGGTTAACTTTCTTTTAATCATGTTTTCAATCACTATCCAACAGAACATTATGTTTTGTTTTATACTCCATATGCATGTTTTCATGGAATCCATTTATCTTTTTTCATCGGTGACCATTTTACTTCTTTTCATTTCTATTAATGTGATAGTTTTATTGACACATTTTCTGATATTCAAGATTCAATGAAGATTCCAAGCCCAAATTTAAAATTTTGAGGATGTAATTCCCAAAACGTGGGAAGGATGTAACATCACAGGAAAATAAAGAATATGAAATTTTGATATTTATCAATATTTGTTAATTAAATATTTAATTTACTTTAATGGTGATTCCATGTTTGTTGAAGTACCTGATACACAATAACATGTTTCTTTGAAAACATTTGTTTCATGAAACGTTAAGTTATACTGAAAAATAATAATATAATATTATTATTTTAAATGGTTGTTAACACATTTCTGCTGTAATGGAGGGAATGAACTAAACTAACTAAAATATGAATATACATGTATTTTAAATTTTTTTACATTTATCCAATAAATTTTTTAGTCTTAAAATAAAAATGAATCCAATTTTATGTTTGAAATACTCTAATATTTTTTTAAAGGTCGTTTTAACTCCATTTTATAGAGAACCCTTTTTAAATCCCGTTTCTATAACTTTTAAATATTCTATTTTACAATATAGAATTTTTCTTTTGAATTAAGAAATCAAAATTTACTTTGTGTACATTTTTGGTATTTTTATGATATAGTTAATTTTTTAATGAAGAGTGAAAAATGACACATTTCAATTCAAAACCGCTTTTTCATCTACTTTAGTTTTAGGGTTATAATATATTTTTAATTGTATTTAATGTTTAATTAGATTATATTTTTACAATTTAATCCAATTTGGGTGGTTATAAGCAATTTTACTTTGAATTTGGACATAAAAAAGTGTCAATATTTTGATAGTTATTATTTCATAAACACACAATTTTTATTCACACAACATAAATTTAATTTAATTTAATTTATGCCAATTATGTTTTTTGAATTTTGAAAAATTGATTCCATAATTGGATCAATGAGGTCCCAATAGTGTAAATAGGTAAATTTTATATTTAGACATTATTAACATTTACTTCAGTAAATATTAATTTACGATAGTAAAACGTTAAATCAGGTAAATGAGGATAAAAAGTAATATTATAAAAATATTAAATTACATTAACTTGTTTCCTAATCCTATTGGTTGATAAATTTATTACCATGGGAATTCTTGGATTAATTTTGGGCCCCCATGGAGACACTTAAGAGTGATAATGACACTTTATATTAATTAATTAAATGTAATGGAAAAATTGACATAAACATATATTGTTTAGTAAATCCATTGTCACATGGGGTTATATATGTTATATCATTGAATATAAAAATTAATTAAAAATCTAAAAATATTTCCTACATGATGGTGTTTTTTTTATAATTAATCGACATTAAATAAATAAATTTAATTGTGACATAATAATGATGCATTAATTGATTCATTAATAAATAATAAAAATAAATTATATTATAATTGTAAAAATGAATTTAATTTGAAACTTTTTCTGAAATCCACAATTTTTATGGATAATAATGACTTGTTATATTGAATGTAATTATTTTTGTTATAAATAATAATGTTATTATAGAATTATTAAATGTCCTGATATGAATAATATATAAATTGACATAAATGATCTTTAAAAAAAATTAATATTTTGTTAAATGATATAATAATCCTAAAAATAAAATATTAGGCCAAATGAATTACATGTGGTTGAAACTATCATTATTTTACCACTATTGGTTTGATTTCCATTTTACAGTAACTATATTAACGTTATAGAGTGAGTATACATTAAGACATGTAAGAGTCAAATTAGTTAACTAAGGGTTAAAGATAAATAATAAGGTTAAATATTAAAACAAAACTTCTCTAAAACGAACTATATGTGATTATTTATAATTATAATGATCATAGATTCACATTTAATAAATTTGGGACCTTTTTAAATCGATATTTTGTTCTTAATAAAATAATATTTTCATACATTCGTAAAGATCCCCTTCTCTCCCTTATAAAAATCCATCACCTCTAACCCATTAATCACACCTCTCAAGCCCCTTGGATCATCAAAACTCTAACTAAATGATATCCTAAAATCCACATATTACTCCTAAAAGACATAATTTAGGCAGAAGTCACTTCATGAAAGCCTTTCGGTTCAATCAAAATGGAGTTACCCAGTTTAAAAGTAATGTCTTCCCTCAAGTTCTCTTCTTTTATTTTACTTATCAACTCCTTATGATATTATTATTATTTTTATATTAATAAACTAGTATACCCAATATTATAGATTTTTACGAGAATTAATCATACTAAACATAACCACACCTCTATCTAATGGATATGAACATACTGTTTCGGTGGACGACAAACTACTGCATTACAAAACGATGATTGTTCAATATTTTTCTACCAGCACTCATGGTGGCCATTATGATGGGACTATAATTAAATATTATATATATTTTATTTTATAAATATGATTATTTAATTATCATTTATAACATCCCTTTATTCTTTTCATGTTTTATAAATATAATAATTTAATTTGTGGATGTGCGGACTACCGCCCCCTCAAAGTGATCACTTGTTCATAACATACATTGAACCTATAAGTGATGGTGTTAATGAAATAATGTAATGTACATAAAATTTGATATTATATTGGAATTATAATATTCCTAAGTATAATTATGTTTTAATTCAATTAAAATGAAAAAAATAAATAAAAGTAGCGTTTATATGTACATACGACTTACCTTATCCATTAACGGTACATTTCATTTATTATGTTAAAATGATATAGAAAATTATATTAACATATATAATGGATATATATGATATATAAATCATTAATGTCATTCTGGAGATAATTTATTTTTTACCACATGGACAATTTTTAATAATAACATGATCATTTTTAACTCAAATTACGATCATCGAAAACATGTCTGATATGAACTAAAATAATTAACTAATTGTTATATAAAGGAAATAAGTGATATAAAAGGAATAATAAACATGTAAAAGGTTCTATATAAATAAAAAATTAACTTATGTATAATATTCAGGAAGAACAAGGAACAAACGAGTCTAGTCGGCCACGAGGTAAGGGAACCTCAACACCCAATTTCCATTCTTTGGGTCGAATGGATACTCCTTGATTATGTCATGCTATAAATATTTGTGACTGACCAATAATTGTTTTAATAAAAATATACTCTTATATTATGTGTATTTATATTTGTCACACATATTTATGTCATTTATTTATCATCAATTTAATGATACAGTTTTTGTAAGGGAACTGTGGACCCTCTTTTTTAGTTAATGTCTTATTTTATGTTGTAACATTTAATTTAAATTTTCTTTTGATGGGATATGTTTTTTTATATCCTTATTTCTTTAAATTTTATGTCCAATTGAAGAGAGATACTTTTCTCAATCATCAAATCATTTTATAATTTTTAATGTGATGCAATTAGGCTGCTGAATTTTCTAAATTGACTATGTCTTGATCTCCATTCATTTTCAGCATATCATGAACATGGGAACCTTTAATATCCTATAGGTTGTATATACATACCTTTGAACGATTATATAATGAATCTATATATTATATTGATATTATAAGTTTTGTTTTATGTTATTCTTTAACTTTTTTTATTCAATTATGTTCTCAAGTTGTAAAAGACTATTTAACTAAAAACTTGTTTTAATTTATTAAAGGATTTAATATTATAAATAATTATTATTAATGTATATGTTTTCAAAATGATTTTAAAGATTTATTTATATGGACATTAATGTTTTAAAATTTTAATTCTTATAAAATTTTCAAATTTATATGGGACACTTTGATTCAAAAATATATTTTTTAAATGTTTCAAATGGTTTTGAAAATGGTTTGATAAGGCATTGATTTTTTCAATATCGTGAAATGATATATTGGGATTATAATGAAGAAAAATTATCTTTATTTTATTCATTTCTTAGGTGTTATGAATATGTTTTAGTTATTGGGAACCGTTTACGTATATGGGTGGTTCCGTGATAAACCTAGGGTGGGTGAGTCCGAGATAGCTCTCCAATACATTGGGTAACACGATAGAGGTAAACCCCAATGTTTCTCCTATGAGATTTAAGGAATATACTGTGATGGGTATTCCAAATGTAACTCACAATGTAGCTGTGAAAGAGAAAAAAGTAAGTATGTTTTGTAAGCTATAGGCTACCTTTCTAATATATGATTTCTGTGTGATATTCATAAATCTTATGATTTCATGAGGTATGATAGGATTGAAAAGTTTGGTTTCATTGATCAGTTAATGTTTTATTTCAATATATTGTATCATTTAATGAGCTATTTATGCTCATTCCATGTTTTGAAATGTTTTTCATTGGACATAAAGATGAATAGGATAAATGATGGGATGAAGGAAAAACATATTTTTTAAACATAAAACTATACATGTATCGTTTTTAAGAGTTTTTATATTATGAAAAAAAGAAAATTGAGTTGAAGTGTCTACTTTATAATTTTTGATATGTAATGTAATAGTTATGGCCTAAGTCTCTAAAAAATAATCATGAAATGATCCTCAATGTGAATTATTTTCAAAACTCATAATTATGTAATGTTTAAGGATGGGGCCTTATATTAGTACTCATGGATAACTTGATACACACATTAGACTTTTAGTATAACAAAATTAAATATTTATAACATAATTGTTTTCTTTATTATAGATAAATAACATCGAGGATAACTCTAATCAAACTATTATAACCCTGAATTTCATTCATAGTATTCTTCTCAGATTCCTTCGGAATGAAACATAATAAGGATGAGCTCCAATGTTCAGAAAAAGAAAAAATATATATTATTAAATAATTAATTTATGAGAATAATAATAATGACATGTTAAATAACTGAAGTCACATTCCACAATAAAAATTAACTAAGAAGGAAATGCATAAAAAATATGAAAACCTAATATCTACACACATGCCATTTAATTAAAGATATATATAGAAATTGATATTTGAAGTTATGAAAATGTTACAAATTACATATAAATAAATAAAAATGAAATATATTGATAGATATATCAACAAAAAGTCTTATGGATGAATAACAACAAAAAATATTCTTATGGAAATGTATTCTTAAGGGATGTCACGTATAAAGCACAAGATAACCTATACCATAAAGGCCATTCACAATATAGTTTAAAACTAATGGTAGAAACCCATTTAATTTTCTAAATTAATTTTTCTCATAATAACTTATTTATGCATAGAGGTTATATATAATTTTGGGCCTCCACCCATCATTTCCAGTCCAAATAATTTTGCAAATAAAAAAATCAAAAAAAACTTATCACTTATAAAATATCTATTTTGAGTAATGAATATTGAATTGTCAATATTTCATCAAATAATCATATAACCCTCCAAGTAAAAACCATATATAAAATGGAATAATTTTCTCTCAATAGAAATATACAACAAATATGAAATTTCATATTAGGGGTTAATTCAATGATCATTGATCATATGAGATTGAATATTTAATGAGGAATAAAATAATATTAATGGAAGTTAATATGAATACTATACTTGGAAAAATCATTAATAACCCATCCAGAAGAATAATAAGGATGATATCAATACAAAAAATGTTATATATAGAAAAAATAAAGGGTTTTCTTTTTTTTGAATAAATATAATATAAAAAATATATTTTAGAAACTTTCATGAAGAAAATATCCTTTTATTATGAAAAAACTTTTGAAAAAATATTTCATCGGAACTAATTTTTAAAACACATTCATTAAAACATATCCACTAAAATATGAAAAAGAATATTCAATGAAATGAAAGTGAGTAAATTCATACTTGTCATACGAGGTAATGGAAAATTCCTTCTAAATGGTAAAAGGTTTTGAAAAATACATTGTTGGGAAAGTTACAAGAAAATTCCATTGAAACAATTGGTAAAAAAATGTTATATTTTTCAATTATAACTATTTTTAAAATATTTTTTCAATATTTATTAATATAAAAAAATTAGAAGAAAAATTGTTCTATGACTAAATAAAAAAACACTTTTAGGTTTTCGTAATATATTTAATAAAATATTTTGTATACCAATGAGTGGTAAAAAGATCTAGTACTTGAAAATTGTCATGTATAAACATTGGAGTGGAAATAAAAGGTTTTATTGAATAATTATAGTATAATTTACTCAAATGTATGTTCCATTTTCGGATCATTGAATTTATTGTTGAATAAAATAATCATTAAACATTCCAATGTGTCTCATACCACTTCAATACATTTTAAATCATAATCCTCATGACGGAAAATCATTAAAATGGATGTTTTAAATAATATAAAGATAAAATAATTAATGATATTATATAAAAAAATGTATAGTATATACCCCAAATAGAATTTTTAAGGGGTGAACATGACATTTATCCCAAGGATGAAAAAAGTGAGAAGAAAATATTTTATCTTGAGTTTCCATTTAGGTAGACATCCATTAGAATCCTATATAATAATATTGTGTTAATTTTAAAATTTTCATAAAACCTTTTTCATTTTAATAATTAATTTAGTTTCACATTTTACTATGATGTATTCAAAACCGTAAACAATTATCATTATTTAGGTTGTTGTGACCAAATTTAGATTATGTGTGAATCATAAATTTGGAAGGTCAACTATCATCAATGGGGTCACTATATAACATATCTAGAATAACAATCATGACATAATTATCATATTTATTCATTAATTATTCTTTTAAAATCAGTCTTTGACTTATTTTATGAAAAAATTAATCAATGTTGTGATCATATAGATGGTTGGCCATTTTTATGCCTCAATAACATTCTCATTTTTCAATGATCATTATGAAAATAAGGTATGTAATACAATATCATTACCAAATTATCATTATATAATAAATATAATGTTATTTAATCTCTTTTACTTATATATTATTATTATTGTTATTTAAAAGGAATTATATCATGTTGATGAGGTAGTAGTCCACAGGTCTACGAATAACATTATCACTTTTATAGTGTGTGAAAGGGTGATATTGAAAATGAGATATATATAAATATATATATATCTTATATTTTAATAAAATAAATTGTTTTATGAATATAATCTATAGGTTAGTTATTTAATTTTTTTTGATTTAAGACACCCTTTATATGTTTCATGTATAGTGTGATTGAATTAAATCGTTTTGAGGGTGTTGTTGTCCACCCTTCCTGAAATGATGTTATCATATTAACATAAAATGGAATGAATTAATGGTATGTGATATGAAATTATTAAATAAGAATGAAAAAATACAAAATAAATCCTATATCATATATAAACATATTTTTCATCACAAAAACCACCATGACAGTTACTAATGTAAAATAATGAATAGTCTGTATTGAGTGTGGCAATAGTCCACTGTACACTAAATAGTATGTTCGTTACCCATTAGATGGAATTGTGTGTATGTGTATGTTAAAAATATATCATAAATATTTATATTTTACTTATAATACATATTTTTATAAAATTAGAGAATAAGAAATGTTGAGGGATTGGATAATGAAAATAAAAGTAGAGATCTTGAGAGAAGATGTTTCCATTTAATCATGTAACTTCATTTCATTTGTTTCAAAAAGATTATTTGTATTGATATATTAAAAAATCTATGTTAAATCTATAAGTAAAGGTATGTTGAGGATATATTTGATATGATCATGGATGATTTAGAGAGGATTGACATGTGTGATGTTGTGGGAGGTGATGAAGTCTTTTTAGAGTAGAGGGAGAACCCACATGTATTATTTCTATAAAAGCATTACATGCACGTTTTTTATGTTACACGTGGACCCAATAAAGATCCAATTTAGTGATAAGATATGTTAGGGTTAATATATGGTCTCTTAATAGGTCTTGTACAATTTTATTGGTCTTTTTGAGCCTTAAGGATTAGGTTTTGTCTTGTTGTGAGCTTAATTTAACCATAATTTCCATTATTAATTTTATTCAGGTTCACTATTTATTTTTTTAAAAATATTTAGACATATTATAAATTATAATATTTATGATTTCAAATATGGAATCTATTTGAAAATATTCCAATAATATATGTTGAAGAAAAGGATTTAAATATTATCCCTTTGGTAGGACAGAATGCATTTTTTAATGTATAAATGGCTGAATGTTTTATATGTTTTTATATTCAAAGTCATAGTGAAATTGATTCCAATGACATAGATTATATTAATTGATAAAAATTTTATCCATATAAAATATAAAACTAATTAAAATTAAAATTTATAATTAGAAATTTATTATACAAAAAAGTTATTTTAAACTAAAATTCAGCATTTTTAACTATTCATTATAAATAGAATGTTTCAAAAAAAATATCAAATAAATAACACTAAACAAATTATTATGTTTTAATTTAGAAAAGGAAGATTATTTTTACATATTAAATAAATTAATGAATGAAAACTTAGATTTTAAAAGGGTTGTCCACTAAAACGCTGTAAAATTGACTTTATATAAATATAAATTTAATTTGTAAAATAGAGTATGTTTTATATTATTTATATCAGAACTAATAAAGGAATAAAAAAATATTTAATTTCATATATAATATATATATGTTTCATTAATTTAAATAACCAATTGTTATTAATTTAATCGATTATCATAAGACAACATTTTGATCATAAAAATATTTTTTAAAAATAATATTCATGTTATATTCAATTGCTTCTTATATTCATTTATAATTAATATTTAACCAATTAATTTATTTTATATTTGTATAATACATAATTTTAACATGTTAGTTTTTATTATTCATATCTACTAATTTAATTACTGGTTTATATCTCAATATATATTAATAATAAATTATTGTTCGATCAAACTCTTTCTGGCATGTAAAACATACCATCGAGGAAGGTCTCTTTGTCATGTAATGCAAGATTACTCGGTGTTGAATTTATTGAAATATATTGAATGTATTTTAAATAGTAAATATATTAAAATGTGTCTGAATATTATCATACATTATACACTTGGTGTCTTGTGTCATATAGGCTATCGAATACAAAGTTTACACCTAATAATTTACGGGCATCACAGTCTCCCCATATTATTTTGAATTGTGTACTTGTAAATATATAATGATCATGGTGATTTTTTTTTGATATTCCCTATTTTGAAATACCACATCATGAGAAGGGTTCATAATTCACCCTTTATAAAAGAGATAATGGAATGTACAAAGGTGACATGGACTTCCCTGTAAGAAGGTCTATAAGTTAGAGAACATCAGGGGAAACTAGATATAACTACTTGGAGGAAAATAGTAAATATTTATAGGGTGTGAATGAAGGGATTAATAAAAAAAACTGAATGGTCAATATAATGTTAATGCCCATAAAACTATAAATATTCAATTATTTAAGAGACCATCGGTTCAATAGAAATTATGGTATTAGGAAAATGTTTAATTTCAAAGCCATTTTTCTAATGTTTGGCAATTATTTTACTACTTGTGAATATAAGGAAATTTATTTACATGAATCATTTTAAATTCATGTGAAAAATTCCATAATTTTATTATTCTTATATCCTCTTATAATTCATCCTTTATTTGAAAGAATGGATAGTAAAAAATTAGCTTATGTGCTTGATGAAATAAAAAAACATTTAATAGATTGTAAAGACCATAAAAAGTGTAAATTCTAACCATGTGTCTTTTCATATCTTAGAAATCCAATATGTTCAATAAATTCATCTCTAATATTAAAAAGTGATACAACTATATCATCATTAAAAATCATGCTTAAAACTTATTAACTAAAAAATTTAAAATTAACAAGGAAATTGTGTAGGTCATTCCTTTGTGTTAAACCATTGTTGTATATATGTCATGGGTTCATGACACATGGACTTGCCATATTTAATTAGTTTTCACCCAGCATACAAGTTTTCCATCTCTAAAACCAAATTAATAAAATTTCCTAAATAATTATTATAGACATCCTTGAAATTTACTTTTAACAATTTTTTCACATACACCATAATACATAAATAATTAATCCACTTGTTCTCACATAGAAAATTCCTTGGTATATAGTTTATCCTCGAGAATAGGTTGATGACATGGGTAATTTCTAGGTTCCCCAGATATACTATAAATAATTATAAAATATATCCTAGATGATCTTCCCTTCATTGAATCGTACTCATCATTTTTCCAACATAAAATTTTAATATATATCCTTATTACCAACACATAATGAATTTAATTATTCCATTGAGAAACATTCTAGGGTGTCTCCTTCCACACATCACACATGTCTGAAATTGATCATTCTATACTTTAGAGTCTCTATGATATGAGCTCTTTGAAACTAGCATCCTCTTATTCTTTCGTGAGTTTGGGTTTGGGTAATGGTATATATTTTTAAAGATATTTTGTGAAAATAGATTTTTTATAAACATGATATCCTTAAAACCTATAAACACGACATTTAGATGCTCATTTTTATGACAATTTTCTTCATTTTTTATTCTTACTTGAATCTTTTAGATTCATGTGATTGAGTAAAAATAGAATGAACAGTGTGAGAAATAATATTCATAGTGAGATAAGGGTATAATTATATATAAGACCTATTTTTATATCTCAAATTCATTTGCCTAAACCTTGATTATTCATTATTATTATTAACTAAAATTCATTATATTGGTTTATAAATGAAACTTGAATTATCATAAGAAAACCCCCTATAATTGTAAACATAGGTTCGTAGTAAGGGTTGTGGTCATGTACCAAGTTCCCTTGAGTTTGTCTCTAAACGCCATATTAGAGTTATTGCACCTAGGTACAAATGTTCTAGAAAAGAATAAACTTATAATATCTAGGTGGGGATGTATTTCATGGAAGACCCATATAATATCTACTATAAAAAAATTACAGGATTTTATTCTATATTTATCTCAGGTTCCACCTTAGGGTTATGTTATCTAACCTGTTATTTTCTAAATGTAGTTCTAGTGGTTTCTACTAGACCTACCTCCGATAAGAACTGCAGTAACTCTACCTTAGATAGACCATATCTAGTGTTTGCTTCAATAACATTAGAACTATTTCAAGTAATCAAATCCCAATAGATTTTGAGTTCAATTGTCTTGGTAATCAAGATACATACATGAGACATCAATTAAAAAATATTAAAATAATTACAATATAAATTTTTTCTTCTCTTTGAATGAACATTTTCAAGGATAACTCTAATCTATGAAGTAAATCACGACATATCATTTGTAGTATGCTTTATGGATTCTTTGGAAAGAAACATAATATTGGTGAGCATACAATTTCAGTAAGTGGTAAATATATCAGATGAAATAATGAATCAATGATTATAAAAACCACCACATGGTAAATAAATAATCTCACAATCCATATAATCAATAAAAAGATGGGTAAGGGAATAATGAATATGGAAATTTAATTAATGGACACATTCCATTCAAATAACTAGATAAGGAAAAAATATTTAAATGCATGAAACTGATACAGGTGTCATCTAAATTACTAAAAAGAAAATTTATCCTTATGTATATCGAAACAAATACCATAGATGAGTAATAAATGAATCTAATATGAGGGAAAATCATTATGATGGACATTATATCTAACACACATGAAAAATTATATTTCCATGACCATTCACAAGATGGGGTAAAAATGTATATAGAAACTCATTTGTTTTTTGAAACTAACTTGTTTCATGATAACCAATTTTTTTATCAAAGAGGTATATATAGTTCAGGATTCATTTTTCATTCATATTCCAAATCATTTCTCATGTCAAATAATTAAAATAAATAATATTTATTATAAATTATTTTTATTGAATAAGTAACATATAATTTAAAATATTTTCCTATATAAACAAATAACTATCAATGTATACATTATATATAATATGGTATATGTGTTATAAAATAGTAATATCCTTGATAAATTATATTGATAATTTGGGGGAAATTCAATTTTTAATGATCGTAGGAGATAAAATATTTCATGTGGAATAATTGATACAAGTATGTGAAAATGAATATTATCCTTGTCCAAATAAATAATAAACCATCAAGAGGAAGAATAAATAAGGTATCAAAAAATACCATGTGGAGTAAAAATAATGGGTTTTCATTATTGATGAATAATAAACAGAATAATGTATTTTAAAAACATGATTTTACGGTGTATTGTTTTAGTCTGATTTTTTGAAGAATAATTTATCTGAAAATTTATTTTGAAAATACATTCGTTAAAAAATATCCTTTTAATCATGCAATAAAATCATAAGTGAAATTTTGGTGGGTAAATCTATACTTGTCATACGTGGTAAAAGAAAATTTATTTTCCATAGTAAAAAGGTCTGAAAAAAATGACTTGTTCAGAAAGTGATAGGATGGTACCTTTAGAAAAATTAGAAAATTAAAAGGGGTAAATTTTTTGTAATTACACTTTTAATAATATATTTTTGAAATAATTTTATCAAATAACTGTTTTTATAAGAAATTTTTTTTGAGTAATGAGAGAAACAATGAAGGGTTTTCAGAAAAACATTTTATAAAACTTTTTCAGTACCAAAGAGTGGAAAATTTGATCTAATACTTTAAAATGTCCACTAATAAATAGATCAGAGAAAATGATGATACTTTTTGAACAATGATAATAAATTTCTTCAAATTGGAATACAATTTCTAGATCATTAAATTTATTGTTGAGAAAATTAATACTTAAATATTCCAAAGTGACTACTAACACATTGAAAATATTTAAATCAGAATCCTCAGGAAGTAATTTCATTAATTGTTTGTTTTAAATAAAATTAAGATAAAATGATTAATGATATAATATAATAATATATGTAGTAGATAAACCATGAAAAATAGGTATGTGGTGACCATGAAATTTATCTCACATATGAAAAAGTGAGATGATAATCCATTTCCTTTTGTTTAATTTCATGTTAATATCCATAAAATGTTTATATAATATATTCATTTTAATTTTATAGATTACTAAGAAAAATTTTCATGATTATCAATACATTAATTTCAATTTTTACTTTGTTTCATACTAAAATTTAAAAAACATTGTTAACGTCGGGGTTATTGACCAAATTTAGTATATTTGTCAAAAACGACTTTGGTAGGTCAAATATTATCAAAGGGGGCATTAAATTTCATTTATAGAAAAAAATCATGAAATAAATATAATATTTGTAAATTATTTATTATTATAATGTTTGTCATTAAATATTGTAATGAAAAATTGTCTAATTGTTATGATCCTTGAGATGGTAGTTCATATGTGCATATAAGTAACATTCCCATTTAGCAATGATCGTTATGGAAGGATGGTCAGTAACACCATATTAATCCAAAATTATCATTATACCATAAATACTCTATTTTTTAATCAAATTTACTTATATATATAATTATTGTGATATGAAAGGAATCAATCTTGCCGAGGGGGCTGTAGTCCATACGTCAATGAACGACATTATCAAATTTGAATTGTGTGAAATGGTAAAAATGTTACTGATATATATATATAGTTTATTTATAGAATGGTAATTATTTCATTAATATAATATAATTTCTTAAAATTTAAAAAATGTTTTATTTAGGTAATATTTTATACATTCTATGTATTGTGTGAGTGAATCACCTCTCTTCAAGGGTAATTAGTCCACCCTTCCTGAAATAATGTGATCACATTAACATAAAATGGAATGTTTTAATGATATATTTAATGAAAGTATTAAATAAGTCTATAGATATAATAAATAATGTTTATCATATATAAACTGAGTATCCATCATGATGGCCACCATGAGAGGTAGTGAACAAAAAAATGAACAGTCATCGTTCGAGGAGGCGTCAATTCTCAATTTATAGAAAATGTATGTTCATTACCCATTAGATGAAATTGTGTACATTTTATAAAGAACCAACTAAATAAAAAAACAGTATTATATTTAGGACACTGGTGTTTTTATACATGCATAGAATAAGAAGGATTGAGGGGGTGTACAATGGAAAGAAAACTAGAGAGCTTGACAGAAGACGTTGCCTATTAATCATGTAACTTCTTTTGGTTTATACCTAAAGGATTATTTTGATTTCCTTATTCACAAGTGGATGATTCAATAATTACTATAGGTATTTTTAGGATCTATTTTGATAGATCTTATTCAATATATTGTTTAATTAGAGGTTTGACGAAGTGGGAGGATATGATGTCTTTTATAGTGGAGGAGGTGTGTCACATGGGTGATATTTCTACAAAAAAATTGCATGCAAAATTTTCATGTTTCATTTCTATCCAAGAATTTTTAATTCATTTAAAATATAGTTTGGGGTCTAAATATTTCCGTCCATAAAGTAATGGTCAACTTTATAGGTCTTTTTTTGGACTTATGGTGGTGGTTTTTTCATTAATGAGCTTAATTTAACCTTAATCATTATAATTAATTTTAATCACTTTCACTATATTTTTTATCAAATAAATTTGGGCTTATTATAAAATATAAATTATTTTTTCCATATATTGATACACTTTTGAAAATTTCCAATAATATATGTAGTAGAAATTGATTTAAATTTAATCCCAAATCTAGAACGACAATGTGGGTTTTTATGTTAAATGTCCAAAAGGTTTCTATGTTTTAAAAATATATTTAAAATTAAAATTGATTCTAAATACATTAATTGTATTTATTTATAAAAATAATATCTAATTAAACCTAAAAATTTAAAAATATAATTTAACCTTATAAATAAATTAGAATAAAAATAATTTTTGAACTACATTTCAGTATTTTTAGCAACACATCAATAAATTACATGTTTTATAAAAATTTCGAAAATTCACCCTATCATAATAAATAAAATTAATAAAAAAATAGAAATATTTTTTTTACATATTAAATAAATAAATTTTTTAAAATTCAAATTCAATATCTGTTCTCCAATAAAATGTGGTAAAATCACCTTTATAAAAATAGAGGTGTGTGTGTGTAAAATAATGTGTGTTCATATAATAAGTCTATAAAACCAAATGCATGAATATAAAAAATATTATATAGAATATATACTATAAATGATAAATCAGTATAACTAAATAATTGTAATTAATTTAATCAATTAGCATAAATCAACTTTTTGAGCATAAAAATTGTTTCCTGTATAAATGTTCATTGTATATTAAATTTATTCATATATTCATTTATCAATAATTTGTTACCAGTTAATTTATTATAAATTTGTATAAATCATAATTTAATAAAGTTAGTAATTAATATTCCTAAATACTGAATTATTGCCCAGTTTATATCTTATTATATTCTAATAGTGTATTGTTGTTCAATAAAACTCAATTATATATGTATCACATGCCGTCGAGAATGGTCTCTTCTGCGTGTAACGCATGATAATATGGTGTTTCAGGGATTGAAATTATAGAATATATTTTATATAGTAATTATATTATAAATTATCAATATATTATATTACCTAATGATCTTGGTGTCGCATTTCATACATGATATCGAATACAAGGTTATGACATTACATTTTCAGGGCATCCCAAATCATATTAGTTTTCAAATATTTAATTGATCTAAAAATCATAGGACTGTATATTCTTTCACAAACTATTCTATTATAGGTTCATGTTATTATACTTGAAATTATATCTATGAAAATTATTTTCAGTTTTAATAATTAAATCATACAAAATCAATACATTAAAAATCAATTTACAATACCTACCACTATGTCAAAAAATAGATCATGTATAGCCTATTTATTATAATTTGGTCTCAAATTTTGAGACCCAAAGTTACAATTTAATTTATATACATATGTATAAATGTTAACTCCAATTTGATGGACTAAAAAATGTACATGTATCTTTTTGACATCTATTTTGTGTTAAATATAAGTTATATACTACCTCTATTATTCTGTATTTGAAATTATCAATAAATATGATCAACTTTCTAAAATTCCTCTCCCTTATCTTTCAAGTACATTATTATTTTCATAATCAAATATAAATTGTTGATAATTAATTATTATTAACTCAAGTAAGTATTAATCACTAAAAAATGAAAATAATATGGATATGTTAAAAGGTTATTTCTAAACGCGACTTATGAGGATCAATTTATATTCAAACCTCAATGAAACACAACATAAAATTTATACTTCATTAATCCATAATTACCAAATTTAGAGACTTCAATATAATTTAAGTTGTTAATGTAGGTCCAATTTATGAAACCACTTCCTCTCATCTTTCTCATATGAGTTGGATGACACCAATATTAAATTGATTGATATCCAAACCAAAGTTTATAAACAAGGTGGAATATTAAATTTATCACATTATTATACACTATCATCAGGATTGTCAACACATGTTAAATCATCGATATATTATTAAAAAATCACCTAATCCTAGAATCAATCTTGAAAAATTAATTGTCCCTTACTATAATATTATTATATATATATCAAATAAAAAATAAAAAGACATTCTAAACATCGTCTGTTTTTATCAAACATATATTCTATCATAAAAAATATATAACCATTATTAATTTTCATCGAAATAATATATTTTTAATCTAATAAATGTAAAAAACATATGACAAAATATTTTAGAAAAGAATATTGTATCTCCCCTTTAAGAAATATTCAATCTGACTAATACCATTACCATGGGACCCTAAATCTAGTTTTCTAAATATGTTAACCCCACCAATTTCAAGTGATATAGATTAATCGATAATGTTTGTGATCATGGTAGTATATTAATACTTTTATACATCACTATATAGTTATATCTTAAAAAATATCATTTGAAATACATCAATAACTAAATAAACACAAATATAAACATTATATATAGATACCCTACAACATAATTTATTTATTAAAATTTATTATATTAATGAATGACCCATAATTTATTATTTAGATAAGATGGAAGATTACATCATATCCATATATCAAATAATCATATTGTTATTGCATATAGTAGAAGTAACAAAAAATATTATGAACTAACAACCACCGTATTCCAAAATGAATATCAATATTTTACACTAAGGTTTACATCAAAACAATATATATGTTCGTAATTTAACCCACAGTTCTGTCCTTAACCCATCATAATGATTATATATATTGGATATCACTAAACATAACTAAATAACTTTTATAGAGGATTTTCTATATATTTAACATCAATAATGAACTATATATTTATCCATAAACATTACCATATTTTTTTAAATAGTTGATTGTTCCACACCTATGTCCAATAATGATTAAATAGTTATAGAAATAAAAAAAATCATTCTTCATATTATTAATATTCAATAATCAATTTTCAATATTTATTCCTCAATATGATGCATTTTTCGTACAACAACTGTATAGCCTTGTGTACATATATAAGTTGAATATTATTATAATGGAATATAAATACGCCCAATTCCATAGACCCAAAACCAACAAGTTATATTTTGTCCATAAATTCATGGTGATCCTCCTATGTTTCCCATGAACATGATATATTCCTTGTAGTATATTCATTTGCAACCCATGGCCTTTAAAAAAAGATACACAAGAAATGGAAAAATAACTAACCCTTAATTTACGGAATTTCATTATTCGCAATGAAAAATAATATATTCATAGAATAAATGTATATATTGTTTTTATTTTGAATCTACCAAACACTACCTACCTTAAAGGTGATATTTGATTTTGAGACCACATTCCCATATATTGTAGTCCAAATGCAGATATAAAGAAATTATTTCGAATAACACTAACATGAGATGGCTTATAATAAGCTATATATATACATGAACAAATCACAAATACACCTATAATTTTATATTTTAAAACTAAAACAAATAACCAAGTAATACATATTACTATACGAAACGATAAGTGTTTGAAAAGTGCTTTGTAAAAAATAACGGGATTAATACAATTCCACTCAAACAGTTATAGAAGTCCAAATTCCTAGTAGTAATGGGATAAAATCAAATGAAACACCTCGTATAAATTACATTATATGTATCATATCTATTATATATCTTTTGAAATTCCATCAAGGACCCTATAAAATGTCTTTTTTACTCTGCATAAGAAGCGAAATGTGTTGGAAGATCCAATCCATGGGTGCGTATACCAATTACCAGTAGGACACCATAAAAATTACAAATAGATAAAATTATGGCAGTATTATGCTCATCATAAATAAATAATATTCTGAATGTGAGACATATAATAATATCATCTAGAAATACTTATGATAAGAACTATGTCACCAGGTATAGTACGAACTATAATTCAATCCTTGGATTATTCTTGATATGAAAATATAATTTTTATCATTAGGAAGTCACACCAGGATGTAGATAACATTAATTGTGATATTCTGAAAGGTTATTCTCATTGGTTATTTCTGGAAAGAATTACAATCTAGATGCTAAAAGAGATCATTACACTGACATGGGATCCCACCAAATGGTATAAAGACACTGTAAACCCTATATGGATAAACCTTCCTTATTGGGTATTAATTACCAGGCATGTTAGTCCTGGTATTTATAAAGCACCACATGTAGAAGATGATACGATATAATATCACTCCCCGTGTATTGGATAGGGATTCATAAAAACATCATACATGAATAATTCTACATGCTTTATCACCATCATAATCTCATCACATTATGACACGTTCTAGCCTCACAAGGTATAGAAGAAGAAAAAAACTTGTGAAACATGTCCACCCTAAGAAAAATAAGGGCTAAAAAATTGCAATTGAATTTTGGGGGTTTGTACTAGGAATACAGGGTGTGTCATTCCTACCACAGGTCTACTCATTTTCTCAATCCCATGCCCATTTAATTTGGGTTGTTCCAATGTAATTTTTTTATAACCAAGTATTATTGTCGTACCTAGGTAATGTGGTTTTGTCAGTAGACCTGGTCATGAATGAAAACTTGGGTGTGCCTACATACTCTTTATATTCCTGATTACCTAGAAACATCCATGATCGTGTACCTCTAGGGAATAATCATATTTTAGAAAAATGGGTTACATGACATGTGAAACTTTCTACAAAACATGTAATATTTTATTTCACATTTTTACTATAAATAAAAATGACGTTACCACACTATTTGTGTTGTTTAGAATAATCAGAATTTTTTTGAGAATTTTTTCAAAGAAACATGTTCTAAATGACTATTCTCATATTGATTCTTCTTTGATTAATGCTACCAGTCTCACTGATAAATGTGCATCAGGGTTAACCAATCATTCCCATCATTGATTGATAGATTTTGTCCATTATATTAGCTCAGAAATTGATATTGTTGCACTATGATACCTCCTCAATCCCAAACACACAAGTTCCATGCCATCAAAATTCTAATATGTTAGAATATCCATCTCACCAGAATCTATATGTTGATATTCAACATAAACTGAGAGTATCAATCCATTACACTGATAACTGGTTGTGCAATGATTGATTTTCAATTAATTTTGGATCCACCAATGATATGGAATGTTAATTATGAAATATTTAAGATCAAGAGAATAAATTCAACAAACAATGAATACACGAGGAATGAAAATCCCCCACTTTTAAGATTATTGTTGACCCAATTCCAATATATTGATTAATGAATAATAAAATCATCAAGTGATAAAATTTTTATATTTAAAGGAACATAAATCATAAATATTAATTCCAACATTGAACTTCAAATCTATATAATATAAAAATGTTAATTTGTATTAAAATAAGATAATTTAAAATGATATAAAGCCCTAAAAATTACATCCTTCCTTAGTTTAGATTAATCAATGGTGAGGAAAACTGATATTCAATTTTCATTGGTGGGATCCTCAAACATTGTTTTTATTTTCTATCCTCAAATTAAAATGATAAATGATCGATGATCACAATATCGAAGAACCATAATCCATGAGATATCTTAAAAATATATTTTTATTTAGATAACCATAGGGGTTTTCAAAATCCTATATTTATATAGGTACATAGGTCATGAGGGATAGATAAATAAACAAATTAATTTAGTTTACTAAGTTGGAATAGAATTTTTTCAAATAAAATTACTGATTCCAATAATGGTTTGTGTCTATGGTAAAATACATATTCCATATTCAATGGTTGTTGCATACTTCCCATCAAAGACACCATTCATGAATAATTAAATTTTTTTCTAAAAATTATTTTTTATGAAATATTATATTTAATTTCTATATCATTTCAATAAATATCCTCATCTAGTCTCAAAATACCACGTATTCCTGTCACATGACACTAAGAATTTATTTCATATTACATGATAACATATTTTAATGAAAAAGTGGGTTTTAAATTTCTATGAATATTCTAGATTTTCATCCTGAAAAGAAAAAATACTTGAAAAAATGAGCGTACTATACCAACATCTATATATCTTATTGTTAGGATCTCTTGTAAAGATATTAATGCTTCCACCAAAAACATACCATGGAAAATTACTCATCCAAGGCTATCATTCACAATCAGTCTTCAATCTCTACTAGATACACTATAATGTTAGATGCATTCAAAATGTCAATGTCAACCCATTTGATAACATGTGATGGGTAATAAAAGAATCTCCTTATCTAGGAAACATGGATGGAATAATTTACCCAGTCGAACTGTGATAGTTGATCCAAGATGTATACAACCTCAAATAGTATATATAGTATTTGGAATGGGATAATGAATGGAAGAGGTAACTATTCTCCCCAAATAAAACTCTAAAATCCTCACTATGGTGAGACCATTAAGAACACATCCCATCATTCCTGGAATAAAAAAGGCAATCATCATATGTCCTTGTAAGTCATTTGAAGACTCTATGTAGTCCCCACCTATTTCAGGATGATCAAAACATTCCCTATCGTCACTGAAACCATCTTATTTCCCTTCAGTGGGTAATATCTAAGGCCATTTTATCGTATTAGAGAACTACAAGCTCCCTCATAAATGGACTCAAAAGTTCTTTACCAATTTTTGAATGGTTGGTATTGTTTTATGAAAACTCTATTATGGGTTTGTTATTCTCTCAGCTGGAAAATAATTAGAATATCCAAGCCTGTAGCATAACCTCTAGAACCTTAATTGTCTTCTTATTCTGGATACCAATTTGATGGCGAGTCTCTCCGCTAAAATTTAATAGTCTTCCAATGTCCACCTGAAGCCATCCCTCATTATTTCGACATGAAGTTGGAATCCTATTCTTAAATAATAATTGATGGAATTCCATGAATATGGACTATATTCTCTAAATAAAGTCTTCCCAATATCTCAATTGAATTTTTCATGATTATATATTTGACATGGGATAGCATGGAGAGTTAGTATAGTGTAAGCTAGATTGAATTGTGACATCCAATATTTTATGGTAACCCAATAGTTTATTACACATATACAATCCCACATTCACCATAGAACCTTATGGGGTTAATCTAGACCCAATGAAACCTAATGATCGATATAGACCTACTAATAAGAGTGGCATGTAAAAAACACAAAAATACAATAATTATTACATGGAAACCTAAAACAATGTTAAATGACCTTTTACATCTTCATAACACCTAGAAAAACCTCCAAATAAGATATATGAAACTCCCTCAAAACGTCTTCAAGAAACATCACTTGTACCATCATACATTATCTATAAAAAATAAACTACTCAAAACCATTTGAGAATCAATCTGGATCACATCCAACAGTTTTTTATGCATTCAATGACTAAAAATCAGAATCTACATGATCATCCTCCCATTCATGTAATAATATAAGTATGGTAACAACCACCAATATGTTGTGTCTTGAACCATCCTCATCCTTAAGAGATAAAAATGAACATGATAAATATTCTAATCACTTGTTCAACACCTATCAATACGATCTTCTATAGAGAGTATATTCCACTGTGTTATCCTTCAAATGAGAATATATTATATCTATGTTTTAATAGTTAGGGAACACTAGTAGTAGCTTCTGTGTAAAGTTAATATATAATTTTGAGAAGATATACATGGGAAACAATTTTCAGAATAGATCAAAAAAAGCACACCTATAGGGTACTGACACCACATAAATAGTGAAAATACTACCTATTCGTTCTCTAGATCATGGGTCTCATAAAGTTTTTATTGAGGTCTCAACTATTGACACCAATCTGAGATTAATTACATACACTAAAAAATAAAATAAAAAATCTGATCCCAATATTGAAGGAATCATATAACACCATGTATTCAATGCACTCCTCTAGCAGTCTCACTATTACAAATCACATCAAATATTAGAGAGAATCATAAAAAGACATCTAAAACATTATCATACACATAAAAGGATTCCCCTTTTGGTTGATACTATAAAAGGGTGTTGATATATTATTGAAATCATACACAAATATCATATAGTTTCATGCCATAATAAGGATGTTCATCCTGTCTACACACTATTTATTGGATACCAGGAAATGCATCATCAAGATTTTTCTGGTCATCAACTACACCCAATTTTGAGATTTCATTTCATAAAATTAGACTTATGTAATCTATAACATACACCTTGAATGATTCCTATGTAAATTCTTCCCTCTGAGAAGGTCTTTGTCAATCACCTAGTGTCTTACATGTTCTTCCTCGAATATTGTGCACATAAGGATGTAATCGATGAAGACTCAAAAAAACAATCTATAAAAGGATGAATGATCCAGTCCATTAGTCCGATGATCATTTTTATGGAATTAATCATGTCAAAATAAATAATTATTTAATCAAAATGATCATAGATATGTCATAGATTCATATTTAGTGTGTCTGTGTCCGGTAATCGAAGTTGGTGATAACCATATATGAGGTCTATATTCAAGATTCATAATTCCCCTATAAAATAACCACAGAGTTTATATATCCATGATAGTAGATTTTTATACTTAATTGTCACCAAATCTATGTAAAAGTAATCAATATTAAACATTGGTCTCCCATCCAAAATATTTATGAATAAAATTACAAATTCTTAGGGTAACACACATTTTATGAAAAATCCATTCATATGAAATCCCATCAATTTGACCTACAGTTGACGATGCTCAATGAGGGACAACTGATATACTAGGTAATATAACATGTGCAATTTCAATGAAAAAAAATATTAGATTAGTTTCATTAAAAAAACAACTAGTAAGATTTCTAAACACAAGCCACTCCTATAGGAAGACAAAATTCCCTGGAATCCATTGTTCTGAATATAATACCAGCCATATCATGAGTAATCAGCAATAACATTCTATGTTTGATGCTATCATGGACATCCTGTGATTTGGGACTTACAAAAAATTGAAATCTACAACCCATCATCATGGAAACATAGTATCATCTACTTAAAATAGCAATTCTATGCATGAACTAGGTATAGCCAATTCATACCATGTATGAAATCATATGGCCTCATCACTAATAAGAAAAAATTCAAAGGAATACCCACTCATTTAGTTATCAATCCACATAATACATGTACTCAATCCCCTATTCAACATATAATACATTATTATGTATCCCAATAGTGTGAATCATTTTCCTTATATCATATAATTACCTTATGTTCTATTAACCATGTAGTATCCAATTTGAAAACCTACTTTATCCTATTTTTCCATATATCATGCACTATAACCTACCATTACAACATAATACTATATCTTACATTAATAATTCATAATTATACATATTTAAAGCAATAAAAGATGATATATATCAAACCAAATATGTTATCAATATAGAACACTATAAAATAATAACCATTATAAGCTCATCAGCCAACAACATTGGATGATATTTGACATAACACACCACTGAACAATTTAATTTGAAATTATTGAAAATATACGTACATAAAATACTTTTATTTTTTGGGATCCTTGGTGATTTCATATTGGACCCACCCATATATCATCTGTTATTATTTATAATAATTCTCAAATACCCATTCTTAAATAAACATTTTTTATTAATTTTAATCCACATGTGCATTCATATTTTGACTTATTTGTTCAATTTCCATTCTTATATAATATGTATATACATGAATACTATGTAAATTTTAAATTTGGATATATTTATATTACCTAGGTCATAACATATTATTTTTCATCAAAGGTATATAGGGAAGCTATTGGGATGAGTTGCCCCCTTTAGTCCGCTGAATGATACAACAACCGAGATAAAATGGTATAGGTAATGGAATATATCTAGTAAATGTTAGGGATATTAGATAATGATACTATTTGATTTATGTCTATAAAAATTATTATCTGAACAATTATTGATTTTGAGTAATAGATTCAATGTCTTTCTTGTACTTTTTATAGGGAATTGTGATTTATATTAAGAGTACTACTAGATATTAGTTTCCACCATTCCACATTGAGGACCTATATAAATGTGTTATGGTGGTAAAATTTGTATTATTGGTTGTATGATTCTAGTAAATTAATGTGGGGACCTCGTACTCTATTATTCAGATATGTCATTGATCTGAGGATTATAATGTTATGTAACCCTATTAATATTAATTTCATAAAAAATTTCTATTTTTTATTGTAATTTATGTTAAATCCAATTATAATTGAAATAGAACTAGTGTATAAAAAATGTATGTTAACCTAAAATTATAAACCATACATATTTCATATAATTTTATTTATCATATTTATAACATTAATAAAAGGGGGTTATGGATTTTAATGAGTGTTCATTGATCAGGTCGATGTAGATAAGAGGGTTTGTGGTTTCCAATCACATGGTACACATGGCCAAGTGTGTGATTCAAGATGAACTAATTGTTTTTCCATTTAAATTTTTTTGAATATTGTGTGTCATGTGATCTGAATCCCAGTCTCCATGATTCTCATTGAGAGTTAGCATATATTATGTTGTTACAATCTCAGGAAAATGAAAATCTGCTGAGGATATGTATGCCATATCACTTTCTATAATGTTATGTCGATTTTCATTAGAGTTTACTTCCAATGTTGGGTATGTAATTTATTAAAGGTATGTTTCCAATATATAATTCAATTATAATTTATTTTTTTCATCTGGAGAATGGATATAGTGAATAATCAAATTCAAATTTTCATGGAACTTTTATTGACTGTCATCTATATAAAGAATATAATAAAGGTGGAATCAGAATGAATAGTTATTAAATAAATTTAGTTTGTGAGAATTTTATTGTAAATTTTTTGGAAATATTTCAAATGAGTTTTGTATACTATGGTTGATCACATGAACACCGTTGAAGATATGTATGTTAATCTTATGAAACAAAATAAATATTTCATGATTCATACAACATTTAGAATGAAGAATTAAAAAGATTTACCATTTAAGATCATATGAATGATTTCACCATGATCTGATAATATAAAAAATATATAAAGCTAATACTATTAGATTATTAAATTTTTACTTCTACTAATTTCATCATTTTATATTCCATATAATTAAATAGTGACATCATTGTGTAATTAATATAGTTATATAAATATATTATTTGATGATATTATGATCATATTAACATCCCAGGTAATGAAATAATAAGTCTTTTCATATTTATTAAAATATAAAAAGTAAATATTAAATTTAAATAAAATGTGATTCTATGTTTGAAATAGTACCTAAAACATAACAATTAGTTTGTCAAAAATCTTATGTTTCACGTATGACAGTGTAACACTTAAAAATAATATATTTTTAATTTATCATTTTATGTGATAGTTATCTCTTACCCATTTTGTTTCCACTAATGATTATGAATAACTCTATTAGGTTTTAACAATACTATTAAATTACTTTACATTAATTCAATATTTTCTATAGGCTAAAATAAATTATAAATCCAATTTTAAGAATAAATAGCTCTATATTTTTAAAATGTTTTTTATAGACTTTTTAGAGAGAACCCAGTTTATATTTAATTTTTGAAAATTTTTAAATTTTTAAATTATAAAATATAAGTCTTTTTTAAAAAAGGGATAACAAAATAAACTTTGATGTAATTTTTTCAATTTTTTCAGTACTTTCACATGTGATGAATAATGAATAATACTGAATTATAGCTCAAAACATCATCTTCATCTAATTAATTTATATAGTAAAATTATGTTTTTACCTATAGAAAAGTTTTAAATAAATCAGTTATTTATCAATGAAAATAATTTATTTAAGTACAAAAATTTTTACAATGAATTTACATAAAAAACATAGAAATATTTAGAACATTTATACTTAAAAACTCCACATTGTC
The DNA here is from genome assembly GCA_963277665.1 of Viscum album. Classification (NCBI taxonomy): domain Eukaryota; kingdom Viridiplantae; phylum Streptophyta; class Magnoliopsida; order Santalales; family Viscaceae; genus Viscum; species Viscum album. Next base: position 1,119,227,025 of record OY728146.1, read on the forward strand.
ATCCTATATGAGGGATGAAATTTAATTTATTTAAGGACACATCTATGATTGGAGATGAAAAGATTGTATTATATATTTTGAATTATCAAAATTTATAATTTCTATTTAGGACAACATAGTGATGAATAAAAATATTAGTGTATTTAAATAAAATTAATAACAATGATTTAGAAGAAAATTAACATAACAAAGGACTGAAATGTAAAATTAAAATCCAAAATGACCTAAAAAAATTTCCAAAAAAAAATGTATGTTCATATATAGACTATATAATACATTATATCTAATTAGAACCATTATTGGAGGAAAATTTCATAAGAAAATAATGGGTTTAATTCCGTTTTCATTGATTTAAAATAATGCAACTCCCCCTCCATGATAAAAGGCTAACACCCCTCCCACTTTCTCACACTTAAACCCATTTGTCTTACTCAAAATCTTACCAAATAATCTATTATAATACATCGACATAAAGTTGAATACTCACCATAAAGTGGAATCCTATACTTGAGAATAAATCTAACCACGGAATCACTTTCAAGCAAACCAAAAGGTGTTACCTGAAAATGAGGTGACATCCTTCCACATGTTCGTTTGTTTCATATTCATTCTCCACAACCTCAATTATTTTTATTACATGATTATATGATAATAATATTATCCTAAATATATTTATATGTTTTTATTCTTAGTTTAATAACAAAACTTACCCAAACATCCATATAATAGGTAATAATTTTGTACACCACTTAAAATATAATAACCTATTTACCGGTCTCTCCTGAGTGAGAGTTTCTCCTAGGGTTTCAAGGTTCGAGTCCCCCTGCCCATTCGGCACATGGCGGACCCCAACCCCCCCTCGTTTCCATTATTCAGATCTGCGGGATGTGGGTCCTCCCTCAGCTCGGTGGCGGCGGTTCATCGGCTCCTCTTTCTTCTGCACTGCTCCTCATCCCTTCGTGTTGTGGAACTGGTTTCGTTTTCCTCCGGGGTTCCTCCTGTTCTCGGTTTCCCCTTTGCGCCACGGAGGGAAGCCGATTTTGTCCCTACTATCGTCGCCTTCTGGAACGGGCCGACCTAACAAGGGGACTAGTATTCCTTCCTGACGCAGGCATCCTTCACCAGCGGAAGATCTGCGTGTGGAGGACGCCTCCTGTTCACACCCTCCGCAAGATCCACCTTCTCCTCGGATCTGAGATTCCTCTGTTTTTCCCTCACCGGCTCCGGAGAAGTTTTTTCTCATTCTCGGTTCCCTTCTAGCTGTGGGTCTATGTTTCTGTGCTCGAATTTCCGCACATCCTTCTAATTTTAATCTCCGGTTGGCGAAGACAGGTGTCGGCTGGGGCGGGTTCTGTTTCCCTGGGTGAGCGTGGTTTCGCCGGGTTGTGGCTGGATACGGAAAGAGGGGTGATCTCGAAGCGTATAACGCAAAGTGATTGGGTTCGCGAAGCGTCTGATGCGAAGGGGCTGTGTTCGCGGATATTTTGCCGCGAAGAGGGGGTTTTCGCAAAGCTTTGTCCATGAAGGGATTGTGTTCTCGAAGCTCTTCCGCGAAAAGGCGGCGCTCGTGAAGCATCTACCGCGAAGAGGTTCTGTTCGCGAAGATCCTGTCGCAAAGGCCTGCAGCACTTGTGTGTTTCCGCGTGGTGCTCTATTGGCGAAGCTATTGTCACAGGGGGTGTGTGGCGTTGTACGAGTGTGTGGCTCTATATCTGCACGTGTATTCGCGAAGTGGCTGAGTCGCAAAATTACAGAATCTAAGGGAAGTGAAGGTCTGAGGTGCGGTGAAGCCACAAGGGCCTACCGTGTGGTGTTTCTCCGAGACCATTCCGTTAGACCAGATATTTTTTAAGTGTTGGTGGTTCGGGATCTGCGAGGGCACCGGCCATCTAGGAGGATTGAGAAACCATCGGTTGATTTGCGCTATGGAGGCTGAATTAGTTAACCAATGGAAGAGGATGTCCCTGACAAAGAAAAAGCAGCGATCGAAGCACAGAGATATGAAAACCCACTCTTGGAAAAACGGATGTCGCTACTCGTTGTGGGAAAGTTCGTTGAAAACATTTCGGTTAATCATGGGTTGATCAAAAACACCCTCCAGAACATCTGGAAACTTGAGGCAGGTGTGGCTATTCGGGAAGCGGGGATTAATCGCATTATATACGAGTTTTTTGATGAGAGAGATAGGGACAAAATTTTGCATGGAAGAATGTGGTCCTTTGATAATCAACTCCTTCTCATGGAATAATTCAAAGGGGGATACGACATCCAGCAAGTGAAGTTAACCTGCTCCCCCTTCTGGATACGAATTAATGGGATCCCCTTCCATGAAAGAAGGGAACGCATAATAAGGGAAATTGGGAACACGCTAGGCCACTTTCTGGAATGGGATTGATCAGACCCAATTCAATGGGGCCCCGAGGTTCAGATCAAGGCGGAAATTGAGTTGTCAGAGCCCCTAATGAGGGGAATGTTCCTGAAAACTGAAGACGCCAACACCTGGATATCATTCGAGTTTGAGAAACTCCCTATATTCTGCTTTTTCTGCGGTCACCGTGGCCATCTGGAATGAATGTGCATCACAAAGTATAAGAGTAGATCAGGTGACATCACTCTCCAATATGAACCTTGGATCCATGCCAAAATAAACAAATATCCTTTCATCCCCGAGACGGAAAAAACAAAAGGACCGTGACCGCCTCACGGTGGCACATACAAGTCAGGAGGAACCCACACATGGAAAAGTCATTATGCTTGGTCCACTGGATTTTCCTAATGCAGACAACCCCACTCGGAGTGAAGCGAGAGTTCTTTCTAACCCCCTGAAGGAAAAACCTCAATCACACGAAAGGCTGGCGATGAAGGAAAAAAGAACCACCAAGGCAATGCTCAATGTTAATGACGATGGACTCCGAACCACCAGATCCGGATCCGGATCCACAATCGCCCGTAATTATCTTAACACCAATGGAGGCCCATGGAATGACCGAAACTCCAATGTTGGGCCTAATCACCCGTCGCACATGGAAAAGGGTACAACGTGGAGGAAGTGAGGTTCCCGGGGAAGACCCTAAACCCGGGGTCAGGAAAAGACAAAATGAAACAAGTCATTCGGGGAGTGGACCCGCAAAAAGAGGGAAAACAACAAGTGACGAAACAAGACAGGAGGAACCAAAGGCGGAGGCGGGTGAGAACCAGCCCCACCTAGAGCAATGATCGTGTTATGCTGGAACTGTCGTGGGCTTGGCAACCCACGAACAGTTCGCATGCTTCAGCGCAATTGCGCTCAAAGTCGCCCCGATATGGTTTTCTTGTACAAAACCATACTGGAAAACAAGGACACCAATGGTATTGCTTCGAAGTTTGGTTTCCAAGGCTGTTTTTTGGTGCCCAGACAAGGCCACTCTGGGGGCCTCTGTCTCCTGTGGAAAGACAATTTTGACATTTAAATCTTGTCTTTCTCAATGCACCATGTGGCTGCGACTGTACAATCTGATTCACACCCATCCTGGACCTTTGTGGGATTCAATGGCTGGCCATCTCACTCTAATAAGGTGAAGTCATGGGACCCACATTCCAAGCGGCAACAGGAGTTACCTGGACCAATTATTTTCGGAGGTAACTTCAATGAGATCATGTTCCATAAGGAAAAAAAGGTGGAATCACTCGTCACTTAGCCTCGATGTCAAACTTCAAAGACACGGTCAATAGAGAGAACCTAGTTGATTTGGGGTACACAGGTAATCCCATTACATGGTTCCACGACAATACTGAAGGTACCTGCATCGCTGAGCGTCTTGATATATTTCTGGCCTCTACTGACTGGATTAATCTATTCAACATGTTTCATATTGTCCACATGGCCCTTAACTGTTCAGATCATTGCCCAATTTTCATTGAGTGCCTAAAAGGCCGACGGAATAGACCACACCGCAGACCCTTCAGATTTGAGACCTTCTGGTCAAAATTCCAGGAATGCGAGGAGGTGGTCCGATCTTGTTGGAGGAGTTCTCACGAGGATTTTGGACACAATCTTCAATAGGTTGCTTTCAGTCTAAGATCTCAGAGCTACAAGAAATTCCATCATCCTGATAGGCATTGTGAGGTCCTCGAAAATAAGTTACACCACTTACTCAGGCTCCCCTCATGCAGTGGAAACATATCCAGGATTGGGGCCACACAAAGATAGCTGGACGTGGCTCTTCATGTTAAGGAAAGCTTCTAGGCCATGCTGGCATGAGACACCCACATAAAGGAGGGCGACACTAATACAAGGTATTTCCATATGAAAGCGTCAGCTAGGTTTTGGAAAAACTCTATCTGGGGCCTAACTCGACCCGACAGAAGCAAAGTTTCTGACACTGATGGCATTCACGAAGCTCTGCTAGGATTTTTCCAGAACCTCTTCTCTACAGGGAATCCTTTCACGTCGGCTGAAGTGGAAGAGTGCATCAGACCTGTGATCACCAACGAGATAAACCGGAAGCTTTCAAAAGATGTGACTAATGATGAGATTCACATGGATTTGAAACATATCCACCCCACTAAGGCCCTAGGGCCGGATGGTTTCCATGCTTTTTTTTCATACAATACTGGCACATCATCGACCCTTACATCTGCGAAGTGATCAAAAATATCTGGGCAGGGAATACAAGAATTTCTGCCATCAATGAAACTATCCTCCTCCTCATTCCCCAAATCGTGAAACCCCAAGTGATCCCTGATTTTCGACCTATCAGCCGCTGCAATGTCTCTTATAAGATATTCTCAAAAATCCATGTCAATCGGCTACACCCTTGGTATCCTGTTATTATATCCGAAAACCAGAGCGCCTTCGTGGCCAAGAGGCTGATTACTTACAATTAAATTGTGGAACATGAAGTGTTCCACTCCATGAAAATGTGCTCCACTACGAAAAGAGGAACCATGGCCTAGAAGTTGGACATGACCAAAGCTTATGATAAAGTGGAATGGCTATTCCTAAGTGCTGTGATGCTGAGAATGGGGTTCTGCACAAAATGGATAGATATTTTCATGCACTGCATTTCGACCATCTCATTTAGAATCAATGTCAATGGGGAGCTCACCAGAGGATTCACCCCAACCCGTGGCCTAGTCTAGGGAGACCCCCTCTCCCTCTTTCTCTTCATCTTGGTGGCTGATGTTTTCTCTAACCTTATTTCCAGGGCTTTAGCTGCTAAGTCTCTTCATGGAGCAAAAGTCTGCCGTGAGAGCCCACAAGTGTCACATTTGTTCTTCACCGAAGACTTCCACCTTTTCTCCAGAGCTACCATCAATGAATGTCGGGTGATTAGCCATGTCATCCAGCAGTACGAATGGGCGTCTAGACAGTCTATTAACCATGGAAAATCTGAAATATCATTCAGCGCGGGGTCCCTCCGGCCAAGAGAGATGATATTTGTGCTTCTGCAGGCATGCGTATGGTCGATAAACACCAGAAGTATCTCGGGCTCCCTACGGTAATTGGCCGGTCAAAAGAAGATATTTTTGCTTCTCTGGTGGACAGAATTGAGAAAAAAATCCAAGGCTAGACCCCAAAAGGTATCTCCAAAGCCGGCAAAGGAACAATCATCAAAGCAGTTATTCAGTCTATCCCCAGCTAGTTTATGTCCATGTTTATGCTCCCGAAGGCTATTGTCAATCAGATCCATTCACATGCTTCCAACATCTAGTGGGGGGAAATGAGGGAAGGAATAGACCTCACTGGCTGGCATGGGAGAAACTATGCAAACCCAAGGCGGAGGGAGGGATGAGATTCAGGAATCATCTCCTGTTCAATGATGCTCTGTTATCCAAGAAAGGGTGGCGCCTTATTAACCACCCATAATCTCTTTGTGCGCGGGTACTCTGTGCCAAATAATTCCCCCACACGGACTTCCTTGGCTCCTCCCTTGGCCCCCGACCATGCTTCCTTTGGAAAAGTATTTGGGGGGCCCGCAATCTCCTGGAAAAAGGGTTGGGCTGGAGGATTGGAAATGGCTCATCTGTCAACATCTGGACCGACCCATGGCATATTGATAGGGATGGTATGCGGGCCACATCCCCCATCCAACCAGGTCTTGAAGATGCCACTGTTGATTGCCTCCTATTTGACCAGGGCTTGGGGTGGTGTGTGGAAAAGATCCATGATTGGATTAAGAAAAGAGACCAAAGAATTATCCTTAGTATCCCACTGGTCCCTGATGCAGGCCCCGACCATCTCTTCTGGACCAATGATTACTCAAGCGATTACTAGGTGAGATCTGGGTACAGAATGGCTCTTAGCATCCACTCTCCTGACCGTGAAGAGGGACCATGGAATGCAGTATAGAAGCTCAAGGTCCCCCCAAATATATGCCATTTCTGGTGGCAGGTTTGCACGGGCACTCTCCCTACTATGATCCTTCTCGCATTTCGTCATATGGCCAGTGCCAAGTCCTGCCCTTTATGCCCGAATATCCCAGAAACTCCTTGGCATGCCATCATTGACTACCCGGAAGCTAAGGAGATTTGGTTTAAATGGGGCTAGGATTAGGAGGCCTCCCTTGACACTACATCCGACCTCCCCGATCTTATAATGTGTTGGTTCTCCTCTATTTCATCGTCTATTACTGGTTTTCTTTGCACCCTGGCCTAGATCATTTGGGCGTGGCGCAACGATTCGGTTTTCCACCAAGTCCATAAAACCCCTGAATTCTGTATTGAACGAGCAATTTCATGGATGGGGGGATGGAAGGACCACAAATGAAAACTGTATGTCGGGTGTTACCCTCTATTTCCCCCCTCAATGGACCCCCCAATGGAAGGGAGGCTTATGCTTAACGTGGACGCTTCTCTTCCCAAAGATGGGCCAGTTTCTCTCAGCCTTCTAGATCGTAATCATCTAGGGCAGATCATTGCAGCAAAATATGAATTACATCATGCCCTATGAGAACCTGCATATGCGGAAGCCTTTACTATCCTTGCAGTGATGACGCTCACTTTGGAACGTGGATGGGCTGATATCATCATTGAGTCTGACTGCCTTACTGTTATCAATACATTAACAACCATGACACCAGACTCCAGCCTTTTGGCCGCATCATCAGGAGAATCCGCTCACTTTTCCACGGCTTCTCTTCCTGCACCTTCTCCTTCACCAAAAGGGAAGGAAACAATGCAGCCCACCAACTTACGGCCTCTAGCCCCGTCGATGTTAACCAGCTATGGATGGAAAATTTCCCCTCATGGCTCTGCTTATGTACGGCTGTGGATCTTCATCATTAATAGTACCTATTTTAAAAAAAAACGTAACAATCTAATTGTATATGTGTATGATGAACTAATGCCTCTGAAAACTATTTCATTTGTTTTTACATTACCACCTATCATGGTTGTGAATTATATTAGAAATTATTTTCAATACGATATATATGATATATATTATCTCTTTATGATTTGATAATTTTTTTTTAAAACAGACCTCTATGATATCTATTTTTTGGAATATGATAACATCATTTGTGGAATTGTGGACTACCACATCCTCAATAAAATGAGATACATTCATACACTACATGTAATATATTATGTATGGGTTAAATAAATAATTTTTGACATACATAACATCAATATTATATACATGACAGAATTACATTTATATAAATACAATATATCATTTTGTTAACACATATTCAAATATTAAAAAATTAATAATGTTGTTCGTGGATGTGTGGACTACTGCATCCTCAGTGTGACATTATAACATTTAAATCATAATAATTATATATATAAAAATATATGATAAAATAATACATAATTTATTATATAATGTTAATTATTGAATGAAATTTATTACTTACTTGATTTCTATAATGATCATTGAAAATTTCTAACATCACATATGCGTACGTACATCCCATAATCTCGATTGTTGTAAATTTGGTTAATTTTCCATCACCATAATTCCTGATTTGTTTTAAAAGTAATATTAATATAAAAATATGATAATTATTTAATTATTATCATTTTTAATATTTATATATTTTGACCACTTTAACCGTTGTTGACCTACTAAATTAACATTGACACATAAACTAAATATATTAAAAACACCCAATGTAAACAAAATAATTTAAGTAGTAGTTTATAACATTAAAATAAGTGAAATAAATTTAATTATAAACATGGTAAAGTTTATCAATAAAATATATAATTAACATAATTTTATTATTCATAAATATAAATACCCTTTTAACAATTTGAAATCAAGGTTATTTATTTCGTCTCAATATCAATTTACTGAAACATTTCATAATGATATACACATTTATTCATTTATAATGTGTATATATACGACCTTTGACATTTTGAATAAATATTTTATGAATTACAATTTTATTTACTATTTTCTTAAATGTAATTCTATCATGGTGATTTTATTTAAATGTTCAAATATGTATTGAATACTTTGAATGTTTAATTCATTAATCCTTTCCAATAAATATTCAATTTATTATTTTCAAATTTATATATATGGAAAATTAAATGGTTATGAAGGAAATTTTATATCTATTATGTATTCTATTTTTTATTTTCAAAATGTATTCTTTTTTAATTTTTTTATACAAAATAGTTAGACAAATTAAATAACAAATTCTATATTCTTAACATACATGAAAACATTGACATTTCCACCGCACTAGACACTATTTTATTTTTAGCATCCATTGAAATATTTCATTTTTATTTAAATAAAAAATCCATATTTCTTTTATTTGGGTATTTTGTGTTGATATTTATTTTTCCAATGAAAGGTGAATTTTGGATTGGAAATTATATCTTTAAAGGAAAATGGTATTCTAATATATGACTGTGATTTTCATAAGATTTTAAAAATGTTTTTAAAATGAAGAACTGTTTTGTTTCATTGTGTGGTTCTTGGATATTATAAATGATGGGTGCACACAGGTAGGGCCTGGTTTGACCATTATATCATAAACGATGGGTGTTATTAAATATCTCTCTTATACATTGGGTAATTATTATATTATCTAGAAAATTATATTCAATGTTAGATTTATGATTATTATAATATATAATGGTTCTTTAGGGGTTTAATGTGATGATGTATCAAGGTACCTACAGGAATTTTTTATCTTTCTAATTAGATTTCATGGGAATCATTTATTATGAAAAGGTAATGTTAATGATCCGTATTAAAAATGATATTTTCATTTTGGGTTAAATATCATGTTTTAAAGAAAGAGTTTTTAATGAGTTTTAATTTTTATCAATGTAATAATAGTTTCAAACTTTTGATAATCATTACTGATCATTTATAGGAATCCCATATTTTTTACTATTTTTTTTCAAAGGATTTACAGGTCCAAAATGTATTAGGAGAGTTAATGTTAGAATTCATGTGATGTTTTTTAAAAGAGGTCAGCCATTAATTTAACTATTTTATATTATTCTAAAAGGGGATATTGTTCATGTGTGTTCAATTCATATATATTTTTTGTTTTGTATATGTTATGGCCTAATTATCTAAACCTCTAAACTTGAAAAGATCCTCAATGTGAAATAATTTAAATTTCATGACATAACTCATGGCATTGTAATATTTTAGTATATGTCCCTATAGTAGGTATCAATGATCGGTTTGTATAGATTAAGTGGTCAGTGTTATATTATAAAAATTTTATAAGAATATTTTACCTTATAGTCATGTTAAAATGTTATAGCATCTGATGATTACCGTGGGTTTTCATCTAAAACCATTCCATTCAAAAAAGTTTTCCACAACAAAAATAGGGAAGCGATAGTGGGATAAAACTATGATAGAATATAGTTCCAAATTATTCCTCATAGGTGTTAATAATTTGAAGAGAATAGTGGGTTTTATTAATGGTTTAGTCGAATCAGGATATATATGGTTGGTGTATCCATACTAAAAATAAACCATATAAACCATTTTGAGACACGTCATTTCTAGGTAATTTCATGAGGAGTCTTCCCCCATCATTATATAGATCAAATGACACTGTGGTATCCAAAGGATTGATCAATTATCTGGAAAAAATATTTAATGTCATGTGATGTTTTAAACACCCAAAAGTGACCACTTTTATTTATTTTTTGGAATGTAAAATTTATCAGTGGTGGTATTCGGTTATTATTATTAGTGATAAAAATGATATTTATTCCATGGTATCAGAAAAAATCCAAAAAAATTCATGATAAGTATTTCCTTAAGGTTATTTGAATCAGAATGGAAATGAAATTCATTGAATTTCGGGAAGAAATTAAGATTTTGTGGCTACATATGAAGAGAACCTAAAAAAGGAAGGTTATGTGTGTGCCAAATTGTATTAGGGTCACTGATAGAAAAATTAATCAAGTTTACTCATGATTGAAAATGTGTCTACAATTTTTTTTGGATATAAACAATTTTAAAATATCTGAGAATGTAGTTTTTTGTTATTAAAATTACAAGATGATGTTTTCTAATACATATTTTCGTCATGGTGATGAATGTTTCAATAATTTTGGATTGAAAGTTATGTGGAAAACAAGAAAAAAAGCAAGGTACAAAAATGATGTTCATATCTTGTAGTATGTGTGGTAAACATCACCCTGGATAATGACTTAAGAATACAATGAAGTGTTGACTATGTAAAATTTTGTCCACATGGCATGTGATTTTAAGGAAAACAATCTTATGGAATTATTAAATGGCATAACTAGTATAAATAAGATGGTTATATGTTTTAGCTTTGATATGATGTTCCACTCTTCCAATTTATGTCTTATATTAGTTGCACTGATGGAAAACATCATGATTGGGAAATGAAATGTTTAGTGAGGTTATTCTCTACTACTGTAGTTGTTGTTGGGTCATCAAATGAAGTGGTGAAACATATGTTACTTGTGTTTCTCAATTATTGAATACCATATTTTGTTTTTTATCATGTTATTTTTTCATCTCAGAAAAACATTCTACAAAATTGAGAATATCATCTCATGAATGTATGATATACCTTTTGGTAAAAACTCCCACTATAAGTATCAGAGAAAACACGATTTATATGAATATTACTAATAATATCCGCTAGATGGTAAGTTTTGAATATCTTTTTGAAATGGTCATATTAGAGTTTCAATAATTCATGGTATGGATTGGATTTTAGTTTTTCATGTTATTATATATTACAATGCTAATTATGTTTTGTGATATCATTTCATTCAATATATAACATTCAATGAATATGATTAATTGATATTAGATGGAAATTTTATTACATAGATCATAATTTTTAACATAATGTAACAATTTAAATTAGTGATGTTCTAATAGTAAAAGTATACATGGATGATTTTCCGGAAGATTTTACATGTGTCATTCATGATCTGAAGATCGATTTTACTATTTAAATTATACCAGATGATAATCCTATTTCAAAATCCTCTTATTGAATGGATCATGTGGAACCTATAAAGATGAAAAATAAATTTTACGTTCTATTAGATAAATGAATCAACTGACTTAATATTTCCCTATGAGGTTTTATTATCTTGATTGGTAAAAAAAGGATAGATCTATATGACTATTAATTGATTATAGAGACTTGAATAAAATCACAATTAAAAACAGGTATCCTTTAACCCATATAAGAGATTAATTTGATTAGTTATAAGAATTATAGGATATTTTAATGGTTGAATTGGGGTTTGGGTACAATCAGTTGAATGTGATGAAATATAACATTCTGATGGTAGTGTTTCAAACTAGATATGGCCACTATGAATTGGATGTTAGTTTTTTTTGGGTTATTTAATACACCTACTATATTGAAAGATTTTTAAATAGAATATTTCATGATTTTATGGATAATTTTTTTGATTCATTTATTGAATTTTTTTTATTGTTTTCCAAAGAAAATATGGACCTGAAAGACAGTTATTATTGTTTTGGAAACTATAAATGATGTGCCATTATATGAGAAATTTTAAAAGTGCTAAATTTTTTTCCAAAAATTATATTCCTTAGTGACTTTATATATTAATATTGAATAACCATTCATCCCACTAAAACCAATGTTGTTAAAGAATGGCCAATAGACACCAATTCCAATGAGATTTGTAGTTTTCATTGATTAGTATATTATTACATGTACTTTTTTGAAAAAAAATTAGATTTCTAGTCCACTGACTAAGTTAACTCGAAAAAGAGTCATGTTGACATAGAGAAATAATGTTATGATTATTTTCAGGAACTAAAATGAATATTAGTGAATGATTGTATATTTTTTATTCCTTATAGAAATATAGAATTAATTATTTATAATGACACTTAATTTAAAATAATTCTTTGTGAATTAATGTAGAATAACTATGTAAATGATTTTTCTTCACATCAGTTGAATCTTAGTGAAATAAATTACCCCACACTTGGTTTGGAATTATCTTTATTTTTTTTACTAAAATTTTAGATTCATAATTTCAATGGAGTAATGTTTGAAATATATTTTGATCATAAAAGCTCTAAGTATATATTCACATTTAAATAATAGATAATGTGATAAAGAAGATTGATGTAATTATTCAAGGGAAGTTATTGCTTGGTTCATTATGACACATAAAAATTTAACCAGATAGAAGATGATTTGAGTAGGAAAAGTAAATATTTTTTAACCATGTTACATTTGGAACATGACCCTTTTGTTATTAATTTGATTAATTTTTCCTTTAATGATGAGGATGTAGAGAAATATTATTTTTTATTTCTTATTTTAGCATAGTTTATATTTTCAGGAACAATTAATGGGGTACACAAGGAAGGTCAGTATTTATAAGAAAAGGTAGAATCTGTTCGGAATATTTTGCTTCATTATATTAATTTTGATGAAGAATGTGTTTTACGATTTGTTAAAATATTAAGTGTGATTATGACTCATATTTTTTGAAATAAGTTTTTACGAATTTTAATTTCCCTCCAATTATCATTGGCTTGAGAGTATTGCGAGTCATTACTAGGCCTTAAGGGACATCCCCAAGGCACCAAAGGCTGGAAATAAATACCAAAGGGTTTCAAATACAAGTGGGGGATGATTTAACCTTTATAAAATAAACCCATAAACCAACCATAATCAAAAATTCATCATATGATGCATAAACAAATGAAAGACCAATAAACACTTCATTTATATTTAACTACATCAAGGTACACAATAGCAGAAGACCAAACTAAGCAACAAAGTACACAGAGGATGAACAACTCAATACTCTCAAAAGACACTACCACACCATGCTCCACAAGCTCCAAGCTCCACAACATCTCACAATCATCACCAAAATCCCCTAGTAATAAGATGCTTTTCCTTTACATGTGTCCCAGAATACAACATCTACAAAAGCACCAATGTGCCAAAGCAGGTGTGAGTGTAAAACTCAGCAGGTTTTCCCCAATGACATCCCTACTCATGCCATTGGGATAGAAGAGTTAACCACATTTATATAAAAGATGTTTATATAAAATTTTTTCTCAAATTAGTTTATAAATAAATATAAACAAGTTTACAAAACCATTCATAACCAAATTCATTCCAAGAGAAACTGAAACCAATTATTCAGAAAAGTATTTTCCTAGAAAAAATAACCAAACATTCTTAAAAACCATTACACAAACATCCCTTTTTGGCATGCCAATCCATTTCACAAACGCATGAAACCAACCATGCATTTTTCGTTATGACAGTTCCATACTCATGAGTGGTTTCTCTCGATCTACCAAGTCGTCACTAAGTAATTGTTTCCCATGGGCCATTACACCATTGACACTGAGAACAAGGTCTTATTATAATAAATCCTCATATGTATAGTTATCATTGTGCCATTAAATGTTTTTCACCAAGCACAAGGTCATATTTCAACCAAGCCTCATACATGCAACATGAACACACACCACATATTCCCAACGGACATGCTAAAACACCCTTTAATTAAAAACACATTTTTATTGAAAAACATTTCCATCCAAAACATTTTAATTCCTAACCATTTCAATAAAACTCACTTTTTATTGATAACCTAATCCACCAAAGTCATTTCAATCTCAAACAATTTCAATTCCACCAATTCAATAATGCTCCCTTTTTATTGAAAACCAAATCCATCAAAGTCATTTCAATCTCAAACCATTTCAGTATTTTTATTGAAAACCCATTTTTCATCAAATCATATACAATTTCAATAATAATAATTTAATATCAACATTTTAAATTCAAGAAGCCAAATAAATTTGCATAAAAATTCACCAAGATTTCACAATTACATAAAAACCATAAATCATCACTAAATGAAGATATATTCCATGATTTTCACTATCAAAACCATTCAAATAATCCAATTTGAATCTAATACAATCAATTATAATAGGAGGAGTCAAGATTGAATCCTCCTACCTTAATGGTTTTAATGAATACCACAACGGTTGATGAACGCTCAAGCAAACTGGGTCGATTCTCCAAGAAACCACCCTAGATCTCTTCTCTTAGCATGTTCAGGACCTAATCTCATCATATTTGGATTCCACACACTTAGATCTACCCATAATGGGCGTTTATCTATAAAATAGAGAGAAGAGGATAAGTAGATCTATGTAGATATATGAAACTGATCAAGAATGATGAAGAACGATCACATACCTCAAGAATTCGGCTTCGATTCGCCAGGATAAGCCTTAGGATTGCCTCTGGAAAGAAGGAAGAACCTTCTCTGACCTTAGGAGAAGAAAATTCCAGATTTAGGGCTACATAGAAGGAAAAATGACCCAATTAGAGGCAAAACGGATGAGATCCACCTTTATAGGATCTCGTTTAAGTGGTTGCATGGTTAGTTTGCACGGTATGACAAACCGTGATCTAAACATGCATTAGCTACTGCCTCGGCCAACCTTCTCGCATGGTTGGGCCACACGGTTAGACAAACTATGCACCACCCATGGGGATTCTACTGCTTATAAGACCAAATACACATGGTTTGGCCACATGGTTTTGAAAAACCATGCGCCGCTCGTGTGACATTACATTTGCCTCAATATTTCATTCATGTTCTCCCAAATCTCCCATTCATCAACCTTAACTTTAAAACCACTAAAAGCATAAAGAAAGGCTTATATACTAGAAACTGGGGGTACTTCATTATCCCCCCCCATTGTTTTTTCCATCCTTAGAATGAAGAAAACCATCACCCAACTGAAAGAGTTTCATCCACTGCTCTTTCATTTCCTTCTCACGTTCCCAAAGATCTTCCTGAATCTGACCATGGTGCCATAAAACCCGCAATAGACAGATGTGTTTTCCACGCATGAAATTCTCTTGCCTATCCATAATCCATACCGGGATATGTATCAACAAATCATCCATCTCTAGGACAATATGATCCCATCTGATCACATTGTCACGATCAGGCTTACACTTTTTCAACTAGGATACATGGAACACATTATGCATCAAAATGAACTGTGGTGGTAATGCCAACCGATATGCCACCCCTCTAACCCGTTCCAGTATCTCAAATGGTCCAATGTATCTAGGAGATAACTTTCCCTACTTATACAAACGATGATGTCCACGCATTGTATATATTCTCAAGAAGACATGATCACCCACAACCAACGACAACAGTCTTCGATGGTGATCTGCATAATATTTCTGATGACTTTGAGATGCCTCCATCTTTATTATAATCAACTGGATCTTCCTTGTTTTTTCTTGGAAAAGGCTTGGTCCGACTAGTGAAGATTCACCAATTTCCACCCAGCATAGTGGAGAATGGAAAGGACGCCCATACAATGCTTCAAACGGAGCCATGCATATTAAGGCATGATGACTGTTATTGCATGAGAACTCCACTAAGGGTATATGCTCCTCCCATGAGCCACCAAAATCCATTACACAACCCCACAACATATCTTCTGATGTTTGTATCGTCCGCTCGGATTGCCCATCCCTCTGAGGATGATGCATCATGCTCATAATCAAATGAGTTCTAAGGGATTGCTCTAATATTTTCTAGAAATGAGATGTGAACGTTGAATCCATATCCGAGACTATAGACATTGGTACCCCATGCCCCTTTACCACTTTTCAGATATGGATTTTTGAATGAGCTTCCACCATATGGGTTTCATGAATAGGGATAAAATAGGCTGAAATGGTTAGACGATCCACAGTCACCGAAATGGCACCGTGTTTCCAGACCGTTCTTGGAAGACCTGTAACAATAAACATTGCTATCTGATCCCATTTCCACATTGGGATAAGTAATGTTTGTAACATACCAGATGGTCTCTGATGCTCTACATTAACCTACTAACAAGTTAATAACCATGAGACCAAAATAAGAATCAAATTACATAGTGGATGAACTACTCACGACTCTCAAAATACACTACAACTCCATGCTCCACAAGCTCCATTCTCCACAACATCTCTCAAGCATAACCACAAGCCACTAGCAATAAGATGCTTTACCTTTACCTGTGTCCTAGAATACTACATCTGCAAAAGTAGCAACGTGCCAAAGCAGGGGTGAGTATAAAACTCAGTAGGATCTCATCAATGAATTCCCTAATCATGCCACTGGGATAGAAGAGTTAGCTACATTAATATAAATGAAGATTATATAAAACATTTTCTCAAATTAAGTTTAGAACAAAATATAAACAAGTTTACAAAACCATTCAGAACCAAAGGAATTCCAAGAGCAATTGAATCCAATATTCCAAAAAGTTATTATTCCAGAAAAAATAACCAAATGAGCTTATAAACCGTTACAAAAACATTCCCCTTTTTGACATACCCAACCATTTCAAAAAATCATGCAACTAACCATGCATGCTTCATTTTGACAGTTCCATACTCATGAGCGGTCTCTTGTCGATCTACCATGTCGTCATAAGGTAATTGTTTCCCATGTCACATTACACCTTTGGCACCGAGCACAAGGTCATATTTCAACAAGGCCTCGTATGTATAGTTTCCATTGTTCCATTAATCGTTTGGCACCAAGGATAATGTAATATTTCATCCAATCCTCGTACATACAACATGAACACACCCCACATATTCTCAACATTCATGCAAAACACCCTTTCAATAAAATCAAATTTTTATTGAAAACCATTTCCATCAAAACCATTTAAATTCAAAACCATTTCAATAAAACTACCTTTTTATTGAAAACCAAATCCATCAAAGTCATTTCAATCTCAAACCATTTCAATTCCACCATTTCAATAAAATTCCTTTTTATTGAAAACCAGATCCATCAAAGTCATTTTAATCTCAAACCATTTCAGTAAAATTATATTTTTATTGAAAACCCATTTTTGATCAAACCATTTACAATTTTACAAATCATAATTTAAAATCAACATTTTAAATTCAAGAATCCAAATCACATTGCACAACAATTCACCAAGATTTCTCAATTACATCAAAACCATTAATCATCACTGAAGAAGATTTATTCCATGATTTTAATAATCAAAACCATTCAAATATACCAATATGAAACTAATCCAATCAATTCTGACAAGAGGAGTTGAGTGTGAAGCCTCTTACCTCAATGGTTTTGACGAAAACCACAACAGTTGAAGAACGCTCAAGCAAACTGAGTCGATTCTCTAGGAACCAACCCAAGATCTCTTCTCCTAGAAATATCAAAACCAAATATAATCATATTTGGAATCCAAAAAAGTAGATATACCCATAACGGGCGTAGATCTATGAAACCAAGAGAAGAGGAGAAGTAGATCAAAGTATATCTAAGAAACTGTCAACAACAAAGAAGAACAATCACATACCTCAAGAATACGGCTTCGATTCACCTAGAGAAGCCTTCAAGTCGCCTCTGGAACGATGGGAGAACCCTGTATGACCTTAGGAGGATAAAAATCCTGAGTTAGGGCTGCTTAGGAGGAAAAACGATCCACTTAGAGGAAAAAACGTTTGAGATCCACCTTTATAATATCTAGTTTAAGTGCCTGCATGGTTAGTTCACACAGTTTGACAAACCATGCGCTAACTGTGCATTAGATACTGCCTCGGCCACCCTCCTCGCATGGTTTGGCCACACGGTTAGAAAAACCATGTGCCTCCCATGCAGAAGATGCTGCCTCCATGACCAACTATGCATTGTTTGGTTTCATAGTTTAGACCAACCGTGTGTCGCCCGTGCGACTTCCCATTTACCTCAAAACATCATTTAAGTTCTCCCGACTCTCTCATTCATCACCCTTAACATTAAAACCACTAGAAGAATCAATAAAGGGTTACATACCAGAAACTGTGGGAACTAAATTCTCCCCACCATTAGACTTTCCGTCCTTAGAAAGTAGAAAACCTTCACCCAACAGAAAGAGTTCCGACCACTGCTCTTTCATTTCCTTCTCATGTTCCTAAGTCTCTTCCTGAATCTGACCATGTTGCCATAAAACCTGCACTAGACTGATGCTATTTCCATGCAAGATTTTCTCTTACCTATGCACAATCCATTATGGGTTATGTATCAATGAAGCATCCGGCTCAAGGTCAACGTGATCCCATCTGATCATATGGTTTGGATTAGGTTGATACTTTTTCAACTGAGATACATGGAACTCAATATGCACCAAACTAATCCATGGTGGTAATGCCAACCGATATGCCACCCCTCTAACCCATTCCGGTGTCTCCAAAGGGAAAATGTATCTATGAGATAACTTTACCTTCTTCTTGAATAATGATTTCCATGCCTTTTAGTGATCCTCAAGAAAACATGATCACCCACAACGAACAAAAATGGTCTTCGATGGTGATCTGCATAAGATTTCTAATGACTCTGAGTTGTCACCACCCTCTTCCCAATCAACTAGATCTTCTATATTGTTTCTTGGACATGTCTTGGTCGGACAAGTGATGTTTCACCAATTTCTACCTAGTATAGTGGAGAACAAGATGGACACCCATACAATGCTTCAAACGGAGCCATGCATATCGAGGTTTGATAACTGTTATTGTATGAGAACTCCACTAAGGGTATATTCTCCTCCCATGAGCCACAAAAATCCATTACACAAGCCCATAACATATCTTCCCAAGTTTGTGTCATGTGCTCAGATTGCCCATCTGTCTGAGGATGATACGTCGTGCTAATAGTCAACTAGGTACCGAGGGATTCCTGTAATGACTTCCATAAATGAGATGTAACCCTCAGATATCTATCTGATACTATATACATTGGCACACCATGCCTCTTTACCACTTCTCAGATATAGATTTTGGAAGGTTCTTCCACTGTATGGGTTTAACTAATAGGGATGAAATGGGCCGTCTTGGTTAGATAATCCAATATCTCCCAATGGCATCGTGTTTCCAGACTGTTCTTGCAAGACGTGTGAAAAAATCCATTTCTATATGATCCCATTTCCACACTGGGATAGTTAAATATTGTAACAGACCAGCTGGTCTCTGATGCTCTGCTTTAACTTGCTGACAAGTTAAGAACTGTGAGACCAAACTAAGCATCTAAGTACATAGCAGATGAAAAACATAAGTCTCTCAAAAGACACTACACCTCCATGCTCTACAAGCTCCATGCTCCACAGCATCTCCCAAGCATCACCACATGCCAATAGCAAGAAGATTCTTTCCCTTTACCTATGTCCGAGAATACAATATCTGCAAAGGAATCAAAGTTCCAAAGCAGGTGTGAGTATAAAACTCAGTATGTTTTCCCTAATGACTTCCTTACTCACGCCACTCGGATAGAAGAGTTAGCCACATTTATATAAAATCATTTTATATAATACATTTTCTCAATAAAAGTTAATAACTAAATATAAACACGTTTACAAAACTATTCACAACCAAAGGCATTCCCAAAGCAATTGAAACTAATTTTCCAATAAGATATTTTTCCACAGAAAATAACCAAACAAGCTTAGGAACCATTACACAATCATTCCCTTTTTGGCATACCCAACCATTTCACAAACTCATGCAACCAACCATGCATGCTTCGTTATGATATTTCCATACTCATGTGTGGTCTATCCCCAATCAACCATGTCGTCACAAGGTAATTGTTTCCCATGTGCCATTAAACCTTTGGAACCGATCACAATGTAATATTTCATCCAAGCCTCATAGATGCAATATGAAAAAAATCCACATATTCCCAACAGTCTTGCCAGAACACCCTTTCAATAAAAACACCTTTTAATTGAAAACCATTTCCACCAAAACCTCTTCAATTCCAAACCATTTCAACAAAACTCCCTTTTTATTGAAAACCAAGTCCATCAAAGTCATTTCAATCTCAACCCATTTCAATTCCACCATTTTAATAAAACACTCTTTTTATTGAAAACCAATTCCAAAAAAGTAATTTCAATCTCCAAAAATTTCAATAAAACACCCATTTTATTGGAAATCCATTTTTCATCAAACCATTTAAAATTTCAACAATCATAATTTAAAATCAACATTTTAAATTAAAGAAGCCAAATCACTTTGCACAAAAATTCCCTATGATTTTAAAATTACATAAAAACCATAAATCATCACTAAACGAAGATTTATTGCAGGATTTTGACAATTAAAGACACTAAAATAAACCAATTTAAAACTAAGCCAATCAATTCTAACAAGGGGAGTCGAGAGTGAAGCGTCCTACCACAAAATTTTTGACAAAAACCACAATGGTCGAAGAATGCTCGAAAAATCGGGTCGATTCTCTAGGAACCCACCCTAGATCTCTTCTCCTAGAATGTACAAGACCATATCTCATCATATTTGGCATCCAAACACATAGATCAACCCATAATAGGAGTAGGTCTATGAAACTGAGAGAAGAGGAGAAGTAGATCTATGTTGATCTAAGAAACCGATCACGAATGAAGAAAAACGATCACATACCTCAAGAATCCATTTATGATTCACCAAGAGAAGCCTTCAAATCACCTCTTGAATGACAGGAGAACCATTTATGACATTATGAGAAGAAAAATCCCGAGTGAGGACCTGTTAGGAGAAAAAACGAGCTACTTAGAGACAAAAACACATGAGACCCACCTTTATAGGGTCTCGTTTAAGTGGTTGCATAATTAGTTCGCACGGTTTGACAAACTATGAGATAACCGTGTGTTCGCTACTAACTCGACCACCCTTCATTCATAGTTGGGCAACATGGTTAGTCAAATCATGCACCACCAATGCGGAAGCTACTGCCTCAAATTCCAACAACGCACGATTTGGCCACATGGTTTAGACAAACCATGCGCTGCCTGTGTGACTTCTCATTTGCATCAAAAAATTATTCAAGTTATCATGACTCCCCCATTTATCACCTTTAACATTAAAATTACTAAAAGTATCAAGAAAGGGTTACATACCAGAAACCAGGGGTACTACACTAATGGTCATAGTTCTCTATTTTTTTGTCACCAAGAATCACTAAGATGTAAAATGACCATTCATGAAAATCATTTGTGGGATAGAATAAAAATATATATTTTAGAATTTATAATGAATTATTTAAATTTCAAGAAATTTAATGTATGTATCTAGTAAAAATAGCAGATTCTTCAATAGTTTTTTTTCAGAGTGTTAATAGGAGAATAAAGAAATGGATATCATGCAAGGATTTCCAATAACATATAAAGGTAATAATTTGATTTGTTTTATTTTTTTTGGATTATCAAAATATATTCATTTTATTTCCAATCGAGATACAATGTCATTAGGGAATACTTCTAAACTATTTGTAAAATAGATTAAAAGATTATTTGGAGTGACTCTCCCTCCATTGCATCAGACCAAGATCCATGGTTCACATCCAATTTTTCTAAAGAACATCTTTAGTCATTGGGTACATAATTAAATTTCAGTATGGATTTTCATCCTTAGTGTAATGAATAGTATAAGTGTATGATCCAGGCCACTGATGATATACATCACTAATTCTCAGTGAAATATCATGGATTTTGGGATAAACAACCACATTGGTGAGAATTTTCATATAACAAAAGTTTCTATTATAATATAAATATTGAACCATATGAAGAATTATATAAAATGTGGTGTCCAACACCGCTATTTGGAATGATTTTAGAGAAACTATATCTATGGGAACAAATATGGGAAAGGAAATGATAGATAATGTTTAGTTGATTCAATAATAAAAGAGTAATCCTCAGAGGAGTGAAAATAAGTATTCAAATAAATAAATAAAATATTAATTTATTGAGTCGGGTGATCATGTCTCTTCAGATGTTTTCATTGAAAAATTTAGATGTGCTTTCATAATATGGGTAATTTCAATCAATAGTTTATGTGACAATATGAAATTCTAGATAAGGTTGTATCATTTTCCTACTTGATTGTTTACCTATGATTTCACCAATGTATAAAAATTATTTCAATTTTCAATGTTAGGCATGTATGTATTGGATTACGATCATATTTTGAGTCCTGATGTAGTTCACCTAGAAGATAATATTTGTTAGGAAGAATAACCAAATCATGTTCATGAACATAGAGAGATAGTGTTGTTTAATAATATTATTCCCGAGGTTAAGGTTTTTTAAGGAAAGAACATGGTAAAAGATTAATTGTGGAAATCTAAAAATGTTATGATGGAAAAATATCCCCTCTATTTTATAGGTGAATAAAATTGCGAGGACACAATTTCCAAAAGCGGGGAAGTATATAACAAACCATGTAATGATTAAGTATGTATTTTCATATTTATTAATATATATGAATTATATAATAATTTTACCATGAAGTGGAAATAATATTTGATTGCCTACCTAACTTGTATGAATGAGTTTCTTTAAAGTCATATGTTGCACACAAGATTATATAATACAGAAAATTAATATATAATTAATATTAATATTAGAAGTTGTATTTATATCATATATATAATATTAGTCCCAACAAATATAAATGAATGTATTATGTTTAAAAATTGAGATAATATGTTATTAGATTCAGAAAATATGTTTTATGTTATTAAAATAAGAATAAATCACATTTTAAGCAAAAAATTATCTATGTTTTTAAAAATCACATATACCACCTTTTTATAAAGAACCCATTTTAAATCGAGTTTTGATGCTTTAGTAATATTTTTAGAAAAAATTAAATCTCATTTATGAAATGGGGATATGTAAATTCATATTTAATTTATTTTATGGAATTCTTTTGAGAATTTTCACATTTTGATGAATATGGAATAAAATTTAATTTTAGTTTAATCTTTTTTAACCTAATTAAATTATGTTGTTAAAATTTGTTTTTAGATATTTTTATATTAAAATTATATAAATTTTATATCATTTTAAACAATATAAGTCATTATAAAAGATTTCACATTGAATATATATATAAAAACATAGAAATATTTTGAATAATATTAATTTAAAAACTACTTTTGGCATACCATCTGTGGGATTAATGTTAATTTAATTCCTTCAACTTAAATGATTGAAATTTAGAAAAATGGATTGCATATTTGGAATCTTGACAATTTATAATATATAATAATTTCAACTGATTTTTGTGAATAATTATTATTCAATGTAATTAAAATAAATTATAATGATTAATATGAAAAATACGGTAACAAAGGTCTAAACACAGAAATTACGACCTAAATTAACCTAGAAACATGTCAAACGTCCATTGAAAATTATTATTTCGTCACTATAATACTTTTTCATGTATTTGGACCATTATTGAAACCACATTTCATTGTAAAAACATGGGAGTAGTTCATTTTCCAATGATTTACTTGGATGCCACTCCTCTTGCACTGCAAAAGGTAACTCAACCATCCAACATACTCTCGATAATAAAAGTATTTTTATGTACTAAAAACACACATTAAGAATATACCAACATACCTCCTATCATAATAGAAGTATAAAAATAGTTATAATTCCAACCAGCTAGGAACTTTGGTACAAACCAAAAGGAGTTACCCGAATAAGAGGCAATAACCATTCACAAGCTATTTTTTTAATTTCTATTCTCCACCAACTAAATTATTCTTATTCTAGGAATATGTGATCTAATAATAAACCTCATATTTGTAATATTATTTATTATTAGGTTTAATCCACTAAAAACATTAATATAATGGGTAAAAAACATACCATTTATGTGTATGGTGAACTACCACCTTACAAAAAAGTTGTCAGTTGTTTTTCCATTACCACATTTCATGATTGAGAATTATGATGAACCTAAATTTTATATATGTTATATATTATATTTATTATCACATTAGTCATAATTTATATTGAAACAACACATACTTCTATGTTTTCCATTTTGTGGGAATATGATAACCTCATTTCTCGAAGTGTGGACTTCCATGGCCTGAAAAAGATGTGATATATTCAACAAATACAAGGAATTTATTACGTATGGGATTAATTAATAATATGTGACATAAATAAGAAACAAATTATATTAATTACATAAATAAATATCTCCAAATACAATATATCAATTTATTGAACAACTTCTCACACACTGAAAAAGTGATATCATCGTCCCTTGATGTGTGGACTACCGCCTCCTCAATGCGAAGTGATTCATTTTAAATCATGAGAATTATATATATAGAAAATAATGATTAAATAATATATTATTTTTTATATAATGGTTATTAATGAATGTTACATATGATGTACCATCTATATAAAATGATCATAGAAAAATGAGAACATTAATCATGGATATATATGGCCTAACATCTCTAGGGTTGTAACATTGTTAGATTTTCCATAACCATAATTCATGATTTGTTTATAAAATAGTATTCTTGTAAAAATATGGTAATTATGTCAGGATTATTATATATATATATATTTATGCATACCCCTTTTACCATTGTTGACCTACCAAGGTTGTTTTGACATATAAACCAAATATGGTTAAATGACCCAATATAAACCTAATAGTTACATAGTTGATTAAAACTTTTTTATAAGGGTTATATAATTAATGGTAAAATTAAAAAAAAGGTTCTCAGGAGGGTGAAAAATTTAGATAATCGTATTATTCCCGATGATATAGTCCCTGATGACAAGTCACACTAAAAGTTAGGTATTTCATCTCAATCATAGTTTCATAAATAATTTATTAATTATATTAACATTTATTAATTTATATGTTTTATATAAAGACCCAGTGATATTATATATCCATATTTTATAATTGTCATGTTATTTAATTTTTTATTTTATCATTCATGATGCTTATGATATAGATGATCAATCTACTTTGGGTTACTTTGAATGTTTAATGATTTAATCTATTCCATTCAATATTCATGATATTATGGTAATTTTTTTTTTAAATGAATAATTTTTTTTATAATGGTAATATTATATATATTATGAATTCAATTTATATTTATTCAAAACAGAATATTTTCACCTGTTTTACATGGAACTTTTTGACATATGACTAATTGATTTTCATATTTTTAACAAACACAATTAAAAAAACTATTCCACTGGCATGGCCATTATTTTATTTTTAAATTATTTCACACTAGTTTTTGTTTAATTAAATGGATTGTTTTCCTTTTTTATTATTTTTTAGTATTGAAATTTATTTTCCAAAAGAATAGTGTAATTCGTATTGTTAATTGTATTTTTAAAATAAAACGGAATTTTTATATATAAAATTTATTTTCATTTTATTTTAATTTGTTCAAATGATGAAATGTTCAATTTCATATTGTATTTATTAGAAATTATAAATTATGGGTGCATGCAGATAGTTCTAGGTACTCTCTTTATAGTCTAACAATGACAGTTCTTGGATAGCACTACAATGCATTAGATGATGATTATATTTTTTGAGGAATTATTTTTTATGTATATCATATGGTTTTTCCAATTTTTATGGGTTCTATAAGGATTTAATGTTATAATTTACCAATGTACCTACATGATATTCTTATGTTTATAATGTGTTTTTAGGGGAATTTTTTTTTCAAATGTTACATTAAATGATACATATTAAATAATGATATTTTCATTTTTTTAAAAATATTCTGTTATCAATATAGGATTTTTCGTGAGATTAAATTTTGATCAATAGATGAATGATTTTCTTATTTTTTTATCCAATATTAAGCTTCTTATTTGTATCCCTCATTTTAAGAGTTTTTTCAATAGATTTAAGGGTGATTGGATGATTTCATGATAAAATTCATAAACAACATTCTTAATAGAGATCATCTAATATTTTAAATGTATGGGAATATGTAATAAATGGATACTATTTATATGTGTGATATTTTATTTTTTCATGATATTTTATCAAATAATATGGAATTGTTCCCTAAAACTAAAATCTTGAAATGATCCAAAATGTGAAATAATTTAAAATTTTTGACCTAGATCAAAATTTAATAATACATGAGTTTGGGGACATATAATCATGATCCACAGTGACGAATTAAAACAATGGAAAGACTAATAACAGTCCATTAGTTATATTAAAACTAATTAATGATGTTGGTTAACCCAGAGATGGATTTAGATAAAGAAACATTTGAATATTTATGAGAGTGAAATAGATCAACTATGTTTGGTCAGGGACCTACATATAAGATTTATTTGAAAATTGAAAATTTTAGGAATTATTAAATAAGATTAATGTTAATAAATTGATAATATATTATTATATGTATAAATTCTATAAGTGTATATGAGGGGGGAAATAAATTATTTTGTAATTTTTATATTTTGTGGGATTATGGGATTATTTAACTTTGATAATTATTCCACATGAGGGATGAGATAATATACATGGTAATTTATTCGACATAATATTCATATAGATGATTTTATAAGATGACGAACTTCTCTCGATTATATGGAAATGGTATATTAATGTTTTGATAAATAATGGAAGCTCCATTCACATAAAACAAATAATAAACATCCCTAGGATAAGGATGAACATAATTTCAACCAGAAAATATTTTTTGGTTGGTTATATGAAAAAAAATTACCAATAGAGATTGTAATGTCTCTCAATAATATTTTATAGTTTTCATGGAGTAATGAATATACCATTGAATATATCAAAATGATCATATATAGAAATAGTTTCCATAGAAATAAATTTTTAAGGTATTCAACTATTTATGTGTAATCTAAATCATCTCATTGATAATTATATGAGTTTTTGACATTAAATATATTAATTATGATCATTCAAAATTAATTATAGAGATTTAAAAATATTTTTTTATAACTATCAGGTTTCTTTCATATTGATCTAATTAATTTAATAAACTAGAATTTCTTATATAAATTACTCATATTTTTGAGGATATGAACCAATTCGATCTAAAAATTAGCCACTTTATGTTAAAAAATTAATTTATGATCATACAATGACTGTTTCTGATTAACTCAAAAATAATAAACAAGACATGTTTTCAATATTTATATAATGAAATTCCGTGGGGTGTGGGAAATAATTTGGTTTATAAAATTTCTATGCTATAGAAATTGGGATGCGTTAATTTATTTATAATCATAGATCTTCATTTATTGAAATTGATTAATATATATAAAACTATTCCAAGAATTCTAAATTCAATTGGGGTGGATGAATAGTAAAACTATAAATTAATAAAAAGGTAAACGATAATGTTACATCACTATTAAATACTTATGCACAATTACATTCAAGCAATGACAAATAAAACCATATGTTTCTAATAAGATTCAATCAACTCATTTTGGATTGTATGTATCAAAATAGATGTGATCTATAAAATTATCAGATATTGTGTACCTATAAAATTTTATCATAATTGATTAATCTCATATTGGTGGTTTTTATATTGATACACATGGGGAAATTACCAAAGAATGAATCAATTTTAGATAGGGAGAGGAATGTTTTTTTTCTAAAAATTAGTTACTAAGATGTGATAAATAATTCTGATTTGGGATGTTCCAATTAATCATAAAGATAAAATAAATCACACTAACATTCCATAATTACATATTGAGTGTATAAAATCAGATTATCATGTTAACAATGATCTAAGTATGATTACATGATAAATAAATATTATTCATAACATATATGAGATCACTCGATGTGAAATTGATAGATTAGGGGGAGATGTTCAAGAATCATCAAGGGTTATGAAGTGTTGAAAAATAGTACAAGAAGATGGGGATGTTAATGTTTGTGTAATGAAAGAAGTATTAACCTGAAAATTATATCTATATGTTATGTTTTTTAGATCGATCAGGGTCATACAATTAATTCATAAATTTAAAGATGAAATAATTATGTATCGTTATATAGATAGTTAATATCCTAAAATAGATGATAATATAACCAACATCACATAAACTAAATTGTATGAGATATTAATTAAAAATATATAGGTATATTGATATGCAATAGAGTGTGGGAACTAACCAAGTAACTATAGGGGAAAAACCATGTCAGAATATGTGGGGTTTTTATGGAGTTGATGGGAATAAAATTTATAAATAATTGTTTGTTTTTAATGAATTTTAGAAGTATTTTAAAATAGATTATATATATTTTTTCTAAAAAGATTTAATTTTTGAAACTATCCAAACATAGAAAAGTATTGACTCAAAAAATGATTAATAATTATTGTGAATTGTTGAAACAATGTCTTAAATTTAGGGATGTATGTAAAAGTTATTTTCATCAAGTAAAAAAATGTTATTATCAAATGATTGAAAATAGATGATTATTTGGAATCTATATAAAATACCATATGGCCTTTTGAAGATAGCATGGAATTAGAATATGAAACTATTTGTAATTGATGAAAATGGAGGATTCATATTACGAAATCTACACTATTATTTCTATAAAAAGGGGGTAGATGGATGGAACCACCATCATTAATACATTACAAGAGGACGAAATATTTCTAACAGATCAAGATAATATATGTATTCTAATTTTAATGAATATTATTTCCTAATTTTATTTGCTAAAATATCTCATATAAGGACAACATATATTTGTAATGAATTTAGAGAGATATGGAAGATGATTGTTTTTTAAAAACCATAGTATCCTTACATCAGAAAGGTCCTTATAATATTTTATATGAATATATATAATAAAATCTTTAATCCATTGGACTGACACAAGTGTTATATATGGAGAATAATCACAAAACGAAAATGAAGTCATGTATATAGTGATTGATACATTTTAATTAGTATTGGTAAGTATAAATATTTCATGACATGTAGTTAAACATAAATTGAATATAATGTGTAATTTTTAAGTAATTTATTATTGGATCATTGAATATAACACAGTTATAATTTTAAGTATATCAGATTTTAAGTAAATAGATCAGAAGATAAATTCTTGTGATTTCTGAATGTTGATATACTGTGAGGATAAATAGAATATTATTTCACAAGGAAATAAAATAAAAAAATGAGAAAAACATGTATTTTTTACATATGGAGGAATGGTTGTAAATTATAGTTCAATCATAAAACATTTTTTTTAGTTTCCTATAAATAATGGTAAGAATGTGGAATCAAATGATTTAGTGAAAATATTGGATTGGTTGATTAAGGTACTAAAGGAAAGTATAAGTAGTCAAAGTGGATGGATTCTTATTTTGTTGATATATATTTTTGATTTAGTGAGTATAAATTAGGTTTTCAATGAAGAGAATAAGAAACCTGTCAAAAATTGGAACATAAAACAGAATAGTAGTGAGGATAAGGAGGAAGAGGTCACGAAGAATATTGGATAACAAAATAATTTGGCAGTTTTCAACTTGTGGATAGTGTAAGAATATAAGTGAGAATACATTGTCTTAATTATACTTCAGAAAAATAATGTGGAATAGAGAACATTCATTTTTACCAAAGTGAAAAGATGTTTATTATTTATAATGTTATTGGATATCAACTAAATACAACATGAAGTTGTATAAAAATGTATATTGTTTTTATGTGATTCCTTCATTAGTTTACATAATGGTAAATATCTTGATTTTATAATGTTTTTGAGACATGGGATGTAGAAAAAAATTTATCCACTGGATGGAAAATAAATTATATGTTAATAACATCTAATAGATGTGTGAATAGGTGTTGTTCATGGAAATAAATGATAATGAGTAACTGAGAAAAATTATACATTGGATGGTTTATTAAGACAAACATTCAAGACTCTATATCGTACTATAGATCATTAGTGGGATCATTATTAATTTATGAGTCTAATGAATCCATGATTTATGGTTATTTGAGTCTGTTTATGTGAAGTTGGGACATCGTGAAAAGTAAATTTTCCAATAAATTGACATGAATATTATAGAGCAGTTAATCTATAGAAATAACCATTAATAATTTTAAAATGTTGAAAAATTATTTCATATAACTTATTATTAAAATTTATTTAATATATATTTCTACATTGTGAATGTATGAATAATTATTTCAACCATTAAATTTATTATGTAATCCAATTTGTCACATTTTTCAATTAACCATTTTTTGAATTGAGTCCTCTTTAGTGGTTTTTAAATTGGATTTTTGAAGTGAGTGTGCTTCATGATATCTAATTATCTAATATATATATATATATATATATATATATTCAGTGGAGTTTATCCAAAACACATAGGGTTTTAGTTTCAAGGATTCAATCACTAATTATCCGTCTAGTGATTAAATGCTAGATATCCATGACTCCAAATAGAAGAATCACAAAATCATGGATATATGGAAATCCGTTGAAAATAAAAAAAATTATTTCATTAAAATCAATAATAAAATGGTGAAACAAAATGATAAATTTGTATTCAGTTACATTATCCACACAATATTGAGATAATTAAAATGATTCAAAATTTCAACAATGACATTTTTCTTATTCAAAATTTTTATATATTATAAATAGTATACATTACATAGAGAAAACAAAAAGAAATTTATTATTATACACTAGTTATCAACTAAACTAATGATAATTTAATATATAACAATGGGATAATTAATAAAAAATAATTAAAAGGAATGTATGATAATTTGGATATAGTCCATCAACTACTATTGTAACACTCGCAAATAATGGTTTAGAAATAAAACCTAGTGTTTATAATTTTTTTGGCCGATGAATTTATATAAAATATTGAAATAAAATTGAATTCAATGAAGAATGAATGAATTATAAGGTTTTTATAGAAATTATGGAAACATTACTGATATAATAATAGCCTGATTATTTGAATATTTATCAAACCATTAGATATAGAAATATTACCATTATAATAGTAAATTCAACTTGGAAAAAATAAAAAATATTTAGGTATCATAAAAATTAAAATATGAAATATTTATATCTTTTTATAAGTAAATAATTGTCTTATAAGATATATTAAGTGTACATATTTTTTGAAACATGAATATTTATTTATAATTATATAATTAAAATAATTATTTAAAATAAAATATATTATTCATAACATGAATTTGTAAATTAATATTATGTTTCATTATAATTTTGAGATTAGTTTTTTATACATCAATTAGGTTTTAAGATGAAGAGAAAATCAATCATTATATTAACATCTATATTTTTGAATAAATGATGATTTAGTTTATTTTAAAGTGAACATACTACATTTTTAGAAAATTATTTTCATAAAATGGATTCCATTTTGGGAATAAACATGTATAAAATATTTATGTGTTAAATTTTGATATTGTTTGAAAATAATGGATTTTGTATGAATAGTGATAGTTGTTAAATTATGATATCTAGCTTTATTATATATATACACTAAATTTTGAGTCATTGTTGATGTAAGAAGCCATAATATCTATCTATCATTAAAATTTAACTTTATTTTGTCAAATGAGTCAATAAAATTGATAATTTTGAGCCAATATAATAAATGAATGAATATAATAATAAAAAAACCCACTCCACCCATATAAATACTACCCAAACCCCTTCTTATCACACATGCTTTGCATTGTAACATATTAATATTTTTTAAATTTTCATTCTAAAACCTTTTCCCCGTGAATAATATCATTATTTATATACATAAGTCCAAATCCATTATACATAATGGCTCCATCAAAGAGGTGATACTCAAGAGGTAACTCTCTCAAACAACATCTTTTAATACCACTTTATCTTCTAATTATTCCTACATCCTTCATCAATAAAAAAGTAATTACTCAAGTTTAATAATTTTATAGGAATTTTATATTCTTAATTCTATATATTTTTTCCTCCCATTTAATCATCTCATCTTATTCACCAAATGAAATTGTTGCCCAAAATTTGACGATTTAGCATATCTTTTGATAATGAGTATTTATTTTCTTATAATGATCATAGTTTTATTTATACTATAGTTATTATAATATAAAGGATATTTTAATATTTATATAATATTTTATATCATGTTTTGAAACTAATATATTACAATAATATTAAATAAAACAATAATAGATTATGATAAATGAAAAAACTGCTAAAATAATCTAAACATTTTTCATTATTGACTTATAAAATGAATCATACTAATAATATAAATAATAATTACATATGGTACCATTAAATGAAAATTATGATCCATAATAACATTTAATTTTACTTCAATAGTAATATTCCCATTTGAAAGGAACATCTATCAATAAAAAAATTTATCATTAAATGAAACTATGAAGTGAAGGATCCCAGAATGACAAAAATTAAACATTAAAACATATTAAAATGGAAATAAAGTCATTAAAATTTTTATAATTTATAAAACATATATTTATTAGGTTATTAATTATATTAATAATTATCCTTAATTGATTATCCCATTCATTAAGTGAATGTACAAAACAAATTCGCAAATAAGGTAAGGGATCTCTCCAATCGACAGTATTTTCATTTGGGTAACACTTTATCTCTCTTTAACCTAATGAATTTATTTATTTGACCTTTTGAGTTCAGTTAAATTATTTTCATATGACCAAAAAATGTCTATATATCTCATTTATTATTTATTTTATGGTGGAATATATATTTTTTAAAAGTTTCCACTATAAATTCCTCTTGATTAGAATGCCAAGGGAATGAAAACATCTTAGTTTGTTACCCATTTTCACATACACTTAATAAATAGTATAATCCCATTAATATTTTTTTAAATCAAGCATTTTAAATTGAAAATTTATTTTAGTTCATTTTTTGTTTTAGGAATATAACTATTCCTTAGTGAGTCATTAGTTCTTTCTAAAAATGGTGCTTATATGGAACATTTATAATGTATTCTAACCACTCTTCCATGTTTCTTATTTAGTACAACAATATAATTTAAAATATTTTATTATTAGATCTTTATTAACATCCAATAATGATTATAATTATTTCATTCATGTTTATCTTTTGTATATTCATTTTTTAGGCTTTATTCCATGATTATAAAAATGTTTTCTTTCCATTGGAAACTATTATGTTTATTCCTTATGTTTTTTAATTTATGTTAGAAACATATTCATGAATATGTGATGATGGGGGAGGCTAGATATCTCTCTAATGTATTGGGTAATATTATGTCTTAGCAGATGTTGTGTAGGCCATTATGGAGTAAACATAACCCTTTATGTGGTTTTTTCAACCATGTTATATAGTCTTGTAGTTATTATAGAACCATGTTTATGTCATGTTACATGTTTCTACCACATTCGGATATTTACATGATCAAATGATTTCATGTTATATATGTTATTAATTAATTTATTCATTCTATATTCATGTATTTTTTTTATAATTTTGTGTCTTCTAACTTATATTTTATGCTTTTATTCCCATGCTAATTTCATTACTTGGATTTTTAGCTTATCTATTTTGTCTATAGATTCCCCTTATACCCGATACCTTTATTGGAGGTGAATGGGAGATTGGAGATCATTATGGATATTAGATAAACGTTTTTTTTGTTTTAGTTTCGTGATCTCTAATCAGGTACCCAGTCCCCCAAATGAAATATATTATTCGATAAATAGTGTGTATTGGGCATAAAATCATGTAATATAATGTCTAAATAGATAGGGTATCTATAGTTATTATTGGAGGGAATTCTAGAATTTGTTGAAGATTAGGAATAGAAAACATTATCAATATCCCTAGTGATAATTCTTTCATCACAGATAAAATATATTAATAAATATATAATCACATGATAGAATATAATTTTCATTTACATGATATTTTTTATATATTGATAGTTTCCTTTTTAAATTCCCATTTTCTATGTATCATTGAACTGTAATTGGATTTATTTTTTTAGTTGATGGTGGGAAATAAGAGAAACCGTGCTAAAATTATATGTTAATGGAAATTTGATGATTTCTCTAATGTGATTTTAAATCTCATGGGAATGGGATCTCATAACATCATGATATTATAATCTCAATAGGACCAATTTATGAATAAAAACATGAATCAAGTGGAATTAACTCTTTCTCATTTGAAAAGTTGAAGTTACATTTGTGGTACTTTATGTAAAAATGACCACGTATATTTAGTTAATATTATAATACCCTAATCAAAGAATAGTGGGTTAACTCCATTGATACAATATTTTCAATTATATGATGCTCATAAAAAGATAAAGTAATGATGTTGGAAAATAATTTTGATTGGGATCATAATCAGTCATTCAGAATGACCAAAAAAATGTATAAAGAAAAAATTAATTCCGATTATTATGAAGGACTCCTTAAAATATTATTCAATAATTATATTCCTCATGATCTTCATCATAATATCAAAGGAGAGTTCCAAGGAATAATGGAAAATGATGATGAATATAACTGGGAATATGAGAAAATTTTAATAATTCATTCTTAATACTCCATTGTATTTGCAATGAACATAAAAATAATGGTCGATTTCAATACTAGTTTTTCAAATCCAAAATTAAAAATTCCTTGCCTATTCTGGGATGTTATATATTTAGTATTATTTTTGTTTTTCCAGTAAGGCTGAAATTGATATCTATAAATCATTGTGTTATTTTTAGATCAAAGATAAAAATTTTAAAATTTATTTTAATATGAGTGGATCAATTGGTAAAAACATGAAGTAAAAAAACCCAACATCACACATTTAAAAAGGGTGGGAAGAAGAATCTTGGGAACCATATACATTGAACTAGGATATTCTTCAAATGTGTTTGATAAGAGAGTAAGGATGTGTATTATATAATGTATTTGATGATGCATAAAAGCTGGATTAATAATGGATTGTCCATATCAACAGTCAAATTATTGTGTAATGTTTTAACTATAATGAATATAAGAAATATGTGAGAGATTATCTTTGGAAAATTGTTGTCAGAGAAAATAAACTAACACAACCTCCATGGAAGGAAAGAATTGAATATGATATCACTAAACTGGGGGGGATCCCAAAATTGATGTAGTGAAAAGTTTTTTGGGTATTAATTCAATAATAGTGAATGTACTATTTGACTATGGTACCACAAATTCTTTTATATCATTCATTTTTAGTAGAACTATTTTCACACCACCTAAAAATATAAAATTTGAGTTATCTATGAGAACACCAAATGTAGAATTTATAACATATATATTATATAACTCCTCTTTGTTTAATTTTTTTGGAATGAAACATGGAAACCATATTATATTTCTCCTTTTGGTATAATTTTAAATTATCAGGGGGAGTATTAGAAATCATTAAACCACTCAAACATCATCTATGGGGAAGGTGGATCACTCATCTCAACCCAAGGCATCAAACATTTATGTAAATGTGTAAGAATGGGTATGAATGTCAAATAAAATCTTCATCTCAGTTGTTTATACTATTTCCATGTGATCAAGAATATATAGATAAAATGTTTGAGATAAATTAGATTATATCTCTCGAAGACATTCTTATGTGAGGGGAAACACAAGATGCTTCATGAGCGTAGTACTCAGTATATGGTTGGCACACATTTTGATAAATAGTTCATCCTAAAACATACATGATAACATATTTAAAAAAAAATTAAAATCATAAATGAAATAAATTTTAAACATCAACTTATCCTCTCCTCTCATACCTCAAGACAAACTCCCTCTAAATCCACATAGGGCATAGTGTGACACTACCTCCACACCCTCTTTGGGTGCATCATTTTCTCAAAACATTATCCTGAAATAATTAAGGTATGTTTTTATCCACCTCCATATTCCCTTTGTTTTTTTATTTTTGTCTCCCCTTCACCCGGTGAAGTTTTTCCTTACACTAGGTCAAGAGGTAATTCATATTTATTTTGTTTCATCCAATTATGGGTTATGAGGTGGATCTTTCGAGACACCTTCACGATTATTTATAAGTTCTCCACATAAGGTAATATGTTTGGTGTCAATTAATTTATTTATAATAAACCCCCAAAAAGGATTTGTGCTATCATAATGATATAAAATAGTTAGTTGAAGAGTATAAATTCATTCAATAATGATATGGTTATTCTCACATTACTTAATTTCATGTTTTATATGTAACATGTTGAGACCTTTCCTTCTTTGATGTTATGAATTTAGAATCCAAATTTAATTATAAATGTTCATGTAAAAAATAAACCTTGTATGTTAATAGAATAGATATTAATTAAAATTATGCAGACCTTCTATCAAGTTTGTTTCTTTAAATCCATGAAATCCCATGGTTTATTGGTCCACTTAGACTTGGAATTACATAGCTGTGTATTTGAGTTGCTTCTACGACCCTTTCCTTGAACACGACCCTTGTGATTGTCTGTGTCATTTCCATTTTACGAATAAGTTAATGGTTTGGATAGGGTAAATGGAATGGTTATTTGGGTATATTAAATATTGTAACATCCTTTAAGGGTAATCAACCTGATCCATTCTTTTTTCACATGATCCTTTAATCAATTTTCCTTATTTAAGCCAATTTATTATGAAGATATTACATGGGATGGATCGCATTAAATGTATTCCATTAAATAGAATTTAATATGGATAATCAAATTTAGTACCCCAGTTTTTGGATACATAAACCCTTTC
Source organism: Viscum album (assembly GCA_963277665.1). NCBI lineage: Eukaryota > Viridiplantae > Streptophyta > Magnoliopsida > Santalales > Viscaceae > Viscum > Viscum album. The sequence goes on from OY728146.1 coordinate 1,119,264,181, forward strand.
TTCATGTTTTTTTAAACGGTGTGTCTTTGATTGGGCTTCCATAAATAGATATTTTCCATAAAATAGAGAGTTTCTATAAAATAATGTGTTTTCATTAAATAGTGATATTCCATTATATAGAGTGTTTACATTTTTTTTGTTTCCATAATATTGGTTGTTTCTATAATGTAGTTTGTTTCCATAATGTTGGGTTATTCCATAATGTGGGTAGTTTCCATAATGTGGGGTCTTTCTATGTAGTGGGTTGTTTCCATATAGTGGTGGTTTCCATAAAGTGGGATTTTCCATAAAAAATGTGTTTCCATAAAAAGGGTATATGTGAATAATGGGATAATTTAAGGGTTTTATAAGGTGGGTTTGGAGAAATTTTTAAGGCCGCACGATCAATACACGGTTTTCCCAAACCATGAGGTCAATCCTAGGGTAGAGGTCAAATTGAAATCCTATTTTCTAGGATCTTACTCATTTTTTCACTATATATTTTGTTTAGGCTTAAAAACGCCTCTATTTCAAGAATACTCGCCCTAGAAAGCTGTATAACCCTCCCCAAACAAGTTGGAGCCAACCAAGACCCTTCCCTTGGTGATTCCAAGTCCGATTATTTAGGTAAGTCACCATTCTTTCCAGATTTGTCACGTTTTCTTATATCTACTTAGATCTAATTCACTTATCACAATTATTTCTCAAATATAAACCTATAGTGGTTAGATCTACATTTTTCATGCCAAATAATTAAATATTTATTCATGAACGTTCTAGGATAATAGAACTAAGGTTGTTCTTGGATAATAGACCTGCTTTCTTGTGCATTCTTCATTTGTTGTCAATGTTTCGTCAAAACAATTGATGTAAGAGGATTCTCTCTCGAATCCTCTTACTATAATTTATCATCAAAGATTAAAATTGCTTTATTTAAAAGAATTTTATTAAGAAAATATTGTAAAAAACTTCTTTATTGTTGATTTAGGGTTTTTTTTGAAATTTTGTGATCATGGGGAATAGTTTTGCAAAGGGGTTTAGTTTCAATAATTTAAAATGTCGATTTTAAATTATGTTTTTATATTATTTCTAAATAATTGAGAAAAAGTGGTTCTTCTATATAAATGGTTTTGACAAAAAATGGAGTTTTATAAAAATGGTTTAGCATTGAAATGTTCTTGAAAAAAAATGATTTTCAATAAAAAGGTGTTTTTATTCAAAGGGTTGTTTTGCCACGATAATTGGGAATATGTGGTCTGTTTTCATGTTTCATATATTGGTAATCGTTGAAATATTACCTTATTCTTGTTTCCAAAATGTTAATGGCACATGAGAATTGCATATACAGGTCTTGGTTGAAAAATGACATACTGCTCAGTGCCAAAGGGTTAATGGCATATGGTAAACAATTTCCTTGTGACGACTGGGTAAATCAAAGGGAAACCACTCATGAGTATGTAACTTTCATAACATTGAATGCATTATTGGTTTTATGGGTTTGGGGAATGATTGGGTATGCCAATGATATTGTGAAATGGTATAATTGTTTTTCTGGAAAAATATCTTTCTTGTACAGTTTGTTTCAATTACACCTATATTCTTTTGATAGTGAATGGTTTGGGAAACATGTTTTTATTTTGTTATAAACAATTTTAAATTTTTTTATATAAACTATTTTATATAATTTTTTATAAATCTTTTATCCTTGTGGATTGAGTAGGGATTTCATTGGAGAAAACCTACTGAATTTTATACTCAACGCTGAATTTTGTAGATGCAATCTTCCAGTAAAAGTGAAATTGTAATGCTTCACACATGTTTAAAACTAACTCATGATGTTTGGGATATTAGGAGATTGTGGAGCGTGGAGATTTTGGTTAATGGAGTCTAGAGTACTTTGGAGATTTTTGAGCAGTTTATCAACTGTGTACTTTGATACTTTTTTATTTTTACCCTATTATTACATTGATTTGGTGTTGAGATACATAACATTGTTGAGTTTTCATTCATTCATTCATGCATCATATAATGAATGTTTGGTTATGGTTGGTAGGTTTTATAGTTTTATTTATTAAATGGTAAATCATCCCCTACTTTTATTTGAAATCCTTTGGCATTTGTTTTCAGCCTTTGGAGTCTTGGGGGTGTCTTTTAAGGCCTAGTAATGACTCATTTTACTATCATGCCAATGATAATTGGTGGGTCATTACATGAAATATATGAGGTTTTCTTACCTCATGTATTGAATTGAATGTTTTAAATCCTATATTAATTTTTATATTGAGTTTCTTATGATGTGTTTCCATAAATATAAATGTGAACATTAATTCTTATGTGTGAATTAAATTGGATAATGATAAGCATGAGATGATAATTCATAATTCATTATATATTATAAATAATTACTCAATTTAGTTTTCAGGATCCAAGGGACTGTGAGTTCCATTGGAAGGAAACACCTTGTTGTAATTCTAGGTGGGCTAAGTGATTGATCGGGAGAGCTCCCCAAGTGATGAATGTTTATAGTTGTGTAATGGTATTTATAGAATCTGGAGCTAAGGTATCCTGAGATTCCATTTAATGAAAAACTATGGGAAATTTCTTGTTGGGCCTGGATATTGACCTTGTTAGCTCACTTATTCGTAGATGTCTATAGTTTTCATCATGTCCCTTACAGAATGTTGATCCTAATAGATTATGGTAGATATTGGTGTTGGGTTAGGGGATAGGCCATAGGTGCATACCTTATAATTGGATGTTTTTGTGTCACATATTCATCCTTTCCCACATAATGACACACACACACACACTGATATATATATATATATATATATATATCCTAGATTTGGATTAGGTTGTAGACTGTGGGAGATGCCATAGGAATATGTTGTCTGTGGGTTATGTCCAGGTCCTTCCCAACACATATATATATTTATCTATATAGATACATTATATATATAATGTAGAGTGTTTTGGACAACCATCCCTGGGATGAAATAGATAGACCATCCATGTTTCCATTAAAAACCAAAGTGGGAGGTTATGTGATTATTCAGTCATGTTTATTAATTAATGATATACCCATACACTACTAAATTTTCATTTAACTCTCCGGTTTGGGCTAGAAACCATTGGTGCCAGTCTACTAGGACGTATATCACATACTCTTATCATACCACCCTTACATTGGGGTTCCTGAGTGGACATTGATGTTCATATGACTATAGACTATGTGCCATGTTTGTTTATGTATGATTGTACCAAGATATATAAGCAAAAGACTGAGATAGACCTCATGAATCTCATGGGGATCAACCTAAGTGAATTTATGTATTTTCATTATTTATGTAGAATATTTAAAACCATGTTGTATGTTTACTAATTTATTTTCTGGATCATCATATATACATGAATATATTGTATATAGTAAAATTGGAAACTTTCTTTCAGTTATATAAAATTTATCATCCACTTATTGGACATTACATTATACTACTTCCATTGTTGAATGATATTTTTATTATGATATAACATTGTGATAATATGATTACGAGGTTTTAGTTTCCCCACTATCACCTCTTAGACCCTCACTTTTAGTCAGAAGCCTCTAGCATATGTCGTGATGTTCGTGGTGCAATGTGATCCACTGGTTTGTCTTACGGTTATGATGGTAATCTAGGTAAGGACATTACATCCTCAATATAAATCTATACATGTACACATTTGAGAACCTGGTATATAATCATTTCAAATTCAATAGATTGATACATACGCCACACTAATTATTCATTAATAGATTTACTTCAACAAAAAAATTTCATTATATGCATCATAAGAACTGATGGAAATAAAAATAGGATTTTGAGAATTTTTCAAAAATTGACAACAAGAATGTTAATGGTTAATACATAAATATAAAACACTATATAATAATCATTCATAACAAAATTTATTGTTTTTTTCTTGAAATATAACTTCAATGGAAATATTAAATTTGAATATAAAGAGGAAAATTGTGGAAAAACTATTAATATATTTTTAATATGTTTATATCATTGTCTTATGTGATGATTTGATGAATCCAAATACAAATATTTTCTCAAAATATTATGAGATAATAATTTAATAATAATTACTTATAAATGAATCTTCAATAGTTAATACATTATTAAGATTATATTTTTAAAAAAAATTGGGTCACAAAATTTTGAAAACATTTCCATATAAGAAATCAAATAATTTAGTTTTAAAAAATATATAACATATAATAAATAGAATTGGAATTATTTTTACCTCTTATACTATTGAAAATAATATTTAAGAATATAAAATTAAATTTTGTTAAATTTTATTACAATTATTATAGAGTAGAATAAAAATATTGTAAGGATTGAAATTCTTTTTAATAGTTTGAAATTTATAGTTCTTTTCCCATGTATATAAATTTTTATATTCATAATTTAGAATATATCATCACTTTTATAGAATTTATTTTTTGTTTTTCTTTTTAATACAGGATGTGATTAATAATGATTATTTTTAATTATCTTCATAATTTGTTGTTTTTATTCATTATCATCAAAAATAACAAAATCCCAAAGTCATAAAATGTATCATGTTTTATGCATTATAATTATTCATATATTTAAAAATATATTCAATGGGAGATTTTTTTTAATATTCTTAAAAGTAAATTTGGTGATGATCATGATTTGATGATTCTTAGTGATCTAAATTTATTTTCTTTATCAATTTATTATTTTAATAGAATAATAATACCAAATATTAAAAATAAATGTGTAAAAATATTAATTATATATAGAATATTAAATTTTCATTTTCATCCATGATATAAATTATAAAATTTATCATTTTATTGTTTAATAAAAATAATAATATGATTCACTAATTGACGAATGATGATGAATTGATTTAGTTGGAATAGAATTAATAAAAACCCACGATTATTATTTATAGAATTTATTTGGGTGATTTAAATAATTAGAAATAATTATTTTAATAAGTTAACCTATATGAATTTATTACATTGAATAATAAATAATTTTTTTCAATTAAAATGAAATTTTTCGATAGTTGAGTTTTCTAGGGTTGTTTGTTACACATATTTTTAATCGGTTATAACTTTTTTCTCACTAAAACATTAAAATTTCCAAAATATAATATTTAAACATTAAAAAAATTCATATTACCATCAATGTTATGTATAGAAGAAAAGATATATAGAAAATTACCATTAAATAGTTGTGGTAGTCCACACTTTCAGATGGATAATGATCACCTTTTTTGTAGAATGTGGATCAGGAATAATATAGTTTACCCAATTAAACAACAAAATATATCATAAAATCATTATTATATTTGAAATTCCTTATTAGGGTAATAATTTAATGGTGGTTTGGTAAAAAAAGACATTACATCATAGAGGAAGTAGTCTACACAATGTACAAATGATGGTTTTATTTTTCATTCATGAAAACAGATGTTAGTTAGTTTTTATGAAATAAATATAATAAAACATCGTATAATAAAGATTTATATAATATGAATTTAAAATGTTTTAATGTAATTTTTGGACATATTAATTCACATAAATATTAGAAATATGAAACAAGCTATAAGTAATTATTACCAGAAACTATGAAATATCTCATTTGAATAGGGTGATAAGCCTTTTAGGTATATTATTTAATGAATAATAGAAGCATTTGATGTTATATATGAATTTCTAGGATTTGTTATGACATATTTCATTATGAAATAAGACTATTTTTGTTTGAGTTTACAATAGAATTAGAGTTATCCTTTTACAAGTAAAAATTGTTGACATTTCTAAACTAACAAAAACATTTAACAATGAGATGTAAAACTCTATAAATATTTCTACAAAATTGGGGATTAGTGCATAGGATAATTACTGTGGAAAATAAATTCTTTAGAAACACATTACTTAGAAAAATATTCATATGTTTATAGTCTTCTCCGCTTGGTTATAAATTTTTTACCTTTTTTAAATATTACCTTAGTATATAGTTTTTAACACATGAAATTATAATTTATTCCTGAAAATTAAATTTTATGTTAAACTTAATTTATAAATAATGATCCAGACTTATTAATCTATCTTATAATAATACTTTTCTAGTAATGATAATATTTTATTTTATAATACTTTTTTTATATTGTATTTACAATGTTTTATTAGAAAACATACCAATTGTCATAAGTCTAAAATATTGGTTTCTAAATATAAAATAATATTAATAAAAAGAAAAGTTTATAAAAAATACTTATAAAAATGTTTCACAATTTTAGAATTCAAACATATATATAAATTATTTCATGAATGTTTTGCTGGTTGTAAAATTTTAAATTGACATTATTCAACTATAAATTAATATTTTTATAAAAACTGAAAATATTATTCTTAATCGTATATTTATATGATAAATTCATAAATAAATTTAGTTTTGTGAAAAAATATTGCTTTCTAAAATTTATCATTTAAATGAAAACATAACTAAAAATACATTAAAGTAAAAATGGTATTTTAGACCTTCAACATTCATAGTACTATCTCTTAACAATTTCTAACATAATTATTTTAATATATTGTTTAATAATTTGATATTTTATATATAATTAATCTGTTTCAATACATTTAATTTATATTAATAATAATATTAAAATTTTATTTGATAATGGAATGTCCTCTTTCATATCAAATAATAACAATTATTTATATTCAAAATGTAAGATTTTTTTCTCATTTATTTTTATTTACATGTATATTATTATTGTTGAAAATATTAATACTGATGTGCTTCATTTTTGTACCATGTTTTTTGTTGATAAATAGATAGTTCCAATTATATATTTTTAGAATTTTATTCCAAAATATCATGATTTTACAATCTATATCCCATAAACAAATAATTTCCTCACATTTTCAATAATAACATTCTAATGAAAGAAACATTGAAACTAAGATACAGATTAAACCATGATATTATTTATATTGTATTATAAAAAAAATGTAATATATATTTTTTCATCAAAATATGTCAATCCAAATATTTTTTTTCTCTAATGTTTTAAAAATAAATTCCCACATAATTTTGTATCATAAAAAAAAAATAAAATTAGTTTTTTAGTAGGTAAAAATACAATAAATTCACTAATAGATGATCGTAAGTTGTTTTGAAATATGAAATATGATTTCCATTTTCAATTACTGAGTATTTTATGCGTATCTTTCCAATACAGTACCAAAATCTTCCAAAATTCATATAACAGAGGGATACCACAAATCTCAGGAATAATAATCCATTATCCTCAATATGGGAAAAATCATAATAGAATATAATATTGAATCAATTAGGGTTTTTATTTATTTCCCATAGAAAAAATTAATTTTTTATATGGAGGCTATAACTATATTCCAATTTTCTATCCACAATTTTCTTTTGAATTATCACTACGCCCTTTACCATTAATATTCGTTGGATTCTATCAATATTAGAGATAACATATGGATTCTCTTGATCTACTATATTTTGGATTCTTTAATTTGTATTATTTTCATTAGCTATTAGGTTATGGAATCAAAAATTATAATTCCTAAAATATTGAATCATAATTTATTAAGAATTATTTAAATCCATTTTATATATCATATACTTCTACCTAGAATTAAAATCATGACCATAATGGAAAATCCTTCCACTATTGATACCCATTAGTACTCCTTTGATAAATTCCAATGGTTTTCCTTCCTATATATTTTTACATGTAATAAATTGAATATCCTTTCCTTATACGTCTTTATCACCTTATCATATATAAATATAATTTTTATTCATTATTGATTTATTTAATTGTTTTCAAAGACTCATTTAGTTTATCATCACTGAAGATTGTAGGGTGATCGAAAACATCATGTTATCAACACCAACATTAATAATCTTTGGTTTAATATTGTTAATTCTACTACCCATTCCATCGCATTAATTGTTAACAATATCACTCTATGCTCCAAAAATTTATAACACCAAATAAAGTTAATATGGAGTGATGAAAAATAAAATTTTAAAAAAATTATTTTCATATAATTTAATGATTAAAATAAATCTACAAAAAATTATATTAATATATTAGCATTTTATTACACTAATTCAATCATGGTTTAATATAAGGATAAATATGTTGTAAATTCTCATATTTGGAATCATTATATCAAAAAACGAAAAAATAAAATATATTTTTCTGTAAATATCATTTTATCGACAAATTCGTATCCCCTGTGAGTTTATAGTTATGTGTGTAGTCTTAATCCTAATAACCATTCAATATAGTTATTATAGTGTTAGTGATCAACTATCCATTTTATGGGTTACTAACCCAATGTGAATCTATCACAAAGTCACATATTCATAATACAATCAATATTTGGATGTAATTCCTATGATAATAATGTAATATCTCTATTAACAAAACATTGGGATGTTCTCTGATAGTTTAACATATCCCATAGAATCATTCTTACTATTTTAAACATTTTACTAATTTATTATTCCCTAAAATAACTAATTTTTTTTATTAATATATATTTTTTCCTCTAATACTATATATATCATGTTATGCTACTCATACACCTTTATTTATTTGTTTTATTCTATTAAACATTAAATTTTATAAATAATCACATGAAAAAAATTACCAAAGGCTTAATGTCTTTGAGTTCTATCTATATAAGCATAAAATGTGAACATTGTTTCATAATATAAACTCTATATACTCCCTTATTTACTTATCGTAAGTTTTATCCATTATAATATTATAGGAAACAAAAACATAAGAATGGGGTGCTCTCAAATGATTAGAATGTGAAAACTTATAAACATGTCATCAGTGTTAAGATCATAATCACTTGAGGAAATAAGATCATGTAATAAATACATTATGAAAGGAGTTTGAAATAGTAATATTTATCCATATTTTATGATATTATAACATATAATAACAATGTAATCAACATATACCATTTAAAATGGGTGACTAATCATGATACATATAACATGAGTCATAAAGGAAAATAACAGTCACATGATTATGATATTAGACATCTATATAATCATAGGAATTGAAATCTTATTTCAAGGACTAAAATAAATAAATTATCACATATATAACTTCAGAATATAACATATGTACCTAATATAACACAAGTTAATCATCATGGGTACTATTGGTAATTGGATAAAACCTCATTTGTTTCTCTTTTTCATGAGATAAATCATATATTGTATGCTTTGGAATTGGATAAATCCTCCTATATTCCATTTTTCATGAGATAAATACTCTTTATTTCCCTATTGAGACCATAAGATATAAAAATGAACAATGAATTAGAGGTATATATTAGTATCCACCAAAACATCATCCATTCATGTGGTTTCAAATGAAAAAGTCTCCAAAAACAGAATACATAACCCAAGAAAACAAAAATATGCATCCAAATATTTTTATATGGTATAAAAGATTAAAATAAATAATTCAAAACCCTATGAAATTTAAATATTTTTCATTTTTAAAAAATATAATTAAATTGTACGAATTATTTATAAAAATGTAAATCTTAGGATACACAAAACACTTAATTGGTTTATGTTGCATATATGATCTAGATTTACAACCTTTTAATGTTGCACCAATTTTAAAACAATATATGACATTGTTATAAAATCTATTTTCAATAATAAATATCATCTTTTAATTTTTAATATAAAAAATATTATATGGTGAATTTATTGTATTTTCCCCAGAGGTTTCATTTTTTAAAGTGTGGTGAAAATAGTACATTTTTGTTAAAATCATCCTTTTTGATTAAATAATTAAAAGGTTAAATTATATATTTAATGGATCATAGTGTAAAAATGGATCAATTATAAATATAATAATCTAATTGATTTTATTGGAATCATCTTTAAGTTCAAATTGAATTCAATGACTTATTAACTCGTTGATTATTTATACCTTTAAACCCCACATTTTCACCACTTGTAAGGGATTAGAATTAAAATAAATTTTCCAATTCAATGATTTTAATTTTCATATACAAACTTATGTGGTCACAATTTTTATAATATTTTTTTTCTATTATGATCAATAATTTTTTTGTTACAAAATATTGCGAAAAGTGATTAAAATTAATTTTAGTGAGGTAATATTAAGATTAACATGGGGAAACCATTAATCGTAATAGAAATAATCACCTAGAAAGATGTTCATAATCAATTAGATGACACTAGTTCTACAATATCTCTGATTGGTTATAATTTTATGGTCCATTGGTATAATATTTAATGAAATTTCCTCATATGATATGTTAATTAATGAAAAATGACAAAAGGTAACTCGACGTACATTTAACATTCATAACACTTTGAGATAAGTAAAAAAACAACATATTTTAAGTTATAAATATAATTTTGAAAGATAAATTTATTAAAGTTATCATAATAACGTATCATTATTTTTTATAGATAAATTAGATACCTGAAATTCTTATGAAACTCCAACATAGTGATTATTTAGTAAAAATCAACTAAAATAAATGATGTTATAAATATTAAAACTGATGAAAAATGATTGAAGTTCTGTAAATAATTATTCTATTAGATCAATATATATAAACTCATATTTTATTTTAATATATTATAATTATATTTTTTTTGATATTTTTAATGTACAATTAGATAAATAATGTAAAAAATACATTAATGTTATTTTATAAAAAATTATATTTTATGAAATGTTTTATAATTAAAATAAAATCTATATTCTACAAAGTTATATTTATGTTTTTAGAAATATTAAATATATTATATTTGTGGAAAAAATTAACTTTTATAATTAATGTACTGAAACATTGTTCGGAAAAATATTGTTAGTACAATTTGGGTTAAAACATTGTTCTTGTGCATTGCACAAAATTGTGTAAAAAAAATTTACAACACACATAAAATTTTTATTTAGAAATTTATTTAACACATTTATAATATAATGGATATATTTTTTATAAATTATGTTACCAACATTCATCCTTAATGTCTAAATTACATACATTAGTGAATTATTTTAGTTAATAAAAACCCATAATGATTAAATTGGGGAAACATGGATGTTACGAAAGAAAATTAAAAAAACACATTTATTTTTTGGGGTTTTATTACCATGATTTTCCTTTAAACCAATATTCTTCCATTTCAGTCTCACATTATGTAAAGGTTGCCTCCCATTAATGTATTCCTTTGGTATTTCTAAGAGTGCCACTCCTCCTCCATTACAAGAGGCCTCCCCTTCTCCCACATCCTCCCACCACTCGATCCACTTTTGATAAACCAATATCCTCCCAAATAAGATAAAATAATCAATTACCTAATTATATTAACCTTTCAATAGGAATTTTTCAATACAATTAATCATTTTGTTATTAAACATAAAGAGCTACCTGATTAAGAGGAAACATATTTCCATATGCTCTCTAGTATTATATCATTTCCAACTATTTAAATTTTCATTATTCCCTAATTATATAAAAAATATTATCCTAAATATATAGAGTTGTTTGTATGATATCTTCTAACATAAACTTAAAAACAAATCTATGTAATCGTTAAATTACATGAAGTCTATGTGTGCAATGAACTACCGCCTTACGAAATGATGATTGTTCAATTTTACTTTACAACCATTACTGGAATGGAATTCTTACAGAAACTCAACTTATATATGAGATTTATGAAAATAATTATTTATTTATAATTTTTTAATTATTTTATAACACATACCCTTATACATTTTATTTTGATTATATATTATAACAACATTTGTGGAAGTGTGAACTATCACCCCTTCAAAGTTATTTTACCCATAAACAATATAGACAGAACGTTTGAAGGGTGATTTTAATTTAACATATGTGACATAAAAATATAAATATTCTATTCAGGACATAGCTTTCTTTTTGTAATTTATATATATATATATATATAATTTTCCTTACTACCCTTTAACAAACACTTAAAAAGTTATAGTGTCTTTCATGTATTCACGGACTACCTCCTCCTCAACATGATGTGAATCCTTTTACCTAGAAATAATTCAATATAATAGTTAATAATACTGAATAATATGTTTTTTAGGATATTATATTTAATTTTTAAGGATATAGTATCACTTTCCTTCTTCCAATAATGATTGTTGAAAAATGAGAACGTTGACCAAGAATATGTCAGACCTACCAACTCCATGATTCTATAATTATTCCATTATTTATAACTATATTTAATGATTGATTTTAAAAGTATATTTGATAGATAAATATGATAATTATTTCCTATTTTTTAAAATTTATATGTTATATAATGATCCTTTTCACAATTAAAGACCTACCAAAGATCTTGTTGACACATAATCTGAATTTGGTCAAAATACCCTACATAAACATCATTATATATATAGTTGTATAAAAAATATTAATAATTTATATAAAAAACAATAAGACATAAAAAATTGTGAAAAAATGATATATTTATCAGATGCTTAATATTTTGGAATATGAAGAGACAAAGGACAAATGAGACTCAATCTATGGGATTTTCATCTCAATTTGCATTCCATTGAGACATATTATTATTATTCACATAATTCCTATTATATGGTAGATAAAAATTCATTGAAATTTATTATCATGAATCTCATTATAATAAATATATTCTATGATTTATTTAATGTTATCACTCTAAGGGTATTATTTTTCAAAAAGTTTCAAAGTGTTTTGGGACACTTTGGGTTGTATAAAGATTATTTTACTCAATAATGTTTTAATGGCCTTTCAATGGAATTTTTATTCATTACCTATCACCTACTTGGGAATGTTTTGAATAATTTTTATCATTTATTAAATATGAATACATTATGTCAAATTTTTTATTCTATATTAGAAATTCTATGGATATGTAAGATATTTTTGGGGGACCATTTTAGGTAAGCCCTATTGGTTGGGGACTGGTTATTGAAAACCCCGATACATCTATAGTATCATGGGATAGAATAAGTTGAAGAAATAAATTCTTGTTTGTAACCATTATGTAATAATCTATGATGTGAATGGTCATGTTATTATAGTTATGTTTGGAAAAAAATTGTTTTATAAGAGGTATTTTTACACTGTCCTGTGAAATGTATTGATGATAATTGTTCCATGTATCTAGTAAATATGGTGTTGATATATGTATATATTAATTCTATTCATAGTATTATTTTTTAAATTGAATGTATTTCAGTTTATTACAATTCCATATTTTTATTTCCTTAAGTAGTTATTTTAATGGTATGTGTTATCAATTATTTAACATTCCATGTTGGTTTATTTCCATTAGTTCTTTATTTAATCCACTTTTCTTAACCATAATGATAATTTGATATCACCATTAATATTTTTTTCATTTTCCACGTTGATGAAGAAAAAATCATTGAATATGACATCAGGGATAATGTTTATTTTTTGTAATTATGTATCATGTTTATATTTTATGTTTTCTAACTTATTTGGGTATCAGGTATATAATATTGAACTCCAAGACTACTAAACTAATTAACCCTTTATGAATTTTATTCCTTTTAATCATGCCATTATAATTAAATAATAAAAAATATCATGGCTTTTAGTGTAGGAGTGTTATAGTTTGTATCAAAGGATACTTAACGACAACCATGAAAACAAGATTAAAAAATAATAGATTAGGGAACATAACCCAAAGGTTGATTTTGAGGATAAAATTTTAAGAGTATCATATAATTTTGTTAAAGTAGAGAATATGTGGATATTCCATGAAATACATACCTATCAATTTATTACAGGTTAATGTGGTGGTGGCATAAATGTACCTATGTAACACCCAGACCCTAGAATCTCAGAGACAATGAATTATTTATTACATTGGCATGTTTACATGGCAAAAATACTGAATCACATATCAGTTTAACAGATATGGAAAATAGGATTACATAGATGAAAATTATCATACAATTTAACACATAAAATAATAAATAGAAAATCATCAAAGTATTGTATTATTTTCAATAAATAACCCAGCATATAAGTCATATTTCACACCTTGGAATCCTGGAAAAAATAAAATATAAGAATGTGGTGATATCATATGGTCAGTAAGGGTAAGAATAAAGTGGATGCTATCATAAATAAGAATAACAATTTTTGGACATAGAATAACTTATATAAAAAATATTTAAGCATAGTCTTGATCATAATATAAAATTAATAAATGATACAATACAAAATAATAACATTATATTGAAAACACAACCATTGATATACTAAAATTCAAATAATTATGTAGAATATCATTAACTAATGTCATAATTAGGGAATGCATAATTCAGTACATCTAAAAAATAACATCAATGATTCATCAATTAAGGAACACAGTAATGGGTAAAACCCCAGTGTTATATGCCAAATGAGACCTACCATTACATCAAGGGGAAATAGTGGGTCCTACATGACTAATACTAATTCTAATTCATTCCATATAATAAAATGGTTAAACATATCCAACATAAACATTTGTATTAAATCTAGTGTATAAAATGTTAACACATTTACCATAAACCTTGAATGGTATCAAAATTGCACATCTTCAATCAAACATATCATAAAAACATTAATGAAACTTGTGAAATGGTATCATAAGATTTTAATCTCAATAAAACATAATATCAAATAGAGGAAGTTGACATATATGAATATAATCTCATGAAAACATTAAATATTTCATTTTTAAAATACCTTTTTTCTTGGAAAACATTTATTCAAAATATAATCATTTATAAAAGATGATATTTAAAAATAAATAAATTTGTCTTATACCACATTGAATCATGTGATAGAAATTTGGAATGCTAAATTATAAAATATTTATATCCTTAAAAATAAACCCATAAATAGATATAAAAAACATGGGCATGAATCAGAATGATTTTCAATAATATATATTACAAAAATTTAAATTGGTTTTTTAGTTAAATACTAACATACTTAAAACATAAAAAATAATACTTTTAAAAAAAATATTATAAAACAGTGTATATTGATGATAAATATGTCTTAGTAAATACTTATGTATTAACAATCTCAGATAATAATGAGATTGTGAAATAAACCCTTACCTTAAGTATGATTCCCACCACACATGTACAAAAATAATGTATAGTTTATTGTAAACATGTTACTAACTTGATATAGATTCATAATAATAATTATGATATCATAAATTAGTCATATTTTTAATTTATATTACCTATTTATTTATAATTCCATGTTAATGCAATGTGTCTATAAGGACCCAACCATAAAACAATAGATAATCATGAATTTTAGTAAAAACACACCTACATTAACATTGAGTAAGTTTACAAGTTTATAGTATTAAATATTTGGGACATAAATTCATATATAACATTCCACATAAATACTAAGTGCATACCACAAATCATTTTCAATTTCATCCAAAATATAAAATTTTTCAAATAAAACATGAATTCATTAACAAATATTTATAACATTTAAATTAGACTCCTCTAATGCCTAACATATACTTGAAACATATGAAAATAATTTAAAAAACTTGATATGAGAAAAAAATGATTTCAAAAAGATATAGAATGAAGAAAAAAAATATTATTCCTTCAATACTTGTAACATTTGAAATCATTTTCCAAAAATACATACTTGTCACCAATATAAACATACTTTGTAAAACATGAGATTTATATGAGATTTACACATAAAAATATAACATAAATATATACATGAAGATATCTTGGGTCATTACTTACTTATATTGTATCCCATTTGACTTCTTTATGATTTTTAACCATCATGTTAACCTTACAATGTAACCCTAACTGATACCTTATGTTGTAAACATCACATCTACACATGGATTAACTATACAGCCAACCTAAAACATAAACATACCTAATACATTGGAGGGAGATATATGTCCCATACATTATAATAATTAAATCCCCAGAACCAAAACATAATCATACAATGTAAATAATTGCATACAAACATTGCTTTTTAATTTTGTAAAACATAATATTAAAATAGGATTTAAAAGAAAATCCCCTAAAAAATACCATATAATTGATGTGAGACTCAATATATTGGATGAAATATTAACATACACATAATTATTGACAATATAAAGAAAACTCAACCAACACAAAAATTTAATACCACATAAATAATGAAGTAAAAGGTTAACCAAATGAATGTATATTAGGTTAGGAATTCCCTTATCTCATGCTTGTCTTACAATAAACTTTTTTAAACCTCTTGTGTAATAGTTAAAATAATGTTATTAAAATAATATAGGAACATATTCCTATTTATAATTTTTAATATGATCATTTAAAAACATAATTTCACCCATTAATCATTAATATTTCGTTTCATCCATTGTTTTATGTTTGTTCTTTACAAGATTTCCATTGCCGGTTTGTATTATATTTTATTTTTATATAGAAATGAAAATAGAGAAGTGGAATGAAAGGTTATTAATATGTTTCTATAAAATTAATTTATACCATAAATAATTATTTATTATGTATGATGAAAGATCATTAGATAAAACATTATTGATATTTATTTAGATCAATTTTTGTTGTTCCTTGATAATCATGAACTTGTTTAATTATATAATTTAATTTCAGGATTAGAAGTTATTTAAAAAAAATTAAATAGGTTAAATAATAAAATTTAAATTTTATTTCAATTAGTAAATGGGTTTTATAATAATCATTGATGTATGTAATGGGAATTTCAAAAACATCGTCCATGATTTTGGTAAATCAGCCCTTCAAGAATGTTGTTTTATTTTGAGAATAAGAAGGAGAGGATAGGAAAAAAATGTTAAATTTTTTACATGAACATAATGACATACAATATATATAAAATTATGGAAATTTAAAACCTCATTTTAAGGGTAGTGGAATGTTTTATAAGAAAATTATGGAATTGAATAGAAAAAAATGAAAAAAGATGATTCTTACCTCTCGATCTCTTCTCTTGTAGATCCTCTTTAATGCCTTTGGTTTTGGCCTTTTGGAGATACCATATGGTGTCAAATGTGGGGAAGAGTGTTTGGGAGGGTATTTGGAAGAACATTTATAATGTTTATGTCATGAGAGGTGTGAGAGGAAGAGGGGAATGAGGGTCATATTTATTGTGGGAGAGAGGTTGGATTTTACATTATTTTTAATCATTATTTTAATATTATTTGTCAATAATATGAGTAGTCTGGATTCATGGGACACCAAATAGTTATAATTTCATGAGTGTTAAAAAATTTGGGCTTACATCATCTTTACATCACCTATAATTTAATAAACAAGTATTTAGCATTTTTCATAAAATATGGTATCTTAATATTCATCCAAAATTCAAGAATTTTAGTAAAATCCAAAAAATCACCCCTAACAATATTTATACATGTAGAATTGAAAAATGAACTCTATTTTTTGAAAATAAATTTTTAAATATTATTAGTTTAAATGATAATTAAAATCATACATTATTAAAAAAGTTAACTATTTTAATACTATAACACATTTTATATCACATTGAAAAATTAATGAATATGTCATTATCTTATAGAATTATTAAAATAAAATATAAATACAATTAATTATTCATTAGGGTCAAATTAATATTCATAAGGGTATTTTACAATTCATAAAAAATCATGTTGGTACCATCAGACTCTGAATAACTTACTAATAACAACCATAGATGACCATTTTTTGAAATTCAAGTCATAGAAGTGGAAGAATTATATTTAATGGCTAGTTATAAATATCTAATTTAAACAATGTTTCACACATTTAAATTTATTTTTAATAACATGTGGTGTTACATTATCCCCACCTTCCATAAATAGCTTCATTGTAATTTTATTTACGTATAAAACAAGTGATGGTAGCTTTTCCTCATAGATCTTTTATATTCCTGTGTTGCTTTTTCAACAATGTGGTTTTACTAAATAAACATTTACTAGGTGTATTTCCTTATTCTGTTAAACATGTCCTCTTCAATCAAGAATCTAAATAGGTTTTTGTTCATAAGAAAGGTTTTCTTCTAGCTGAACTGCTTCTTGGCTCAAAACATGTGATTAATCTGGAACATAATTTCTCAACATAGAATCATGAAAAACATTATATATTTGTGATAAAATCATAGACAATATTACTCAGTAGGCGACTTGTCCAACATTTATAGGATTTAAAAAGGTACGATGATCTGTGGAGTTACCTTTCCTTTCTTACCAAAATTCATAACACTTTTCCCATGTGGCATTCTAAGAAAAAAATCATCACGTACCTCAAAATAAATTTATTTCCTACTACCACATACATAACTTTTATTCCTATAGTAAACTATCCTAATGTTTTGTGGGATCATCATTAAATTATCATTCACTTCGTTTACAAATTTTGGTCTCATCAATTCCTATACGTAAATTCATCCAAAAAAGGTAGAGTTCGACCTTGCATCCCATACAATGCCTCAAAATGTTCCATATGTATTATGTAATGAAATATATTATTATAAAAAACTCAAATAATAAATACGTTGATACCATCTTCCATAGTAGTCCATTGAAAAACTAGAATCATATCATCCAGAGTCTAAATCATTCATTCTAACAACCCATCATATTGAGGATTGAAAGCATTACTAAAATTTATTTTTGTGCCAAATGTCTTTTTAATGACCATTCAAAAATTATGAGTGGACCTAGGATCCTTTTCAAATAGAATGGAAATTTTATATCCATGTATCCCAATAATCTCATTGAGATATAGTTGAGAATTCTGATCTATATACATTATATATCTAATAGAATGAAAATTAGAAGATTTAGTCAGCTAATAAACAATAACCCAAATCACATTGTTACCATGAAAAGCCTTTGGTAGTCCCAAAACATTATACGTGAACATATTCTTCCATTTTTACTCTGGTGCTAGAAAATGGTGAAGCATTCCCTTTTGTAACTACCACTCAACATTAAACTATTTACATGTTAAATATTTAATGGTAAAATTAAAAATATCTCATTTAGTTCTATCCCACAAGTAATACAACTGAAGGTCTATATACATCTTAGTACATCCCTAATGAACATAAAATAGATAACTTAAAGCTTCACACAATAATGATTTCTACCAATGGAAATCATAAAAAACACACAAATATTTTTCAAATCCCAAAACACAACTTTTATCATGGGAAAATTTTGGAAAGCTTCCCATTTTAAGAAATTATGCTATTTTCTGTAGCTCATTTCCATCCTTACGTTCTTTTGTAATTTTATCTGATAACAATGGTTGCACTGAAACCTGAAAAAAAAAACAGATGTATTTCATACACGAACAACTCCTAAAAAAATCATCCAATAATTAAGTAAGAGATAATGTTCCAAACATGACATGATCAATGATTCATATTGTTTTAGACAAAAGGCATCCTACACATTGTTTTATTTTCCCAGATGATAATAGATCATGAAATCAAAATCCTTTAATTAATTAAGCTATCTTCTCTATCTCATGTTTAATTCCTTCTATGTGAATACAGTAATCTGTCTTTTATGATCAGTATATATTAGATATTAAGCTCTATATAAATGATTTCACTAAATTTTAAAATCAAAAACCATATATGTCAATTTAAAATCAATTTTGGGATAATTTAACTCATGAGGTTATAGTTGACATTATAAATAAGAAATTATCTAATAATTATTTATTACAACACAACCATGTGCCTTCAATTATGCATCACTTTATTTGAAAAATCACCATTTTGGGAAGGCAACACTAAAACCAGAGCATTCACCAATCTCCTCTTCAGTTACTGAAGACAAGTATCATATTATTATGTCCAAACAAATTTAACCCCTTTTTATGTTAACATAGTTAGCAGGCTAGATAACCATGAAACATTTTTAACAATGCATTTATAATAACCTACTAAAAAAAACTACAAATCTTTGTAAAATTCTTAGGTCTTGGACATTAATCGACCATTTTTTTGATAGGATCAACTGTTCTTCCATCCTAATTTTAATGTTCCCAAGAAAAGAAATATTCTTCAATTAAAAATTAAATTTTCTAAATTTTCCATAAATATTAATTTCCATTATATTTTTAAAAACCACCCTTATATGTTTTTCATGCCCCACATTACTCTTAAAAAATATAAAAAAGTCATCCTAAAACACAACCAAAAACATCTCCAAGAAGTCATGATATATTCTATTTATAAGATTCATAAATACATCAGGGGAATTAGTTAACCCCATCAAAAAAAAAAGTTAATAAATCCCATATCTAGTATGAATATGTATTTTAGAATGTCATCGAAATTCACATTCAGCTTATGGTATCTCGATTTAGGGTCAATCATGGAAAACTACTCAGCTCCCTAGAGCTGATCAAACGATTCATCGATATAAAGAAAAACATTCTTGTTTTTAATAGTTGTGTTATTTGATGATCTATAATCAATGAAAATACACATAGAACCATATTTTATTTTAACGAACATAATAAGAGCACGCCATGGTGAAGTGTTTGGATTTATGAATAAGTTATCAAGAATATCATGCAACTAATTTATCAACTCTAAAAGTTCCATTTGAGAGTTTTGGTATGGGTGTTTTAAAATTTTATTAGGATCTAGAAGTATGTCAATTGTAAATTCAACTTCTCGATTAGGGATATCATTGGGTAACTCATCAGGATACACATAAAGATATTAATTTACCACTATCACTTCATTAATATGAACAGTTACCTTTTTTCATCAAGATGTGCAAGACAAAATTCATTTATATCATTCAAGATATTCTTATATTATTGATATGTTTTCAATTTTTTGGGTTCGTTCTTGTATACAAACATAAAATAATTCTAAAAAACAACTTCTTTTTCTCTACAGACAATCTTAGCTTGATAAATGGGAAGCTAATCCATTCCAAAAATGACACCATT
This sequence comes from Viscum album, assembly GCA_963277665.1. NCBI lineage: Eukaryota > Viridiplantae > Streptophyta > Magnoliopsida > Santalales > Viscaceae > Viscum > Viscum album. Next base: position 1,119,285,328 of record OY728146.1, read on the forward strand.
CACTACTAAGGGGAAAATTACAAGTTTTTCAAATAATATATTTCTATAGACTACACTAGATAGATTATTATAGTTCTAATTTAATATATTATTTCTTAATGGTATTTTAATAGTATGTTTTGATCTCATTTGTTGACATGATATTTCCAATTTACTAAAAACTTCCTCAGGAATAAAAAATATGTAGACCCTGTTTCAAACAAAACATTAGAAAAATCTATGTAAACAAAAATGGTACCTAATTAAACATCATTGGATTGCCCGATGTATGCTAATGTAGTTGCAATGGACCTCACTACACCTTTCTTTTTATACCTAAATTATTTTCATCATTCATATCTCTCTTTTTGTAGGCATTTTCATGATGACACATTTCACATCACTTAAACCACTTTTCATTTATATTATAAGGATTAGTCTTCAGACCATTTTCATTACAATCTAGTGCTATATGTACAAACTTACCACATCAAAAAAACATCCCATTTTTGGTATGGAATTAACCAGTGTGCTTTTTTCCACACTTTTCACAAACTAAAAACTATAAATTCTTTCCATTAGAGTTCTAGTTTGATTCTTACACATCACATTCCATCTCAACCTCTTCTTCAACTTGTTTTCAAAGAACACATTATCATTATTAAACTACATTTCTACATTCTCATCACATGGGACAATTTTCTCATATCCTTTTTATTAAATGTAGGAAAATTCCCTTTGATACCTTGGCTTCAATCTTGAGTAATAATTTTTGATTTTGATATCATTATCCAGAATATGATTTGAATCATACCTTGACAGTCTGGTGAAGTTCACATTATAAAAGTCCACCAAATCTTCTTCCTTTTTCTTCAATTCAATTAATTTCTTCTCCATCCTATGTCTCACCACCGTAGGAATGTATTCTTCAGGAAACAAATTTAAATTTCATCCAACTATATGGAATCCATCTCCTCACGAACCTTGATATTCTTGACCATTGACAACCACTGATCAGCTTCAACTTCATAAATATAAATGGAATGACATACATTTATATTATCTGAACATATAAAAACATTTAATATATTATCAAGGGGAATTAATCCATGATTCATCCTCAATTAGGTTGTAAGATTCATTAAAAGGAGTAGGGTGTTATCTCATAAAATGCCCCTATATCATCATGTTTCATTTTTGTACCTATGGTTTTCTCATCCATGGATTCCACCAAAATTTATTGCCTATATCAGTTCATCCATTAGTATCCGAAACTGGTGGGTTCCATTCCCTACCATTCTTGGTTGTAGATTCAAAAGGATATCATTATGTCAGTGCCTCCCCAAATTAGCTTCCATGTTTCTTCGGTGGAAACCATTCTGATCAAAGATATCTCAGTCGACGAAACATGTTAATATGTAAATTCTATGTCATTTCAAATTAAAAATAGAGTAAGAATAAATTATTTTATTCAATTAACATCATCCAAACCCCAAAATTTATCTAAGCCACACACCTATACCAACTATAACGAGCTGACCTTAAAAAATTACATATTATTTGAATTATAGTCAAGAACTCTTTTACATTCACATTAAGGATCTTTTCAAGATTAGAGTTTCATTGATTTGGTACATAAATTCATATATATAATTAATAATTAATATAGAGTGGATACCACAAATATAGTGTCCATTTCGTCAAAAATAAAATTCATATCAAATAAAACACGAATTCGTTGAAAAATCATTATAACATTTAACATGGATTCCATATATTTCTTAAAAATCCTTAAAACCTACTAAAATCATTTAAAAAATATGGTATGAGCACAAAAATCACAATAAAGGATATAGAGTAATGTAAATAAAACATTATTTCATGAATACTTGTAACATATGAAATCATTTTAAAAAAGACACACTTTTCACATATATAAACATACATTATGAAACATGATATTTCCATGATATTTAAAAAATAAATATACCTATATATATATATATCATTATTATAACCATTAAAAATCACAGGGGATTAATTTTTTTTATACTCACAGCTACCATATGATTTATAACCCTCAAGACTAACGTACAATGTAACTATCACAGCTACCTTATATTGTAACCATCGCAGCTAAAAATGGAGTAACCATATAACTGACCTCCATCAAACACATACCTAATGAATTGGAGGATGATATGCTTCTTATACATCATTATAAAAAATTCCCAAGAATCATAACATAATCATGCAATATTTATAATTGCATAGAAACCTTATTTTTGAATTTTGTAGCACAAAATTTTAATAGAAAATCCCCTAAAATCCCCAATATTTGATGTGTGACCTTATAGAGTGGATTTAATATATATATAAACACATAACACATATAATTAATCATATTATAAAAAAATTAATCACATAAACAATTTTAAAACCACTTAAATAATATTCATGATGTTTATCCCAAAGAATGGAAATTGGGTTTAGAATTCCCATACCTCAGGTTTTTCTTAATTAAATAATATTTAAACAACCTGTAGATAGGTTAAATGAGGGTTATTAATATATTATAGAAACATATTCATGTTTATAATACATTATATGATCATTTCATAACATAATTTCTCCCTTTAATTTTTAATATTATGTACCTTCCGTTGTTTTGGGTGCGTACTCTACATGATTTCTGTGGCTGGTTTATATTGGATTTTCAACTACTATATAAATTAAATCGCAAAAGTGGAATGAAATGGTATTAAAATGTATCCATAATATATAATGATACTGTAAATCATTTTTTTTCAATTATGATGATGGATCATTAGATAAAACATTAATGATATTTGTTTATATCATTTTTTGTGGTTACTCGATAATCATGAACTTGATTTATTATATAACTTAATATCATGAATATAATTTCATTATAAATCATTAAATTTTTTACATAAAAGACATTAAATTCATTTTCATCCATTAAATGGGTTTTATGATCATATTTTATGGATGTAATGGAAATTACAAAAACATCGTCCATGATTTTGTTAAATTGAAACTACATGGATGTTGTTTTTATTTTTAGAATAAGAAGAACATGAGAGGAAAATGATGATGAATTTTTTCAATGAATATGATAACATAAAGAATATATATAATTATAGAGATTTCATACCTCTTGTTGATGTGAAGGTGCCACGAACCGAATCTGGTCACCGCCAAAATCGGCACCAAACCCAGCCATCGACATGGCCCGAAGGGCATTCATGATCCCCACGGGCAGGCACAAGTGCCCAGTTATCATAAAATGAGAATTTGGAATGATTTACCTGATTTTATAAACATAAAACAACAAATTAATCCTATAAAATGAATCTGTATTTTTCAAACCAAAAAATCTTTTTCAAAAATTCCGAACAGAATTACATATTTTAAAAAAACAAAAAAATACTATAACAAAGGTAAAAAACCGAAGATAAATAGCCCAAGAACCCTCATAGTAAATTCCACTTCCCTCAACCCATCTCCACAAGACTTCACGACCAAGGACCTGCTAGAAACCCAAACTAGTGGCACTTAAAATTGTACCAAAACTGCGTTAACAAAAGAAAACCAAGACTACTTACACTCAAGGATGTAAGTAGGGCGTGCACCAATTCCCAGTAGGATACCACTACTATGATATTCCATGTGATAAACATAAAAAGACAGATAGAATGCATGTTCTCAAAAACATGTAATTTCTTGTTGCAATTTCTAAGAGATGAAACTTAAAAAAAAATTCAGTTTTCAAGTGGGCTAATTTAAAGAATCAACACTTTTAAAAAAATGCCAAAGATACAGAATTTTCCTGAAAAATATACCATATTCCAAAAGTAAGTATAAAGGATCTAATGAGCATAAGCAATAGGAAATAACCCCAAGGCACTAGCTCATTGTGGGTCCCAGGTACCTCGTATCTCGGTGAGAGTAACCATCGTAAATATCTCTTCTCATGCACGATCCACTAGAAGGGAACATACCCAAAACCTAGTTGTCTCAAATCATCATCATAAAAATTTATTTAGAGTTGTAAACATTAATCTTTCTAAGTAAAATTGAGTCCAAACCCCATGGATTCACTAGCATACTAGTTCACGTCCACCGACCTAGATACCCGGGTTTTCTCCCTTATTCTCAAACAAGTACAACAATTCATGAAATATAATTTCCACATGAATATATCATTTCCTCATCAAACATTCACCAAAAATCCCACATGTATACAACAGAAGTCGGAAAATTTAACTATTCATTCAAATTAATTTGAGATCCAACTCACACCACAATAACCCACAACACTTTTCACATTTATTTAACACTTCCACAAATTAATTAAACAATTTTATAAAACCATTAAAATATATTAAAACACACATAACAGGCCACTCACATATTACATAATACCCTTTTAATATCCAAAATCCATTTTTTACATTACACTCACACAAAACATCCCACATCACTTTCACATCTCATACACACTTTAGAAAATCCTTCAATCATTTTTATAAAACATTTCTAAGATAGAACACATCACAAAACATCCCCTTTCACATTTAATATGGACTATTTCAAAATATAAACACTCTAAAATAGTTTCCCAATATGGTTTCACCTCTTACATAAATCATTAAATCATTCAAATCTTTCGTAAAAAAATTCTAAAGAGTATACCCAATCATTTCTCATAAAACCAATTTCAAAACCATATTTCTAGGTACAAAACACACCAAAAACATACCAATGTATAATTTTCATCCCTCTATACATTTATAAAACTACTTTAAAGTGTTTCATAACATCCTTGAATAATACCATGAATGATACAAATGGAAACACCCAGATTCATAAAATGCTATCAAGATGTATAACAATGTTTACACATCAATCCTATTCAAAAACCATCTTTTTTAGGACCACGTGACACTAATACATTGCCTATCCATAATTTTCAAGCCAAAAAATATTTATTAAACCAATTACTTATCTTATAAAAAACACCAATGTAATTCCCCATGAGTTACACATGAAAACACCTAATTTCAAGTTAAAAAGAGACTATAAAATTTAACACTTAACCAAATCAACGATAAATAGTTTTCACACCACACCCAATATATGAGTAATATAAAAAATTAGTAAATACAGAAAGATAACACATCAACAATTGTTTACACATGGAACCACAAACCTTTTGAGTCAAAACCCTTGAATCTTGGTGCGAAACCTCAACCACACCTCTGCCGCACCACAAGGAAGTGAAAACGATCCCTAAACCATAATATTTCACCAAAAATACCCAAAATAAAACCTTAGGTATAAACCCTAACTTTTTTACACTCAATGAATTTATGAAACTGGGAAGAAACCCTATGGATAAGGAAAGTAATTCAAGATAGAAACAGTTGCCCAAAACAATATTGAAGAAAACGACCCAAAATCCAATAGTATGTAAATTTTAAATCAGCTAAAAATTTAATTGAGGTCTAATAAAGGATGAGGAGATATTGTAGGAACTGTAATGAAGGAAAAATAGTACAAATATAAGGAGTTATGTAAGGATAAATTTAACTCTTCATATCTTGGAGATTTGTGAAATCCAGAGAGGTTTCGCCCACTTTCACGATTCTCTTGAGCTCTAAATGGTTGGAGGAGAAAATGGGGGGGGGTGACTTATATATGTGGAATTAGGTGAGAGTTTTCTTCACAAAAAAACATAAAAATTGAATGTGTTATTAAATAATTAATAAATATATTTAATAGAGGAAATGGGCTTTCGTGCGGGCCCAATCCCTTATATAAATACCCTTATACCCCATGATTATGGATTCCTAAATGGTCCAAATTAATATGGTGTTGTTAGTAGGTCAGAATATGACATGTAGGAATTGTAATGGATGAAAAATATTGAATGATGAATTATTTAAAATGGAATCAAAATTTATTTTTAATTTTGGAATTGGGCTCGTGCTTTGGCCCAATTCAGGAAAACTCACACATTCCTCCATAAAAGATTGGGAAACCCCCAAAATAAAGAATGAATGGAAATTAAATGAAATTTAACTTTAAAATAAGTCATGTATGTGATAGTATGTAATGATAGTATATGATAATAAAGGAATTGAAATTAACACATAGGAAAAAGAAAGAGTATTCTTGCCTCTCGATCTCTTATACTTGAGATCCTTCTTAAGGCCATTGGTTTTGCATTCAAGTGATACCAGAAGGTCATGGATGTGGAGAAGAGCATTGGAGAGGTAATTTGGTAGTGCTTTTACAATTCTCAAAAATTTATAGGTGTGTGAGGAAGATGGGAATGGGGGATGTATTTATAGTGGAGGAGAGGAGGGATTTTAAATAATTTTAATTGTTATCTTATTATTTTTGGTCAACACTAGGAAAAGTCTTGGTAATGTGCCCTCAAATAGTAATAATTTCATGTGAGTTCTAAACAATTGGGCTTACACCGAACTTGTGTCACCTTATATGTAGTAAAACAATTATTTAGCATTTATCTTAATTTATAGTATTTTACTAATCATAAAAAATACATGAATTTCAAAAAAATCCCAATAATTAACCTTAATCATTTATCAATATGTATAATTAGAAAATAAACTAAAATATTTTAAAATATTTTTCTAATTATTTTTAATTTATTTTTTTATAAAATTTCTACTATATTAAAAATTATCAATTTTAATACTTTAACACATTTTATATCACCTTGAAAACATAATCAAGATTTCATTATCTAAATTACATAATAAAATAAAATAATAACATAATTTACTATTCATTAGGGTCATATTAATATTCATAATGGTATGATACTATTCATCAAAAAAAGAAGTTGGTTTATTCCGACACCAAATAAATTTCTCATCAAAAATATAGTTATCCAATTATTAAAATCAAATCATCAAAGTGGGAAAATTATGTTTAATTTTTATTTATCAATATCTAATTAAATCTATGTTTCATGAATTTTGATTTATGTTTAAAAACATGGGGTGTTATAGTGTCAAGTATTAACTATTTTTATCATACGTGTTTTGGATAGTACTTCTTCATGCTATTATTTGGCTCATGATTTAAGAACATTCAAAATGTAAGAATGATTTATATATCATATATATTCAGTAAATAAATATTGTTAAAAGATATATATAATAAAGGGAATACTCCATTAATGGATATGGTAGGTCATATGTACGAATGAATGTTATTTTCTTTTTCTTATCATATTCAATGTTTAAATGTAATTGATATATATATATATATTATTCTTGGAAATATATTATGTGATAAATTCCAAATTTATTTATTATATAAATTTTTATAACCATTATTGAATGGTTAATGTGGACGATGAATATCATTAACTGTGGAGATGGTAGGTCATACATATGCACAAATAATGATTTCATTTCCTTAATGTTGAAAGGGAAATGAAGTGGATGGTATTTTAATTAAACATAATCAATATCATTTCATTTTCATTATTGATATCCATTATATCTATCATTATACCCATCCAAATCATGTAGTCTTAATAAAATTACACCACAATGTGGAGACAATAAGTTGTACGTGTGAACACATTGTGATATTGTTTTTCATATTATGTGAAAAATGAGTAATATGGTTGTACCATATCCATAATAATATATAATCATATAGAGGATACTATATTGATTGATCTTGTATGGAATCAACATAGGAATGTAATGTGTAATAAGAAATAATTTTGAAGGATTCAGTAAAGATGATTTCAACATCTTTAGAAAATATCCCTGGGATCTCTCCTTAGGGACAGTTAGAATTGACTTTTGAGAATACCAGATCCTCTGGGATTATAATGGCCTAGATTCTTGGGGTCCATTACTTTTTAAAAATATGATGTTGGGTGTTCTGGGTAGTCTGGTGGAGCTTGAACCCACTAATGGTAGGCCTACCGGTAGCCTTTTCCTACAGGTAGCAGGCCTACCCATATCTCGGTCTACCGGTAGACGCAGTCTACCTGTAGATTGGCCTACCGGTAGCTCAGTCTACCGGTAGTCGCAGCCTATCGGTAGCTTGGCGTACCGGTAGCTCTGTTTATCGATAGTCGTAGCCTACCGGTAGCTTGGCCTACCGGTAGCTCGGTCTACCAGTAGCCACATCCTACCCGTACCTCAGTCTACCGGTAGCCGCGGCTTACCGGTAGCTCGGCTACTGGTAGCCCTCAGCTACCGGTGGCTGTCAGCAACCGTTAGCTCTTAACTACTGGTCGCTCCCACCTACCCCTCGGGTTTTCCAGTAGCGCCTCCTTTTTGTGTAAAATGGGTTTTAAACCCTATTTTGACCCCTCTAAGCTTGTTTTAAGGCCCAGTAACTCCCATAAATGCACCTAGTTAGATTAAATGGTTGTGAGGTGTGCATCGGTTAAAACCACAAGGACCCATTAATGATGTGTGGGATGTCTCAACTGTGTGGTCAACCCACGACCCCGCTCCTTACGCGGTTTCATGTTCTTATCTCAACCGTCCCCGACCATTATAAACTAAAAGGGTTCTCCCTAGGTTTCTTTTCCCAATCACCCTGTACTAGGAGTACCCTTTGTTCCGATGAGCCACATCGCTATCGGTGGAGTTCACGCCCATGCTTAGCATCGATCGTTGATCAAAAAGTAGTGAATTTCTCCATCGTCTCTCCTTTTTGTGTATCATGTGGGGTGGGTGTGCTACTTCTTCTGTAGAATTGGATGAAAAAAACTCTAATAAATATATAAACTGAGTCTAAGAATGAAATGGGAGGGATGTGACCAATGATGTTTCTCTATTTTTATCTTCTTACTATAATAATGATTTCTAAATTGTGCGGGCTTACGCCTACTGAAAATCATGGCCATTGGTGGTCTTTCTCTGTGCACTAATGAACCCCTAGTGATGTTTTAAATGGCTTGTTTTGTAGTTGTGAACACGAGATATGAAAAAGAATTTTTTTAATCACGTATATCCGGCTAAATAAATTGAATGCACCAGGATCAACCACTTCTGTGATAACCCCGATTAAGGCACGAAAATTAAAATCATGGAGTGTGTTAAATCTTATAAATTTGGAAATACCGGCATAGGCCTGCATTTCCTTGGTAGTGGTTTTTTGTTTTTCATTCACGGGCCGGTTGTTGGGTGATGTGGGTGGGGATGGGATCTCCTGTTGTTATGTTTCAGTGGTTGTGAATTTAAGGCCATGTGGTTACCTTGATTATATCACAAATTGGGTTGGAATCCTCTTTTGTTGAGGAACCATTGGCTCCTAGATTATTTTGGGAACATAGGGTAGTATCGTGGGTTTTTCATTGGTTCCAGTACTTCGAGGGATATCACTTAACCCTTTGGTCGTTGTGACATTACAAGAGAACAGGGTGTGAATGTTTAAGTTGATATTTGACTATACTCATTCCTTGGCCTGTGCTTATGCTTTCTAGTTGCCCAAGTAGGTGCAGAAAACTTATTTAAACATTATTACTGATCATGTAAACCAGGATGGGACGAATGGGTTTTGGTTTGGTGTGAGTTATGACTTGGACGTAGTACTGGTTGTGTTCTTTAGGCAGGCTAAAGAAAATCCTAAACGTTGGGTGAGTGCTTGTTACCTATACATATACTTGTTGTTTTGTGTTTCTTATTCGTGCCCAACAAAGTTGAGCACTTAGTGACGAACCCCCCCATTTCATTGGGGAGGGTGTTTTTCCCAACACTTCTATTAGTGGATGGTTATTAGATCCTTTCTACTCCCTTTACCAGAATTCCCAAGTATCTTCGTGCAGGATATGATGGCCTAAAGTCCATTATTATCCCAAAAACCTTCAGGCAGGGTAGTGTAGTGGTTGGCCCAGGTGTGTGCAGGAAGGTGGTTTCCCAATTGTCTTTGGGATGAGGCCCAGGTGTCTTCGGCCGTGGCAGTAGATCTTCTAGCCCAGGTGTCTTCGGGCAAGGCAGTGGTTGTTCGGGCCTAGGTGTTTGCAGGCGCGGTGATGTGTGACATTTGTGGTCCAGGTTTCTGTAGGCGGGATAATGGTTGGGGCCCAGCTGTCTTCGGGAAGGGTTTGGCAGTGGGACTGCGTGAGGCTATGGCCAACGTGTGTGCAGGCGGGGTTTGGCAGTGGGACTGCGGTGAGAATTGTGGGATTGGTTTGATTCATAGGATGTCTTCAATAACCAGTGGGAATGTGGTGTAGGGTACCCAAACATCTATGTGCTATTACTATATATTACTTTCTTGCATTATTTGGTGAGTGTGGCTGGTGAGTGGGATGGATGAACTCCTTGGTAGTGTTGGTTGTCTGCTTCTCACGGGACTTTAGTACATTCCCCTACTTGTGCACGAGAGTCTCCGGTTTTTCCCTACTGAGTATACTTGTATGCTCACCCTACGTATATAAAACTGCTTTTAGGTTTCTAGGAGGACTTTGGGGATCGCATGGAACCATACTAGCGCAGGACCTTTGGGACATTTGCATTTGCTGTTTTTCATTCATTGTTACTTTACCTTTGTAGTCACTTTGTACATTATGGTATTTACTTTTGGAACATGCATATGGGAATGGTTGTTTTGGCTCTTCTTGTACTTTTAGTTTTGGTGTTGTGGGATTTACTATCTTATCTCCTGGTCCTATTAAAACAAAACAGGTAATTCCTTCCATTTAGTGAGTAATTATATACACTTGGCACTTGTCGCCAATCCGGGACCTATTGAAGGCAGGTTTTATGGGTCATTATCTATCCTTCAACTTGAAGAAGGAAGGGACATGCAATCTGCTGACCCATCCCTCCTTTTGGTGAAGGCGGGTCGTGACAGAATGGTATCAAATTGGTGATGGTTGAGAGATAGGATGAATTCTGGAGCTAGGAAAAGTGAGGATTGCATGGTATGGTAGGGAAACAGTGTTGGGTGACCTTTGTGTGTGAATTATGCTAGGGAATACCGACTAGGACATGAGACTTTAAGTCCCACCGTGATCCGATGCAAGGACTTTGGACCTACCAAACGACCAAGTGAGGCCACACTGATTGTGTTGTAGAGACCCTAGGAAAGGTACATGCATCATAATGAATTGTGTTCTCGTGTTTTATTGGTGTTTTGGGGACTGAAATAAATAAGAAGTTTATGAAAATTTTTAAAACAATGTTCTGCACTACATGGGCTTAGGCATTCCTTGTTTACCTTGCAGCTATGGCACCCGGAAGGAGACCACGTGTGGTACAGGCGATCAAGGCCCAGGGGACTACTTTGTCCGATCGGAAGAGAGCTGATCGGGAGGATGAGGACAACCAGTGGAAGAAGATACTTCGAGCCTTCCAAAGACAGACCCTCAAGAAGTATGAGGGTATCACCTCTGACATGAAGACGGAAGGCTGGATAGTAGAGCTGGTGAGAGCCTTTAGCCTAATTCGAGCCCCGACTGAGTACTGGGTTTGTCTAGCCGTCATCCATATGCAGGGAGTGGCAGGTCTGTGGTGGACACTTTACCTGGGGTAGAGGAGAGAGGCTGAGGTGGCATGGGCTGATTTCGATAAGGAGTTCCGGGCGGAATACCTCTCTTCTACGATGAAGGAAGAGAAGAGGCAGAAGCTACTCTCCCTCTAGAAGGGGATTATGTTAGTAAGGGAGTTGGGGATCATGTTCAAGGATCTCCTCCACTTTTCTCCGGACCTCTTTCCCGACGTGGAGTCTCGAGAAAGTCATTTAGAGGAGGTGCTCTGACCCTCCCTCCAGTATGCTGTTACCCCCTTTACCATGCCAACGTACATGGAGGTCCAGAAGAAGGCTGATGTGGTAGAGAGGATGCACGCTCTAGGGTGTGTGTCACGAGAGGGGATCCAACTGAGGCCATAAAAGGGGAAGGTCTTCAGCACTAGGCCTCCAGCGTTAGGACCCTCCAGGTTCCGACCAGCAGGGAGAAGGCTGCAGTAGTTTCAGTTCCGGTCCCCCGGTCCTCGCCATTTTCCTTCGGGACTAGGATCGTGGTACATTGTCTGTGGGAGCCATGGAATTTTCTGGAGTCAGTGCCCGGACTGAGTACATTATGGCGGTGGTGGACAGCCCCAACACCCACCCCAGCAGCAGCTTCCTGCCAGGCCTTTCCAACAGCAGCAGCAGGGGCAGGGAACTCCTGCTCCTCCGAGGGCAGACGTTGCAGGAGGAGGCTGACCTCAGGGCACTCCTCAAGGACCTCGACCGAGGCATGGTAGGGGAGGTGGCCGACAGCTGAGGGGAAGAGGAGAGGGGTGTGGACAGTTACATGCCACGGAGGCATCAATTCCAACAGGACCAAAGGTCATTCGAGGTACGATCGATTTGTTTAGAAATCTTGCTTCTACCTTGTTCAATACCGGAGCATCGCACTCCTTTGTTGCACCCAGTCCATCCCATGACTTGGTACTAGATGCCGAGAGACTTACAGTTCCACTAGTGCTGAGCACACCAGTCAGAGGTCAGACCGACTTGTTTTATGTTTGTCGAGGATGCAGACTAATGATAGGGCCACATCAGTCTGTCAGGGATCTTCTTCTGCTACAGATACAGCCATACGATGTCATCCTAGGAATCAACTGGCTATTATCTGTGTGTGCCGTCATTTAATGCTTCTGAGTAAGGGTTCTGTTCTCCGACTTGGGCAGCCGACATGTTGTTTTCACCGGCTAGAGGAGCAGTCAGAAGGGAAACTGGCTAGAAGAACCCCTCCTCTCCTTGTTAGCCTAGCTCTCAGTGGAGTAAGTGGATGTTGAGATGGTGGTGGGGACAGGGATCGTCAGCGAGTTAATGGAAGTCTTCCATGAGGAGGTGACGACTCTACCCCCTGGATGTGATATCGATTTCGGGATAGACCTGCATCCTGGTGCTTGTCTGATTTCGATGGATCCTTACTGGATGGCACCTTCAAAGCTACGAGAGTTGCGGATTCAGATTGACAATCTGATGAAGAGGGGTTATGTTTGACCAAGTGTGTCATCGTGGGGTGCTCTATTCTTGTTCGCAAAGATGGAAGATGGTGGTCTCAAGTTGTGCATAGACTACATGAGGCTGAATCAGGTGACGATCAAGAATCCCTACCAACTTTCGAGGATAGGAGATCTTTTCGACTAGCTGAAAGGGGTAGGATCATTCTCAAAGATCGAACTACGGTCTGGGTACCACCAGTTGTGGGTAAAATAAGGCGACATCCCAAAGACAGTGTTTAGGTGTAGATATGGACACATAGAGTTCGTAGTCATGCCCTTCGGTGTTACGAACGCCCCGGCTGTGTTCATGGGGCTTATGAACTCCGTCATCCGGGAGTACCTTGATCAGTTTGTAGTTGTGTTCATCAACGATATCCTGATCTATTCATGAGCCGAGGAAGACCATGCGGAGCACCTAATGATGGTTTTTGAGATCCTCCGACATCACCAGCTCTATATAATGTTGTCGAAATGCAAGTTCTGGACACGAGAAGTGAACTTCCTTGGGAACGTAGAGTCCGAGCAGGGGGTAGCGGTGGACCCATCAAAGGTTGAGGTAGTTGTTTCTTGGGCAGCACCCAAGAATGTGGCAGAGGTTCATAGTTTCCTCGGGCTGGAAGGTTACTATCAGAGGGTCGTACCCAACTTCTCTCAAGTTGCAGCCCCTTTGACGACCCTGATCAAGAAGGATCAGGTTTTCATGTGGAGTGAGCAGTGTGAGGCAACCTTCAGCTATCTAAAGGAGAAGTTGGTTAGTGCCCCAGTGCTGAGGCTACCAGATGAAGGGGCAGTGTATGAGGTGTTCTGTGATGCTTCAGGGAAAGGCCTCATATGTGTGTTGACGCAGCAGCAAGAAGTCATCTCTTATGGGTCTAGGAAGCTACGCCCTCTCGAGCGTAATTATGCCACCCACGTCTTAGAGATTGCAGCGGTCGTCTTTGCGCTAATGTTATGGTAGCATTACCTCATTGGAGAACGCATTGTGGTTTTCACAGATCTCAAAATCTTGAGGTATATCTTCTCCCAGCGGGACCTAAACTTGCGACAATGAAGGTGGGTGGAGTTCCTCCAGGATTACAACTTTGAAATTTCATACACATTAGGGAAGGGGAATGTAGTGGCCGATGCCTTGAGCAGGAGGACGCAGAAGGATGCTGTCCGAGAGTCGGCAGACGACTGGAAGGTGATAGAGGAGTTGGCTGTCTTACACCTGGATGTGAGGATGGATAGTGGTTGAGGTTGCATATATCAGATGACAGTGCAGTCGTATCTGTTTTAGCAAGTGGAGGAGTCTCAGTGGGGAGACCCAGAGTGCGAAGTGATGCATGACCGAGTTGACCAGAGAAATGCTCCGTAAGGATGGACGGATGATGGTCCAAACCAGATGTTTTTAAAGGGGAAGTTGTTTGTTTTAGAGGCAATGAGCGGTAAGTTTCTCAGTGAGTTCCATAACTCACCCCTAGCGTTACACCCGGGAGTTTCCAAGATGTACCAGGGACTGAGGAGATGGTTCTGGTGGCCCAGAGTAAAGCTAGCAGTGCTAGAGTTTGTGGCCAAGTTCCTAGTATGTCAGTAGGTGAAGGCTGAACACCGTGTTCCAGGTGGCCTGCTGCAGTCTCTGGATGTCCCCGAGTGGAAATGAGAGGACATCTCGATAGATTTCGTCACGGGACTACCCAAGGTCCTAGGGGGATATGACGACATCTGGGTGGTAGTGGACCGGTTGATGAAATCAGCTCACTTTCTAGCGATCAAGGAGTCGAGTTCTGTGGATTCATTGGCACGAAGGTATGTGGATGAGGTGGTGTGGTTGCATGGAGTTCCGAGGTCCATAGTCTCAGATAGGGATGCATGGTTTACCTCACAAGTCTCAAGAGGATTGCAGCATGCTTTTGGCACCCAGGTACATCTTAGCACTGCCTTCCATCCCCTGACAGATGGGCAGACAGAGCACACCATCCATACCATGGAGGATATGTTGCGGGAATGCGTTCTGGACTCAGGAGGATTATGGGTGTGACACTTGCCTCTGGTAGAGTTCACCTATAATAATATCTATCACTCTACCATTGATATGGTCCCGTTTGAAGACTTGTATGGGAGAACATGTTGTTCACCTGTGTGTTGGACCGAAGTCAGAGAGGTGGGCATCCATGGCCCCGAGGTGGTGCAGAGCACGATGGAGAAGATTCAGCTTATATGGGAAAGGATGAAGGAGGCCCATGACCGACAGAAGTTGTACGCTGATAGCAGGAGAAGGCCCTTGGAGTTTGAGGTTGGAGACCATGTGTTCTTGAAGGTATACCCTCGGCGAGGACAACAGAGGTTCCGTAAGGGGAGTAAGCTTTCTCCCAGGTTCATCGTACCCTTCAAAGTGTTGCGGAGGGTCGGAGAAGTGGCTTATCAACTAGCGTTACCACCACCGATACTGAGGATACATGACGTCTTCTATGTGTCTTAGCTTCATCGTTATTTTCATGACATTTCACACGTCCTCGACTTGGGAGAGCTAGACATCAAGGATGATGTGACATTTGCGGAAAGACCAGTGATGATCGAGGATCGTGAGGAGAAGGTGCTTTGTGGGCGAACCATTCCTTTGGTTCGTGTGCTATGGAGACATGGTGGGCTTCAGGAGAGTACGTGGGAGAGGGAATCATAGATTTGTGCCCAGTACCCCATGTTGTTTTGAGTTTTGTGATGTTCTGTTTGTACTTCTTGTGGTGGAGCATTTTACCTTGTTGGTAATGAAATATGTGGTTTTTATTCCTCTCTGAATGTGTGTGAAAAGTCCTGGCTATGGGGATGGGAGGATCGAACCCCTAATCAAGATGCATTATGGTGGATGCGATTAAACCCGTGTGGGCGAGTCAGTTCCGCCCAATGCAGATAGTATCTTGACATGGGGGAAGAGACTCCCCAACCCACAAAGTGGGCAGACTGACATGGTTTGTTGCATGGTTCTTAAGAGAATGGTGTTTTTAGTTAACAATGGGGTTCTCTCCTGAGTGGTATCTTTCAAGATGGTTGTTCAGACCCTCTCTTTCCTTGTGGGTTGTTTTGATTCTCGAGGGCGAGAATAGTTTGAGAGGTATCTGATGTAATGGCCTGGATTCTTGGGGTCCATTACTTTGTAAAAATTTGATGTTGGGTGTTATGGGTAGTCTGGTGGAGTTAGACCCCCCCCAAACGGTAGTCCTACCGGTAACCTTAGACTACCGGTAGCAAGCCTACCGGTAGCTTGGTCTACCGGTAGCCGCAGCCTACTGGTAGTTTGGCCTATCGGCAGCTCAGTCTACCGGTAGCCATAGCCTACCGGTAGCTCGGCAAACATGTACCTAGATCTACCGGTAGATGCAGCCTACCAGTAGGTTGGCCTACCAGTAGATCGGTCAACCGGTAGCCACAACCTACCAGTAGCTCGGTCTATCGGTAGCTGCGGCTTACGGGTAGCTCGGCCACTGGTTTCTCATGCTACCGGTCGCTCCCGCCTACCCCAAGGGTTTTTCCAGTAGCACCTCCTTTTTGCGCAAATTGGGGTTTAAACCCGATTTTGACCCCTCAAAGCTTGTTTTAAGGCCCAGTAATGCCCATAAATGCACCTTATTAGATTAAATTATTGTGAGGTGTGTGTCTGTTTAAACTGTGGGGACCCATTAATGACGTGTGGGGTGTATCAACCCCGTGGTCAACCCACGACCCCGCTCCTTACATGGTTTCACGTTCTTATCTCAACCGTCCCCGGCCTTTATAAACTAAAAGGGTTCTCCCTAGGTTTCTTTTCTTGATCACCCTGTACTAGGAGTACCCTTCGTTCCGATGACCCACATCACTATCGGTGGAGTTCACACCTAAGATTAGCGTCGATCGTTGATCAACAAGTTGGGAATTTCTCAATCATCTCTCCTTTTTGTGTATCATGCGGGGTGGGTGTGCTACTGCTTCTGTATAATTGGATGAACTAAACTCTAATAAAGGTATAAACTGATTCTAAGAATGAAATGGGAGGGATGTGACTAATGATGTTACTCTGTTTTAATCTTCTTAATCGATTAATGATTTTGGAATTGTGCGGCCTTACGCCTACTGAAAATCATGGCCGTTGGTGGTCTTTCTCTATGCACTAATGAACCCCTTGTTATGTTTAAAATGGCTTGTTTTGTAGATGTGAACCCATTCTATAAAAAGGAAATTTGGTTAATCACGTATATCCAGCTAAATAGATTGAAATCACTAGGATCAACATCTTCTGTGATAACCCCTATTAAGGCACGAAAATTGAAATCATGGAGTATGTTAAATCCTATAAATCTGTAAATACTGGCATGATCCTGGTTTGCCTTTGTGGTAGTGGTTTGTTGTTTTTACTTCATGGGCCAATTTCTGGATTATGTGGGTGGGGATGGGATCCCCTGTTGTTATGCTTCCAGTGGTTGTTAATTTAAGGTCAGGTGGTTACCTTGATTATATAATGAATTGGGGTGGAATCATCTGTTTTTGAGGAACTGTTGGCTCCTGGATTATTTTGGGAACATGGGGTAGTATCTTGGGGTTTTCTTTGGTTCCAGTACTTTGAGGGATCTCACTTATCCCATTGTGGTTGTGACTTTACAAGAGAACCGGGTGTGAATGTTTAAGTTGATGTTTGACGGTACTCTTTCCTTGGCTTGTGCTTATGCTTTCTATTTCCCAAGTAGGTGCAGAAAACTCATTTAAACATTATTACTGAACATGTAAACCAGGATGGGAAAAATGGATTTTGGTCTGGTGTGAGTTGTGACATGGACGTAGTACTGAATGTGTTCTTTAGGAAGGCTGAAGAAAAACGTAAACATTGGGTGAGTGCTTGTTACCTATACATATACTTGTAGTTTTGTGTTTCTTATTCGCGCCCCACCCCAGTTGAGCACTTATAGTTGAACACCCCCATTTCATGGGGGAGGTTGTGTTTCCCAACACTTCTATTAGTGGCTGGTTATTGGCTCCTTTCTGCTCCCTTTCCTGGATATCCCAAGTCTCTTAGGGCAGGCTGTGATGGCCAGAAGTTCATTATTAGCCCAAGAACCTTCAGGCAAGGTAGTGTAGTGGTTGGCCCAGGTGTGTGCGGGCAGGTGGTTTCCTAAGTGTCTTCGGGATGAGGCCCTGGTGTCTTCGGGCGTGGCAGTAGATCTTCTAGCCTAGGTGTCTTCAAGCATTGTGGTGGTTGTTCTGGCCTAGGTGTTTGCATGCTTCATTACCTGTGACAGTTGTGGCTCAGGTGTCTGCGAGCGAGATAGTGGTTGTGACCCAAGTGTCTGCAGGCAGGATTCTTCAGTGGGACTGCGTGAGGATATGGCCCAGGTGTGTGTGAGCGGGGTTTGGCAGTGGGACTACGGTGAGAATGGAGGGATTGGTTCGATGCATAGGATGTCTTCAATAACTAGTGGGAAAGTGGCACGGGGTTCCCAAACATCGATGTTCTACAACTATATATTACTTTCTTGCGTTATTTGGTGAGTGTGGCCAGTGAGTGGGATGGATGAAATTCTTGGTAGTGTTGGTTGTCTACATCTTACGGGACATTAGTACGTTCCCCCACTTGTGCACGAGAGTCTCCTGTTTTTCCCTACTGAGTATACTTTTATGCTCACCCTACGTATATAAAACCATTTTCAGGTTTCCGGGAGGACTTCAGGGATCACACGGGACCATACTAGCGCAAGACCTATGGGACAACTGAAGTTGCTGTTTTTCATTCATTGGTACTTTACCTTTGTAGTCACTTTGTACTTTTCGGTATTTACATTTGGAACATGCATATGGGAATGGTTGTTTTGGCTCTTATTGTACTTTTAGTTTTGGTGTTGTGGGATTTACTATCTTTTCTCCCGATCCTATTAAAACAAAAAGGGTAATGCCTTCCATTTAGTGAGTAATTATATACCCTTGGCACTGGTCGCCACTCCGGGACCTATTGAACGCGGGTTTCAGAGGTCATTATCTCTCCTTCACCTTGAAGATGGAAGGGCCTGGCAATCTGCTGACCCTTCCCTCCTTTTGGTGGAGGTGGGTCGTGACATGGATTATTATAGGAATTTATTGAAGGGAAATGGTGTGGGGTTTGTCTTCAAATATGGATGAAATTAGTGTGAGGTAGTGAGGGAGGATTTTCCATTTTATAATTGAAGTCTGGGGAACTTTTTGAAATATTCATAATATTAAAGTACAATAAGACTATTCTAGATCCAAATATTTTAATGTGGTCAATAAATGGAATTTATAATACATTTTCGATGATGTAATATCGCATTGAGACTATTTATTTATTTTTGTGATTTTTTAATTATGTAATAAAAAAATTATTCAATAAGATATCATTATTGGAAAATTTCATACTATTTATTAATTTTATGTTAAATTTATGAAGAAATTAAACAATTACAATATGATGACCTCAGACATCTCTATTTTATCCTATAGGACTAATAATCTATCTACAAAAATTAACCCATCCACAATATAACAGAATTAAATTTAATAATATAAATTATTTTATTATTATATTTATTAAATAAATATTATCTTAAATTTAAAGAAGACTTTAATGTAATTAAAAAATTTCAAAAAATTAAAAAAAATTCAATAATGAATCTAACTTACTTAAGGTAAAATATAAATATAGGTTAGTTTATATATTGTTTTTTTCATTATGTGCACATAAAAATTATATTTAAAACAAGGAGAGTGATTTTTTGTAACTATATTTGATTTAAATAATACAAAATTTTTTTAGTTGGAATTTGTCCACAAAAAATCTCAAAATATAACATATTTTGATAAAAATCTAAAAATAACAATGAAATAATTTTCTATGATGTTATTTTATGTTTTTAATCAATAAAATTTGTTTGAACTCTTATTTAAAACCTTTGAATCTTACCGTGATATCATATAATTTATATATTATATGTTAATATAATTACAATAAAATTAAAAAAAAACCACGATGTGATTCATTTCAATAATTTTAATACTCATTTCAAATAGATGTCATAATTTTTGTTTTTTAGATATTTTCTATCATTTAATAAAATGTTATTTATTTTAAAATATCTTAAATGTCAATTTTGACACTATTAAATATTTTATCTTATACAAAAAATAACAAGATAAATTCAATCCAAGAATTTTAAAATATTAATAATACTTCCAATTAATCAACAAAATATTTTATTACTTTAAATCACTCATATTATATGAATATTATTATCATTTATTTTATTCTAAATTTATATAAACAATTAATGCATCATCATTTTGTCGTTATTTAAGTTAATTATTCAATAATTAACAACTAAAAAATTATCATGATAGAGACAATAATTTTAGATTAACAATTACTTATTATAGTCTTATTTATCATTTTTATGACACTAAAATAAAAAATCAAACATTTATTATGAATGGAAGTATGAATATTTTATGTTATGTTTAAATTAGATATTTTAAATGTCATATTCTTACCCATGTGGCTGAAAAAGTATATATTTTCAGTGTGAGGTTGATTTTTGTCGAAACCCACTCAACCAATAAAATGAAGACAATTGTTTCGGTATGTTTACAAAATTAGAATATTATTTGATACATTTAATTACCCAATTTACCCTTAACCATGTAAAATAAAATACTAATGTTACAATTAAACAAAAATCAATTTGATAATCTTAGACCCAATATATAATAATTATTTCAACCTTGTATATCCATTTAAGAAATTCAATCCATGGGGGTGGAAATATTTGAATAACAATAATCCCATAGATGTGGTTAGGAAGCGTGTTAAAGTAAAAATGATTAAAATTTCAATGAAATTTTTATTATATTTAAATAAAAAAATGATCTGAATTCCATAAGTTTGATTAATATATATATAATTGATCTATTTTGACATCAAAAACCAATTTTAAAATTAATCTATGATTAATAATTATTAAAATTAAAATGTATTTTATAACTACAATGTCTTATTTTTTCAATATTCACCATAAAATATAACATCTAAAAAATTAATAAATAACCCTAAGGTAATTTTAATTTTCTAAATTCAATGAAGATGTATGTTTTTTCAAATCACATATATAATTTTTTTGAAATTTTGATCTAAAATTGGTTTTTCATTAAATAGCGGTAACACATGATCATGTGTGTAACATAAGGTAACACAAGGTTGTATGTAGTGCATTCTTAACATTACATATCTCGTATACTAAAAAATTTATATTTATTCTTAAAGGAAAATATTTTAATGTCTTTGGTGCAACATTCTTCTATACTTTAAGAAACTGCGTATTCAAAATTTTTTTGTTTCATGTTTGGTAAATAAGGATTGACTGTTGAAAAATATTTTTTATTCAAATCCCATATAAGAACAATGGTTGTTAAATTTTCATCATAAAAATAATGAAAGGGGTGTCTTAATATCATTAGAGATAGTAAATACTAGGGTACTATGTCAAAAAACATGGATATGGAAGAGAAATATAACCATCTTGTTCTGATTGGGGGTAATAGAGAACATGATTATAAGAATTTTAACAATCACATAGATATAAATTTGTGATTCTCTAATGGACAATTTTTTTTATCATAGAATAATTCACTAGGATAACATTCTTGATCCACAATTATTTTCTAACATAGAGGGATTATTTTAAAATTGAGATTGTCTTACTAGATTTCCATCCATGTCGTAAGTAGGATCTTACACATTATTTATATATTGATATATATTAAATTCATTTCATAGAAATGAAGATGGATATTAAAGATGAATTTTATTTTTTGAATTAATTTTAATTAACGACAAATTCCACATGTAATTCCTTCAACCTTTAGTTTAATCTAAAAATAATTGAACAATGTATCCAATTTATCATAAATTTACATCAAACAATAATATCAAATGTTTAACTTAATCCATTACGAACTAAGAATCATCCAAAAATATATTTATCCATATTCACAGTCCAAAAAGGACTGTAATTTTCATAAATGTATTTAATTCTCCAAAAAGTGTTATGTTTCTCTTATTGTCACATACATTTATCACCTTAAAACCTAAATGAAATCATTCATAATTCCAATATCGTGATGATTATGTACCACTGTAAAATCCTTATATATATCTCATGATTTGTATAATCTAAGATCCATTGATGAATTAATTATTGAATCCAAATACACGTGAAATTTAATCATTATACTTAATTCATAAACCATTAACCACACTCCATAATCTAATATCTTAATACATCAATCATTTAATTTTCTTTTTGTATTCTCTTCATCATTATGAGTATGACCATTGGTTGTTTAACTTTTCAGATTCTAAACAATGAACAAAAATCCTAGAAAATGTGAAAAACAGTAATCATAGAGATACAGTCATGAAGAATGATTTATTAGATCTCTAAATAATGGAATCTTCTTACCAATGCATACATCCATAGAATTATCCTATGGTATAAATTATCAAATATAATGGATGATATCATACACAAAGATTTATCTTCAATTTCATTTTTGAGTTAATTTTTTCTAATGTGTGATTTCAACTTCTAGTTTCCATGATTTCTGCACAACTTCATAGGATAGCAATAATAAGGGCTCGACCACAGAATCTTGGAGGTGGTGAATTATTTAGTAAACAACCATGTTTATAATGAAACGTATCCAAAAGGAACAATTAGATTAGAAATTTTTAAAAACTATATTACATACATGAATCCTATATAAAAATTTATAACATAAAATAAAACATTAGAAATATCGTGATAAAATAATTATTCTCCTATAATAACCACACATATCAGTCAAAATACTCATCCAATAATTTTGGAAAAAATAAAACATACTATATGGTTGATCTCAGATGCTCTGTAAGGGTAATCATTTAGTGGAAACTATCATCAATAAGTATAAACATTATTTTATGGTGAATAAGAAAATCACAATAAATCTAAATATTCTCTTATGAATAATATAGAATTAATAAATAATTCCATAAAAATTAATCACAAGATCTAAAAAATAACAATGGATATTATACTAGTTGAATAATCTCATGGAATAAGAAACCTAGTAGAGTAGTTTTAAAAAATTTATTAAATTGTTCCAAAATCATTATAATATAAATGATAGCATGTATGATTCATTTGTGACTTTATATTAAATATTTATTAACAATTGCGTGTTAAAACACTGATTCTGGTAATAATTGCTTTCTTTATCGTATATGTTTTCACTCGTTATTCATGATCCTATTACATAGATCATGATTTACATACATCCTGTCTTTAAAACATGATTTAAATATCATATATATTCACTATTTTAATACATATATATATAATATCGATATATGAAATGTAATACCTAGTTCATGGAGATTGTAGGCCGTATGCGTGCATGAATATGTATTCCATTTTTTTATCATATTGAATAGATAAAATAAATTTTAAATTATGAATAAATATATGTTATCTAATAGTAATTATAATGTCATTTATTTCATATTTATTCATTATATTAAAAAATTTCATCAATTTAGAATGGTTAAATGGAAGGTGATTCTCATCGCGTTGTGGAGACGATTCATCGTACGTACGCTTGAGTGATGATAAAATTTTATTATAGGTAAATATGTAAGGAATTGGATGGTCTGTTAATTATTAATAATTAATAACATGTCATATTCATTATTTATATCCATTATATCCATCATTATACTCATCTAACTAAATTAGTGATGAAGAATAGATTACACAAAAGTGTGGAGACGATTAGTTGTACGTATTCCAGCATGGTGATATAGTCTTTCATATGAATGGTAAAAGGAAGAATATTGATTTCCAAAAATCATGATAAAATTTCATCACATTGATTATACTAGATTTGTAAAATTTTTCTGTAAAAAAATTGATATATAGTAGAAGAAGAGATGATTTTGAAGGGTTCGTAATGATGATTACCTCTTCTTTAGAGAATGTCCTTTGGATATCCCGTTAGGGACCCCATGGATGGTATTTTCTAAAGACCATATCCTCTAATATATTTCTATGGAGTTTTAGAAGGCTAATGGGTAAGGGTTGTTCATCAAAAATTCTCAATGTGGAATGAGGATGTGAGGGTGGATGTTCATTTTAATAATTTAGTTGAGGGGATCATTTGGAAATCATAAAAATATTAAAATATAATAAGACTATTACAGATACAAATCCATAAAAATGGCCCATATATGAAAGGTAGGAGTCATTTTTGACAATTTTATATCCCATTGTGATTACTAGTCAATTTTGAAAAATTTAAATTATTTAATGATATATTAATTCAAAAATATATCATTACTGTAAAATTTGATACTACTATTTTAATTTGATTTTATATAGCTCAAGAAGAGTGGGAATTTGAATATAATGATTTAAATCATCTATATTATATTTTATATGTTTATAAAATTAACTATATACATTAAATATTCCAAAATATATCAAAATTAATATTATTAAAGTAA
Source organism: Viscum album (assembly GCA_963277665.1). Taxonomy (NCBI): domain Eukaryota; kingdom Viridiplantae; phylum Streptophyta; class Magnoliopsida; order Santalales; family Viscaceae; genus Viscum; species Viscum album. The sequence goes on from OY728146.1 coordinate 1,119,309,892, forward strand.
ATTATTTTATTTTTATTTTTATTAAATAAATATTGTTTTAGTATTTGAATAATATTTTGTGGTCATTAAATAATTTAAAAATTTTAAAAATAAATTTCTATAATAGAATCAAAATAATTAGGATTAATATAGACATTTATTTTAGTTCATATCCTTGTTATTTCCTTATGTGGGTGACAAAAAATTTGAAAAAACAAAGACAATGATATTTTGAAAATTTTCGTGATTAAAATAATATATAATTTATTTTCATATAAATTTATCAATTAAATAACTACAAATCTATCATAATGTTATAAAGATATAATATTTTTCCAGAAATAATTTTTTAACATCTTTTTATTATGTTATTAATTTTCAGTATTATGTTTCAACCCTTATTTTACCACATTAAATAATATCATGATATAAAAAATTTTACATTATGGGTTAATATAATTATTTTCAAATTCTAAATGACTTCTAAATGATTCATTGATGGAATTTTGGTACTTATAATAATTATATGGACATATTTTACTTATTTATATATTTTATATCATTTAATTACAAAATTTTATTTTAAAATATCATAAATGTCAATTTTTACAAAACTTTTTATTTATCTTTTATATAAATATAAACAATAAGTCAAATTCATTAAAATATCTCTAAACACATTACTAATATGTATATTTAATTCTATAATTTTTTTGGATTACATGAAATATATAGAAAACTAGGTTATAATTAAATAATTTATTTTCATTTTGGAAATAAATAGTCAAATTCATTGTATATGTATAATGAAAAATGAGGTATTTATAGAAATTAAGGAATTTATAGTGATATAATTGTAACAGGACCATAGGAATAGTAATATTGGATGTTTCGTTTCGGCTTCTGGTTTTTGGCCTCAAAACACCCAACAACTCCGTATGCGATGATACGCGGACCTACATTCTAAAGGTAGGTGTTCTCCAGATGGTCTGACCATCAACGCTTATAAACTCACATTGGTCAAGAGGATTGGAAGTCAGGCTCATCGCACTCTTTTGGGGGGAATTATTGCCTGTTCTGGGACTCTCTTATAGATTTAAGACGTATTCATATGTTCGCAAATCTTTGGTTTATACCCAAACAGAGTATCCACATATTTAACCCTTGTGGGAAATGGTCATATGGACATAGTGGATTCGGAATCATTTAGGAATGAGGATTACCATCCCTCGTTGGACTAATATCCTCGTGGAGTCTGGACTCATTGAGACGGTGCTAGGAGCATCTCAGCGAACCGATGTGAAGAAAGTCGGATCGACCAGTTGTTGGGCTTGAACCTCTTCGAGGCTTCCTACATACCCTGAATAGGAGGTAGGGATCAAAGTCCACGTAGTTCGCATTGTTGTCGGGGTGCCGACGTGAAGATGGACCAGGTGGTCCGATGGGTGGTGGGCTTGAACCTCAGGGAGGCCTCCTACGTACCCTGCCTAGGAGGAAAGGTTCAAAGTCCACGTAGTTCGCATTAGCTTGGGGCTTACGCTCTGGGGTAGCCCAGAATGATGGATTGGGGCTTACACTATGAGGAGGCCCAAGATTAAGGTAAACCGACATGAAAGTGGGTCGAAATAACCCATTGTTGGACTTGAACCTCGGGGAGGCTTCTTACGTACCCTGCCTAGGAGGCAGGGATCAATGTCCACATAGTTCGCATTGGTTTGGGGATTATGGTCTGGATCTGGGGCATCCCGGAATGATGGATTGGGGCTTACAGTCTGAGTAGTCCCATAAGGGGATGTCATGGTCAATGCATACTCTAAGCCCACATGAGTCATGCTAGGTGTGAGAAACAAGAGGTAGTAGGGACCAGGGGATCACATTGCAAAAGGTGTGTCCGTGAGAAGTATAGTGGGGCTTATGCACGAGAGCAGCCCATTAAGTCTGGGCTAACTCTTAAGTGGACGCCCATGGCGATGGATTGGTGCTTACACTCTGATAAGGCCCATAAGGTCGGGGCTTAATCCGAGATGGATGTCCGGGGCGACAAATCTTAGTGGGAGAGGGAAAAGGGGTGCTCCTGTGCCCGTATCCTCTCTTGCAGTGCATGGGGGCTTCCTTCTGATGGCTATTTTACTATCTTCGGGGAACCCTCAATAAGTGGAGGGGTAGAAAGGGGATTCCTGAGCTCAGACTCCACATTACCGTGTGAATGTGAACCCATGAATACTTCCATAATCTGCTCAACTGTCAGGGAAACCTCTTCGCCTCTAGTTAACATGGGTATGTGAACTCAAAATAGTGTGCTGATGCGCCTAAAAGTAATGCCACACGAATTCAATGGCTCTGGTGGAGGCCTCGTCTCGGGGCTGATGAATCAGCCACTGAGGGAGTCACGGAGGACTTGGCTGGATCGGAAGGATTTTATCAGGCTCAGAAAATGGGAACACCAAAGTATTTGGTGAGCCACCGAGAGGTATGGGTGGTGGCGCCCTTCTTGTGGGGAAGAGCCACACGACTGGAGAAGCCATCTATGAACCATGGTGGTCTGCAGACTGATTTCCATCCCGCGAACCAGAGTGGTTCGCGGCTTCGGGTTCAATCTGTGAACCAGGGTGGTTCGCAGAGGGTTCCAGGTGGGCAACGGCGGCGAAGGGCGATGCCGGTCAGAGGCTCGTCGGTTGGTTCTTCGCCCGCATAGGAGAGTGCTACGTGGTGTGACGGATGGGAAAAGAGGTATAAACTCCTTGGTCCATGGGAATGTTATCCATGGAGGGGGTATGGTTTTCAATACTCCTTGTTTTTGTATTTTTAGGTTTGTGGTTGACCAAGTCATTATATGTTTTCCAATTCCTTGTTAATTCGTATACCTGCTGTGGTTCACGGAAGAGAATTTCGCTGTTTGCGAAATCCGAAGCCTTCCTTCAACCGATCTCCTTCCGAATCTCCAATCCCTCTGAATCTGATTCCAGTTCTCCGACACCTTTTTCTTTCCCACTTAGTATCATTTTATAGAGTAGGGAATGGGATGTATCATTGGACACATGGTACCTTTTGTGGAGGCCCATAACCAAATACCCGGTTTACAGCTGACTTGGTCAATCCACGATTTGCGGTGGGTATTGAACGCTTCACCCCCCATTACGTGAATTGAATTCATGGAGTGCTCCGCGGCTGGGGTGGGTTCCACCTCTATTCTGCGAACGACAGCAGGTGTGGCTTGAACTGGTCGACGTGGTCCTTGGTTGGGACTGTTCATGACGGTGAACCGGACTGGTGCCCATCCTACCTTGCGACCTCGGAGGCTCTCCGCCTCCATTTCGCGAACGACAATGGTTCGCGGAGAGGGCGCTTCGTGGGGCCTGGCCAGGTTGGATTTCCATGGGACCGGTCTACGGACTGGTCCTATTTGTGTCCCTTATTTGAATATTTTCCAAATTTCTTTGGGGGATTTGGATAGAATCTACTTTGTTGATTTTTTTTTCAGGACCCTACAAATTCCCCCCATCGGAATGGGGTCCGATCAGAACGAAGAAGAGGCCATTCTGATGAAAAGTGGCCCTGAAATTGAGATGGTTTGCAGTAGAGAGGTGGACCCAGTAGGGGACCATGCCTATAAATACGGGGAGCCCTTCATTTGTCTTTTACCGAATTCCTCATGAAACCAGAGTTCCTTCGCCTCCGCGTGTTTTCTCCTTCGCGAAGTGCCTTGTCCGCGAAACGGTAGTGACCTCCGCAAACCATTCCTTCTTTGTGGTCGCCTTCACCCACAGACCAACTTGTCAACTGCAAACCATTACTCTTAATTAATTAAAAAGTAGGAGATGATGGGCTACGAAGGAACTTGCTTCATAGTTTCGATGCTCCGTGGACCAAAATATCTTGAACTTTAGAAGTGTTCGAGTCTCCCGAACCTAATCACTTAATCTCGGGATTGAAAATCCGCGGAGTGACTTTGTTTGCGGTTTCCTGGCCAACGCTCTGTGGGCCAGGGTTTTGTGGACTGATTTCATGAAGGCCTGCTTCGTGGGATGATGTCATCATGAACCATCCTCTGAGGCCTCCTTGCGGTCTTTGCTTATGAAGGCACCTTAGACATATGTCCGTTTATTTTTGTCCAGATTTTTATTCTGGACTAACCAATTATTGGCTCTCATTGTACAGGGAGAAAATATTGTCCCCCCTCATTCTGAATCGAGGCTTGCTGCAGAGCCACTCCCAATTGGCTCAAAGAGATGTTCATCTATGATTCATAGAGCTGGGGGCGTCAAAGAAGACCCTGGTCGGTCCATTATTCCTGATGACAGTGTATTGAAGAACATGCTCTCTCTTGAGCTTATGAGATATCCACTATCAAATCAGCTCCTGCTCTATGGCTTCGGTCTTCAAGATGACGTCCCCATCCCCCCTACATTTTCCAGTCTCCCTTCTCCTTTCCTGGAAGCATCGTCAAAATGCATTTAGGAAATCCTTACCCAATCCGCGGAGATAATCTCTAATTCTGGTCCAAAAAACACATTTATTATGAGGGGCTCTGTTTGGACCCAAAGCGATCGGTGCACTCAAGACGTTTCTCAAAATGTTATCTTTATAGACTACCCTTCTATTATCTACCTTGCTCGAAGGGATCCTGATAGAGGGTGGGTTCCCATGTGGGATCTTCGGTCCGGCGGGCTCTTCTCAAATGATTGGGAATGGGCTTTTGGTTATATCATCATTGTCGGGAGTCTCTTGTATCACTGGAAGCAGTCAATCTATACTCCGCAGTGTGGGCTTCCAAATTCGTTGTTTACCCACCATCTCTGATCCTGCATAACCTATTCAACCGCTAGTGTTAATGTACAAATAATTTTCACCTTGCCCATGGCGAATTCGATAGTAGTCTGTGTGACATCTACCAGATAGGAGGACTGCCGATTGCTGGCGAGATGTATGACGAATTTTTGACCACTGCCGATGCATGGGACAACGTCAAACAAGTGACTTTGATAGAAAGGGATCTTCTAGTCATGGTGGAGCAGTCACTGGGTCAGGCCTTGCATGCCCGCTGTCTTATTCCCTATGGTACCTGGAAAGGGTTATTTCTGAACACTACTGGTCATTTACTGATGATCAAGTGCCCCAGGAAACATCCTTCTCAGCAGTCACAAACATCCCCAGGTTCATAGTGGATGGTTCTGGAGGCAAGCGATTACCTTTCATGGGGTTACGAGGTGCGCCCTGGTGTGTCGCCTATGCTACGGTTGGCCGGTATATTTTCTATGTTCTTGAGTGGATGGGTATTTCCTTCCTGGGATGTTAACCCAGGTGTCCGGGCCGGGACTTTGATGATGGCGGATGAGTTAGCAAATGGCCACTTGGTGAATTTAGTTATTCCCACTTTGGCCCGTATATACGAGTTACTGAGCCACATACAGCTGTCCGGGTCACCCTACTGTCTAATCGGGCCATTTCAATTTTTGTACGGCTGTGTGGCAGATCATTGTCCCTGTTATGAATATTGTCACAACACGGCCATCCTGCTCCGTACCTTTCGGCCTACCCTACTGGATATAGCCGGAGTTCGCTTGAAGTCCCTCAACTCTAGGGAATTCCTAGAGATTCTGAGCAACTTCTCCCAGTTCATCTTCACTCCCTACCCCACCCCTTATAGTGTCTTAGTTGAAAACCGCCTCGGGAGCCTGGAGGAGTGCTCTTACATGATCTCTTGGTGGGACGGGTTTCGGTCCGTATGGATCAACGAGGTATCTTTGTGCGAGCTGTATATCCCATATCGTTTTTCTCGTCAGTTTGGGTACATGACAGTCTAAGCTTCCCTTCCCCATCCTTGAGCTCAAGGACTGCACCCGACCATACTTCGTCAATGGTGGCTGATGCTAATGCGGGAGGGATCTGACAAAAGCATTCCCCTGCCTGATACGGGGGCTTCTTCCGGACTTTCCATAGAGTATGAAAAAAATGGGTAAAATACTATCCTGATGGGATCCTAGGGAAGGCTGTCCAGCAAGTTCCCAAATCAAGAGGTATGGTTGCCGCTACATCCACCACACCTTCCTCATCATCTTTAATGGAGGATCGTCTAATGGCTCGTCGATCAAAGCGACTCAGAGAACTTTCCACTCCCAGCCCAGCGGTGGCCGTAGTTCAGACAAATTCATCTTTCTTTTGCATGGATTAGGGTGACCCTATGGTTTCGGGTCCCAGCGAGACCACCGCTATAGAGACCCATACTTTACATACAATGTTAGTACTTCAAAATTAAAGTACACATATTAAAACAAATAACAAAACCACGAAAGGACCGTATAGGTATAGTGTCTTTAGAAACCGGTAAACATAAACAACTGCTTCATAAAGCATATACAGTGTCTCCCATTTATTTCATCATATCTATAGTCCCTTTTTGGCATATATTACTTAATACCCTTCTTCCTGACCTGGGGAAAGAAAACATACAAAAGGGTGAGCTCAAATGCTCTGTAAGGGTAAACAAAAGAAATATCAATCACATCATATTCATAAGAACATAACATTTTGGAAATCTTAACCTCCAAAAGAGATCATAATTTCATAACATGGGATAAATAATAGTAGTGAAATGTAATCCCAATAATCATAACTTAAAACATGAAACTTTTTGGCATACACACATAATCATAGAGAATCATTTCTTAGTAGTAAAGACTCATTTCCATGACAATTTTAGCGGACAAAGTCCATTTTTGAACCGAGTTCACTCCTCGTTTCAGTCCTCTTTCACTGAACCGGTTTAACCTGCCATTCCAGCCATGTCTATCTCATGACATATAAATCTTTACCCAATGCATTGGAGGGAGATATAGGTCCCACCCATCTCATAATGGCACCATTCTTATGTGTTCCACAAAATCATAAATCATACATCATTGCATAACCCATGTAATAAAAATGGGATTCTTAAACATCATGACATCATAAAACAATTCATATAAGATAAATGAATTCATACAAATAATTCCATCACAACATAATCAAATCAATGTAATAATAGGGATAGAAACAAAACCCTATATTATCTTATATGGAAAATAATTTTGATAAAAAACTTGAACTTCATTCTTGAGGAAAATATCCTTTCTACTTCAAAAACATTTTCCTTTCTTAACATTTCATTAAATTTTAAACTAAAAGAAGATGATTAAAAAAATGAAAACTTGTAAAGGAATATTCTTGGAAATAATGTTTTAAAAATCCATTCATTCCATAAACATTAAAAAAACATTCTTTTCGTACTTTTTTCGGAGAAGTCAAAAAGTACCTCATATGAAAAACGACAAAAGATTTCTTTCATATCTTTTACTAAAACTCACCGAAGGGTAAAATTGGATTTGAACAATTGTAGGTGGATGGAAATAAAATTACATATTGAGGAAACATGGATGTTGATGATAAAATAAACCCCAGTAAATACCAAAGTATAAACAATCTCAGATAAAAATGATATTGTGATATTTTCTCTTACCTCAGGTCCGATTTGCTTCGTAAGTGTCTGAACCTCTTGTATAATGATTTAAATAATGTTATTTACTTATTCCAGAATCATACATATTGTTATGATATCATATATGGTCATATTCTTAGCTTCTTATTAGTAATATTTCATTACTACTTGTTATTCGGGTGTTTATTACTTTTTGTTCTTATACGTGTTTTGTTGAATAAATTCATATTCTTCTCTTTAGGTTATAGATACCACATTTAAATAATGGTATTAGTGTAATATATATCATATTAATTCATTCAATTCATTTATATAATAATTATTCACTGAAGATCATGTATAACGAATCGCATCACATCGTGGAGACGGTATTCCGTACGTACGCACGAGTGATGATATCGTTCCCATGATCATGGAATTGTATTGGAGTGTATGTATACTATTTCAAAATCAATAACACTTTACAATAATCACATATAGTTATTATTTAAACCATTATACCTATCCAAGTAAGGTGGTGGTGGAAAATAGATTACACCACGGTGTGGAGACGGTATTCCGTACGTACGCACGCGCGGTGATTTCATTTTCTGTAGGTTAGATAGATGGTGAAATAGGGTTGTTTTATAGTTATAATAACATATCAGTATATGAGTGATACTGATGTTATTAATTCATAGTAAAACAACTAAATAAGAAGAAGTGGAAGAATAAATAAAGTAGAATGAATCAGTAACAGACATTCCCTCTTCTTTGAAGCGCCTCTTTGAGACCTCCTCTTAGGGCACTAAAATTGGTCTTTGAAGAAGACCAGACCCTCTAAGATGTTTCTAGAGAAGTGGGGAAGTAAAATGGGCCGGGATTGGCCGAGATTTAAGGCTCAAATTGGTGTGAAAATGAGAGGTAGGATGTGCCCTTTTATAAGGGAGGAGAGAGGCACCTTTGGAAATATAAGAAATATTAGTTTATATTAAATCCAAACCCCACTTAAAAACTTAAAAAATGACTCATATCTGATTATTAGATGAGATAGGGTTGTAATCTCATCATCCGTTAAAATTTAGACATGTTAGGAATTTATTTTAAACATTATCAACTTGATTTATCCTTATTTATCAATTTAATTTTATTTGTGATAATAATATTCTAAATTTTAAATTATTATAAATAATTACATATGTGTTTTGAATTTTCCATAATTTGACACTTTATGACATTTTAGACCATATAAATTTTAATTTATTATTTTTAATTTTTTTTTGATTTTTAAACAATTTTATAATATGATATTTTTATAAAATAACAATATTGTCAATTTTGACACTATTTATTTATTTGAATTTAAATAAAATATATACAGAAGATATGTTCGAACTAAAATCTTTAATAGATTCATAAAATTTCATATGTGTCTAGAAAATTAGTGGAGAACATTAAATAGTACATATAATATTTATTTTAATATTTTTAAAACCATTTATTTGATATTTTAATTAATAAAATAATTTCAACATCACTATTGTGTCATAATTAATGATACTTATTTAATCCCTAAAAATTCTAAATAAATTCCTATGATTTAGATAAATGTATTAGATTTCTGGAGACTATTCATATTCGAAGATTCATTATGTTTATCAGTAAATTAAAATTATTATACTTATAAGATTTAAGAAAGTGACATGTTGTCACATTCTTTGGTTTTAATAATAATTAAATTATTTTCATGGACAAAAGTCCATTAAATGAATCTAATCCGACCTTTAGGTGATATGGGTCGACGTTTAGTCATCCAATAGGATTTTGGCAGGTGTTAGGGTAATTTTATAATATTATATTTACCATTAATTACCCGATTTACCTTTAACTATGGTAAATAAAATTTACCGTAGTTACTATTCATAATGCCCAAAAATAAAAAGTAGCCTATTAACATAATTTGGACCCACTGATTCCAAATATGGAATCCATTTTTCAGAATTCAAAACATATAAGTTGAAGTAATTAATTTAAAATAAATCCCGTTGTTAAGAAAACGAGTTTTAGAAGTTAAAACATTGCCAAAGATTGAAATGTTTTTACCTATGAATTCAATGTGAAATTAATTATAATGACATAAATTATATTAAATGGTAAAAATATATTCTATTTATAATTTAAAACCATTCAATATTATAATTTTACCATATAAATTATCTCAATGAAAAAAGTTGTTTTTAATTAAAAATTAGCGTATTTTTACTATTCATCAAAATATGAAAGTTATCAGAAAAATATCAAAAATTTATCCAAAGTAAATTATTATATCCTGATTCAAAAGAAGAATTTTATTTTACCAAATTGAACTTATAAACATGCCAAAAACTTGATTTAATGTTGGTGCGCCATCAAAAGGCGGCAAAACAACATTTTTTGAAAAATAATTATTTTACCCAAAAAATTTATTTAGTTCTATTACCATGTTCTAGAAAATGTGTAAGATGAATAATAAGGTTATAAAATTCAAAATGTAGTTAATACTATTCATAACGGCTAGACCATAATAATATATCGTAGTTTAGTGATACCCGGTATTGCGTACGACGCAAGCTATCAAGGAACGTCGTGATTGCGTCTAATGCAAGCCAAGTACGTATTGTGTGCTGTGAAAGATTCCTTTGGTGTTGCGTATAACATAAGACATAAAAAAATTCTCATAAAATATCAGGGTGTTACATTCTACCCCCCTTAAAATAAATTTCGCCCTCGAAATTTGTCACTTCATTACAAACAGATGAGGATACATCTCCCTCATCATATCCTCAAGTTCCCATGTAGCTTCTTCTAATTGATGGTTCCTCCCTAAAACATTCACCAAGCAAGTGGTCTTGTTCCGTATGACTTTTTCGCTACGATCCAGAATCTCTATCAGCTATTCTTCATAAGAAAGATCTTGCTCCAGCGGTACAACTTCTGAGCTGAGTACATGTGAATGATCAGGTATGTACATTCTCAGGAGAGATACACGGAACACATCGTGAACTTGAGAGAGACTCGGTGGAAGCTCCAATCGATAAGCTACCTTCCCAACACGATCCATAATTTCAAAAGGACTGATATATCGAGGGCACAACTTTCCCTTCTTTCCAAATCTCATGACCCTCTTCCAGGGAGATATTCGTAAGAACACTTTATCACCCACTTCAAACTCTAGGTCTTTTCTTCAGTTGTCGGCATAACTTTTCTATCGACTCTGAGCTGCTCTTATGTGTTGTTTAATAGATCTGACCTTTTTTGCCATTTCGTCAACGAGATCATGTCCTAATAGCTTTCATTCCCCAACTTCATCCCAGCAAGTTGGAGTCCTACATTTATTTCCATAGAGATCTTCATAAGGAGCCATCTAAATACTGGAGTGAAAGATATTATTATAAGAAAAATCCACCAAAGGTAGGTGTTGATCCCAACCACCTTTCAAATCTATAGAGAAAGCTCTCAACATATCTTCTAGAGTTTGAATTGTCCTCTCAGACTGACCATCTGTCTGAGGTTGATAAGCAGTGCTGAAACTCAACTCTGTATCCAGAGTATGCTGAAGAATTCTCCAGAACATTGAGGTCAACCTCGGATCCCGATCAGATATAATAGAAAGTGGTACTCCATGCAATCTTACCACTTATTTTACTTATATCCGGGCAAGCTGATCTAGAGATAAATCCTCTCTAATTACAATGAAGTGTGCAGACTTTGTAAGAAGATCAACTATGACCCAGATAGCATTATTGCCTTTGGATTTTTTAGGAAGTCTGGCGACAAAGTTCATAGTGATGTTTTCCCATTTCCATTCAGGTATGGGTAATGGTTGTAACATCCCCTTAGAATTCTGTCTCTCAGCTTTAACTTGCTGACAAACCAAGCATCAGGAGACATATTCAGCAACATCTCTTTTCATGCCATCCCACCAGAAGTACTCTTTCAGATCCCTATACATCTTCATGCTTCCCAGATGAATAGAGAATGAAGAACTATGAGCCTCATCCAGCAGCTCCTTCTTTAATTATGGGATGGGATGAACACAAACCCGATTCATGAACATTATTATCCCATCACAATCAAGGTTGAATTCAGGAACATTTCTCACCTACTTTTGTAACTTGACATCTTCTTTCTGCGCCTCTTTAATCTTCACATGTATAGATGGTTGAACATTCATTTGAGAAAGATACAATTTTCCCCCTTCCATTATAATTCCAAGATCCATCCTTTGAAAATCCATAAATATTGGATCTTTTGTGATCCTCATCATGGATAAGCTAGCATGGTCTTGTCGACTTAATGCATCTGCCACCTTGTTTGCTTTCCTAGGGTGGTAATGAATTGAGCAGTCGTAATCCTTAATCAGCTCCAACCATCATCTTTGGCACATATTCAGATCCTTTTGTGTGAAAATATACTTTAAACATTTATGATCAGTATAAATATCACACCTTTCACCATAAAGGTAATGCCTCCAAACCTTTAATTCAAAGATTACCACAGCTAACTCCAAATCATGAGTTGGGTAATTTTGCTCATGGATTTTCAACTGTCGTGAGGCATAAGCTATCACCATATCATTTTTCATGAGAACACATCCCAGTCCCTTCTTGGATACATCAATGTAGATCACAAACCTTTCTCTACTACAAGGTAGTGTGAGCACAGGTGCGCTGGCTAACCTTTTTTTTAGCTCTTTGAAATTTTCTTCACATTCCTCCATCCAAACAAACATAACTCCTTTTCGAGTCAACTGGGTTAGTGGGTTAGATAACCTTGAAAAATCATTCACAAAACGTCAGTAATATCCAGGCAAACCAAGAAAACTTTAGATCTCAGTTACTTTTGTTGGTCTCAACCATCTTTCGATAACCTCTATTTTTACTGGATCCACAGATATCCCCTCTTTTGAGATTATGTGTCCCAAAAATGAAACTTTTTGAAGCCAAAATTCACACTTGGTAAATTTGGCATAAAGCTTCTCCTTTCTCAGGGTCTTCAATATAATTCTCAAGTGATCTTCATGTTTTCCTTTCTCTTTGAATAGGCAAGAATATCGTCTATAAAGACTACCACAAACTGATCAAGATAGTCTCTAAAGACTCTATTTATCATATCCATGAAGATAATAGGGGAATTAGTAAGACAAAATGGAATCACTATAAATTCATAGTGTCCATACATTGAACGGAAAGCCATATTTTGTATATCCTCCCTTTTGACCCTTAATTGATGATATCCTGAACGAAGATCAATCTTGGAAAATTATTGAGCTCGGCATAGTTGGTCAAATAGGTCATCAATGCACGGGAGAGGAAATTTGTTCCAGGTAGTGATCTTGTTAAGTTCTCGATAATCAATGCAGAGTCTCATTGATCCATCTTTCTTCTTAACAAACAGAACAGGTGCTCCCCAAGGTGACACACTAGGGCGTATGAATCCTTTATCAAGATTCTCTTGGAGTTTCTTCTTCAATTCTTGCAACTCAATTGGGGCCATTATATAAGGTGTCTTTGAAATAGTCAAAACACCTGGTACGAGTTCTATTGAAAACTCAACTTCACGATTTGGTGGAAGACCCGACAATTCCTCTGGAAAGACATCATCAAACTCCCGTACAATGGGTGTATTATTAATCGTGAGTTTCTCTCCAACCATTTGAGATAAATATCCTTCATTTAGTGGAATCAAGGTCCATAAGATGGATGAAATTTCCACTGGAAGGTTATGTTCATCCTAGCATCGATAGACGATCATAGATTGATCTAGAATATGAAATGTGACTTCCCTTATTTGGAAATTGATACGATCTCTATATAAATAAATCCAATACATGCCAATAATCACATCAAATTCCACTATAGGAAGGATCACAAGATTTTCAGGAAGCACATTCCCATAAACTTCTATCGGAGATTAATTGTAAACATTTGATGCGACTGTTGTGCCATTAGGAGTTGTCACAGATAACTCAACATCTATTTGTTGAGGTAATACGTTGATACCCATAGAAAATTCTTTAGAAATAAAAGAGTGGGTGGATCCAAAATCAAATAAAACATTTGCTACTTTAGAGTGGATGGTAAGTATACCTCTCCCCACTTCATTGTCATACTCCACATCGCCGAAAGTAATTCCATGTGACTTTCCTTTGTCTTTGGCCTTGAGATTTTGTTGACGTCGATCATCATCATCAACCCTTGGATTTGGGCATTGATTGGCATAATGCCCCATCTCCTTGTACTTGAAACATTGAACTGTAGTAGGTTCATTCTGTGTATCCCTTCCTTTTTTTGCATCATTAGACATCTTCTTCCCATTATTTCGACATTCAATTACCCGATGACCTTCTTTTCCAAACTTATAACATTTTCTTGTCCCCTTAAGACAATTTCCTCTATGTTTCTTTCCAAACATTGACCATAAGGGAAAACTCATCTTCTTTTCAGTGTGGTCTTTAGATTTTCCTTTGAATTCCATTTTCCCGTTCTTATCAAACCCATGTGACTGATGGGTTCCACCAATCTCCATCTAAACCTTGAGAGCTCATCGAAAAATTTCCTTGTAGCTATTGAAGTCCCTTATGGCTAAGGCCCTTCGAAGACATGGTTTTAAGCCACTAAACAATTGATCGATCTTACTCTCAGGTTGGATAATAATTCTGGAAGCATACCTTGCATGTCTTGTAAAATTTTCTTTGTTGGAACCAACAAATTCATCATCCTTTTGCTTCAGTTCAAGAAACTCCTTCTCCATCATTGTTCGAAGAATACGAGGGAAATACTTATTGAAAAATAAGTTCTCAAACTCATCCCATTCCATGGACTCAATTTCATCCCTTTTCCTCATATTCTTAATAAGATTCCACCATTGATCAACATCACCTTCCAAACGATACACTGTTAAGATTAATTTATCATGTTCAGAACATTGAAGAACTGAAAATATATTTTCAGTGGTAATGATCCATTGTTCAACAACTAATGGATCAGAAGACCTGCTAAATGAAGGTGGACGCTGCCTCATGAAGTATTCGACAGAATGTTGCTCCTTCCTTTACTCATTTGGAAGTCCAGCATGATTCATAGCTTGAGAAAGTTGTGTGAGCATGGCTACAAGATTTTGTATTCCAACTCCCATAAAGTTTGGTTCCTCAGGGGGACAATCATTACATTACCCATCGCATTCCGCATTATCACGGTTTCTTCGGGTTCCAACAATTGACTAAAACCGAGAAGAATAGTGTGAGCAACACTAATTATAATAGGAAAACCGCATAATCAAGAATAAGATTTCACACTTAAGGTCTTATCATAGGTTTTTCATGTCCATTTCTAAAACACTAAGATTGTGTTCTATTCTTAGACTTATCCTTAGGGTTCTTACTAAGGCTTTCACATCCTAGTTTCCAAAGGTTGACTATACCTTTCCCTTGATACCAACTATAGCGACCCATACTTTACATACAATGTCAGTACTTCAAAATTGAAGTACACTTATTACAACATATAACAAAACCACAAAAGGACCGTATAGGTATAGTTTCTTTAGAAATCGGGAAACATAAACAACTGGTTCATAAAGAATCTACACTGTCTCCCATTTATTTCATCATATCTATAGTCCCTTTTTGGAATATCTTAATTAATACCCTTCTTCCTGACCTAGGGAAAGAAAACATACAAAAGGGTGAGCTCAAACGCTCAGTAATGGTAAACAAAAGAAATATCAATCACATCATATTCATATGAACATAACATTTTGGAAATCTTAACCTGGAAAAGAGATCACAATTTCATAACATGGGATAAATCATAGTAGTGAAATGTAATCCCAATAATCATAACATAAAACATGAAACTTTGTGGCATACACACATAATCATAGAGAATCATTTCTTAGTAGTCAAGACTCATTTCCAAGAATATCTTAGTGGACAAATTCCATTTCTGAACCGAGTTCAATCCTCGTTTCAGTCTTGTTTCACTGAACCGGTTTAACCTGCCGTTCCAGCCATATTTATCTCATGAGATATAAATCATTACCCAATGCATTGGAGGGATATATAGGTCCCACCCATCTCATAATGATACCATTCTTATGTGTTCTGCAAAATCATAAATCATGCATAATTTCATAACCCATGTAATAAAAATGAGATTCTTAAACATCATGACATCATAAAACAATTCATATAAGATAAAGGAATTCATAAAAATAATTCCATCATAACATAATAAAATCAATGTAATAATAGGGATAGAAACAGAACCCTATATTATATTAGATGGAAAATAATTTTGATAATACCCTTGAACTCCATTCTTGAGGAAAATATCCTTTATACGTCAAAAACAATTTCCTTTCTTAACATGTCATACAATTTTAAACTAAAAGAAGTTGATTAAAAATAAACATGAAAACATATAATGGAAGCTTCTTGGAAATAATGTTTTAAAAATCCATTCATGCCGTATAAGTTAAAAAAACATTCTTCTCATACTTTTTTCGGAAAAGTCAAAAAGTACCTCATACGAAAAATGACAAAAGATTCCTTTAATATCTTTTAATAAAACTCACTGAAGGGTAATATTGGATTTAAAAAATTATAGGTGGATGGAAATAATATTACATATTGAGGAAAAATGGATGTGGATGATAAAATACACCCCAGTAAATACCAAAGTATAAACAATCTCAGATAAAAATGAGATTATGATATTTTCCCTTACCTTAGGTCCGATTTGCTTCGTATGTGTCCAAACCTCCTGTATAATTATTTAAATAATGTTATTGACAAATTCCAGAATCATACTTATTTTTATATTATCATATATGGTCATATTCTTAGCTTCTTATTAGTAATATTTCATTACTACTTGTTATTCGGGTGTTTATTACTTTTTGTTCTTATGCGTGTTTTGTCGAACAAATTCTTATTCTTCTCTTTCGGTTATAGATACCTCATTTACATAATGGTATTAGTGTAATATATATCATATTAATTCATTAAATTCAATTATATAATCATTATGCAATTAAGATCATATAGAACGAATCGCATCACATCATGGAGATGGTATTCCGTACGTACGCACGAGCGATGATATCGTTTCCATGATCATGGAATTGTATTGGAGTGTATGTATACTATTTCAGAATCAATACCAATTTACAATAATCACATATAGTTACTATTTACACCATTATACCCATCCAAGTAAGGTGGTGGTGGAAAATAGATTACACCACGGCGTGGAGACGGTATTCTGTACGTACGCACACGCGGTGATTTCATTTTCCGTATGATGGATAGATGGTAAAATAGGGATGTTTCATACTTATAATAACATATAAGTATATGAGTTATACTGATGTTATTAATTCATAATGAAACAAATAATGAAGAAGAAGTGGAAGAAGAAATAAAGTTGAAAGAATCGGTAACGGACATTACCTCTTCTTTGAATCTCCTCTTTGAGACCTCCTCTTAGGGAACTACAGTTGGTCTTTGAAGAATACCAGGACCTCTAGGATGTTTCTAGGGAATTGGGGAAGTGAAATGGGCAGTGATTGGACGATCTTGAAGGCTCAAATTGGTGTGAGGATGAGAGGGAGGAGGTTCCCTTCTATAAGGGAGGAGAGGGACACCTTTGAAAATATAAGAAATATTAGTTTATATTAAATCGAAAACCCACTTAAAGACTTAAAAAATGACTCATATTTGAAGATTATATGATATAGGGTTGTAATCTCATCAGCCAATAAAATTTAGACATTTTAGGAATTTATTTTAAATATTATCAACTTGATATATCCTTAATTATCAATTTAATTTTATTTGTGGTAATAATATTCTAAATTTTAAATTATTATAAATAATTACATATGTGTTTTTAATTTTCCATAATTTGAAACTTTATGACATTGTAGACCATATAAATTTTAATTTATAATTTTTAAATATTTTTGTGATTTTTAAACAATTTTATCATATGTTATTTTTGTAAAATAACAATATTTTCAATTTTGACACTATTAATTTATTTGAATTTAAATAAAATATATACAGAAAATATGTTCGAACTAAAAGCTTTAATAGATTCATAAAATGTAATATGTATCTATAAAATTAGTGGAGAACATTAAATAGTTCATATAATATTTATTTTAATATTTTTAAAACCATTTATTAGATATTTTAATTAATAAAATAATTTCAACATCCGTATTGTGTCATAATTAATGATAATTATTTAATGCCTAATAATTATAAATAAATTCCAATGATGTAGATAATTGTATTAGATTTCTGGATACTATTAATTTTCGACGTTTCTTTAAGTTTATCACTAAATTAAAATTATTATACTTATAAGATTTAAGAAAGTGACATGTTGTCACATTCTTTGGTTTTAATAATAATTAAATTATTTTCATGGACAAAAGTCCATTAAATTAATTTAATCCGACCGTTAGGTGATATGGGTCTACTTTTAGTTATCCAATAGGATTGTGGTAGGTGTTAGGGTAATTTTATAATCTTATATTTACCCTTAATTACCAGATTTACCTTTAACTATGGTAAATAAAATTTACCGTAGTTACAATTCATAATGCCCAAAAATAAAAAGTAACCTATTAAAATAATTTGGACCCACTAATTCCGAATATGGAATCCAATTTTCAAAATTCAAAACATATAAGTTGTAGTAATTAATTTAAAATAAATCCTGTTGTTATGAAAACGGGTTTTAGAAGTTAAAACTTTGCCAAAGATTGAAATGTTTTTACCTATGAATTCAATGTGAAATTAATGATAATGACATACATTATATTAAATTGTAAAAATATATTCTATTTATAATTTTAAACCATTTAATATTATAATTTAACCATATAAATTATCTCAATGAAAAAAGTTGTTTTTAATTAAAAATTAGCGTATTTTTACTTTTCATCAAAATATGAAAGTTATCAGAAAAATATCAAAATTTTATCCAAAGTAAATTTTTATATCCTGATTCAAAAGAAGAATTTTATTTTTCCAAATTGAACTTATAAACATGTCAAAAACAAGATTTAATGTGGGTGCACCATCAAAAGGCGGCAAAACTGCATTTTTTTAAAAATACTTATTTTACCCGAAAAATTTATTTTGTTCTCTTACCATGTTCTAGAAAATGTGTCAGATGAATAATAATGTTATAAAATTTAAAATTTAGTTAATACTATTCACAACGGCTAGTCCATAATAATATATCGTTGTTTAGTGAAACCCGATATTGCGTACGACGCAAGCTATCGAGGAAGGTCGTGATTGCGTGTAATGAAAACGATGTCTGTATTGTGTGCTGTGAAAGATTCCTTTGGTGTTGCGTATAACATAAGACATAAAAAAATTCTCATAAAATCTCAGGGTGTTTCAACCCCGAATGTCCAGCAAGTCGATTATGGGCTTATCAACTTGGTCCCCATGCCTGAACCGTGGTTAAAGGCTCCAGACATTCCAGCTTTGGAGTCATATTCTAGTGAGCACACGTCTGTGCGGGCTGCCATGTCAGACTTCGTTCCCATGTCATCTAGTGAGGATACCAAATATCCTCATACAATGGCGGACCATCATGAAGTGAGAAGGTGGGCCTGACCCCGAATCTATGAAATCATCACTGAAACCCCTCTAGCCGAAATGGAATCTAAAACTGAAGCTCTTCGTCAGCTCTTCCTGGGTTTGGGGACAGGTGGCTTTGACTATCAACAGTTCCATTCTCTTGCTTTACAAGTTTTCATGGCCCGTGAGGAAGTTGTCACTAATGAATGCAAGATTTCTTGCTTTGATAACACTCATTGGGGGGCCCAAAACCTGGAGGAAACCAAAACAAAGATCCATCAACTGATAGCACGGGAGGCGATCTCTCGAGATCAAGTGGCCATCCTATCCACCGAGTTGCATGAATGAGAAGAACGGGTTGCGATGCTGAGGGATCAGCTATCGTCTATGACTGGTCATCTTGAAGCTACCAAAAAAGGGATCAATGACATCCAAACCACAGTGGAGCGTATCCGTGAGTTTGAAACCGAGGAGAAGGTAGTGTTGGAATAGTCCTGCAATGACCTTCGCCACGCGGTCACTGATCTGGTGGGGAGAGCGAGTCAGGCTCTTTTGTAACTATTAGAGCCACTTTTGTATCCCCTATTTTACATACCTCTTTTTTTGTGAGGGAAAGACCCCAGCATGTGGACGTCCTCCCCTTTTTTTGTTCGAACGAAACACAGTCTCTATTAATCACTTGTTTCTATGAAATTTGATTGTTACTCAGAACAATGGTCGTGTAAATAACCATTCACCAAATCAGAATTAATCATAACCCCAGAAAAAAACTCTAACTTTTTCCTAGACCATGGGGTCCAGCGAGCATAGTCTGACTATTTATAGGGTTTTGTAGCAAAACCCCACAAAATTTATGTCTCTTCTTTTAATACACTAATTTTTCATGGGCTCTTTTAGTGTGGACCGAGCAGGTATAACCCGGATTTTTCTTAGGTCGCCCTTTTCAGGTTTTCGGCCTAACAGGATTTGTGCCTCTTTCTTTTGTGAGCTGTTTAAAGTCTCGCTGTCAAGACTATCATTACTGATGTTTTATCTCTAACAGATTTGACCAAATATGGTGGGGTGAAGGCCCCGATGGGGTTCAACTGATTAAAAGATGTCTCAATACTCTTCCGACACACGTGGGGGGAAACATGTGTAAATTTGAGCAGCATACATGGCATGTATCAAGGCATGGGAGTCGTGTTAGTGTACAGAGGTAGGAAGAGCATTGCCTAAGGAAAAAAATTCCTTTGGTAGACAGGCCAAGGGTGATCATTATGCAAAGCTGCTGAGGGCGTGGTATGCATAGTCATGAAAAGTTGTCCTTAAGTGAATAACTATCCATTTCTGATGGCCAGGGGACTTCATGGATTTGTGGTTCATGGAAACCACGATGGGTGGCTTGGAAAATTATGAAAACCACAAGGGGTGGATTAGAAGGGGAGTGTGACATCTGAAAGGGTTTTGGGCGCCTCCGTACTAATCAAGAGTGTAATCAGGAGACCACTTCCCTACACATTTAGTTAGAGTAAGGGATGGTTGAGGCTTGGAACAATTTAAATTCATGCGGTTGGGACATCATTTAAAATGGAATGACATCTCCTGGTTCTCAGTAATCTTGTCAAATAAGTTCCACCATATTCAAGCTGGGTTGTGAAGGAGGTTGGAAAACTGTGGCTCAGAGGTTTTCCTAATCCTGAGTTAGAAATTGGGGCTCAAAGGCCAAGAGGCGTACGGAGAGAAGCATCGTCTAAGGAAATCTTCTCTTTGATATACGATCCAGGGGCGATCAATATGCAGAGCCACTGAGGGCATAGTATGCATATTCAGTCAAAGGTGTCCTTAAGTTAATGATTGTATTCCCCCGATAGCCAATTAACTTCAAGGAAGTAGAGATTTGGGACCACCAGGGGTGGCTTATGAGAGTTCGTCTTTTTCTGAGCACAGAGTATGGTTCACGATGAGAAGGTACCTGGATATAGGGGAAACATCTAGACTAAACATCCCGTGTAATCTCTTCTCATGTGAGTGTGAGACGGTGACTTGTGCTGGTCTTACCCGTACACTGAAGGACAGAGAAAAGCCTCCATTCCTTACTGAACCCGTGGCAGGTTTGACCGTGCAGTTTATCGTCAGGTGTTTAGGAAATATTCCGTGCAGTTTAGCATCATGTAGTAAGGACTAGGGGAATTATTTAAAGGTTTTTGTGTAGTTTAACGTCATGCAGCAAGGACGAGGGGAATTTTCCTTTCCTTTTCCAACGCTATGCAGTTTAACGTCATTCATCAAGGATGATTGATCGTGCATTTTAACGTCATGCTGGGAGGACGTAGTTTAAAAGGCCACTCTTGATTTGAATGTTACTGGGTCAGAGTATCCTGGGATGTCCAAAACATGGAGGGGGGGTTGATGGTGTAAATCATGGTTCCGGGGCTTCTTGGACCAGGAGAGGTGATATGGGGGCTCTGAGGCTGATAAGCGTACAGAGCTAGGAAGAGCATCGCTTGTGGAAATCTTGACTTTGATGGATGATCCATGGGATATTATTATGAAGATCTGCTAAGGTCATGGAATTCATAGTCGTACAAAGGTGTCCACTGGTCGATGATTTTCAATTTCTGATGGCCATGAATGGTTATGAGGATCTGCAATTATTAGGGCCACGAAGTCTGTCATTTGGTAGGAGAATGTCTGGACATGTCGGGCATACTCGGCCATGTTTGCTGTTAATTCATAGAGAGATCCATGCGATGATTTATCATGCTCGTGGGGGATGCCTTTACTCCATGCAGTTTAAAGTCATACAGTAAGGATGAGATACACCTAGTTTAGCATTCATAGAGCTCGGACCATTGGGTGACTATTACTACAGTCACTCAAAGGCTAACTGAGTCAACATGTTCTGATATACTTGGAACAAGGTGGGGGATGATGGTTGTGAACTTCAAATTTGAGTTTTCCCGAATTATGAGGTGTGGTGTGGGGGCTCTAAGGCCGGTAGGCGTACGGAGCTTGGAAGAGTACCACCCGAGGAAATCTTGGCTTAGATGGATGAGCCAGGGGCTATCATTATGCAGATCCGCTGAGGGCATGGTATGCATAGTCGTACAAAGGTGTCCCCAGATCGATAAATTTCCACTTCTGATGGCCATGAATGATTAAGAAAATCCATGATTGGTCCCAGTTCATAGTTCAACAGGTGGGGATAATGGGGTCCGGGTATACAAGAAGAATCTCCACTACAATTGTCCGTTAAGTCAAAGTAGCCTAGTCCTGGATTGATGTTTGTCGATGTAGGTCGCTATGTGAACAACTAACAGACACCTAGGCTATCCAGAAAGGGATAATCTGGAAACACCGGGATGTGAAAAGGGGAATTAACTTATAAAAAACTTCGCCATAAACTTCTGGATCAGAAGGTATGGTTTGGGGGCTCTGATCCCGGTAAGCTTACGGAGATAGGAAGAGTGTCGCCTGTGGAAATATTGCCTTTGGTAGACGATCCAGGGGCTATCATTATGCAGAGCCGATAAGGGAATGGTATGCATAGTCATACAAAGGTTTCCATGGTTCAATGACTTTCCACTTCCGATGGCCATGAGTGGTTATGAAGATCCATAATTCTCCGGGTCATGGAGTCTTATGTATGGAGAGGATGCATCCAAATGCGTAAGGAGTATCTCCATATCGTATCGCCACGTTTCTTGGGTGGGTCGCGACGATGTCCTTGTAGTTTAGCGTCATAAGGTATGGATGAAGTCTGTGCAATTTATCATCATGCAGTAAGGACAACGATATACAACCCATGTTGGTATGGTCCATACATGGGGGAAGGGGCACTTTTAACATTATTGTCTATGCAGTTTAACGTCATGCGGCAAGGACAGAAAGTACACACCGTGCCGGTCTGGTTCGCACATGGGGGGAAAGGGCCCCTCTTTTTTTATTCAGGGGCTGGGCCTGGACTGGGGATCCTGGTGTCGCTACGTATCCTGCGAGGGCAGGAATCATGTCGTATGCAATTCTCTGGAATCTGTGTAGTTTAACGTCATGCGGTGAGGTCGAAGTCCATACAGTTTAACGTCATGTGGTTAGGACGAGCGATATTATTAGATTCCGTGCAGTTTAATGTCATGCAGTGAGTACGTGATACTCCTAGTTTAAGGTCATAGAGTTTGGACTGTTGGGTACTTGGTAGTTTAATGTCATGCAGATCTGACGATGAATACACCTCGTGCAGGTCTGGCCCATACATGGGGGTAGAGGGAATTTTTTCAATCTTGTTATACGTGAAGTTTAACGACGTGCGTTACGGATGAAGTCCATGTAGATTAACATCCTACGGTGAGGATGAACACCATGCAGTTTAATGTTATGCGGTGGGTAAGAACTCCATGAATTTTAACGTCATGCGGTGCGGACAATCTCTATGCAGTTTAACGTCATGCAGTGGGTAAGAACTCTATACAGTTTAAGGTCATGCGGTGAGGAAGAACTCCATGAACTTTAACGTCATGTAGTAAGGATGAACTTCATGTAGTTTAACGTCATGCAGTGAGGAAGAAATCCATGCAGTTTAACATCATGTGGTGACGAAGAACTCCATGCAGTTTAACGTCATGCGGTGAGGATGAACTCAATGCAGTTTAACGTCATGCAGTGATGATGAACTCCATGCAGTTTAACATCATGAGGTGAGGAGGAACTCCATGCAGTTTAACGTCATGCGATGGGGACGAACTCCATGCAGTATGACGTCATGCGGTGAGGACGAACTCCTTCTTGGTCTCTATGAATAATACTTCTTCAGGAATCTCGCATTGGTAGGAGCCATGGTAAATTTCCCGTCCATGGAGATTAGGGCATATACTCCGTTGGAGTAGACCTTCTGTACAACATATGGTCCCTCCCACTTGGGATCTAGCTTTGGAGGTTTCTTTCCCGGTATCATTGGGCTCCGGAGGACCAACACTATTTCTATTTCCAAGAAAGACCGGAGGTGAACCTTTTTGTTGATGGCTCGTGCAATCCGATTCTGGTACACCTCCATGTGGTGCAGAGTGTGCAGATGCTTCTCGTCTAGCTGTTCCAATTCCCGAAACCTCTATTCTGACGGCTTTTAATCGGATAATTGATCACAGATGGAAACACATAGTGAGGGAAGTTGGAGTTCAATGGGCAGGACCGCCTCTGTGCCATACACCAATGAGTACGTGGTTGACTGAGTAGCGGTGCAGATTGTGGTTAGATAACCCACAATACCTGGAGGAGCTTATATAGAAATGACTTCTTGTCTTTGTCCACCGTTTTCTGGAGGATGTTGGACAGGTTCTTGTAGAAAGCTTCTATCTGTCTGTTGGCCACTGCATGGTAGCGGGATGAGTGGTTAGCCTTGATACCATACTCGTGGTATAGATTTTCCAAATTAGTAGAGCTGAAATTGGTGTTGTTGTCTGTCAGTATGGTATGAGGGACACCAAATCTACTGATGATATTGGTCTTCATGAATTTGTCAATATTTCTTGCCCCGACTTCCTTGAGGGGTATGGATTATACCCATTTGGAAAAGAAGTCGGTTGTCGTGAGGATATACTTCAGCTGTTTGGCCGTGGCAGGAGAGTATTGTCCCACAACGTCCATCCCCCTGACGGCGAATAGCCAGGAGTACTTAGCTTGATGAAGTATCTTCGGGGGTTGGTGTATGAAGTTGGAATGAATATGGATTGAGTGGAATTTAGTAGTAAAACGCTCGCAGTCTCGTACCACTGTGGGCCAGTAGTACCTAAGCCTTCAAACTTGATCGGAAATCTTAGTCCCTGGTTAATGTGCTCCACACGCTTCTGCATGTACTTCATCCATGACGGCATCAGTTTCCTCTCCGTCAATTCATCTGAGGAGCACTCTATCAAGGCATCGTTTGTAGAGGACCTCTTTCTAACCTACGCCACCATATAGGAAAAAATTGGTTGCCCTTATTCGTATTTGCTATCATTCAGCCCTGTCTGATGGAATCTCTCCCGATTGAAGGTAGTTTAGGATGGGGATCATCCAGCAGGTGGCAGGAGCATATGGATTGGGGACATTAGTGACTTCATGGATTTCTTCCATCTTAGCTTGAACAAACGACAATACCATTCGACGGTGAGAAATACTGATGACCGTTTCATCCCGGTTTGGGTCGGCTAGGGCTGTGGCCGCGTTGGCCAATGCATCAGCCTAAGCATTCTGAGACCGGGGAATATAAGTCAATGTTGGTTATGTGGAGTACTCGGCCATTATCCCTCAGATATGGTCAAACAGGGGAACTAGCTCCTCCTTTTTAATAGCATAGTCACCATTGACTTGTTTGATGACCAGCTCTGAGTCACCTTTTACCTTAAGGTACTGTACATGTTCCTGGAGTGCGAGCTCCAGGCCTGCAATGAGAGCTTGATATTCCACTTCATTCTTTTTACATCCCTCTCACAAGAGGAAGGAATACAGAAAAACTAGGGACATGAGTATTATCCCCAGGCCCACTTTGTTGAATCAGGGATCTTCCATCCTCTTCCCGGTTGGAGTTTGGGACGCGCCGTCAAATTACATTTCCCATGCTAGGAAATCCTGTTGGACCGAGAAGATATGTTCATCAGGTAGTTCGGCGTTCGGTGCAGTCATCCCTGTTGAAGGGTGCTCTGCCAGAAATTATGCTAATGCCTGGCCCTTGATGGATTTTTGAGGCATGAATCAGATGTCAAACTATTGCAGGATGACGACCCATCAGGATATGCATCCTGTTAGCATCGGGCGGCAGAGGATGTACTTGAGCGGGTTACTCTGAAAGATCAAATGGACCTCGTGATGCTGCAGATAATGTTGAATCTTTTAAACTGTGATGACCATAGCCATATAGCTCTTATCAATATTTGAGTATCGAGTCTCAGCATCAATCATGGTTCGAATGAGGTGATAGAGACTTTTTTCACTGCCGGTATCATTCTTTTGTGCAAGGAAGGCTCCGAGTGACCATTTTAGGGACGCCACATATAGAATGAGAGGTCTTACTTTGACCGGGGGCATGAGAACCAGTTGGGTTAATAGGTACTTTTTTATGTTATCGAATGCCTCTTGGCAGTCTTCCATCTATTGGTACATGACCCCCTTCTTCATTAACATGGTGAAAGGCAAACATTTGCCTGCCAGGTTGGCTATGAACTGCCTTATATAGGCTAGGTGTCCTAGGAATTCTCTCAACTCAGTGAGGTTGTATGGAGGTGGCAGGCCAAGGATAGCCTTTTTCTTCTTAAAGTCGACTTCGATGCCCCGATGGCGTACGACGAAGCCATGAAATTTCCCTGAGGTAACCCCAAAGGCGCATTTCAAGGGGTTCATCTTCAAGCTATGCTATTGGAGATTGTTGAAGACGGTCTTAAGGTTTGAAAGGTGATTGGAGAACTGTTTGGACTTGACCACCAGGTCATCCACGTAACATTCAACGAATTTCCCCAGGAACGGTTTAAAGATCCGATGCATGGCATGTTGATACGTGGCTTCAGCGCTCTTGAGACCAAACGGCATGAACCTTTAACAGAATACCCGTTGAGGGGCCTTGAAGGCAGTGGCTTCTTCATCTTCTCAGGCCATACTGATTTTATTATATCCAGAATAGCCGTCCATGAAGGATAGAGCATCATACCCGGCCGTTGCATCAATTAACAACTCGGTGATTGGAACTGGGAAGTCATCTTTCAGACAATGTCGATTGAGATCCCTAAAGTCGATGCAGACTCGGATTTGACTGTTCTTTTTCTTGAAAGGGACGATGTTGTCCAACCAGATGGAGTATTGGACCTCCCGAATGAAGCCTGCTTTAAGGATCTTATCGACTTCAGCCTCTATTTTGGCAGTATGTGAGGGATGCGTCCCTCTGGCGGACTGTTTGTAGACACGATGGTCTTCTGGAAGACCCAGGTGATGTGTCGCTACCTAGGGATTGAGTCCTGTAATTTTTGTGTAATTCCAGGTAAAGAAATCCCGGTGTTACCTTAGGAAAGAGGTATGTACCTCATGTTCCACGAGAGACATGGATTCAGTAATGAGAGTGGTCCTCGGGTCTTCCTCGGTACCCAGGTTTATTTCCATGAGCTCGTCCACCATGGTGGGTATGCCTTCCTCAAATGCGGGAGGTGCATCCCGGAGATCATACCCCTCTTCTCCGAAATACTCATCTTCTTGGTCTGATGAGGAGAGAGATCCTACCACGAGTTCTTGGAAGTCTGGAGGCGAAGTATCGTGGGAGTCCTTTCTTGAGCTTTTGACCCCTGATTGAGGGTCATCAGATGTTCCCACATTGTCACACTCAGCCGTTATGGCTGAAGTCATGAGGACATCTGAGTGCGTGTCCGGACTTGAACTCCTACCTTCGACGTCATTGATGGGTGGGACATATTCTCTGCCAAGATTCCTGAGGGGGTTATCAGGGACCATCTCCAGGCCATTTGGAGTGGGGATCCAATCAACACCATCAACCAAGGGATTCTTTTCCTTTTTCTCATAGAACCTGACGTCAATGTAATGTGACTCGGAGAGCTTGAAAGGGGCCTTATCTGCAAGCAATTTCCAACTTTGTCCATTGACGCAGTACTTGATACACTGGTGGTAGGATTAAGGAACGACCATGTACTTATGGAGCCATGGCCTTCCCAGTAGGGCATTGAATGTTGTGCTCTACCGGACCACCAGAAATTCCATATAGGCTACTAGGTCACCAAAATGTGTCTTTAGCTTAATTTTTCCCATTGGATTCTGCTCACTCTTATCATAATGTAACAGAGTTGTGGCTGAGGGAATTAGATCATCCTCACTGTAGCCCAACTTACAGAGTGTCCGTAGAGGAAGGAGGTTAACTTCGGAACCATTGTCTATAAAGACATTTCGTATTTCAATACCATTCAGCGTGATGGAAACATATAGCGGTCTGATGTATCCTTTCATGATGGAATCTTCGTCCTAATCGGTGAAGGAAATCACGACACTGCATTCAGCTGGGTCAGTCTCTGTCCTGTAAATCTCGGTAGCAGCTACCTCGGCCTGAAATTCCTAGGGCTGATCAAAGCTTCAATAAGCGACTCCCTGAGGTCTGTTGACAGACTTAGGGAATTAAGGATTGAATGCTTGGCTGGTACCAATTCCAGCTGCTTAAGGATGTCGTATTTTTTCTCCAGCGGTCGATGCTTCTCCGTTGGCGGGTGCTTTGGGAGCTAGAGCATTTGACAAGGAGGGACAAGCCACGGGGACAGATGCCAAAGGTGTTCCCATGTTCTGAGGACTTGGCTTGGCTGGTCTATTTGTGCGCACTAGGTGGTCATACGCTAGTTCCTCCTCCGGTGGGTATCGCAGAAAAACAGGGCCAGAGTGGCGGCTTATGGAGGTGGAGGGGCATTCCTTATCCTGCTGAGTCCGTTGAAGGGCCCTCCCATTGGTTTCCGTGATATTAAAGGTTTGATCTAGGGTCTAGGTGTAGGTTTGGTTTCGGCCGCGGCTAGGCCTCCCCTGGTATCTCCTACCTCTGTGATTCCTCCACCCGACTCCTCGTGCAGGGAACTCGAGTTCGTAACCATACCCTTCGGCAGAGAATTATTCCATAATATGGATGAAGTTGATAGAACCAATGATTGGCTCTTCATCCACTGACAGGTCAACCTGGTCGGTTGTCTCTGATGGTACCGTTTAGTGGGTTGGTGCCCATGGTGCCAAATTCGAGGGCATGAAATCTGCCAGGGTCGAGACTAACTTTGGCCCCATCGCGGACTGCTCCTCTTGTGATTGTTTCCTCCTCCTTTGATTACACCTGGATGACATGCTCGTGGATGGTTTTGAGGCTGATGTTTTTGGCTCTACAGCTTCACGGGCTGTTGTTGGCATCACCAGCTGCTGTAGTTGAGCTCGGAGTATGCCCTGGGCTTGGTTGATAGTCCTTCGTGTCATCCAGTTGTAAAATTTATACCGCTGTTTGCTGGTGACTTTCTTCCACCCCTTATCTTTATCATAGTTGGTGGTAGAGATACATGCCACATGTGCTGGGGGTGGTCCCATCTCGACTTGTCTAGAATATACCATCCTCTGCCGGAGGTCATTGAAGATAAAGCATTCATGGATACTGTGCCCCAACATCTGATGGTAGGGGCAGTAAAATGGCCTGTCATCATGGCCGACCTCTTCAGGTATCCTCGGCTCCGGGAGGTGGAGCAAGTTGCAGTTCATGGCACCAATGAAGTAGTCGCAGACTTGATCATCTCAGAACAAGTATACTTTTTTGTCTTCGTTCCTCGAACTGGTTCCACTTTGGCCTCACTGATTGTCCCGTTTAGGCGGAGGCGGCCGCTGATGTGCAGGTGGCCCTTGACGATTTGGTGGATGCCTGAGCGGTGGAACGGGCACAGGGGCCAGCTTGAGTGTGACAGCGGACGCTTCAGCTCTAGGGTATCTTTTCACAGGAGCATGTGAGGCTATTCGAGACTACAAATTAGTACGTTGTAGGGAGCCCTCAATTCTCTGGACAATGGTCGAGAGATGGTGGAAGCCAGTGGTTCACTCCACTGGTATGACCGGTGTCTGCAATTTATCTCGACTATTATCGATGCATATGGATAACATCTCATCTTGATGAATTTGCATGTTCAGAGAATAGGTCAGACCTTTCAATCTGGCGTTGAAATCCGAGACCCTCTCATTCTCCCTCTGCTTGCAGTTCATGAGGTCACTGACCGTTGTTTTAGGTAGCGTCGAGCTGAAGTGGAATAGGAAATTCTGCCAGAGGTCCTCCCATCTCTTTATTGACTGGTCCGGAAGAATCATGTAATAGATGAAAGTGTATCCTTGCAATGTCCATAAGAATCATATGTGTTTCAATGCATCTTGTTGATCATGAGTCCCCATCATAGGGTCGAATTAGGATGCGTAGTGCATCAGATGCTGCTCTAGATCTCCCGATCCATTGAAGATGGGGAATACAGGGCTCCCAAAACCGGATGGAGGTGGTGTGTTGGTCACCAAATCTAGGTTGGGTTTCCACTCCGGCTATATCATATCATGTTTTCCTTCCATCGCTTCCAATCAATCCATTAGTGTCTCGATGGTGTTGGTGAGGCCCAGTTTTACATCCTATTGGGCCTGGTCCTAGGAAGGCGTAGCCCAAGGCATTGCTTGAGAATCCAGGTTGGTCGGCACCAAGGGTGTGTGTGCC
Source organism: Viscum album (assembly GCA_963277665.1). Classification (NCBI taxonomy): domain Eukaryota; kingdom Viridiplantae; phylum Streptophyta; class Magnoliopsida; order Santalales; family Viscaceae; genus Viscum; species Viscum album. Next base: position 1,119,340,177 of record OY728146.1, read on the forward strand.
ATTTGTGGTACCTTCAGAGGGTTCAGACGTACTCGCTCCGATTTCTTCCGGAGTGGAGGGAAATCGTGGTATTCATCCGGATCCACACATAGGTAGTTGGATGGGCCAGGCACCTCATTGGACGGGAGCCCTGACCGTATTTCATTTTCTGGGGAAAATATTAGCCTTTGAGGTGCAATTTCTAGGAGTGTATGATGCAGTTCCTCCTGGGACACACTTTCAATAAGGCATTTCTTCTGGAGTAGCTTGGCGTTAAGCCGCCACAATTCTTTCATCTCCTCTTCCTTTCGAGCGAACCTCTCTTCGAGCGTGAGTGGCTCATTTTTGTCGAGAGAAGGATGCAGGTTAAGGGTAACCAGTCCTTTATTCATATCTTTGTTGGAAGCTCGCTGGGTAGGCAGAGGAAGGTTGGCTGAATGGGACACCATGTTTAGGGCGGCTCTCTGGTCCCAGGTGTGCACACTTGGTGGTTCGTTGTGAGTCACAGCCTGACCAGAACCGTCGTCTCCCGATCCGTCCGGATTTGCATTTTCCCCGGTGTCACCCACTGGGTTATCCTCTATGGATTTGATGAATGAATATTGTAGGTTGGAGAAGATGGAATCTTCCAAATGGGAAGAGGATCTCCCACGCCTTCTGCTGGCCTTCCCTTTCGTGTCCTGGGATTGCCTTCGGACTTCTTGACGAAGGGTGACGAGGAGAGTTCTTGGATGAGACATCACGGTGCACCTTCATCTAAGAGGGGATGATGATTCAAATGACATGATAGGATTGGAAAATCCTCTTCTGACTGTCCTCCCTATATGAGAGAATTCTGATTCTCGTGGGGGAGGTTGTTTTTGAGGGGGTAATAATGCCCCCAACTCTGAGGGCTGGTGTTGGCTCTTTTCCTTGTACTATAAGTCTCTTCCCATTTTTATTGGTCTTATGGGGGCATTTGTTGTTCAAAATGCCCCCAACCCTATAGGTTGGGGTTGACCCTAGATTGCATTATTGGTTGCTGCTATCGCGACCTTCCTGATCTCGTGTGCCCCCATTCGGTGGTGAAATAGGTTTGGTGCCGAGTTCTTCTATAAATCAACCCCTTCTGGGGAGGCAGGAAAGAACGTTTATTGGACTCTCTTAGACGAGAGGCCTATTGTATGCTCTTGGTTTCCTGATTCAAGAGTTCTTGAATGGATTTTTCCCATTGGTTCTGACACTTCTGGGAATTACTCAAGGCCCGACTCTGTTGGGTGTGTTGCGTTTCCTGAACAGGAAGACCACTCGATCATCGTCTTGACGTGATGACGTTGCAAGAAACCATACCGAATGGGTTCTTATGGGCGGGGAGAGGAGTGAAATGCAGAGCTCCTTGTTCTACCCATCTCCTCATATAGACTCCCGTTGGAGGTTCACCGATGAGGTGGCGTAGTTGGTGTAGTGCACGAAGGTAGGCTATCTCCATGTTTCTTTTACATCTCTCGGGGCGCTGTCGATGTGCCATAGGAAGGGCCTCCAAGTTGATATGATGCAAGAGGTCTCCTATCATCTTGACGTGGTCTCCATAATGTTCATAGGGTAGGAAGCTCGATTTTAGCAGGCGGAGGGTCGTCCATATATTACGGTGGATGTCGTGCACGCATTCTTCCGAAAACTCTCTAGGTATGTCGAACTGGGAGGTGGCCATAGGCCAAAACATAACTGGTATATCATCCATGGACAGTCGTTTCGTCAGGTGTAGCATATTGGCATACTCCTCCGCCAGCGATTCATCTTCTTGGTCAGCCCAACTAAGGTGCTCACTATAGTCGGAGGCAGTGGGATTGGTAGGTATTGAATTTTCTTGTGGGTGATTCCAAGGTGGTTCAGAAAATGAACGCAGACCTGGAACGAATCCTTATCAAATAAGGGAATCGCTAGATACCAGCTAGGAATCTGACATGCTTGATCCCATCCTTCTGAGTTCCTCAGCATATGAGGGCCTTTCGGTGCTTGCTTCGGCAGGGGAGGGCCTTCCTATCGAAATAATATGTCCTCGCGGGGAGGACCCCCGCAATGGCGGCCGTAATGGTGAGGACTACCATTATTGCTTGATGCTTCACTGTATAGAGGACTTTTGTAGTGCACACCCTTGGGGGGACCTCCAAGGCTTGTCGCAGCAAGGGGAGGACCTTCTGGCTACGTAGCGTTGTTACGTGGAGGACCTTCGCAACAACTGCCATCATGGTGAGGATGACCATCATGTCTTGATGTTCAACGCACATCCTGGGGAGGACCTTCCGGACACGCCGCGATAAGGGGAGGACCTTCTTGTTGCTTGAGGCCATTGCGGGGAGGACATTCACAATGGAGACCGTGGGGGTGAGGACTGCCATCACAGCTGTGGCATTGGTGAGGACTACCATTACTTCAGCCGCATGGAGAATATCTGTGGGATACATCCTATGGAGGGCCTCCTGAATGTACCACAACGAGGGGAGGGCCTTCTAATTTCTTGACGTCTCTATGGGGAGGACCTCCGTTATTATGGTGGTGAGGACTACCACTGTGATCTGATTCCTGGCTCCATGGAGTTCCATTGCAGCATAACCCATGGGGAAGACCTTCAGGGCATGCCATGACAAGGGGAGGTCCTTATTGTCGTGATGAGATGTCACTACGGGGAGGGTCTCCTCAGTTGAGACTATGATAGCAAGGACTACTATCACAATCTGTGGTCCCACTGCATGGAGAGTGATTGCAGCGTATACCCTGGGGAGGACCTTTAGGGTGGACTGCAGTAAGTGGAGGACCTTATTGTTGCTCGATCTTCTAGTCACATGGAGGGTTTACGTGACTCACATAAAGAGAGGATATCTTGTGATCGATCATTATATACCCACGGGGGAATCCCCCACGGGTGCTCTGGGGAGGACCTTCAGAGCTGCTGGTAGTGACATTGCGGGGAGGACCATCGCAACTGCTACTGCCACTCCCATAATATGGTAATGGGCGGGCAGGGTTCTAAGACTTTGACGTGTTCTTAGCGGCGTCGAGAACCCCAACTTCTAGTAGAGTGGAGTCATGATCCCGCTCATTATTTTCCGGCTGCCTTCGGCGCGTTCGGGGTGCCCTTTTGCAGACAGTGGGGACCGTCTGCTGCTGACAACTTTGGGTCCCTATCTAATTGGGTTCCGTGATGCTGCTGAGATACGCCGATGAACATCTTGACTTTTAGAAGGTATATATGCCTGCTCTGGAGCATCCCTCATGATGGACGGGTGTCCCCTAGTTGGAACGAGTGATGCTGCTCGATCCGGCTACCCTTGCGTCGCGGAATATGGCTGGCGACCCCCCTGGGATGAAGCAGGGCTGTAGATATGCTCTGAGGCGGCTATCTCGTCTCTTAGATGAGTCGCCTTAATTGGGGAGACGACCTCATGGGCCCGAGTCCATGGTGTTGCCGCTGATGCATTTACATCCTGGAAAGTCTGCAATATATGATCTGGGATCGATATCTGCTCCTCCATCATTTCCATGATATGTAGAGAGACATCTTTGTCTAGAACAGGAATGATGGACCATTCCAGTATCGGAGCAGTAATATCCTACTCTGGTCCTCCAGTGGTCAGTGGGTACTGACAATTCTCCTCTATTGGGGTAGGTGAATGAATCTACCTCTATACCGGGATACGCTGGATTATCTCTTCGTTTGTCGCCACATCGGGGTGGCGGGCTTTACTTGCATCCGTAGGGAGCTGGGCCTGCATATATTCGATTTCCACCACATCAAGTCAGTGGCCTTTGATGGCGGGGAGACGTGCCCACCTATGATTCGCTGCCACATCTGGGTGGAGGGATTTTTTGATCTCCACCATATCATGATGTCAGGTGTCAGAAGAAAAAACCAAGAGCTGGTCTTACAGGTGCCGGGTCGCCACCACGTCATGCTGGTGGGCTTCACGACCCTGGAAAGGGAAAGGTTACTGCCGAGTAAGTGCTGTCCTTCATGAGCGACAGGCTTTATGGAGCTCGGTGGGGATGCACGCCGGCTCGTACAATGCCACCATGTCTGGATTGAAGGCTTCAGATGAGCGAATAGGTGTAGGTGCCTATTCGTGGTATGTCTCCGTGGCTGAGAAATGGAGCTCGTCCTCAGGGACCAGGGTGATGACCAGTCCCCGATTGTATGTCTGACACCCTCGTCGGGCTGTCCGAGGGGTCGGGGCTTGGGGAGCGTGGGCCAGAATCCTCAGGCAGACATCCTCCGTTGCGTGGGGATGTTGGGTCCCGGCGTGACCGCGATGGCGTCTGCCAGTGAGGGACTTGGAACGGAACCCCCATTCGGTGGGGATGAAGTCCTCAACATCAACCTCATCTGCCTCCCTATGATAAGGGGGGTACGCATTGTCCTGTTTCGGGGATAGACTCCTGAAATGGATGGAGACAGCGACATGGGCTATCTGGATCCTCCTTTGTGGTCGCTTTTGGGTAGGTAGCCGGCGAATCTTGACGGATTGGAGGGCGTGCAAGGCCGCCTCCACCGTTGGGAGAGTACCATTCACATGGTACTCTCGGATCAATGCATCTGAAACCCAGCGTTGAAGACACTGGATGGGTGACAGGGTCCTCGATTGTTGAGGAAGTCCCATCCTTGCATTGTTGTAAATGCGTAGTTGTGAGTTCCTTTGCGATGCCACTAGATCTAAGGGAGTTCAGAAGGTATTACCTATAAAATATTTTAGCAAACACAATCAGAGAACCCATCAAAGCAGTATCTCATAATCCCATGCGTAATTAATGACCTTGCGTGGCCCACCGTTAGAGCATGAGGGGGCACATGTTGGTATAAGGTTAAATTCTTCATGTTTGGTTAAAGATTCACGTCGGGTTCACCATTTTTTGTTTCGTTTCAGATTTCAGTTTTCGGCCTCGAAACACCCAACGACTCCATATCCAATGATACACGGACCTGCATTCCAATGGAAGGCGTTCGCCAGATGGTTTGACTAGTGATGCTTAAGAACTCACATTGGCCGAGAGGATGGGAAGTCGGGCTCATCGCACCCTTTTGGGGGGGAATTATTGCCTGTTCCAGGACTCTCTTATCGATTTAAGACGTATTAATATGATCAGGAACTTTGGTTTATACCAAAAAATAGTATCCACGGATTTAACCCTGGTGGGGAATGGTCATCTGGACGCAGGGGATTTGAAATCATTTAAGCCCGAGGTTTACCATCCCTTATTGGATTAACGACCCCGTGGAGTCTAGAGTCATTGAGATGGTGCTAGGAGCAGCTCGGAGAACCGATATGAAGATAGTCAGATCGAACGGTTGTTGGTCTTGAACCTCTTGGAGGCTTCCTACAAAAACTTTCTAGGAGGCAAGGATCAATGTCCACATAGTTTTCATTTGTGTTGGGGAGACGACGTGAATATGGACCGGGTGGACCGATGGGTGGTGGGATTGAACCTCAGGGAGGCTTCCTACGTACCTTGACTAGGAGGCAAGGATCAAAGTCCACGTAGTTCACATTATCTTGGGGCTTATGCTCTGGGGCAGCCCAGAATGATGGATTGGGTCTTACTCTCTGAGGAGGCCCAAGATGTTGGTAAACAGACATGAAAGGGGGTCGGAATAACCCATTTTTGGGCTGGAACCTCGGAGAGGCTTCTTACGTACCCTGCCTAGGAGACAGGGATCAAAGTCCATGTAGATCGCATTGGTTTGGGGCTTACGCTCTGGCTCTGGGGCAACCCTGAATGATGGATTGGGGAATACACTCTGAGGAGGCCCATAAGGGGATGTCATGGTCGATACTTACTCTAAGCCCATGTGAGTCATGCTCTGTGTGAGAAACAAGAGGTATCAGGGACAAGAGGACCACATCGCGAAAGGTGTGTCTGTGAGAAGTAGAGTGGGGCTTACGCACGAGAGAGGCCCATTAAGTTAGGGCTTACTCCTAAGTGGACGCCCATGGAAATGGATTGGGGCTTACACTCTGAGAAGGCCCATAAGGTCAGGGCTTACTCCGAGATGGACGCCTAAGGCGACAAAGCCCAGTGGGAGAGGGAAAAGGGGTGCTCCTGTGCCCATATCTTCTCTTGCAGTGCATGGGGGCTTCCTTCTGATGGATATTTTACCATCTCCGAGGAACCCTCAACATGTGGAGGGGCAGAAAGGGGATTTCGGAGCTCAGACTCCACATTACCGTGGGAATGTGAACCCAGGAATGCTTCAAGAATCTGCTCAAAGGTCAGGGCAGCCCATTAGCCTCTACATACCATGGGTATGTGAAATCAAAATGGCGCACTGATGCGCCTAAAATTTACGCCACGTGGATCCGGTGGCTCTGGGGGAGGCCTCAGCTCGGGGCCGATGATTAGGCCAATGAGGGAGTCATAGCGAACATGGCTGGATCAGAAGGATTTTATCTGGCTTGGGAAATGGGAACACCGAAGTATTTTCAGGACACCGAGAGGTATGGGTGGTGGTTCCCTTTGCATGGGGAAGCACCACGTGACTGGAGAAGCAGTCCGCGAACCATGGTGGTCTGCGAACTGATTGGTGTCTTTTGAACTAGGGTGGTTCGCGGCTTCGGGTTCGATCCGCAAACTAGGGTGGTTCGCGGAGGGTTCCAGGCAGGCAACGGTGGCCAATGGAGATGTCGGTCAAAGGCTAGTTGGTCGGTGCTTCACCCACGTAGGAGAGTGCTACGTGGTGCGACGGATGGGAAAAGAGGCATAAACTCCCTGGTCCGTGGGAATGTCTTCCGCTGAGGGGGTATGGTTCATGATTATCCTTGTTTTTGTTATTTTAGGTTCGTGGTTCACCAAGTCATTATGAGTTTTCCAATTCCTTGTTAATTCTTATACCTGATGTGGTTCACTGATAGGATTTTCGCTGTTTCTGAAATCCAAAGCCTTCCTTTAAACGATCTCCTTCTGAATCTCCAATCCCTCCGAATCCGATTCTAGTTCTCTGTCCCCTTTTTCATTCCCCCTTAGTCTCCTTTTATAGAGTGGGGAAAGGAATGTATCGGTGGCCACGCGACACCTTTTGCGGAGGCTCATAACCAAATACCCGGTTTACAACTTACTTGGTCAATCTGCGATTCACGATGGGTATTGAACGCTTTCCCCTCGCCCCTTCCTCGAATCAAACTCAGGGAGTGCTCCATGGCTGTGGAGGGTTCCGCCTCTATTTTGCGCACAACAGCGGGTGCAGCTTGAACCGGTCGACGCGGTCCGCGGTTGGGGCAGTTATTGACGATGAACCGGACTGACGCCCATCCTTCCTTGCAACCACGGAGGCTCTCCGCCTCCATTTCGCGAACAAAAATGGTTCACAGAGAGGGTGCTTCGTGGGGCCTGACCACTTTGCATTTCCCTGGGACCGGTCCGCGGACTGGTCCTGTTTGTGTCCCTTTTTTGATTATTTTGTCCAATTATTTGAGGGATTTGGCTAGAATCTCCTTTGAGGATTTTTTCAGGACCCTACATTGGTAATATAATATTAATATCAATTATGAAAATATAAATAATACTAGGGTATATTAAAGGTGAAAATATGATAAATTATTATCATTGAATAAGTAAATAAATGTTTTCAATGTGATAAAAAATGTGTTGTTACTTTTGTGAAACATGAATGTGTATTTATAATTTTATAATTAATATAATGATAGAAATGATAATATATTTTCATAAAATATAGTCATTATTTTTTGTCTTATGATTATATGATACTTAATAAGACCTAAATTAATTTTCCATAGTGTAAAAAATTCACTTATGGTTTTAAAATTAGTAATTTATGACAAAATTATGATTATAATTAAAAATTGAATTTACCAAATTACAAAAATTAATATAAAAAATATAGTACATTTTCAATTCTACACATTGAAAATGGTTAGGGTTATGGTTTGGTATTTTTCTAAAAAATGCTTATTTTTTTGTAATACTATAATATTGTAATTTGTGATATAAGATAAATACATTATTTGTTGATTCATAAGAAATTTATGGATAATTAAAACCCATAATATAGAACAATATGTAATTATTTTATTATAGTAATTGATAATTGTCAAACTATTCATATTATTGTTCCAAAATAATAAACTAAGCAATAAAATAATAAAAAAACACAACCCCCCTCCACTATAAATACCACCCCACCAACTCTTATCATCATGCCGAACAACCTTGTATCATGATTTATTTCTATGGAATTCCAATACCATGACCATTCAACCCTTCCAAGACCTACTGGTTTCACAGAATGAAAAAACACCCAACGAACTTAAGGAGTTTATCAAGGTGGAGAATTCAAGAGGTAAAATCGATTTTCAGTAACATTTTTTTCAATTATTTTTATTTTTTATTACTCTCTTAAACTACCATAATAACATATTCATTAAAACAATAGTATCATATATAAAATTTATGTTTTCATTTTTATGGAAAAACTCATTATCAAACTTCTTGTCATCTTCCATTTATTCTAATAATGAGAACATCATCAATGATGTGTCAAATTACCACCATTATGGATGATAAACATTAATTTTAATTATTGAATTAAATGATGGAAATAAAATAATAATTATGGTTAGAAATTAAATTATTGTCCACATGATTACTTATTTATTTTCTATAATGAATATATAAATTTGATATTGAATAACATGTATAAATTCACTATAATCAAGAAAATAGACAAAATACAGCAAATTATTATCATAAAAGGTTTATCTAATGATTCATCCTCATATAAAAAATTTATATATGGAATAATTTATTATTTTGGATATATATTAACACCATTTTATTCCACTTATAAAGTTTCTCTATAATTCTACCTGAAAATCCATAATTAACCAACCATGAATATAATGAAATAAAGGCACTTGAAATAATGAAAATAACAAAATAATACTACTAAATGGTTTGAATGATGTTATAATAATATAATAAAAGTATTTATAAATATTAATATGTATTTTAAATATGTCAATAACACTCATTAATCCACTATAAGAGAGGTTTGAACATGTTTCATGTTTGAAGAAATCGAGGTAAAAAAATTCTTAACCCAGTTTTCTTTATTTGGGTTACACTTCTACACCATTGATTATGTACTACAAAGATTGTTTGTGAAATTTATAAGGTTTATATTATTTTTTATTATATGTATATACATTGTATACACATATTCCATTCATTTTATTGATTTTCACTTTAAATATATGATATTTGTCATGGACGTTCTTTAAAAATCATATTTAAAATATCTATTTTAAAAAAATTAAAAATGAATGTTTTTATGTAATTATTATTATTTTATAGTTCATTAGTTTTTTTGTGAGAAAGGGTAGGAATTATATCACCCTAAAATTCATTGGGTATTTTTATGTTGGAGGTTGACCATATGGTTAGTATAAGTGTAACTAAAATGGTTACACCAAAAGGTAGTTATGACGATTACATCACAATATAGTTATGAGTGTTACATTTTAATGTACCCATAGAGGTTAAAAATAATTTAGTAGAAGTGAGGGGGGAAATCATAAGTATTTAATTCCCCAATATACCATTATGAAATTATTTATGTTTTCTATGTTTTATGTAAATATCATATTTTGAAATTGTAACTATATGATAATTATTGGGTTAGAAGTATGTATTTCTAAAAATTATTTCATATATTTATATATATTCATGTAATAACAGTTTATTTCTTTTGTTTTTATGCCTAATAGATTTTTTTTTTCTGATACCATATTTCATAATTTTTCATTGGACTTAAGGTTGGTTAACAGAAAAAGAGTAGTTAAGATGTCTGTTATAAAGACTATTCATGAAAATATGTCATGTCATCATTAAAAACTATTTTATTATGAATTAAATGTATACTGTTTTAGTAATACCCACTTTTAATCTTGTGGGTATATATGTATTAATTCTTCCCTAACATTCAAAAACCCTGAACATTAAATATATTTTGGAATGTAAAGATGTTAATTCTTAGTGAATTTACAATATTTTGTAATATTTAAGGGCATGTCATTATAATATATCTAAAATAATATTCATATTAATGTCATTTATTTTATTAAAACATTATTTAAACAATTATTGAATCATCAGAGTGTCACAATTTATTTATTTTATTATAATATTAACAATTATAAAATAAATATCATGATTTATTTAGAAATATTATTTTTCAAATTAATAATTACAGTGGAATTTATCAATTTTAAAATCCTATAATAAAAATCATATATTTACTAATAAGGTGAGTATTTTATTTTTAACATATCATTAAATAAAACATTATAAATGTAATCTTTCTACCCAAGATACATAAAAAGTTAATAATGTCATCATAATTTTTATTTTGGTTGGAACTCACTTATCCAATGAAATTGGGACAAGTGTTAGTGTAACATGATAATATTATAATACTACTTTACCTTTAATTTATTAACTAATCCTAAATCATGATACAAATAATATAAATTAATTATACACCAAAATAATATTTTAATCCTACTAGAATTTTTTTTTGCTTATTACAACCATTTATTTCTATTTCTGAAAATTAATTTAAAATATGTGGCAAAATTATGTTTAATGGTAATCCTAGAGAAGTGGTAAGAATCACGTTAATGTAAAAAATGTTCAAAAAATTAATATGGGTTTATATCAAATTATATATAAAACATTTACAATGAACTAAATTGGATTAATATATATAATTTTTATATTTTTATGTTAAATACTAATTTAAAATTTAATTTTACATTTAAAATTATTTAAATGAAAATGTGGATTTTAAATATGATGCTGTATTTTTTATTATTCATAAAAAAGGGACTTCCAAGAAAAATGCACAAATTTTCAAGTAAAATATTAATATTTTAAATTCAATAAAAAATAATATTATAAAAAATAACATATATAAATTTATAAATTTTTTAAAATAAAATAGGTTCATCATTAAAAGGAGATAATACATGATCTCACGTGTAACAAACATTCACTTAGTGTTGTGTATAGTGTATAGTTAACTCTTTCTACAAATCATTAGAACAATAAAAATAAATATATTCTAAAAGGAAAATATAGTAATGTGTTTGGGAACTAAAAATTTTGTGTAATATCTCTCACAATGTGTGTAGGACCTGACTCGTTGTAACATGGTTAATGACAATAGGCCTTACTACGCACCTTGTTTGACAATCTAGGGCTATACATTTACGATAATTCAAATATTTTTTAAAAACCATTAAAATCTATTTGAATTTTAAAAATTTACCCAATAAAACAATGTTTCTGATTAGCATATAATATATGCATGAATGTTTGATTTTTTTGAAGTGTTACACCATATTTACTGTTATGAATTGTTCTTAATTTTCGAATCTAATATGGGATCTTCCATTTTTTAGAAATGGAAACATGAAAGATGATGTGTACAAATACTAATGGAAAATATGGAGGATTACATGTAGAGAAAGATGATATAATTGGTATTTGAACCTTGAAATTAATTGATATATTATGGTATCTTAATTAGGTTGTTACATATAACATTTCCCATATGGATTGACTTGTTTGACAATAACACACTCTGATATTGATTTAATTTATACAAAAATTTCCCCAATCATTTAGTGGGACTACTGGTCCAATTTTAGTTAAATAATGGAATTATTCTATGGATAAGGTATTTTGGTATTTTTTATTCCATAATAAGGGAAAAATTACCCTTGTGGTGTATTGTCTCAAATGTGATGTTGGTTAATGGTGTCTCTGAACTAAAATACTAATGAGGAAGAAGACAGATAACTCTTGGATTTAAGAAACATTAAGGATAGATTCATTGATAAATACTTCCCACATGATCAAAAAATTAAGATAAATACGAAGTTATATAGCTTAAATCAGAAGGAAGAAGTGAGTGATGTAGATTATTAATCTTCCTTTATGAGGTTAGTTGGATATGCTATAAATTAAATACACAACACAGAGTAACATATTTATCAAATTTTTTGAAGGGAATAAACCAAATATTTTTACAACACTAGTCATCCAAATTTTATCATTATATGATGAAATAGTTATATATTTCATAAATAGAAAGAAAGAATTATCTTTTTATTATGGATTCAAAGAGAATCTAAATTAAAAAATGAATGTAGATCAGAAAAATGATTATGGGAAATAAGTAATAAAGGAATTTTATGCATGTGAGTATTGTTTAAAGGATCATCCAATTAATTTATTTGATGTAATTGGAGTTTTTTATAACTGTTGAGAAAAAGGCCAGCATGTTCTTAGTAATAGTGGAATGAAATAAAATTCAAATGAGAAATTATTACACTATAAATTAATTAGGGACTACTCATGTTAATTTCCTAAACTTCTTGGGAATATACCTCAGAATCTGTTAAGAGATCAATGTCATTCTTGTCTTATTGATACTGATGAAGTGGAATGATTAATGTTCATATGGATTTAAATCCCTGAGTAATGATGTAATTGAATATTATAAGTGATGTAATAGTTATATGAATTATGAAAAATATATGGATTATATAGTATTACATTGTAAATAGAGATTTAAAATCTTATTTAGATTGGTACTCCAAAACAATAAAATTTATTCAAAATAATGTTGAACAAGTTGGAAAATATATGTTTTATTGAATGGTAATCATTAATATGTCCTTAATTTTGAGATAAGTATTTATTGGTAAAGATATGATTCGCATGGATAATGTAAAATAGATACTATTAACTACCATGGAAATAAATTTGGTGTGTTGGAACATAAGATTTTTGAAATGATAACTATTTACAAAATTGTTTATTATAATCACTAGTTGTGTTTTGAGAGACAGATGTGTTACATAACCCTGTGTTACAACATGTGCTACAAAATGAAGTATATGTAGATCAAGTCACAACCAATGGATGAGATTGTATTTTTTAAATAGAAACATGTATTTAATTATATATAATTAAAAAATTATCAACTATACATTAAATATTCTTCAAAAAAAACTTATTTATTATTATTATCATTTTTTATGATACCAATGTCCTTAATTACCGCATCATGATTATGATTTTGTGCTCTATAACATTTAGTTGAAAATGTTCTCTATCAATCCCCATCAGAACAAAATGGTATAATTTCACTTATACATATATGATTTCACTAATGTTCAGCTATTATAAAGCCTTGGATTGTTGTGGACATCAAATTTCATTTTCCATATTATTAATAGTATGGGTTATTAATCATGTTTATGATGTGGGTCATTCAAACCTTGTATTTTAAAGAATGAATCCCTTGATTAAAATGACCAAGTTTAAATTGAAAAAACAAAATCTAATTATGGTGGGGATAATATAAAACTTCAATAAATTGAAATATTTTCCTTTCATAATAAATATAATTTTTTTTCATTAATTATACATAATTTTAATCTAATGATAAAAACAACATTGAATTTGTTTGTGTTACACGTAAGGTCATGTTTTACTAACTTTTAATGGTTTATCTATCTCAATACATAATTTTAAAATTATATATATATTATTTGTAGAAATAAATATAATTCATGAATTTGGTATGTCAAAATTATCTTATGTGGATTTTTTGAGAAGATTAATTTTTTCATGAATAGTGAAAAATACTGCCTTTTTGTTAAAAACAAAATTTTCTATTAAATAATTATTAATGTTAAATTAAATTTTAAACTATTTATTAATGTACCAATGAATCAAAAATAAATACATTAATACAATTTTTTTCATTGGAATCAATTTTATATTGAAATTTGATATAAATTTTATCAAATTTTTCAATGATTTTATATAAACATTTTCTTTCTCCCCACTTGTTTGTGATTAGTGTTAAACATAATTATCCAAAATCTATTATTTAAATAATATAAAATTGAAATAAATAGTTTTAACCAGTATAATATTTTTTATTAAATAAGATCAAATTATTTTTTGACGAAGAAGATTAGTAAAAGTGATTAAAATTAATTATGTTAAGTAATGTAAAATTAATCATAACAATAGAAAAAACCATAATCCTAATGGGAAAAAATGAACTATAAATTTCTATAAATACCATATTATATAATTATTTGGACCATATCCCCTATATTATAAAATTATATGATTTATTGGCATTATATTTAAATACTCATCCCAATATGATATGTTAGGTATGTAAAAAGTAAAAAAGGCAATCTTTTGTATCCATCTGATTTATAACACATTGAGATATGTATAAAAGTACCTATTTTAGGTGATATATATACTTTTTTATGATAAATAGTTATTTTTATCCCAATAATTAATCATTAATTTTTATAGGCAAATTAGTTACTTAAAATTTAAAAAAAACACCAATGAAATTATTACTTAGTAAATTATAAACTAAAATAAATGATAATATAAATATTCTAAATGAAGAAATATATTGAATTATTGTATTTAATTACATTTTTAGAGAAATTACAAACCTTATAACTTAATACATTTTAAAAAAATAATTTTTTGATCTTTTTAAATTAAAATTAATATAATAATGTAAAAAAACCCATTATTGATCTTTTATAATAAATAAAATTTATTAAAATGATTTAAAAATTATAAAAATCACATATTGATCCATATTATTTTTACCTATTAATTAATATTAAAAAATTTCTATTACTGAACCAAATTCTCATTTATTATTATTGTATTGATCCATCATTTGTAAAAACATTATTGGCACAGTCTATATTAACATAGTGTTTTTATGCATTACATTTGCTAATTTTAAAATTATCTTCTAAAAAACATTGATTTTTTATTTTTAAATTTATAAATAAAATTACTAATTCGGTGGATCTATTTTTTCTTGTAAATATCACATAAATGTAGTTTTCATTGTTTAATTACATAGTTTTAAAAACTCATTTCTTTAGTAAAATCCAAAATGATAAAATAATAAAACCAATAAGTTATGGAACCAAATTATTAAAATAAAGTCATTTTAATGTGGAATGGGATTTTATATACCATTATTACCTTTACCCAATAATTTCATAATTTTTTAGGCTCATTATGTAAATGATACCTACCATTAATGTATACTTTTTGATATTTAGAATAATTCCCCTCCTCATCCTTTAAAAAGGGAATCTTATCCTCCCACTTCTTAACAACTGTAAAGACTTTTTTTGGATAAACAAATATATACCCAAATATCATCATGAAATTACATCCCAAAATGAATAATCATCTACTTAGCCCAAAAAACTCCAACAAATCCATTTTGTACAATCCAAAAGTAGTTACTCAATTAAAACAACTTTCTTAAGCTCTATAGTTTTATTTCACTTTACTCCATTTTAATTATCCTTATTACATGATTATATAACAAAAACAGTACCCTCTATAAAATTATATGTTTTAATGATAAATTATTTTTGTACATTTAAATAAATATCAATCTAATTGGTAATGAGCATACTTTTTATGTGTACAATAAACTAATACCCCAAAGAAATTATGATTGTGCATTTTTTACTTAGACACCATTCATGGATAAGAATTATTATGGATATTATGGTTATATATTTTATATTTTATGTTTATGGTTTCTGTATGATAGTTTAATTTTTTAATAACACATACCTCTATAATTTTTATTTGGAGTAAATACGATAACATAATTTACAAAAGTGTGGTCTACTTCCCAACCAATGTGATTAATTCGCTCACAATGTACAATAAATGTATAAAAATGGGTTTAATTAAAAATATGTGAAATTAAAAACATATTATATTCCTGAAATAATTTACTTTATGGAAATATAATATATATAATATATATATATATCATATTTTTTATTATATTTACAGGGACACTTATAATATGATAACGTCATTCATGGACCTATGGACTACCACCTTCTGAACGAGATGTCATTCTTTTTACCTAAAAATAATTATATATATTAGTATATATGATAAAATAACATGGGATTTATTTTTAATAATATTTTTGTAAATATATAATATTATATTAGTTTTTTCCATAATCGTTATTGAAAAATGGGAACGTTACCTTTGAGTATGTAAAACATACTGTCTCCAAGAATGTATGGTTTGTTAATTTTTCATAATTATATATAATAATTTATTTTAAAAGTATATAAAGAATATAAATGTTTTGATTATTTCATGATTATTATTTTCGATATATTTTATGTTTCTCCTTTTCACAATTTTTGATTTTCCAAGTTTTTTTTGAACCCATAAACTGAATTTGGACGAAAACCCCAACATAAACATAATTATTTAAGTAGTTATATGAAACATTATAATATGTGATGTAAAATTAATAATAAGTTTGAAATAGGTTCTAAATCAATTAAAAAAATTAATAGATGATTATTTTTTGTAATGTAAAGGCACACAAGAACAATCACATGAAAGGCAAGAGATTTTCATCTCAAATTGAATTTCATTAAGAGATATTTTCATTATACAACTTTTTTTATATGGTTTATACACTACCTTTGAAAAGTTATATCATGAATCTATATATTATCTTGATAATCTATATTTTATTTAATGTTATTCATTCAAGGGGATTACAGTTCTAAATGTATCAAATTTGTATGGGTCTCTTTGGGATGTTTAAATATTATTTTCCTCTAAATTGTTTTAATGGAATTTCAATGTTATCTGTTTTCATTAACATTATTCCAATGATGAATATTATTATAAATAAGTAACATTTTTTTCATTACCAATATTTATATGGAATATATATAAATGAATTCTATTCTCAGTTTTATTGAATATGTGTTGTGTCTTTCAGTTTCATACATTACCATATTCATATGGCCTTATATAGTTACTTGAATGGCTTGTATTATCCATTAAATACTTTTTAATGTTCGTTTATTTCCATTGATTAATTATTTATTCCACATTACATAACATTAATAAGTATATTATATCACCCTTATTATGTTTCCATTTCCTAGGTTATGAGGAATAACCATTTGAATAACTATTCCATGATACAGTTTAAATAATTTTATTATTAATTATGTTTTTATTTTCAATTTATGAATATATTAGGGATATCATGTATGAAATTTGGGTTTTCAAGACTTTGAAACTAATTAGACCTTTATGACTATATATCTTATAATCAAGTCTTTGTAATAAAATAATTTACATGCTCCATGATTCGAGGATCGGGGAATCAAGAAAAATTTAAATGGTTGTTAAAAAATATAATCACACAATATATTTTTTCAAAAACAATATTTATAGTTTCATGAAAAAATATCTTTCATGGAAAAAACAAAATCTAAAACATATAATGTAACGTTTTTGATCCCATAAAATATATTTTATAATATTGTTATATAATTATCATAAAATCAAAAAACCATTCTCAAATTTAATAGTCAATTATAAAAATGATAAGTAATAAAATTTTATTATCATTTCAATTAATTGATATCCAAAATAGTGGAACGTTGAAAATGAGATAAAATTCTCAAAATTTTGATTTAAATAAATTATAAAAATGTATTTTTTATAATGTATCTTCATAAAGAAACCTTGAAAAAGACATGAATGTTTCAAAAAGGTGATGTTCAAACATTTGAAACCATTATCACATTAAATAGAAACATCAATAATAGATAATTATAAAAATAGAAATGTTATAAATATAGATGTGTAGAAAAAGATAATACATTTGATTTTTATGTAGTGGAAAACTGTAACATCCCGACTCCAGTTACCCAGAGTCGGTGCATTAATACATAACATTGGCATGATCACAAGAAAGATCAAGTCTCAAAAGACAGATTAGTTTATTAGCCTTGGAATAACTAGATACATTAATAAAGTTTAACATTACATCATAATGTGAAAAACTACTACAACAACATATTGTCTCAATAGTCCACACTATTATCCCCTCATAATATCCCTACAGTTCATTCAAAATTTACTTCTTCACATCCTGGAAAAAATATAAACATAGAAAAGGGGTGAGCTCAAATGCCCAGTAATGATAACAATATAGCGGAAACTTCCATAAATAAGAATAAACATTTAAGGTAGTGTATAACTAAAACAAAAGCCTTTTAAACTTGAACTTCAACATAGTATAGAAAAAATAAAATTAAATAATGCCATTTACTTATTCACATGTATATTCTACTAATTTAATAATCACATGAAATATCAATAACCACTTTCATAATGATGGAATGCATAATGCCAGACTATCATAACCACATAGCCAAGGTCTCGTGCCAAGACTACAAATAAGATTTTTCCAAGGCCTTGTCCCAAGACACTAGTTTGTCTCATGAGACCTACAGATGCATCTAGGAGCTATAGTGGGCTTCACCCGTCATTTACGAAGTCCAATGCATTCCCATATGAAAAGGTTTAAACATAACATAAACATTCGTATTAAAACTAGCATATGAAATTCCAATACTTTCTCCATAAACCATGAATGGTATAAAAATAACTCATCCACAGTAAAACATATCACAAAACCTTCAATACAATACAAAATTTTTGTATCATAATAAATCAACTTCAAATAAGCTTAAAATCCATCAAAGGACATTGACATAGATGAAATCAAAACTATTTGAGAGAAATATCTCTTTTCTCAAAATCATTGAAAAGTCAAACATTTATAAAGGAAGTAATTTAAAAGAGATTTTTAAATCCAAGTGTCCCATACCACTTTGAAACTTTTGAAAAGAAATATCATTTCAAAACATTCTTGTCCATATAAATAAATCCTTAAAATCATTTTGAAAACATGGACATTAATTAAAAATATTTAGAAAGATAAATCATTAAAACATTTAAAATTATGATATTGATAAATAATAACTTTCACAAATTCTTAAAATATTAATTTTAAATTCATTTAAAAGTCACATAATTATAAAATAAAACATTTACTTTCAATATATTCTTATAGGCTAGTAAGGGAAGCTTCGACGATTTTATAACGGTGAAAAATAACTGCACCTGCCATAAAAGTTTAAAAACACATTCTTACCTTAAATTTGTCGAAAAGGTTAAAAAGTACCTTGTTTGGAAAACGACGGAAAGATTCCTTTCAAAATACATAAGGTTATAAAGGACTTTAACCCATTTTTTAGTGAATAGTAAAATTGTTTTTAAATACATTTTTAAGGAACATGGATGTGGATGATAAAGAGATCCCAGTAGATTATTACGTATAAACAAACTCGAATAATGAAGAGATTGCGAAATAAACCCATACCTTGTAAATTTACTTGGTTGAGGGTAGGTTAAACTCCTGTATAATGGTGAAATAATTGTTATTAAATTATACAATAATCACATATATTAATATGATATCATATATGATCTTTTAATATTGCTTTGTTAATAATATCTTAGTATTATCGTCGTTTCAGGTGTTAACTTACTCATTTTATTTGATATGTTTAATTACGTAAGCCATGTTTTTCATGGATAGGATGTATCTTATTCATATCCAGAATGATATAAATTCCTTAATAATTATTTTTAAATCATCAAATGATTATTATACTTGAATGGATACGATGGAGAATGAATCTCATCGCGTTCGTGGAGACGGTAGTCCGTACGTACGTACGAGCGACAATATAATTTTTTTGATATTAAAATAATATATAATTGGATGGTATATCAAATATACAGAATCATTATCATGTTATATTTATTATTTACATGAGTTACACATCATTATTATACCCATCCAAATAATAATTTATTGATTAACAATCACACCACGACGTGGAGACAGTAAGCCGTACGTACGCACGTATGGTGACATGTTATTCAAAGGATGGATAGAATACTGAATATGGTTGTACCATATTTAAAATAACATCACAGTATATATAAGATACTGGAGTTATTATTTTAGAATTGTAATAACAAAAAAGGAAGAAGTGGAAGATGAAAGGAACTCGGAAAAGGGTGGTGAAATCATAACCTCTTCTTCGGGTTCTTCCTTTTGATTTGATCAAAAGGGCTCCTAGGTTGGCTTTATGACTAAAGTAAGTCCTCTAGGATGATGTTAGGGAAGTTTAGAGAGTATTTGGGTAGAGTTTGGCCGAACCAAAAGGCTTTGAAGGTGTGAATTAAAGAGAAGGGCGAGTTCCCTTTTATAAGAGGGGTGAGGGGCACCTTTGGAAAATCTAAAAATATTATTTTATAATAAATTCATATTCGGTTTCTAATGGATCCAAAATGGATTATTCAAATTCTAAGGTGGGGATATGTCTAAAACCACTCAACCAATATAATTTAGACAGGTTTGGGTCATTATACTAACATTATCTTTAAGTATTAACTCTTACTTAATTAGTTTCACTTTTACAATGTCTCTTTGTATTTTTATATTATATGGTTAATAAACATACTATATACATCCATACGACCCCAAATTGGTCCATTAATGATACATCTATCATGATATATGTCTCTTGGACGAACCATAGATTTTTAGGAATTTAATATCAATTAATAATATAATATTTGTTTTAAAAACTCTTTTATGTCAATTTTGACACTATTCAATAATTGATTTTTTTAAAAATCATAAAAGAAAGTTTACTTCAAAATAAGTTAATTAAATCCTTCCTAACATGACATAGTAACATATAAAATTAGTTTAATTCATAAAAAGTCTCAAATTATATTTATTTGGGTATCTACAATATCAATCATGTTAATTTTCACCTTTATGGTAATTACTGCATCACCATTGTTTCATAAATAAATTAAATTATTTAATGTCTAAATATTATACCTAAAGAAAAATTATGTGGGAAATCTTGTTATCTTTCTAATTAATACTTATAGTCGAAAATCCAACATATATAACCCAATGTAAAAATTGTTTTACTAAAAGATATATGCTTGTCTCATTTTTGTATTCATTTTAACATAATTAAAATAAAGTGTCCCTATCACTTACAACTGACACCATGGGGTCCCAAAATCGACCCAATGATTCCCATGGTCGGACATGTATCAAAAAATATGGTTAGGACACGTTTTAGGGTAATTTCTTATTATTATAATATTATTTTTTAACCCTTATTTACCGGATTTACCCTTTAACCATGGTAAATAAAATATTTACATAAGTAATTATTTAAAATGTCTAAAAAAAGTTACCTATTTAAACAATTTTAACATCCTGATTCCAAATATGAAATCCATTTTTCTAAATGCAAAACACAGTAGTGGAAAAAATTAATTTAAAATTAATTCCCGCTGTCAAAACAAAAAGCGTGTTTTTAAGATATAATAACTATCAAAAGATTGATACTTGTTTATGTTCGTTTTAATTGTAAAATTATGTCCAATGACCGAAATTTTATTAAATGTTAAAAATATATTCTAAATATACTTTAAAACCACTAAAATTCATTATTTGTCACTATTAATTATTTTGATTAAAAAAGTTTTTTTAATTAAAATTTAGTAATTTTCACTATTCATCAAAATATTAAAGTTATCCGAAAAGTACCAAAATTTCAACATAGGCTAAATTAGATACTCCGAATCCAAAAAATAAGTACATTTTGAGAGATAATATTTATAAAATTTCAGAATGTTGGTATTACTATTCATAATGGCTAGTTTGATTGGTTGTAGTGTGTGTTAGAACTCGAAGTTGCGTACAACACATGCTACTGTATTATTCAATGAGAAGCGTACCGTGGAAGCTTGGGGTGTTACCTTGTAAATTTTTTATGTCCCCATTATAAAGAATAAATTCATTTAGTCAAATTGAATATATAAATGTTTAAAATATTGGATTAAAAAAAGGGTTTCACTATTAAAAGTTCATAAAAGAGCATTTTTTGAAAAATAATTCTTTTATCTGAAAAAAATGAATTTGTTCTTACATTATGTCTAAGAAACTCATAATATGGATTATAAAATTATAAGGATTATATAAAGTTTAAAATTTAGTTAATACTATTCATAAACTCTTTTGAACAGTTTTTTTGGTAAGTCATTGTGCGATTGAACTCGGTGTTGCGTGTAGTGCAAGTTATTGAATTATTTTGAAGAAATAACACACTATCAAATCTCGGGGTGTTACATTCTCCCCTCCTTCAATAAATTGCGTCCTCACAATTTGAAATTTTTCTTCTGAAATAAAAGGTTGAATATAGAAAATATCTTTGTCGGAAAACCCATATCGGAAATTGTGTTAATAAAATTCAGTCTTAATAAGAGGAAAAGATAAATGAAAGGGTCACCACCAAATTATAATCTCTATTCAGAGAACATTGGTGGCAATTAGAGACATATAATTGGAGGAAAAAAGTAAATATTTATAGGTAGTGATTGAGGTCATCAATCACAAACAAGTGTAAAATTGAGGTCCTTAAATTCATCAATCTATGATGATTTGAAATACCATCGGTTCAACAAAACATAGGGTATTAGGATAACACATTTTTGGTTTTAGGATTCCATAAAATAAGAGAAGAAGAAAAATATATTCTTGACAAGTAGAGTTCCATCATTTAACTAATTTCTACCACAAACTCATCTTTCACTCTAAAAGATAATTGAACGTAAAAAAATATATTCTATTTATCCTATTCATACTGGGTTCCAAAAAAATGAATTTGTAATTCACCTACCAAATCTTTTAAAAAAACTACACTATTTAATCTAGGACATCATGTGGGCTAGTGGTAGGTGATACACCCTTGTCGCCCTTCAGTTGTGGGTTCAAGTCTCGCGGCCTTGCCGGACGCGATGGGTTGCCACCCGACCTCCGGGTTGTCCTTTTATGGCAATCCAAAAATAATCCAAACTAGAACTATCCAAAATACTTTAGTCCAAAATTTATAAGGAAGGTAAACAAAATGAATATCCTTTTTTCCTCGTAATAACATGTGAACACCTTCATCGTTTATTCTTTTAAAACAATACAACATCCTAAATTACCATAAAACCTTATTGATTACATTCATGATCCCTTATTCCTTAAAGAATAATGGGTATACTCCTTCAATCCAAAAATGTTGTAAACCCCAAAAATGATTGAATATACAAATCATTAATCAGTTTCAAGGTAGTCAAGAATACCGAATATGATTTATCCAAATAAATCATGTATTATTCTAAAATCACTACCTCGGTATCATAACCATATTATGGTTTATCATTCTCTCAACCATATATTTTCCAAAAATTTAACCTCCTATTGAGTCACTTTTCTTTGTTCCACACAATCTCAAGTCCTTAATGAAATAGTACTGCAGTACAATCCTTATATACTGTATAATTATTATAACAAGTACATTATTGATACAAAACTCAAATAACATAATCAACATAAGAACTCCAACCATTCCTCTTCATATGTGGTAGTATCATAACTTGATTATTATCCAATAGCATCATTTCCGACATAGTATGATGACTAGGACATAGGTTCGCGTAGTGTCCAAACTCCTTGAAAATGAAGCATTGTACATTTGAAACCATTTTCTTACCCTTTCAGTCATGTACTTTGTGTCCTTCTCCACACTTATAACATACTTCCATTCCCTTCAAACATTTTCCAAGGTGATTCTTTCCACAGTTATCATATATCGGGAAATCCTTCATTACCTTATTCCTTTTATCTGTCATTATCTCTACCATCCTTTCCTTCTATGGTTCCCTTTAAAGTCGTAGGACTCTTAGAATTCTTTACTTATCTTATCAACACATGATACTATTTCTTCATATGATGATAATACATGGGAGACTATTTCCTTTCTAAATTCTGGATTAAGACCATGAAAGATATGGTCCTTCTTACTCTTTGGATCACACATATTGTTGGAGCTCTCATTCCTTCATTTGGGCACCATTTCTAATCAATGTCATAAACTAGATCAATTTATGAATCAAAATACATAATTCCATACTTGTAAAACACATAACATAAATTGAACTATTTATGTATATAATCTATAATCATACAAATGTTTTCTTTGAGGAAGTATATACTCATAAACCCATCATGATGATATGTAATGAAAATGAGAGTTATCCTAAGAATATCCCCCGGGAGTGTCGTAACCAAGAGTGCAACAAGGCCCATTGTTGTGCACCAGTTCCCGTTCGAGTCTAGCTCAAAGCGGTGTTTTTGGGTTTTACCCCTAGGTACATCTGTGCCAGAGCCGCCTCTACCAGCTCGTATCCAGACATCGATGTATTGCTCGGAAAACTCACAAAATATCTACAATACCAAAATTTTAGGAAGTTATTCTATACTAATCCACAAAGTTCATCATAAATCTACGTGCTATAATCAGAGTTTATCTAAATCTAGCTTCCACGGTTTGTACTAAACTTTCTATGATACAAACTGTAACGCCCCGACCCCAGTTACCCAGAGGCGGTGCATTATTACATAAAATTGGAATGATCACAAGAAAGATCAAGTCTCGAAAGGCCAATTAGTTTAGTAGCCTTAGAATAACTAGATACATTAATAAAGTTTAACATTACATCATAAAGTGGAAAACTACTACAACAACATATTGTCTCCATAGTCCACACTATTATCCCTTCATAATATCCCTACAGGTCATTCATAATTTACTTCTTCACATCCTAGGAAAAATAAAACATAGAAAAGGGGTGAGCTCAAATGGCCAGTAAGGATATCAATATAGCAGAAACTTCTATAAATAAGAATAAAAATTTAAGGCAGTGTATAACTAAAACAAAAGCCTTTTAAACTTGAACTTCAACAAAGTATGGAAAAAATAAAATGAAATAATTCCATTTACTTATTCACATAGATATTCTACTAATCTAATAATCACATGCAATATCAATAACCACTTTCATAATGATGGAATGCATAATGCCAGACTATCATAACCACATATCCAAGGCCTCGTTCCAAGACTACAGATAAGATTTTTCCAAGGCCTTGTGCAAAGACACTATTTTATCTAATGAGACCTACCGATGCATCGAGGAGCTATAGAGGGCTCCACCCGTCACTTACTAAGTCCAATTAATTCCCATATGAAAAGGTTTAAACATAACATAAACATTCGTATTAAAACTAGCATACGAAATGTCAATACTTTCTCCATAAACCATGAATGGTATAAAAATAACTCATCCACAGTAAAACATATCACAAAAACATCAATACAATACAAAAGTTTTTTATCATAGTAAATCAACTTCAAATAAGCTTAAAATCGATCAAAGGACGTTGACATAGATGTAATCAAAAATATTTGAGAGAAATATCTCTTTTCTCGAAATCATTGAAAAGTCACACATTTATAAAGGAAGTAATTGAAAAGAGATTTTGGAATCAAAGTGTCCCATACCACATTGAAACTTTTGAAACGAAATATCATTTCAAAACATTCATGTCCATATAAATAAATCCTTAAAATCATTTTGAAAACATGGACATTAATTAAAAAGATTTTGAAAGATAAATCTTTAAAACATTTAAAATTATGATCTTGATAAAGAGTACCTTTCACAAATTCTTAAAATATTCATTTTGAAATCATTTAAATGTCACATAATTATAAAATAAAACATTTACTTTGAATATATTCTTATAGGCTTGTAAGGGAAGCTTCGATGATTTTATAATGGTGGAAAATAACTGCACCCTCTGTATAAGATTAAAAAGACATTCTTACCTTAAATTTGTCGAAAAGGATAAAAAGTACCTTGTTTGGAAAACGACGGAAATATTACTTTCAAAACACATAAGGGTATAAATGACTTTAACCCATTATATATTAAATAGTAAAAATGTTTTTAAATACATTTTTAAGGAACATGGATTTGGATGATAGAGAGATCCCAGTAGATTATTACGTATAAACAACTTCGGATAATGAAGAGATTGCGAAATAAACCCTTACCTTGTACTTTTCCTTAGATGCAGGTAGCTTAAACTCCTGTATAATGGTGAAATAATTGTTATTAAATTATACAAGAATCATATATATTAATATGATATCATATATGATCTTTTAAGATTTCTTTGTTAATAATATCTTAGTATTATCGTCGTTTCGGGTGTTAACTTACTCATTTTCATTAATATATTTTGTTACGTAAGCCATGTTTGTCATTTATAGGATGTATCTTATTCATATCCATAATTATATCAAGTCCTTAAAAATTATTTTTAAATCATAAAATGATAATTATACTTGAATGGATACGGTGGAAAATGAATCTCGTCGCGTTTGTGGAGACGGTAGTCCGTACGTACGCACGAGCGCCAATATCATTCTTTTTATATTAAAATAATATATAATTGGATGTTATATCATATATAAAGAATCATTATCATGTTATATTTATTATTTACACGAGTTACACTTCATTATTATACCCTTCCAAATAATAATTTATTGAATAACAATTACACCACGACGTGGAGACGGTAAGCCGTACGTACGCACGTATGGTGACATGTTATTCAAAGGATGGATAGAATACTGAATATGGTTGTACCATATTTATAATAACATCACAGTATATATAATATACTGGAGTTATTATTTTATAATGGTAATAACAAATAAGGAAGCAGTGGAAGAAGAAAGTAACTTGGAAAAAGGGTGGTGAAATCATTACCTCTTCTTCGGGTTCTTCCTTTTGATTTGATAAAAAAGGGATCTTAGGATGGCTTTATGACTAAAGAAAGGCCTCTAGGATGAATTTAGAGAAGTTGAGAGAGTATTTGGGTAGAGTTGGGCCGAAACAAAAGGCTTTGAAGGTTTTAATTAAAGAGAAGGTGGAGTTCCCTTTTATAAGAGGGGTGAGGGGCACCTTTGGAAAAGCTAGAAATATTATTTTATAATAAATTCAAATTCGGTTTCTAATGGCTCCAAAGTAGATTATTTAAATTTTATAATGGGTATAGGTCGAAAACCACTCAACCAATAGAATTTAGACAGGTTTGGGTCATTATATTAACTTTATCTTTAAGTATTAACTCTTAGTTAATTTGTTTCACTTTTACAATGTTTCTTTGTATTTTTATTATATATGGTTAATAAACATACTATATTCATCCAAGAGACCCCCAAGTGGTCCATTAATGATACACCTATCATGATATAAGTCTTTTGGCCGAACATTATATTTTTAGGAATTTAATATCAATTAATAATATAATATTAGTTTTAAAAACTTTTTTATGTCAATTTTGACACTATTAAATAATTGATTTTTGTAAAAATCATAACAGAATGATTATTTCAAAAAAAGTTAATTAAATCATTCCTAACATGTCATATTAACCTATAAAATTAGTGTAATTAATAAAAAGTCTCATATTATATTTATTTGGATATCTACAATATCAATCATTTTAATTTTTCACTATTATGGTAATTACTGCATCACCATTGTGTCATAAATAAATTAAATTATTTAATGTCTAAAAATTATAAAAAAATACCATTATTTAGAAACTATTGTTATCTTTCTAATGAATATTTATAGTCTAAACTCCAACATATATAACCCTATGTAAAAATTGTTTTTCTAAAAGATATATGCTTGTTTTATTTTTGTATTCATTTTAACTTAATTAAAATAAAGTGTCCCTATCACTTACAAGTGGCAGCATGGGGTCCCAAAATCGACCCAAAGATTTCCATGGACGGAAATGTATCAACCAATAGGGTTAGGACACGTTTTATGGTAATTTGTTATTATTACAATATTCTTTTTAACCCTTATTTACCGGATTTACCCTTTAACCATGGTAAATAAAACATTTACCGAAGTAATTATTCAAAATGTCTAAAAAAAAGTTACCTATTTACACAATTTGAACATCCTTATTCCCAATATGGAATCCATTTTTCCAAATTCAAAACACATAAGTGGCATAAATTAATTTTAAATTAATTCCCGCGGTCAAAACAAAAAGCGTGTTTTTAAGATATAATAACTATCAAAAGATTGATACTTTTTTATGTTCGGTTTAATTGTGAAATTATGTCCAATGACCAAAGTTGTATTAAATTATAAAAATATATTCTAAGTATCCTTTAAAACAACTCAAATTCATAATTTGTCACTATTAATTATTTTGATTAAAAAGTTGTTTTTAATTAAAATTTATTAATTTTCGCTATTCATCAAATATTAAAGTTATCCGAAAAGTACCAAAATCTCATCTTAGGATAAATTCGATACTCTGAATCCAAAAATGAAGTCCATTTTGAGAGATAAAATTTATAATATTTCAGAAATTTGATTTTACTATTCATAACGACTAGTTTGATTGGTTGTAGTGTGTATTAGAACTCGAAGTTGCGTACAACGCACGCTACTGTATTATTCAAAGAGAAGCGTACCGTGGAAGCTTGGGGTGTTACCTTGTAAATTGTTGATGTCCCCATTCTAAAAAATAAATAAATTTAGTCCAATTTAATATATAAATGTTTAAAATATTGGATTAAAAAAATGGTTTCACTATTAAAAGTTGGTAAAAGTGCATTTTTGGAAAAATACTTCTTTTATCTGAAAAAAATGAATTTTCCTTACATTATGTCTAAGAAACTCATAATATGGATTCTAAAATTATAAGGATTATATAAAGTTTAAAAGTTAGTTAATACTTGGAAGTGCGGCCGATTGTCGCCTATCGACCGTTCAAGGTTCCGGTGCTCTGCTAATGTATATAGCAGCACTCGGGTCGAATCCTCGGCGATGATACTTTGTAGTAGTCGTTTGTTTTTAGTTGATTGTATTTTGATTAGGGGGGTTTGTTTGCAGAGCTTAATTGAAATGATTTATGGATGATGTTTGATTTACCAAATTGATAAAGATTGGGGTGAGTTCATCATTAGGTTAGTTAAGCTTGTGATATCCTCGAGCTTTGCTTTATATTGCATTTAAATTAACACCCATGTCACAAGATGATGTTGATTAGAATTCTTAAGTGTTAAGGCTTTAAACCAAGACTTAACTTAACTTAAGGTTATAATCTCAATCAGATCTTATTTATGGTTGTGTATTTATGGTTCCAATAATCCATGGAAACCACATGTTAAACAAAACAAGTCATTAATCCATGACATGTTAAGTCCAACATACACAATGTTAATTCAAAGAATATTCATCGAGCAGAAGCTCTCAATCACTTAACATACCTAAATTATAACTCACCCCAATGAGAGATTTACTCATCCATTTGGGTGATTAATAATCTGGTAATATATGTTTATGGTGATGAATTATAAAGAGAAGAAAAAGAAAGGGACAAGATAAGAGTAGTGTGCCGAACACACACACGAAATAATTTAAGAATCAAAAATGGAATTTCGATTGAATGAGGAAGCTTAAGAAGGGAAGGGGATTGAACTGAATTTTAAACTATTTTAAGAACATTAATATTAAAATACAGAAGGTGGAAGAGAATAAGAGATATTGAAGAAGTAACTTGCATTAAAACAGAATTACAAAGAAAGAGAATTACAAGATTACAAAAATGAAGAACTCAAAAGTAAGTGAAAAGAAAGAGAGGAGGAAAGGTCTCTCAAGTAAAAACTTGAGTATGGCAGGTCCTCCCAATCCTTTGGCAAAGCTTTGGTCGTGCCAATGTGATCTCCTCTCTTCTGAAATGCCAACCCCTCTCAAGGAGAGAAGGGGAGAGTATTTATACCCCAAGGAGTGGACTGTTTGCATTCCCAATCTGTCCCTCCACTTGCTTCGCCAATTGAGCTATACAGACAGCCGAATCTTCAAATACATCCTTCTTAAACGTTGTAGACCATAATGTTTGCCGACTACTATCAAAATTTGGAGGCATTTGGACAATTGGAGCCAAAGTTATGTCCGGTTGATTAAACAAAGGTAAACTGTCCATTTCTATCCATTCTTTTTCGATGGCCAAAATGTGAATGGATTTTTTAACAGGAAGATGCCTTAAAATTCGAATGACTTCTTCAACAAAGTCGGCCGCCTATATCTCCTCTTTCCCACTGAAAAATCTAAGCTCGATTGGATGCTTACATCAGGAGATATGTCATGCATACTATACTGATTTTAATTCTCGTCCAGAATGGTGGGCTGGACTTCAAAGGTTTATTTGGGCCCCTTGTACTTGGATTTGGGCCATGCAATTTTTATCCAAGATGCAATGTAGTTTCCCCCGAATTATGGTGGAGATTGAAGGTCTTTGGACTTCTCAATTGAACCCAGTAAATCAATCTTCATGGATGGTCCAGTTTGTTCACAGATTCTTTGGTCTTGTTTGTGAGGACCATATGACCCTTCAAATGGCAGAATGGGCTCATGGTTCCTACTAATGAAATGTTGTATATTGAAAGGAGAATCCTAAAAAACAATAACCACACAATTTGGATCAGTATAGTGATATTTATAATTAAAACATTAAACTGACTCAATTTGACTACTTCTAAAAATGCTCAAATATTATACTTAATATTAAAACATTAATATTTCACACAAATTATGCACATTTCATATAAAATAAGTAAAGGGGGAATATAATAAGTCATGAAAATATTAATAACATCAACTCCCCCACACTTATATTTGCGCGTGTCCTCATGTGCAACAAATATAAAAACATGACAAAATCATTTTCACTCACCAACAAATATTAAAATTTTGTTTTCTCCAATCAGGGGAGGTTTAGACTATTTTACTCATCCATAATGAATTCCATCACAAATTTGGTTCACAATAATGCATCATAAACAATTAATTTTTTCATGTTCAAGGTTTGAATTGGAAAATGTAGGCACTCCAAACTTACTCCTCTCAAGATGATAAAAATGTATTTTAGGAGGTTCACTCATTCACCAACAAAAAGTGAAAATCAAGAGTTTGTAAGAGCTCTCAGCTTACATTCCCAAATCTAATGTGTACAATAATCAAGAGGTCTTTTAAGGGGTTTTTCAGTGGCTATGGGACGGTAGGTATATAATGTCCAAAGGAAAAGAGGGGTTAAAAACACCAACATGGAAAAATCAATGCACATTTTTTTTTGAAATTTGAATTGAAAGGAAATAGAAACACATATTTACAAGGGCATGAATGTGTGATGAATGAAAAGTGATGGAGATAGAAAATGGAATAGGGTGAGATGATGGAATATGTACAACATGGAAGACTTCCAATAATGACACAATACAAGATGATTCAAGTGTTCTTTTTTTCTTCTTTTTTTTGCTTTTTTTTTTCGAAAGTTGTGCTTGAAACAAGTCTCACAGTCATCTCCCAACCCATGTTTGATCTTCTCATGGAACTAATTTTAGTAGTTATAACACGATCAAAGGTTGAGGATGAATGATTTTTGACCCACCCAAGACACAACCCATTCCTTTTTTTTCATTTTTTAATATAAATTTTTTTCATTTTTTTTTGAACACTTTTCAATGACTTTTGTACAAATGACAATTACACATATACACCCCAAAGCTCACAGAATTACAACATCTCCCCCACACTTGAATGGATGCTTGCCCTCAAGCATATGATGACACATTGGAAATCAATGAAAGTACGCCCAAAAATGAAGTCCATTCCCCCCACACTTAAATTTCAATAAATTATACAATGAAAATCCATGAAGATGTTGGGTGGGACAAGGTTTTAGGCTTGTAATGTGGCTATCAAAAGAAAGGTTTTCATAGGCTCAAAGGGGCTTTCAAAAGTAGGATCAATGTAAGGGTAACGGGAGGCTATTTGGCTATTCTGATTCTCATGTGGCTTAGAAAATGCCTCTATCATATTAAGGCACACAAAAGATGGAAATTCAGCTCGAAGGTCCACAAACTCAAGACTCACAATCAGTGGTGAAGACACACAATGAAAAAGATGGCCATATATGACCTTGGCATGAAGGCTAATGTTATTCCTCACGGTAGGGGAAAATCATTTTCCACCAAAAATTGTTCATTCAAAATGTTTGTTATTGACACAAAATTGTTTACCCAAGTTTGAGATAAAAATTCAATATATTTGAGTTTAAAACAAGCCTTTGACTCCCCAAAATGGTTGGACAAAATTTCAAAACTAGATGGTGAGTAAGCATGACTCTTTTTTTGTAATTTTTTTAAGTAATTGTGTTTTTTTGTTTTTTTTTAGTTTTTAAGGTTTTTTTTTTTAAAATACACACCCACACAAGAAAGATAAAAAGAAAGGGTTTGATGAATAAAGTGGTAACAAAATGAAAGAGAGAGGAAGAAGAAGAAGAAGGTAGAGAGAGGAAGAGATAGAGAGAGAGTTAAAGGGAAAGAGGTGCCCCCTGGTTTGGATTTGGTGGGTCGCCATTTCCATCTAGTGGTGGGTCAATGGAAGTCGATGTGGAACCTGAAGTGAATGGCCTCTCATGGTGATGCTTTAACCGGTGTCCATTTACCGTGAATGTTCTTTTTGAAGAAGGGTCTTCGACTTGCACTGCACCAAATGGGTAAACATTAGTAATAATAAAAGGTCCATCCCAACGAGAATTGAGCTTACCTGGGTGAAGTCGAAATCGAGAATTGAAGAGCATTACCTTTTCACCTTCATGAAATACCTTTCGAAGAATGTGCTTTTCATGGAGTGACTTTGCCTTTTCTTTGTAGAGAATGGAGTTCTCATACGAATCGAGTCGAAGCTCCTCCAATTCAGTCAACTGCAACAATCTTTCTTCACCAGATTTTTCACAATCAAAATTACATGTTTTGACAGCCCAAAATGACTTATGTTGGATTTCAACTGGTAAATGACAGGCTTTACCAAAGACTAGCCTAAATGGAGACATCCCAATGGGTGTCTTATAGGCTGTTCGATAGGTCCAAAGTGCTTCACCAAGTCTATCGGGCCAGTCTTTTCTTGTGGGCTTAACAATTCTTTCAAGCACTCTTTTCACTTCTCTGTTAGAAAGTTCAGCCATTCCATTTGTTTGAGGGTGATATGCAGTGGATGTTTTATGTACAACCCCATTCTTTTTCAAAAGTGACTCCATGGTTCTATTACAGAAATGAGTTCCTAAGTCACTTATCAAAGCACGTGGTGTTCCGAATCGATGGAAGATATGGGTTTTGAGGAACTCACTCACAGTTTGAGCATCATCTTTCCTAGTGGGTTTGGCCTCAACCCACCTAGAAACATAGTCAACAGCAAGGAGAATGTAGGATAATCCATTGGAAGGGGGAAAAGGTCCCATGAAATCGATGCCCCAAACATCGAAAAGCTCACAGAAGATTAATGGCTTTTGAGGCATTTCGTTTCTTTTGGAAATTGTGCCAAACTTTTGGCAAGTGGGACATGATTGACAGAACTCATGTGAGTCCTTGAAGAGTGAAGGCCAAAAGAATCCAGAATCTAGGACCTTTCTAGAAGTTCTTTGTGGTCCAAAGTGGCCACCACCAGGCATTGAGTGGCAAAATTCCAAGATGGAGGATTGTTCAGTTTCATCAACACATCTCCTAATTACCATGTCAGCCCCAGTTTTCCAAAGTTTATTATCTTCCCAAAAATAATGCTTTGAATCACTTTTCATCTTTTCTTTTTGTTCTTTTGAAAAATATTCAGGGAAAACACCAGAAACCAAGTAATTGACAATTGGGGCATACCATGGTAACTTTGGAGTGAGAGATGAGAGGTGTTCAGTTGGAAATTCAGGATCAATTATTTCAGAATGAGAAGAATTAGAAATTCTACTCAGGTGGTCAGCCACAGGGTTTTCTTTTCCAGGTTTATCTTTTATCACAAGGTCAAACTCTTGGAGCATTAAAATCCATCTTATTAGCCTTGGTTTGGAATCACTTTTCTTAAGTAAGAACTTTAATGCTGAGTGGTCCGTGAAGATGATGATTTTGGCACCTAAGAGATAGGGCCGGAATTTATCCAAGGCAAAAACCACAGCTAAAAGTTCTTTTTCAGTCACAGTGTAGTGTGATTGAGTTTCATCCAATGTTTTTGAGGCATAAAAGATGACATGAGGAATGTTTTCTCTTCTTTGACCAAGAACAGCCCCAATGGCCCTATCAGAAGCATCACACATCAATTCAAATGGTAAGGACCAATCTGGGGGTTGAATTATTGGAGCAGATGTGAGAGCAAATTTGAGTTCAATGAAGGCTCTCTTGCAAGCCTCATCAAAATTGAATGTGACATCATTTTGAAGTAAACGAGTGAGTGGGAGGGAAATCTTGCTGAAGTTCTGAATGAATCGCCGATAGAAACCGGCATGACCAAGGAAGGACCGAATGTCTCGAACTGATTTGGGTTCAGGAAGTGATTGGATCACCTAAATTTTGGCTGGATCAACTTGGATACCCTCTTGAGAAATTATGTGCCCTAGAACAATCCCATTTGAAACCATGAAGTGACATTTTTCAAAATTCAGCACAAGGTTTCGCTTGACACACTTTTGAAGGACCAAAGAGAGTGAATGTAAGCAAGATTCAAATGACTCGCCATAAATGGTAAAGTCATCCATGAATACCTCCATGAAATTCTCAATGAATTCAGAAAAGATACTCATCATACACCGCTGGAATGTTGCAGGAGCATTACAAAGGCCAAAAGGCATTCGCCTATAGGCATAAGTTCCAAAGGGGCAAGTGAATGTGGTATTTTCTTGGTCTTGAGGTGCGATTGGAATTTGGAAGTAGCCGGTGTAACCATCAAGGAAGCAATAGTGTGACTTTCCGGCCAATCTCTCAAGCATTTGGTCAAGGAAAGGAAGTGGGTAGTGATCTTTTCGTGTTTCAGCATTCAGTTTGCGATAATCGATGCACACACGCCATTTGTTTTTCACTCGAGTTGTGACCACTTCTCCATGTTCATTTGTGACAACTGTTATCCCGCCCTTCTTAGGAACGACTTGAATTGGACTAACCCATTCACTATCAGAAATTGGGTAGATAATACCAGCTTGAAGAAGCTTGGTAATCTCTTCCCTAACTACCTCAAGTATGAGTGGATTGAGTCTTCTTTGAGGTTGCCTAATTGGTTTGGATGATTCCTCTAGATGGATGTGATGCATGCAAAGGGCAAGGTTGATTCCTGGAATATCCTCTAGGGTCCAACCTAAGGCATTTTTGTTTTCCTCTAACACTTGAACAAGTTGGGACTCCTCAGTTTCAGAAAGTGAAGCAGAGATAATGACAGGGTAGGAGGGATCATGGAAAAGGAATGCATACTTGAGGTATGAAGGAAGTGGTTTTAGATCAGTTTCAGCCTTGATTTGAGAGCTAGAAAAGTTAGGAGCAGGAGAAGGGATTCCAGATGGGTTTGGATCATTTTCCTCAACACTGTCCAAGGTGGAGCAGTAGAGATCAGAGTTGATGTGGGATTCAAGAGAGTTTTCAAGTTCCTCTAGATTGATGGAGTCTATGAATGAGAGGTCCATATCAACTTCACCATTTATGACTTTGTTAATCATGGTGCATATTTCACAAGATCCTTTATCATTAGAACATGAAGAACATGGTGGATTGGGGTTCGATTGAATCTTAGAAGTGTCCTCAAAAGCATGGATTGAGAATGCAGAGTGATCCTCAGATGGGTATCGCATGGCTTGGAAAATGTTGAACTTGACCAGTTGGTCACCAAATTCCATGGATAAGATGCCTGAGTGGACATCAATCTTGGTTCTCGCAGTCATGAGGAATGGTCTTCCTAGAATTAGGGGAGATAGAGAAGAGGTCGTCTCACCTTCCATTTCAAGGACATAGAAATCAGCTGGGAAGATAAGATCATTGACCCGAACAAGAACATCCTCAATTATCCCCTCAGGACTGGCAGTGCTTCGATTGGCTAATTGAATGACAATACCTGTTGGGTGTAAGGGACCTAGACCAAGGTTGGAGAAAATGGATTTGGGCATGACATTAATTGAGGCTCCTAGGTCTATGAGTGCATCATCAAAGTTGGAACTCCCTATTTGACATGGAACCGTGAAGGTCCCTGGATCTTTGCACTTCATGGGAATGGACTGTTGAGTTGAAACATTTTCAATGTTCCTAAGTTGCCTCTTATGGGTGCACAATTCCTTAAGAAACTTGGCATACTTAGGGATTTGTTTGATGGCATCTAATAGGGGGATGTTCACTTCAACACGTCTAAACATGTCAAGCATTTCAGGATCAGGTTCAAAGGACTTCTTAGGCTTGGAGATGGCTTGAGGAAAAGGAATTGGGTTCCTAAGTGGAATGGAAGAAGGTGAAGGAGTGGATTCAAGTTCCTTTTCCAGCTTT
The DNA here is from genome assembly GCA_963277665.1 of Viscum album. Taxonomy (NCBI): domain Eukaryota; kingdom Viridiplantae; phylum Streptophyta; class Magnoliopsida; order Santalales; family Viscaceae; genus Viscum; species Viscum album. The sequence goes on from OY728146.1 coordinate 1,119,376,515, forward strand.
TTGTTCTTTTCATTTTCTAGATCAACATCGAAAGGGGGGTTTGAGGATTTATCTTGAGGCATAGCAAGTTGCTTTCCTGATCTAAGTGCAATTGCACTTACATTACCCTTGGGGTTAGGTAATGGTTGAGTTGGGAGTTGGGATGAATTGGATGGTTGTTGCTGGCTAAGGTGGGATGCAAGTTGACCTATTTGGGTTTCAATGTTCTTTAGGATAGAACGGGTGAAGGAAGCAAGATCCTCTACAGCACTTTCCCATGGTTGTTTAGAAGAAGAGGCTTGTCCCAAATTGGGTTGGCCTTGATTTTGGTTCTTGGGAAAGCGATTGTATTGGGTGGGGAATTGGGAAGGCTCGTTAGGATAGTGGAATCCAGGAGGAGGATTGTTCCTTTGGGGTTGAGGAACAAAAGGATAAGGTTGATGTATACCACCACTTTGACCATATTGGAACTGGTTTGGATTTTGAGGAGGGAATTGAGGAGGATGAGAAATGGGATTACCATACCTCAGAGGTGGGTTAAAGGTAGAAGAGAAGGGCTCAGAGTGGGGTTGGTTGAAGTTTCTAACAAACTGACCTGATTGTTGAGGGTTGAAGTTTCGCTGAGCATATGCCGCATTGAGCTCCATTGGACTAGATGAATCAGATGGATCATCTTGAAGTTGTGGACATGTGTCAGTCGGATGAGATGGAGAGTTGCATATTCCACAATTCTTGATAGGTCCAGGGAATAGTGACTGTGGAGAAGATGAGGTTGGGGCTTTGGTAGCCACCGCTAGTTGACGCACAAGACCTGTAAGTTCACTCATCCACTCAGTCATCTTGTTGGGCTCTATGGATTGATTCTCTTGGGCTTGTTTCACTTGAGCATGTGCTCGAGTATGGAATTGCTGCGTGTTTGCAGCCATGTTACTTATGAGATCTCTTGCAGCTGCAGGAGTTTTGTCAACAAGAGCACCGCCACTTGCGGCATCAATGAGAGTTCGCTCCATAGCCAATAACCCCTCATAGAAGTATTGGATCAGGAGTTGGTCAGGGATTTGATGGTGTGGACAAGTTGCCACAAGCTTTTTGAACCTCTCCCAATACTCATGGAGTGATTCATTAGGGAATTGACGGATGCCGCTTATTTCCTTTCGGATAGAAGCTGTTCGGGAAGCGGGAAAGAACTTTTCAAGGAAAAGTCTCTTCATGTCAACCCATGAGTTTATGGAACCAGGTGGGAGGTAGTAGAGCCAAGACTTGGCAGAATCCGCTAGGGAAAAGGGGAAAGCTCTAAGCTTGATTTGTTCTTCAGAAACCCCTTGAGGCTTCATGGTAGAGCATACTACTTGGAACTCTTTAAGGTGAAGATGTGGATCCTCACCGGCTAGCCCGTGAAAATGAGGGAGAAGATGAATCAAACCCGATTTGAGTTCGAAGTCAGCTTCAATGTTTGGATATTGAATACCAAGAGGTTGGTAATTCATATCAGGGGCAGCGAGTTCTTTTAGGGTTTGTTCCCTAGGATTGGCCATTTCAATTTCAATTGGTTGGATGAGGACTGGTTCTTGAATTATTTGAGTATCTCTTATGTTCCTCCTAAGATGGCGAAGTGTTCGCTCAATTTCAGGGTCAAAAAAATCCGAGGGATTGTTTGGAAGGCTACGGGGCATTCAGAGAGATTTTGGAAGAAAGAGGAAGACGGGTTTTTCTTTGTATTTTTTCAGTTTATGATTTTTAAGAGGAAGACGGGTTTTTCTTTGTGTTTTTTTTTTCAATTTTTTTAAACTTTTGTATTTTTTTGGGTTTTTTTTTACAATAACCAGAAACTAATGACTACTTAAAGCACCATCCCCGGCAACGGCGCCATTTGGAAGTGCGGCCGATTGTCGCCTATCGACCGTTCAAGGTTCCGATGCTCTGCTAATGTATATAGCAGCACTCGGGTCGAATCCTCGGCGATGATACTTTGTAGTAGTCGTTTGTTTTTAGTTGATTGTATTTTGATTAGGGGGGTTTGTTTGCAGAGCTTAATTGAAATGATTTATGGATGATGTTTGATTTACCAAATTGATAAAGATTGGGGTGAGTTCATCATTAGGTTAGTTAAGCTTGTGATATCCTCGAGCTTTGCTTTATATTGCATTTAAATTAACACCCATGTCACAAGATGATGTTGATTAGAATTCTTAAGTGTTAAGGCTTTAAACCAAGACTTAACTTAACTTAAGGTTATAATCTCAATCAGATCTTATTTATGGTTGTGTATTTATGGTTCCAATAATCCATGGAAACCACATGTTAAACAAAACAAGTCATTAATCCATGACATGTTAAGTCCAACATACACAATGTTAATTCAAAGAATATTCATCGAGCAGAAGCTCTCAATCACTTAACATACCTAAATTATAACTCACCCCAATGAGAGATTTACTCAGCCATTTGGGTGATTAATAATCTGGTAATATATGTTTATGGTGATGAATTATAAAGAGAAGAAAAAGAAAGGGACAAGATAAGAGTAGTGTGCCGAACACACACACGAAATAATTTAAGAATCAAAAATGGAATTTCGATTGAATGAGGAAGCTTAAGAAGGGAAGGGGATTGAACTGAATTTTAAACTATTTTAAGAACATTAATATTAAAATACAGAAGGTGGAAGAGAATAAGAGATATTGAAGAAGTAACTTGCATTAAAACAGAATTACAAAGAAAGAGAATTACAAGATTACAAAAATGAAGAACTCAAAAGTAAGTGAAAAGAAAGAGAGGAGGAAAGGTCTCTCAAGTAAAAACTTGAGTATGGCAGGTCCTCCCAAGCCTTTGGCAAAGCCTTGGTCGTGCCAATGTGATCTCCTCTCTTCTGAAATGCCAACCCCTCTCAAGGAGAGAAGGGGAGAGTATTTATAGCCCAAGGAGTGGACTGTTTGCATTCCCAATCTGTCCCTCCACTTGCTTCGCCAATTGAGCTATACAGACAGCCGAATCTTCAAATAAATCCTTCTTCAAAGTTGTAGACAATAATGTTGGAAGACTACTATCAAAATTTGGAGGCATTTGGACAATTGGAGCCAAAGTTATGGCCGGTTGATTAAACAAAGGTAAACTGTCCATTTCTATCCATTCATTTTCGATGGCCAAAATGTGAATGGATTTTTTAACAGGAATATGCCTTAAAATTCGAATGACTTCTTAAACAAAGTCGGCCGCCTATACCTCCTCTTTCCCACTGCAAAAGCTAAGCTCGATTGGATGCTTACATCAGGAGATATGTCATGCATACTATACTGCTTTTAATTCTCGGCCAGAATGGTGGGCTGGACTTCAAAGGTTTATTTGGGCCCCTTGTACTTAGATTTGGGCCATGCAATTTTTATCCAAGATGAAATGTAGTTTCCCCCGAATTATGGTGGAGATTGAAGGTCTTTGGACTTCTCAATTGAACCCAGTAAATCAATATTCATGGATGGTCTAGTTTGTTCACAGATTCTTTGGTCTTGTTTGTGAGGACCATATGACCCTTCAAATGGCAGAATTGGCTCATGGTTCCTACTAATGAAATGTTATATATTGAAAGGAGAATCCTACAAAACAATAACCACACAATTTGGATCAGTATAGTGATAGTTATAATTAAAACATTAAACTGACTCAATTTGACTACTTCTAAAAATGCTCAAATATTATACTTAATATTAAAACATTAATATTTCACACAAATTATGCACATTTCATATAAAATAAGTAAAGGGGGAATATAATAAGTCATGAAAATATTAATAACATCAATACTATTCATAAACTCTTTTGAACGGTTTGTTTGGTAAGTTATGCTGCGCTTGAACTCGGTGTTGCATGCAGTGCATGTTATTGAATTATTTTGAAGAAATAACACACTATGAAATCTTGGGGTGTTACAAAAACCTTTCAAATATTTTTAAATACATTTTTTGAACATAAAAAAAAGAGTTAATAAAACATTCTTTTGAAAAGAGGTGATGGGATATGTGAAGGTCACATTAGAAAACACTTAATTTGGTATCATAATATAATGGATAACTTTTGAGTGAGGGTAAAACATGTATATGTTGGATAATTCCTGTAACACCCGAGATTTCTATGAGTAATATTTTGTTTTTATGTTATATAAATCATCAAATAAATCTTTCACTACACACAACACTAGCTTGTCCTACTTTACACGCAATCACGACCTTCCTCGATAACTTGTGTTGTACGCAATATCGAGATTCACTAAACAATGATATGCTATTAATATATTATTAAAACTAGCCATTATGAATAGTAATACAAACTTTTTGAATTTTGAAAAATTTTATCTATCAAAATAGAATTCATTTTTGGATTCGTAATATAGAAATTATCCTAGGGTGAAATTTTGGATTTTTTCTGAAAACTTTTAATTTTTGATGATTAGTGAAAACACTGGATTACTATTTAAAACCCGATTTTTTATTTAAATAATTATTTATTTTATATAAAATGTATTTTTGGTAAAAATTGATACATAATACCTATATAAGTTCAATTTAATTCAATGGATTCATTTTATAACAATTTTAGATATATAAAACTTTATTGAACTTTTGACCGTCTTTTACCCACCTCCTATTAGAATTTGCAAATTTACATAAAACATAATTTTACCGCTTTTGTGAATGGAATTTAAAAAATCTGAGAGACATGTTTGATGTCATTAAGTAAAATGTGGTTCAATGAGATGAAAATAATTATTGGTGAATAGTCATTTTTTACTTTTATTTACCCCGGTTAAAAGTAAATAGGGTAATTAAGGGTAAAAATGATATTATTACTACCCTAACACATGTCATAATTCTATTTTATAAGTTTAATTCAACCAAAATAAACCTTAGGGATAAAATATTACCCTCTAGGTCCACTTGGATTAGATTATGACATTTAATATTAATTTATTTAAAGAAGAGTTAAAATAGTTAAAATCAAAGTTTAATAACTATAACATTTTTAATATATGGCTATACATAAGATAAATTAGACTATAAATATTAATTATAAAGATAAAAAGATTTACTAAATAATGTGATTTTTTTTATAATGTTTAGACATTATATAATTTAATTTATTTATGACACAATGATGATGCAGTAATTACCTTATTAATGGAATATTAACATAATTGATGTTATAAATACCCAAATAATGTAATTTGAGAAATTTTATGAATTACACTAATTAGATCGGTTAATCTGACATGTTAGTTTTGATTTAATTAACTTTTTTTAGAACTAATAATGATGTTATGATTTTCACAAAAATCAATTACCAAATAGTGTCAAAATTGACTTAAAATAGTTTTTTTAAAAATATTATATTATTAATTCTTATTTTATTCCTAAAAATCTAAGGTTCGGCCTAATGACATAGATAAGGTTATATATATCAATAATGAACAACTTTGGATTCGTTTGGCTTGTTATAGTAAGTTTATTAACCTTATAGTGTAAGAAAGCAAGAAGACACGGTAAAAGTTAAATTATTGAACTTAAAGTTAAATCTAAATGATAAGGTTAAAATAGTAACCTAAACATTACAAAATTATATTGTATGAGAGAATTTATACCCATACCCACCTTATCTTCTAAATAAATTAATTTTGAGCTATTAAAAACTTAATATGACATTATAATAAAATAATATTTTAAGTTTTTCCTAAAGTGCCCCTCTCCTCCCGTAGAGAAGGGCACCTCCTCCCTCTCCTCCTCACACCACTTTGAGCCATCAAGCTCAGCCAAACCCTGCTAAATTATCTTCTAAACTACCCTAGAAACATATTATAGGTCCTGGTTTTCTTATAAGACCATCCTTAGTGCCCTAAGAGGAGGTTAAGAAGAGGCGCATCAAAGAAGAGGTAATATCCATTACCGATCCTTTCCAATTTCGTTATTCTTAAACATCTTCTTCCTTAGATGTTTCCTTATAAAGTAATAACATTAGTATCACTCATATACTGATATGTTATTATAAATATGAAACAACACTATTTCATCTTCTATCCATCCTATGGAAAATGAAACCACTACGACTGCGTATATACGGAATAACGTCTCCACACCGTGGTGTAATCTGTTTTCCACCACCACCTTACATTGATGGGTGTAATGGTGTAAATAATAAGTATTCATGATTATTGTAAAGTGATATTGATTCTGAAATATTATACATACACTTCAATACAATTCCACGATCATGGGAACGATATCATCGCTCGTGCGTACGTACAGCCTACCGTCTCCACGATGTGATGGAACTTGTTCTACATGATCTTCATTGCATAATGATTATATAAATGAATTTAATGAATAAATATGATATATATTACACAAATAACATTCTGGAAATGAGTTATCTATAACCTAAAAATCAGAATAAGAAGTTATTCGAAAAAACACACATAAGAACAAAAAGAAATAAACACTCGAATAACAAGTAACAATGCAATATTACTAATAAGAAGCTAATAATATGACCATATATGATATCATAACAATGAGTAAAATTATGTAATAATTCAATAACATTATTTAAATCATTATACAAGAGGTTTGGACACGTACGAAGAAAATTGGCCCTAAGGTAAGGGAAAATTTCACAATCTCATTTTTATCCAAGATTGTTCATACATTGGTATTTACTGGGGTGTATTTATCATCCACATCCATGTTTCCTAAATATGTAAATTTATTTATATCCTCCAAAAAAATTTTAAATCCAATATTACTTGTTGGTGAGTTTTTAGTTAATGATATTAAAGGAATATTTTTTCGTTTTTAGTACAAGGTACTTTTACTTTTTCGGCCAAAGTATGAGAAGAATGTTTTTGTAACTTATACGGAATGAATGGATTTTATGATTTTATAAAACATTTTTTCCATGAAGATTCCTTTAAAAGTTTTCAAGTTTATTTTTAATCAACTTATTTTAGTTTAAAATTTTATGACATGTTAATAAAGGAAAAAAAATTTGAAGTAGAAAGGATATTTTCCTTAAGAATGGAGTTCAAGCATTTTATCAAAATTATTTTCCATTTAAGATAATATAGGGTTCTGTTTCTATCCCTATTTTTAAATTTATTGGAATATGTTATGATGGAATTATTTTTATGATATCCTTTTATCTTATATGGATTATGTTATGATGGCTTGACGTTTAAGAAATCCCATTTTTATTAGATGGGTTATGCTATGATGTATGATTTATGTTCTTGTGGCACACATAAGAATGATATCATTATGAGATGGGTGGGACCTATATCTCCCTCCAATTAATTGGGTAAATATTTATATCTCATGAGATAGACATGGCTGGAACGACAGGTTAAACCGATTCAGTGATACAAGACTGAAATGAGGAGTGAACTCGGTCCAGAAATGGACTTTGTCTGCTAAGATAGTCTTGGAAATGAGTCTTGACTACTATGAAATGATTCTCTATTATAATGTGTGTATGCCACAAAGTTTCATGTCTTATGTTATGATTATTGGGATTACATTTCACTACTATGATTTATCCCATGTTGTGAAATTATGAACTCTTTTGTAGGTTATGATTTCCAAAATATATTGTTTTTATGAATATGTTTTGATTGATATTTCTTTTGTTTATCCTTACTGAGCATTTGAGCCCACCCTTTTGTATGTTTTTTCCAGGTCTGGATGAAGGGTATTAAGTAAGATATGCTAAAAGGGACTCTAGATATGATAAAATAAAAAGGAGACAATGTAGATGATTTATGAATATGTTGTTTATGTTTCCCAGTTTCTAAAGGAAATATAACTATATGGTCCTTTCATTATTTTGTTATATGTTGTAATAAGTGTGCTTCAATTTTGATGTAATAACAATGTATATAAAGTATGGGTCGTTATAGTTGGTATCAGAGGAATGGTATAGTCAACCTTTGGATACTAGGATGTGAAAGCCTTAGTAAGAACCCTAAGGATATATCTAAGCATAGAACACAATCTTAGTGTTTTATAAATGGCCATGAACAAACTATGATAAGACCATAAGTGTGAAATTTTGTTCTTGATTGTGTGGTTTTCCTATTATAATTAGTGTTTCTCACACTATTCTTCTTGGTTTTAGTCAATGGCTGGAACTCGAAGGAACCGTGTTAATGCATAATGCGACGGGCAATGCAATGATTGTCCCCCTGAGCAACCAGACGTTATGGGAGCTGGAATGCAAAATATTGTAGCCATTCTCATACAACTTTCTCAATATATGAATCATGCAGTAATTCCAAATGAGTAATGGAAGGAGAAACATTCTGTTGAATCCTTCATGAGGCAGCGTCCACCTTCATTCAGTGGGTCTACTAATCCATTAGTGGCTGAACAATGGATCAGTACCACTGAAAAGATATTTTCAGTTCTTCAATGTTCTGAATATGATAAATTCATCTTAGTAGTATATCGTTTGGAAGGTGAATCTGATCAATGGTGGAATCAAATCAAGAATACGAGGAAAAGGGATGAAATTGAATCCGTAGAATGGGATGAGTTCAAGAACTTATTTTTCAATAAGTACTTCCCTCGTATTCATCGAACAAAGATGGAGAAGGAGTTTCTTGAACTGAAACAAAAGGATGATGAATCTGTTGGCACCTATGAAGAAAATTTTACAAGACTTGCATGGTATGCTTCTAGAATTATTATCCAACCTAAGAGTAAGATCGATAGATTCTTTAGTGGATTAAAACCAATTCTTCGAAGGGAGTTAGGCATAAGGGACTTTAATAGCTATGAGGAAATCATTCGATGTGCTCTCAAGGTTGAGATGGAGATTGGAGTAACCCATCAGTCATATGGTTTTGATAAGAAGAGGAAAATGGAATTCAAAGGAAAATATAAAGAGCACACTGAAAATAAGATGAGTTTTCCCTTGTTCTAAAAGTGTGGAAAGAAACATGGAGGGAGTTGCCTTAAAGGGACACTTAAATGATTCAAATGTGGAAAAGAAGGTCACCGGACATTTGAATGCCGCAATGATAGGAAGAAGATGTCTAGTGATGTGAACAAAGAAAAGTCTACACAGAGTGCACCTCCTACACTTCAATGTTACAAGTGCAAGGAAATGGGGCATTATGCTAATCAATGCCCAAATCCAAGGGTTGTTGATGATGATTGACGTCAACAAAATCTTAAGGCTAAAGACAAAGGAATGTCACATGCAATTTCTATCAGCGATGTGGAGTACGATAATGAAATGCTAAAAGGTACACTTACTATCCACTATAATGTAGCAAATGTTTTATTTGATTCTAGATCGACACACTATTTTATTTCTAAAGAATTTTCTAAGGTTATCTCTGTATTACCTAAACAATTAGATGTTGAGTAAGATGTGACAACCCCTAATGGAACAACAGTCGCATCAAAAGATTATAATTCTTCTCCGATTGAAGTTTGTGGGAAAGTGCTTCCTGAAAATCTTCTGATCCTTCCTATAGTGGAATTTGATAAGATTCGTGGCATGGATTGGATTTCTTTATATGGATCTCATATCAATTTCCAAAGAAGGGAAGTCACATTTCATATTCCAGATCAATCTATGATCTTCTATCGATGCAAGGATGAACACAACCTTCCATTGGAAATTTCTTCCATCTTATGGGCCTTTATTCCACTAAATGAAGGTTATTTATCTCAAATGGTTGGTGAGAAACTCACGATTTAGAATATTCCCATTGTACGAGAGTTTTATGATGTCTTTCTGGAGGAATTTCTTTTTCTTCCACCAAATCATGAAGTTGAGTTTTCAATTGAACTCATACCGAGTGCTATGCCTATTTCAAAGACACCATATAGAATGGCCCCAATTGAGTTGCAGGAATTGAAGAATCAACTCCACGAGAATCTTGATAAGGGATTCATATGCCCTAGTGCATCACCATAGGGAGCACCTATTCTGTTTGTTATGATGAAAGATGGATCAATGAGACTCTGCATTGATTATCGAGAACTTAACAAAATCACTGTCAAGAACAAATATCCTCTCCCATGAATTGATGACTTATTTGACGAACTATGCAAAGCTCAATACATTTACAAGATTTAGCTTCGTTCAGGGTATCACCAATTAAGGGTCAAAAGGGAGGATATACTAATGAAAGATTTCCGTACACGGTATGGATACTACGAATTTATAGTGATACCTTTTGGTCTCACTAATGCCCATGCTATCTTCATGGATCTAATGAATAGAGTCTTTAGAGACTATCTTGATCAGTTTGTGGTAATCTTTATAGATGATATTCTTGTCTATTCAAAGAGCAAGGAAGAACATGAATATCACTTGAGAATTGTATTGAAGACCCTGAGAAAGGAGAAACTTTATTCCAAATTTACCAAGTGTGAATTTTGGCTTCAAAGAGATTCTTTTTTGGGTCACATAATCTAAAAAGAGGGGATATCTGTGGATCTAGCAAAAACAGAGGTTATTGAAAGATGGTCGAGACCAACAACAGTAACTGAGATCTGATTTTTTCTTGGTTTGGATGGATATAATCGATGTTTTGTGAAATATTATTCACGATTATCTAATCCACTCAACAGGTTGACTCAAAAAAGAGTTATGTTCGTGTGGACGAATGACTGTGAAGGGAATTTCAAGGATTTGAAAAGAAGGTTATCCAGTGCACCTGTGCTCACAATGCCTTGTAGTGGAGAAATGATTATGATCTACAGTGACACATCCAAGAAGGGATTGGGGTGTGTTCTCATGAAAAATGATATGGTGATAACTTATGCCTCACGATAGTTGAAAATCCATGAGCAAAATTACCCAACTCATGATTTGGAGTTAGTTGTGGTAATCTTTGAATTAAAGATTTGGAGGCATTATCTTTATGGTGAATGATGTGATATTTATATTGATCATAAAAGTTTAAAATATATTTTCACACAAAAGGATCTGAATATGCACCAAAGAATATGTTTGGAGCTGATTAAGGATTATGACTGCTCAATTCATTATCCCCCTGGGAAAGAAAACAAGGTGGCAGAAGCATTAAGTCGACAAGACCAAGCTAGCTTATCCATGATGAGGATCACAAAAGATCCAATATTTATGGATATAAAAAGGATGGATTTTGGAATTATAATGGAAGGGGAAAAATATTATCTTTCTCAAATGAATGTTCAGCCATCTAAACATGCTATGATTAAAGAGGCACAGAAAGAAGATATAGAGTTAAAAAATAAGGTGATAAATGTTCCTGAATTCAACCTTGATTGTGATGGGATAATAAGGTTCAGGAATCGGGTTTGTGGTCCTCCAATCCCAGAATTAAAGAAGGAGCTGCTGGATGAGGCTCATAGTTCTTCATTCTCTATTCATCCTGGAAGCATGAAGATGTATAGGGACCTGAAAGAGTAAATTTGGTGGGATGGGATGAAAAGAGATATTGTTGAGTATGTCTCTTGATGCTTGGTTTATCAGTAAGTTAAAGATAAGTGATAGAAGTCTAAGGGGATGTTACAACCATTACCAATACCCGAATGGAAAATGGAAAATATCACTATGGACTATGTCACTGGACTTCTTAAAACATCCAAAGGTAATAATGCAATCTGAGTCATATTTGATCGTCATACGAAGTCGGCACACTTCATTTCTATTAGAGAGGATTTCTCTCTTGATCATCTTTCCAGGATATATGTAAACAATGTGGTAATATTGCATGGAGTATCACTTTCCATTATATCTGATCGGGATCCAAGGTTTACCTCGAAGTTCTGGAGAAGTCTTCAGTATATTCTAGATACATAGTTGAGTTTCAGCACTACTTATCATCCTCAGACAGACGGTCAGTCTGAGAGAACAATTCAAACTCTAGAAGATATGTTATGAGCTTTCTCTATGGATTTAAAAGGTGGTTGGGATCAACACCTACCTTTGGTGGTTTTTTCATATAATAATAGATTTTACACCAGCATTTAGATGGATATTTATGAAGCTCTCTATGGAAGGAAATGCTGAACTCCAACTTTCTGGGATGAAGTTGGGGAAAGAATGCTATTAGGACCTGATGTTGTTGATGAGATGGTAGAAAAGTTCAGATCTATTCAACAACACATAAGAGCAGCTCAGAGTCGACAAAAAAGTTATATCGAAAACTGAAGAAAGGACCTAGAGTTTGAAGAGGGTGATAATGTGTTCTTATGGATATCTCTGTGGAAGAGAGTAATGAGATTTGGAAAGAAGGGCAAGTTGAGCCCTAGGTATATCTGTCCTTTCGAAATACTGGATCGTGTTGGGAAGGTAGCTTACCGATTGGCGCTTCCACCGAATCTCTCTGAAGTTCATGATGTGTTCCATGTATATCTCCTGAGAAAGTACATACCTGATCCTTCACATGTACTCAGCTCAGAAGTTGTACCACTGGAGCATGATCTTTCTTATGAAGAACAACCGATTGAGATTCTGGATCGTAGCGAAAAAGTCCTACGGAACAAGACCACTCTCTTGGTGAAAGTTTTATGGAGGAACCACCAATTAGAAGAATCTACATGGGAGCTTGAGGATATGATAAGGGAGAGGTATCCTTATCTGTTTGTAACAAAGTGAAAAATTTTGAGGGGGAAATTCATTTTAAGGGAGGTAGAATGTAACACCCGAGATTTCTATGAGAAATATTTTGTTTTTATGTTATATACTTCCTCAAAGGAACATTTCACTACACACAACACTAGCATGGCTTGCTTTACATGCAATCAAGGCCTTCCTCGATAATTTGCGTTGTACGCAATACCGAGTTTCACTAAACAACGATATGCTGTTAAAATATTATAAAAACTACTTGTTAGGAATAGTAATACCCAATTTTTGAAATTTTAAAAATTTTATCATTAAAAATGGACTTAATTTTTGGATTTGGAATATCTAAATTAGCCTAGGGTGAAATTTTGGTATTTTTCTGAAAACTTTTAATTTTTGTTGAATAAAGAAAACACTAGGTTAGTATTTAAAAACCGACTTTTTAGTTAAATAATTATTTATTTAATTTAAATTTATTTTTGCTTCAAAATTGATACATAATACCTATATAAGTTTAATGTAAATCATTGGAGTCATTTTATAATAATTTTAGATATATAAAATTTTATTGAACATTTGACCGTCTTTTACCCACCTCCTAGGAGAATTTACAAATTTACATAAAACTTATTTTTACTGCTTTTGAGAATGGAATTTCAAAAATCCGAGAGACACTGTTGATGTCATTAAGTAAAATGTGGTTCAATGAGATAAAAATAATTTTTAGTGTATAGTAACTTTTTACTTTTATTTACCACGGTTAAAAGTAAATATGGTAATTAAAGGTAAAAATGATATTATTATTACCCTAACACATGTCCTAATTCTATTGGATAAGTTTAATTAGACCAAAAAAAACCTTAGGGATAAAATATTACCATTTAGGTCCACTTAGATTAGATTAAGACATTTAATATTATTTTATTTAAAGAAGAGTTAAAATAGTTAAAATCAAAGTTTAATAACTAAAACATTTTTAATATAGGGTTATACATATGATAAATTAGACTATAAATATTCATTATAAAGATAAAAATATTTCCTAAATAATTTAATTTTTTTATAATTTCTAGATATTAAATAATATAATTTATTTATGACACAATGATGATACTGTAATTACCTTATTAATGAAATATTAAGATAATTGATGTTATAAATACCCAAATAATTGTAATTTGAGACTCTTTATAAATTAAACTAATTTCATAAGTTAATATGACATGTTAGTTTTGATTTAAGTAGCTTTTTTAGAACTAATAACTCTGTTATGATTTTCACAAAAATAAATTACCAAATAGTGTAAAAATGGACTAAAAATAGTTTTTAAAACAAATATTATATTATTAAATTTTATTTTATTCCAAAAAATATAAGGTTCGGAAAAATGACTTAGATAAGGTTATATATATTAATAATGAACAACTTGGGGTTATTTTGGCTTGTTATAGTATTTTTATTAACCTTATAGTGTAAGAAAACAAGAACACATGGTAAAAGTAAAATTATTGAACTTAAAGTTAAATCTAAATGATATGGTTAAAATATTAACCTAAACTTGTCCAAATTCTATTTTATGAGAGTATTTCGACCCATAACTACCTTATTGTAGAAATAAATCAATTTGGAGCTATTAAAAACCAAATATGACTTTATAATAAAATAATATTTTAGGTTTTTCCTAAAGTGCCCCTCTCCTCCCTTATAAAAGGGCACCTCCTCCCTCTCCTCCTCACACTACTTTGAGACATCAAGCTCGGCCAAAACCTGCCAAATTCTCTTCTCCACTTCCCTAGAAACATACTAGAGGTCCTGGTATTCTTAAAATACCATCCTTAGTGCCCTAAGAGGAGGTTAAGAAGAGGTGCATCAAAGAAGAGGTAATATCCATTACTGATCCATTCCACTTTCTTTCTTCTTAAACATATTCTTCCTTAGATGTTTAATTATTAAGTAATAACATCAGTATCACTAATATACTGATATGTTATTATAAATATGAAACAACACTATTTCACCTTCTATCCATCCTATGGAAAATGAAATCACCGCGCGTTCGTACAGACGGAATACCGTCTCCACACCGTGGTGTAATCTTTTTTCCACCACCAACTTACATGTATGGGTATAATTGTGTAAATAATAAGTATACATGATTATTGTAAAGTGATATTGATTATAAAATAGTATAAATACAATTCAATACAATTCCACGACCATGGGAATGATATCATCGCTCGTGCGTACGTACGGCTTACCGTCTCCACGATGTGATGTGACTCGTTCTACATGATATTCATTGTATAACGATTATATAAATGAATTTAATGAATAAATATGATATATATTACACTAATAAAATTATGTAAATGATTTATCTATAACCTAAAAAGATGAATAAGAATTTATTCGACAAAACATGCATAAGAACAAAAAGAAATAAACACCTGAATGACAAGTAACAATGCAATATTACTAATAAGAAGCTAATAATATGACTATATATGATATAATATCAATGAGTAAAATTCTGGAATAAGTCAATAACATTATTTAAATCATTATACAGGAGGTTCGGACATGTACGAAGCAAATCAGACCTAATGTAAGGGAAAATATCACAATCTCATTTTTATCCGAGATTGTTTATACATTGGTATTTACCAGGGTGTATTTATCATCAAAATCCATGTTTCCTCAATATGTAATATTATTTCTATCCTCCTATAATTTTTTAAATACAATATTACTTGTTGGTCAGTTTTTAGTAAAAGATATCAAAGAATTTTTTGTCGTTTTTAGTACGAGGTACTTTTTGACTTTTTCGGCCAAAGAACGAGAAGAATGTTTTTTTAAATCATATGGCATGAATGGGTTTTATGATTTAATAAAACATTATTTCCATGAAGAATCATTTAAAATTTTCAAGTTTATTTTTAATCAACTTCTTTTAGTTTAAAATTTTATGACATGTTAATAAAGGAAAAATGTTTTTGAAGTAGAAAGGATATTTTCCTCAAGAATGGATTTTAAACATTTTATCAAAATTATTTTCCATATAATATAACATAAGGTTATGTTTCTATCCCTATTTTTACATTGATTGTATTTTTTTATGATGGAATTATTTTTATGATGTCCTTTTATCTTATATATATTATGTTATGATCGCATGACGTTTAAGAAATCTCATTTTTATTACCTGGGTTATGCTGTAATGTATGATTTATGATCTTGTGGAACACATAAGAATGGTATTATTATGAGATGGGTAAGACCTATATCTATCTCCAATGCATTGGGTAATGATTTATATCTCATGAGATAGACATGGATAGAACGCTAGGATAAACCGGTTCAGTGATACAGGACTGAAACGAGGAGTGAACTAGGTTCAGAAATGGACTTTGTCGGCAAAGATAGTATTGGAAATGAGTCTTGACTACTAAGAAATGCTTATCTATGATTATGTGTGTATGGCTCAAAGTTTCATGTTATTATTATTGGTATTACATTTCACTAACATGATTTATCCCATGTTATGATATTATGATTTCTTTTGTAGGTTAAGATTTCCAAAATATTATGTTTTTATGAATATGTTGTGATTGATATTTCTTTTGTTTACCCTTACTGAGCATTTGAGTTCACCCTTTTGTATGTTTTATTTTTCCCAGGTCAGGATGAAGAGTATTAAGTAAAATATTCCAATAGGGACTCTAGATATGATAAAATAAAAGGGAGGCAGTGTAGATGATTTATGAATCAGTTGTTTATGTTTCCCATTTTCTAAAGACACTATACATATACGGTACTTTCATTGTTTTGTTATATGTTGTAATAATTTTTCTTCAATTATTAATTAATAACAATTTATGTAATGTAAGTGTCGTTATAATTCATCATTAATGATAATTTGAATAATTATTAAAAATGGAATATTTTTTTAAAACATAATTTCAGTTAGGAAAAAGAATTATTTTTAAAATTCATATTCCTCTAGAGCAGAAGATAATGAACAACGAGATAGAATCATAGGGTTTATAAAAGAAATAGTATATCAATGATGTTCAATAATAATCAATTTATCTTTCTGAAATGAGTTTTTTTTAGAAAAGATCCTTATAACATTGGAAAACTTGAATCAATACCCCTTGAGGAAATATGATGGTATTGATTTTAAAAGAAAATGAATTAAATGAATATTTGAATGTAAATAAGTTTGTGAGTAATTACACCTTATCAAATATTTCAATGTAAAAAATAAAAAACTTGTATTATGATATTATAATTTAGACTTGAAACCCATTCCATGAATTACATAATAGTAAATCACACTCTAACCACCAAAACAAAAATAATAAAATAATTTAAAACAAAATTAATATATTTATTAATGCATATAATAATTAATAAAAATCATTTACATGTTTTTGAAATATTAAAATTATTTAGTAATTAAATATTTTTATCATCTTATTTGAGTAATGAAGATAATTATTAACTTGTTACATAATAACTATGTTTTTCTTCATTTTCCCACAAAAAAAATCATTCCAAAATAATAAAGGGTACATTAATGAATTTTTATTACTACTTATATAATTATAATTTCTTTCTATGTGTTTCGAGTAATAATCATTAATGATGAATTTTGTAGAGATCATGTTTTGATGATTCTTAGCAATCAAATGTTGTTTTCATAAATAATAACTTAAATTTTAATATTATTATTATAAAAAGGGAAATATTATTTTATAATTTTATATATAATATGTTAATATAATTTAATATATCATAGTAATACATGGAAAAATATTATAGTATTTTTCCATAATGTATTTATACAAACCAAAATAAGAACATTCCCTAATTAAGTGACGATATTAAACTTTATTATTTGTAATATCATTATACATAATGAATAATGATTTTATATATTGTATTTTGGATGATATATATAAATTTTAAAGATTTATTAGATGTTTATATATAATAGGTGCATCTAATGTAATATAATGGTATATATTTTCCCTTATAATTTTGTGTTGGATATTGAATTTCGATTGTTTTTTTGTTCCTTATGTTTATAATATAAATAAAAATTATCAATTTAATAACCTTACTAATTAAAAATTATTCAAATTTTCCTATTAAACCAATTTTTTTACAATCCATGTAATAATATGATGTTTTAAAAAAATGAAATCTCGCATTTCATTGTGGTGGGTAGTACATATAGAAACATGAATGATTATATTTATTTCAAATTATATAGAGAATGGATAATATAATTACTATATAAGAATATAAAATATTTTATAAATAGCATCTTTGTATATTAAATTCCATTTTATTATCATATTTCTACATAATCCAATCAAAACAAAACATGTTGTGTCATAGAGATCATAGTCCTCATGACACACAATTGATATTGTATTCCTAATAGAAATTGGTAATGATAATTTTTTGTTTTTTTAAAAACTGTAAAACATATTGAATGTGGAATGGCATGTCAGGGATTTTGTGGAAGATGTTTTTACGAAAAACTCTGATAGGTGTGGTGTTTGGGTACTTGGGTGGATTATTTCCCCATTTAAAATTTGAATGGTATATAATTATTTTAAATAGCCTACCCATTTTAATATTGGTAATTCACTCTCTGGATAAAGTATCTCAAGATGAGAAATGAGGGAGATTAAAAGGGATATGCTAGTACAAGGCCTAAACCACCCATTCCCACACAATATTTAAACATGTTTGTAGCAATTTACTCTTAGTCAAATACTTCTTTGTTATTTTTATTTTTTCCTACATAACAAGATTATAAAAAATTAATTTATCCTTTAATCATGGTATTTAATTATATTATAATAAATAATTTTTAGCCACTGATTTTGAATATCAAAAAGATTATTAATTTTACCATTATTAACAAATATTTATTTTATAGTAATATAAATAAGGTATTAAAATACATTATTTTAAAAATATAAATTACATTTTAAGATAAAAAATATGGGGATATAAATTTAGAAAATATTTGTAAAATTATAATATAATATATAAAATAAAAATTTCATCTAAGAAAATGTTTTATAGATTTTTAATTCATAGTTATTTAATAGAAATTTCATAAAACCAGTGAAATTTGTAAAAACATTATTTTTCACCATTCACCTCTAAATCAAAATTTTTATTACAAAATACTATTAATATTAGAATAATATTGATATTTTAATCAAAATAGTATATTTAAAAAATTATAAATCTAAATTTCTAAAAATTATATTTTTAATGAAAAGGTAAAATAAATTTCTTTTATTAAATTTTTTTATTGAAATAATGATTGTTCTTAGTATAATACCATATTAATTCCTAACAAATTGTTTTTTAATATATTAGATAATTTATAGAGTCATTATATATATTTAAAATAACCTTTTACATGAGCTCACTGTTTATTTATTTATAGATTAGATAATTATTTGAGACTACATGTTCTTATATATTTATATTAAATCATATAAATAATGTACCATATAAAGGGATTGATTTTAATTTCTCAATATATATTATTTAATAATTTTTTATAATAAATAATAAATTAATAATAAATATGTTATATATTGTTTTAGTTTGGCTCTTCAATTGGTGCATGTTATATAATAAATTATTTATATAAATAAATATTTTCTAATATCAGTGGGATTGCGTAAAAAAATCACGATATACCATGGGCATTCTAGTTATGAGATAATATAGAGATTCATGACCCATATTATAATATCTATATAATTAAGGCTTATGATTCGAGTTCGTAGTGCCTGAAATAGTTTGTCATATACATATTCCTTTATATGTATGGTTTTCATAAAGGTATGAATAAAATATTTCAATTAGTAATTATAAATTAAAAAAGATGCTAAAATTGAATTGAATGTACAAATATAAATGTGAGTGATATAAGACCATTACCATATTTAAGATTCCAGTCATAGTGTTGATTCAGATATCCTAAAAAATAAAAAATGATTAAAGGAAGATTAATGGGAAGTACTCAATGATATATTTAAAACTAGATAATCCAGAAACACTTTCTGGATTAATGAGAATAATGGGTTGGAATTCAAAGGATTGTTGGTATAAAAAAATATAAAATTATTTTGAATTTTATTTTTCCATTATATTAAATCATCCACTACTCCCATACTGACCAATTTTTCCCCTTATATATAAACTATAATTTTTTTAAACAAATTAATTTAATGAGAAAAATATTTGATTAATGATTTCATGAAAAAAATACCATATGCACAATTTACCATATTTTATTATTATTTATTCTATTATAATATCCTTGAATAAATATTCCATATACCACCCCATATCATCTTATGACATATTTATACCAATTATAAAATTATTTTAATAAAATTTAAATACAAACTAAATTAATATTAACCTTTTTAGAATTTCATATTATACAAAAATATAGAATTTTGGTAAATAGTATTTCAATGAAAATAAACCATTAATACTACTAAACCCCTTCATACATAACATCATATAATACTATCACAACATAAAAAAGAAGGTGTGAAATGGTTTCACATTCGTGGGAATGTTCGATTAAATAAATATATTTATTTCGACTAACATGAACATTGGTATTAGATTATTAAAATCAGTATTCAATTTTAAAATTTCAAAATTTTATTTTCTGAGAAAAAAAACTAAATTTGCCACCATTCAAATATCTAGTAATTTTACATTTTATGGGGTGATCCAACAAGAAGAATCTATGTTTTCTAACCTATTAATCAATTAAAAAATTTATTTTCCGTATTTATACCTTCCATAAATAGTTATTTTATAGTCGAAATATCACTATCAGTTATAATTCCAAAACATCACAAAATTAACCTATTTATCTTACATTCTATAAATTTTATTAATAAATAAAATACTAATTTTTATTTATAGTTCGATTAAAATATAAATTTTGTGTGTTTTTTAGTTATTCATTTCCACTTTGATACTAATAGTCATGATTTTTGTTATAAAATGTCACCAAACATACTTGTGTATTGTTCAAATAAAATTTTTTATTTCATTATTGTCTAGTATTATAAAAAACTATTCTTAAATCATAATCTTTAATTAATAATGCACCATTTTAATAAAAATATCAATATTTATTACAATATTTCATAAGGTAGTACATTATCTACAAATTGTTATATATTATTTTTTAAGAATTATAATTTAATTAGTTATTTAACAGTACTATATACTCAGGTAGAAAGGTTCTCAAGAATCCTATATAAGATATCATATATTTTATAACCCTATGTTTCATGGCCTATTACACTTACATTTAAAAAACACATAAAATATTCACCAGACTAGTGTATTTAGTAATTAAATATATATAATGAAATGAATAACAAGTGATAAAACATTATTATTTTCAATAAAACTCCATAACATCCTGTTAATTTAAATTGAGCATGTAATGTTGAAATAATGAACCTGTGGGCATACATAAGAACAGAATGACCTTTATATCCTAGTAATAGTATAATCAATGTATACCCTATTGTAATTCTCTTTATGTGATTCATGGGACATACCATAGTGACATAAGAAGGTGAGATCCAAAATCATGATTATGGATGTATGACATAAAAGGATAATATCAAGAAATCATATTATAATGGAATTATCATTAAACATGAAATCAAGAGCATAAGTATAGTCTAATAGCTGAGACATTATAACCTTTATCTCAAAAGATAACCAATCCGGAATTATACATAGTATCTCATGAGATAAATTATATAACCCATTCCAATGGAGGGATATATTATTTCATGAACACATATCACTTTTATATAATGTACTAGAATTTTTGATCCACATAGATCTCACATCATAGGAATATATTTCAAAAAAATTATAAAAAATTAATGGATTATGGGTAGTATTCATTAATGTCTCTGATAAATGAATTATAGGTAAAAATATTTGTATACCAATGAATGTATATTTAAATTTTTATTCAAGACAAAAATTGGAATGAATAATCTTATAATAATTTTAGCAGCATAACAAGTGTATAGAAATGTATTTATGGGATCATCGATATTGAATAGTGATCAATCATTACAGGATATCATAATAATATTAGTGGGATATAAAAAAATATTTCAAAATTAATATTAGGAATTGAAAAAGGTATGATACAATGAAATTAGTTAAATAAAATAGAGGATGATGTGGATCTCTTACTTTGAGGGGCGTTGTTAAATTCATGGAGGATTTTTTAAGACCATGGAGCACCCTGGAAGGAATTCAAAATCAGAGAGGGAGAGTAAATTCTGGATAAATTGGTTTTATTGATGATTAATGACATTTATTCTTAGAATTTATAACAAAATAAAAGGGAATTAATTATTAATTTATAAAAATATGTTAGTTATTATACGTTATAAAATAATCACAACAAAAAACTAACACATTTCTGTCACATTTGTTTTGTAAAATAATAGTGTATAACAATATTTAATTAGTTTATGAAATAGAATCATCAATATATTATTCATCATGATGTAATTGCGAATCATGTTCATAAATAATTTATTAGAAATCCCTTAAAAATAATAAGTTTTTTTAGATTCATTATTGGTGTCTAAAAATTATAAGAAAATTAAAATTTTCAAATTTAAAGGTAAATAATATTTTTTCATGGATTCCTTTTAAACTATTTATTACCATGCTATATGAATATTTAGATTATATAATAAATGATATATATTTGTAGATTATTATATTTTAAAAAACATTATTGCCTCAATAAATTATAAAAAAATTTACCCTTTAATATATTTGATATTATGATGTTATTAATGATATTAATTTTTTACTCATAATTTTATAAATATTGGAATTTAGATATTTAATTAAAAATAATTGTTTATAAAAATATATTTTTTTATGTCATTTAAAACAATCTTATCCTTGTAAAAAAATTATGTAAAACCTCATTAAATCATAATATTATTTCTACATAAAAATAAATTTTTTAGGTAGACCATTCAATAAAAATAATTTTTTTTAATAATAGTTGGAATAAATAAATTTGTTGTTTTAAATGAAACTATATATATATTTAGCAAAAATAAATTTATATTTCATCATTTTACTATTTATTTTTTTATCAAAATCATATATATATATATATAATGTAATTATGAAAATTAAAACATGTAATCATACTTTTATTGAAAAGAAAATAAAAAAACTTATTCCAGAAGATTCGACATATGTAACCCCTTATAACACAATCATATTCTCTAGGGGAAAGGTTTGAGATGGAATTGCCACCTTAGGGTGGTTTAACGACCATGGTTTTTTAGATATTTTTATATTATTAATATTCTCCAACAAATGGATTCATATGATTCTAAATTATTTAATTTTCATATAGAATTGGTCTAAGGAAATTCTAATGATTCAATATCCCTAAAAACTATAATAAATGGGTTTCATAGTGTATTAATCTACATATCAATGTCATAACAACAATATTTTTAATATATATTTCATTATAAGAGTTATTTTTAATAATGTAAATTATAAATTTTCAATTTCTATAATAATAATTAACATAACACTTAATGTTCAATTTAGAATGATTAAATAGTTATTGAAAAAATATATAATGATTTGAAATAAAAAAAGAAATATAGTACCAGCATTTTTAGTAACCACATTATATAATAACATATTTATTAATTATGTTTAGAAATTGATTTTTAAAACTAAATTTTATTACATTCTCCCCCATTAAAATTTTCACCATATATATTGTACTTATTTATCTAGAAAATATAATGGTATTTATATTTTATCATCTTTTTAAGCTCCCATGATTCCACCTAAAACATATTGTTTTGAAATATTAAATTGACCATGTGAGTTGTTCAGTTTCATTTAAAATTGTCTCTATGATATATGTTATTCACCATCTTCTCTTCATATGATATATTTTTTAGAATTGTACCACATATTAATTCAACAAATTTGATGGATCTATTGTGTAATTAAATAAAGGTAAAAAATAGAAAACATCAAGTAGTTTATATAGTTTATGTGTTAGTGATAGTTAATATTCCAAATTCGTTAGGCATTCATTGATATCAATGGGACAAATGTATCTTGGAATATGGTTTATCTTCTTCCCAAATATCATAATTGAATTTCAGAGTGATGTCTGAAGAAACACCTTGTAATGGGTATGACACAAAAAGTCTCATAAATTATTTTCTTTGTGGATTTTTTGCATTTGATCAAAAATTTAATATAATCATAAATAAATTTAGTTCTCATTATATTATTTGGTATTATATCAGGCCCCATTATCATCGACCCGCTATCATTATCCCATTATATTTGAGTTTGAAACCTCTTCATATATAGATCCTTATAAGGTTCATTATTTTCTAGAATAGAAAATATTTTTAAATGTGAACTCTTTTAAGGGATGTTTATGATACCACCCTCATTGTAAATCCATTGAATATGATCTAAATATATATTCTCAAGTTTTAATGTTATTCTCAAACAGTCCTTCTATCGGAGGGTGATATGCGGTGAAAACACAGAGATCTTTATCCAACATTTACTGAAGGTTTATCAAGAACATCATGGTAATAAAAAATATAAATAAGGTATAATAGATAGATATAATTTATATAATCTTACATGTTATCTTATGTACATCTTCATGAGTTAGGCATGATAGAAGTCACCCATTTTAAAAAAAAAATGCATTTCTTGTGGAAAGAAATCTGATATAGTCACCATGGAATTATGGAATTTATAAATCCATTGGAGTCATAACAAACCATTTTTGTGTTATCATATTTATATATTTTTATGGTAAATGGTTTCATCAAAAAATTATACATTAATGATCAATCCTTTATATTGTAGTATATGAAACATCAAGATACAAAGGTAGTAATATCAGTATTCATGTTCTCCCAAAAAATATATTCATTTATATATCAATAAATATTATTTCATTTTATATGAGTTTAGAAAGATGATGTATTTAAAACATATTGAATTATATTTTATAATTCTGTTTATGAAGGGATACATATCTATGTTCCAAAACAAATAATCAAAAATCTAGAAATATTGATCTCTATATTATTTTTTTCACAACCCAAATCACTAGTCCCCACATGATCATAGATATGATGAGTCTGATGACCAAAATCATGCCTCTAATAAGAATGTGTCTTGACACCTTTTCCGACAAAGAATTAAAGTAACGTGGGAGGCCTTAGCTGATGTTACATTTACCAACACACACATCTTTGATCCCTTCAATGGATAAAATGTAAATTAAAACTGACACTAAATTAATTAACACATAAAAATCCCACCGTTAGAGTAAACCAAAAAAATGATATTACGGTCTAAATACAAACTTATATAAAAGTATAATGTGGTCAATCTAGGTATCAAGATAAAACTACTATCAAATAAGGATCCTACTATGAACCTAGATCATTCACATCCAATCATATTCTCTATATGATCGGGCCATATCGAGAAACCCATTGTATTTTCATTCATCTATATAAAACATGATAGGTACATAAAGTCCCCATATAAGGGTGAGGATATAAATTCACATAAGGACACCCTGAAATCATTGAAAATAATACATGAAATTTTTTCATCTCGTCAAAATTATATGTCATTCTTAATATGAGACATGCATTAAAACAACTAGGTATATCATAGTTTAAAAAATAAAGGGATGTTCATAACTACAGAACTAGCCTAGGATTATTTCTTGAAGGTTTTTTATATCACTCTTTCGAGAGAAGATAGTTACCTGTGTAGATTACACTGATGTTGTCTAAAAAAGATGTCATGCTCGTTAGGTCTCTCCAAAATGTGTTTCACCTTGAATAATCAAGACAATGATACAATTTTGGGGATCATACCTAGGGTCATGGTTTTTACGAAAAACCTTATGTAGATTAAATATATAAGTATGGGATCAATTCCCTTGTTGTGTTGGTCATGATGATTCTAAGAACACTACCTTGGGATATGGATGATATGAGATCCCACATTAGGACTCATAGTGGGATTCCAACATCACCATATAAGACTGATGTTCCTTGGATAGGGTTACCATCCTACACCCATAGTGTGATTCCATATTAATCTTTATGTGAATGGGTTAATCGAAGAAACCCAAACATAATATGTCTACACTAATGGGAACAAGAGATCCTATCAATTGTTTATGATATACGTGATGTTTACTATATGTACATGTTGTATCTCTTGGTAACTGAGTCTACTCATGTATCATGGAACAATACAATTTCAATGTTAGTGTACACCTAGTCACCCCCGTGTACATTGCCAAGTCCATGTAAACTGATCCACCCATGTACATGTGCTCTGACTATGTCTCAAGAGGGGTTCATGGGCTATATTCCACAAGAGTACATTCCATGTCTTTAGGTCTAATCACACACCTTGAAACACATGTCACACAATATGTGATACTTATCCAATCCATTAATGTACTAGTTCCATATAAAGGTATGTACTAAAGTTTTATTCATAGATTAAACATTGTGTATATATAAAATTTCCATAACCCAGAGAACATAATTATGTAATAATTTTCTCTTTTTCTTCTAGAAATTACCACCACATGTATCTATAAAGATGGTGTAACTTAGTGACCAAGCCCTACCATTTCACGATTAATGGAATATAACCATCTGAATCACATTGAAAATCCATATTGCATGCCTCTCTACCACCATTCCATAAACCCCAAATAAAAAACACTGATCTAAAATTTATCCATTATTATAGATTATCCAATCATACATACAAACTAGGATCCATTTTTTCAATGTATTATTCCATGTAATGTGTGTTCAACAACTGATTACGATGTGCTTTTCAATCCACCACCCAAAGATGATATTGGTAATGAATGAATGAATAATGGGGGATGAAATGAATGTAAAAGAATCATGTGGAATAGATATAGTAAAATGTCCATGGTGGCCTCTTTCCATTGTATGTTGAATGTAAACTAGAATTGCATAAGAATCAACAAATGAAATCATTTATCCCAGATAAAATCTAACCAATACCCATAATATGTTCTATAAGTGAATAAATGCATTAGTGTATTGATCAATGTTCATTGGAGGATATATAAAAAAAGGTATAGGACCACATAAAAAACCTACTACCTTGATTTGGAATAATAACATTAGAATAAAAAATAACTGTATTTATTATTGGTGAGATCCTCAAATTCTGATGCACACTAATCGATGATCCATAATAAACTTCTATTTCATCCATGTATGATCCTCTTACAATCTCTCAAATATTTAGGGTTGTCAGGTTCACCAATGGATTTTTTTATACATGAATATTTATAAGGTAGGTTTAGGTCACTATAATTAGTTTAATAAAGTTAAAAAAATATTTTTTATATATTAATAATTCCATTACTACACTGAACTTTATCATATGATGTGCTCCTGTGTTATGTCACTACAATGCTAAAACCCATGCTCTGAACTCAATGACTACCAGTAATAATTCTTCAAACTTTCTATTTGATATTTATAAAACCTTTTAAATTTTTTTTACTAGTGACATTAATATATTTAATATATTTCAAAAATCTATTCTTGGAACATTGGGATTCTAAATGACATGTTGTCTCAGTGTCTTGTCTTAAAAATTCTAATTAATATAAAAAAATATTATTAATTGAAAAATGAGACATTAAATTCATAAAAACATAGTGATTAAAATCATGGAAATAAAAATAAATGACTATAAAATGTGATGTTGGAATTTAACTTGCCTCTGGGACTCATGGTCCCTCATACACTCCAGATGACTATTGGGCTACCACTAAAGAGACTAAAGGAATTTCACCCCTATGAAAGATCATTTTGAGATGAACCTCAATTTGTACCTAGTACTCTAAAAAACTAATTCCATTCTAAATTTCCATCTATCCCCAGTCAACAACTTATGACAGTTAATATGTGTACCACCTCAAATTGGAGACATTCAATCTATCGTTTACCCAGATAACCAATTTTGGTAGAACCAAGAAGTATTACACCTCATCAAATCTACTCATTATCATGAAATTTATATATAATCTCTGATATTTCCTCCCAATTAAGGTAAATATATCCAACATATTTTAAGGGAATAATTAGGAGAATATACTGTATACCTTCTAATACTCCAAATTCCTTCCCAATCTATCTACATAATAATTTTGATGGTGCTTTGATTTCTGAATCAACTATTAGATGATTTTCAATTTCTATATCATGGATCACATAAATTATAGGATCGTAATCACTAACCATAATATTTATAGACCAAATATATACTATAGCTGATGATAGTCCACCAAGAACCCCATTGAATAGGTGGATATCAACATAAGATAAGACATGACCTTCCAGAGCACATGCAAGGGTGAGTACAACAATACCCAACAGAACACCCAAAAATCACTAAGCATGAAGCATAAAAATTAGTATTCTAATCAAAAAATATTTCAATAATAATAATATATGAAATACATTAAAAAATTAATATTTACTGATATTAGTCCAAAAATCTCAAGTAAATTTCACAAATGTATTGCCATCCTATTATTCATATTCGAGGGATCTATATAACACTCATCTGAGTGAACACGCTCTACACCCAAATGTCACTGATGATGTTTGTATAATATTACATGAATGAAAGGTCTATCTACAAGATGTATGTTATGTAAATCTTTTGAAAATGATACAAATATGTGGACCACCCCCTTGTCCATGGGGTATATTAATAACCTACTGTAGATTAATTAATTAGCTAGGGGATCGATGCCCACATTGTTTTGGTCACCCCAATTTTGATTACCCCACCCATGTCTAATAGTGAAATAGAATCTCACTTTAGGAATAATGGATGGATTGAAGAAACTCTATCTAATATGGAAGATCATTAAATGTGATCTCCATACAATTCAAAAGATCGAGTTCTATATTTAATCGTCACAGAATTAATAAATGTATTAGAACCTAACAAGGAATTTCTATGCTAATGGGAAGAAGGGGTCGGAGATATCTTTGAATAAGTACATGAGGAGTTCTAAGAATACATGGAATGTATTGTTCAAACCTGTTCTACTAGAGTATCACATATCATGAATGTTTCCATGTTTTTGCACTCCTGTCCAGGCCCATGTACATTTCCTTGTCTAAGACTACATGTCAGCTTGTTTATCATATCTTCCTCGCATTCCGTGTTGTATTGAAAACCATGTTCCACAAAATATGCTCCTCAATTAAATTTTGATTCAGGAGATTAGATAACACACCATATGACACATTTCACACACTATGTGACACTTGTCACATCCATAGAAAAACTATCACCACAGCTAAATCCCAACATCTATGTAATCCTAGATTACACATTGATTATATCATTGAGTTCCAAAAGACATATATCATAGAATTATTTTCTCCTCCACTTTATTCTTATGATTCAAACTTCCAATCTCTCTAGAAAAAAGTTAAACTGAGAAACTGTGTCATTACATCAATTTTAAGCCTATATCCAACCATCATAATCATACTATAAAGCTACCCAGTATTTCTCTTAGTCACCACATGTAAAAAACCTCATGAAAAAATCTAATATAAACCAAATAAATAATTATAAATTCATCCCATAATTAATCCAAATAAGGATATATGCTATTAATTTTTTTAACCATAAAATAGGTATTCAATGGTTTATTTTTTTGTGTCTATCAATCCACATGCCAAATTAGATAATGGTTATGAAAAAATGAATATAAAATGGAGAAAATTTTGGAAAAAAACATGAGAAAGGTTATATGAAAAATGTGTGTGTTGTCCTCGATAAGTTTCCATTTTAATGGAGAATAAAAGGGGTATAATAATCAAAAAATAAATCCCTAGTCCCAAATATTATCTAAACCATACCCAAAATAGGCTTGATCTATGATTCATTTTGTTATTTCACTAATTCGCATTCATTATAGAATATTCAAATAGAGATAAATATAGTATTATTTTAAATAACATGATAATATAAAAATAATTTAATCATTTATACAATATACCCGTTATATACACAACAATTTATTGTTCTAGCAATATGAAAAACATTAAGTTGTCAAAATGATATGCATTCATGTGGTTGTTCACCTAATAATGAATAGGTATTTATTTAAACTAACATGAACTTAAAAAATATATTATTCAAATAAATCCTCTATTACCAGAGTTTAAAATTATCCTAGAAAATAAAAAACCCAATTAAATATATAACTTTCAATGATATAATAGATTTACTTTGTATGGTTTGTTCTTTCTAGACTAGGATTTATCCCCTATGCATCAATTAAAAAATTTATATACTATGTTTTTACTTTAACTCTTTTAGTTATATTATAATGGAAATACTACTATTTTTTATAATTCAAAAAATTTAAACAACTGTTATTTTAAATCTTACTTCCTATAATGTCGATCATTCCATAAAATTACACTGCCAACTTATAGATACATGAAAATATCAATTCTGAGGCTTGTAATATTTTTTATTTGAACATTGATTGTAACAGTCCTGATTTTTATTATAATATTTGACCAAATATACTTCTATATTGTACTTAAATTATTTTCAAAAAATAAATATTCATTATAGGATATAGAATTGTTGATAAATCGTTGACACTAATTTTTAATACATCATCTTTAATTATATTTATATAAACACAACCTGTAATAATGAAGAAATGACATTATTTTTTTTAAATGTTATATCTTCAACTATAATTCAATTCATCTTCTAATATTGCACTAGATAATCTGGGGACATACAAAAAAAGATCATGACCAATAAATCAAATTAAGGATATAGTAAAATAATACCATGAAATAATGATGTAAATTTGATTCATGGGACATGAAATAGTGAATCAGAAGGTGAGAACAATAATCTTGATTATCATATAATGACATAAGCTAGAAATATTAACGCATCATATGAATGGGGAAACAACATAAAACAAGTGTTCATGTGAATATTTAAGTATAAACAAGATGGAATCATAAGCAATATATCATAGGATAACCAAACATTAACCATACATGATATATCATTAGATAAATACTTTACCCAATGCGTTGGAGGGAAATATGATTCCATACCCACTACTCACATTGATCTTATTTACATTATTTGGTGTTACTCATAGATCAAACATTAATATAAAATATTTTATATACATGAATATGACATTAACATAGTACTTATAATATACATGGAATACCCAAATAAATAAAGATTGGTTACAAAAGGTGAATACCCTTGACTGTAAATTTTTGTGTGTATTCATAACAAAAATGTTTTCATGTAGAATCCTAGAATAATTTCATCTTATGAACAGGTCTACATATATGTAATATAGGGGATTAATGATACAGAAATGTTATAAGTCATTACATGGACATCATAAAAATATTATTGGAATATAAAATAAATATTTCCAAATAAATATTTTTAATTCAGATAGAATGATTCAATGAAAATACTTAAAATAAAAAAGAATGAATAGAATCTATTACCTAGAAGAGGTTATTCATAAAAACATGTGGAGGTTTTTAAAATCACGAGAACACCATTGGAGGAATCCAGAGATGGAGAGAGAGAAGATGATCATGGTTGGTGAGTTTTTTTATAGATGATTAATTTGATTTTAAAAATGTATTTTTAACCTAACATAATAGGATTCATTATTAATTTCAAAACATATATCATTGTATATATGTTATAAAATAATCAAAATCAAAAACTAACCCATGGTTTTCAGAATTTTTTGGACAAATGGTGATTGATATAGTATAATTTATAATTTTAAGAACAAGAATCATTAAAATAATATTATCCATGTTGTTAATGATAATCATGTTCATATAAAATAGTTTTTAAGACCATTAAATATAATATAGTTTTTTTCACACTCATTGGTTTACAAAATAAAATTAAATAAAAACAAATAACTATTTTTTATAAGGAAAGATTATTTTATGTTAATGGATTCCTTTTATAATATTTTCTACATCATTATAGAGATATTATGATTCCAAAATAAATAACACATATTAATACATTATTTATGGTTTGGTAGAAAAATGATTATTTGATAAAATAATTAAAAATTCAGTTTTTTTTAATTTCATTATAGTTAATTTCATAATGATTTAACTTTTTCCCAAATAATATTATTGATATATAAATTTAAACAATTAATTAATAATAAATTTATATTGTAAAATAATAATGTTATTACACTAAAAATAGTATCCAACTTGTAAAATTTATACAGGTATTTAGTAAATTATATTAACAATACTATTTTAAATTTAATTCTTTACATTCCCCAATTAAAAAAAAATTTACTTGATAAGAGTTTAATTTATCAAACAATTTATCTTAAATGAAATTATATATATTTATATAAATAATATTTTTATTTCATCATATCATATTCTAGAATTTATTAAATTAATAATCTTGTATATTTAACGAGTAATAATGAACATGGATAAAGGTAATCATGGGATAATTGAATAGAAAATACTAAAATTTATACAATAAGGGTCGATAAACATAAACTATTTTTAAACTAGTTTTTTCACTAAGGGAGTGATATGTAAGGTAATTACTATATTATGGTAGTTCGAAGAGAACGATTCTTGTGTTAATTTCATTATTCTTTAAATTATTCAACAAACAATTTTTTATGATTCATAGTTAATTATTCCTAACATGGTATTGGGCATTGAAAATACATATAGAATCGATATCCATCATAATATATAAAATTAGGTTTCATATTGTATAATTCAATACATCAATACATCAATGTCATCAATTATTTATATTTCTAATTGATATTT
This sequence comes from Viscum album, assembly GCA_963277665.1. Lineage (NCBI taxonomy): Eukaryota > Viridiplantae > Streptophyta > Magnoliopsida > Santalales > Viscaceae > Viscum > Viscum album. The sequence continues at coordinate 1,119,409,202 of OY728146.1, forward strand.
ATTTGAACAATTAATTATGTCAATCATAATGTTCAATGTAGAATTTCTCTCTTAACAACTATTATGATTCGTAATATTCTATTATGTATGATATAAAAATTATGGAAATATTCTATAACAAATTAAAATAAATATTAAATATGGACGATATGTTTTTATTATCTAGATTTTTGAATAAAACATTTATTAATTTATATTTGAGATTTATTTATAAATGTTAGGGTCATGACACTCTTCCCTAATTAGATATTTCATAATCAAAATTTCATTTTATAAAAAAGTATAACGGTATTTTTCTTGCACTTTCTGTTCTTTTTCCAATGCATCCACCTAAAACATGTGGTTATACCACATTAAATTGGCCATGTGATTTTCTTTAACAGATTTTTTTTCTCATCTACATTCTTCACCTCCTACTCCCCATAAGAAATAGTGTTCCAAAATGGTACCACCTATAAATTAATTATATGTGAGTGATTTGGTTTGTACATCCATTAGAGGGATAAATAAAACACATCATGTACTAAAGATAGGTTACATAGGAGTTAAAATCCAAATTACACTTATTTTATGTCATTGATTATCACTAACAGAATTATGTATCTAGGACTATGGTTTTTGTTTTTTCAACGCATCACAATTGTCATCAAGATTTATTTATGAGGGAACACCTTATCACATATATTTTTGTCTAAGTCTCTTAGAAGTCATTCATTATTTAATTTAAATAATATTATTATATATTTAATGTAATAATGAATGATTTGAACCATCTTTGTAAAATATTTTATATGATTTTATCCCATTAGATTCACCTATATTAAATTATCCCAATATGATTGATTTTTATCCCACTTTTATACAAATCCTTATATGGGGCCATTTGGATGCTATAATAGAAACTATTATTAAATTTTAACTCAGGTAGGGAATAGTGTTGAACAAAACATCATTATAAATAAATTAATGTAGGTATTTATATATCACATATAGTATAAATTATTTTCTCAAAACAATAATACATTTGAAGGCTATTTGATGTTAAAAATAACCCTATTTCCAAGGGCTGTTGAACGATTTACCAGATCCCTAGGGTAATGAAAAAATATATATATATTATAATTTATGTTTATACTCCAAATAGTTTGACCATTTGTTTTATCTATATTATGGAGAGTTGTTCATGATATAAATAACCCTTTATAGCAATGAAATACACTGGATATGTAAAAAATCTACTACCACCCTAGTATATTTATGATCATTAACTATCATTGGGAGTCATACAAAAAAATCATGGCTATTTTTTCCCATTTCCACACTGGTTTTGGAAAGGTACTCATCGTAACATTATATTATTTTCATTCAAACAACATGTTATAGTAAAACGGTAATCAAGATGAAAATGTAGTAATCTCTTTATTAAATTTATCCAATAAAATATTTTTCATCAAATCCTAGTACAGTTTATTTTATCCATGATATGATGCAATGGATGGGATATTAACATTATCTATAAGTCCTTTATAAATTTCTATGCTTTTGGTAATACATATCTATGTTCCAAAATATATAACCATAATTTTAGAAATGTTGATCCCTAAAATATTTTTTTCCGCCCATGACCCACCTTGGCCCACCTAGATGGTGAAACGTTGTGGCTGATAACAAAAATTCTACCTCTACTAGGCCATTTTTGATAGTGCTGTCAAGTAGTCATCAAATTAACATGGTAGTTCATTGCATAATTTATCTTTTACACACAGACTCATATAAAATCCATTCAAATACTAAAAAATTAAATATAATTCATACTAGATGAATTCACATGTATCAATACCATCATTATAAGAAAACGAGTATACCAAAAGTTGACATGGGAAACATTAAATTCCACCAAAAAAATAAATAGGTCAATTCTGATATCAATAGATGACTACTATCAAATGTTACTCCTAGTATGAACTATGGTCCAACTGAAACAAATTTTAGCTCGATTTACAACTAACTTATCGAGAACCCCATCAAACTTTTTTTCATTAATGTAAGACATGAGACATACATGAAGATCCCATATAGGGTAATATATAACAATTCCCAATAGGACACTCCAAAATAACTATGAATAAAACATCAAAATAAGTCCTCTCTTCAGATGATATTTCAACCATAATATGGACATTCAATAAAACATCTACATATACACTTTGTAGACAAACAATCTCTAGGAATTTTCACAATTGTATAACTAGCATATGATTTATGCACTATAGTTACATATATCAATCTTATGAGAGAACATGCTCTATATGCCATATAAGACTAATGGTGTCCATTCAAGATTCCATTCTCATTAGGTCACGCCAAAAGGTATATAAGATAGAAGTCTGAAGATAAAGATATAATTTTTGGGATGACACATAGGTTCAGAGGAATTTTTAATAAACCAATATAGATTAAATCACCATGTGTGGAATTGAAGCACATATCATATTTGTAAGGATGATTCTATGATTCCAACTTAAGGCTTCTGATGATTTGGGTTCACATTATATTAATAATAGTTGTATTAATATATCTCTATCTAAAACTGGTGTTTCATATAGTTGATCGGAATCCTATGAAAATAATGTGATTATATACTAATTTTTAATAGAGAGGATAAAGGTAAAACACCATAAAGAAGATGTTTCAGTCTAAAGGGAATAAGGGATCAAAGCTTTTTTTTAAGAAGTGCACAATATCTATAAGAATAACATTTAATTTATAATCATAACTGGGCCAACCCATATATCATAGACCATGCTCATGTCTCTATACATGTAAACCTATTCATGCTCACATAAAAAGTTATATCTAAGTAAAATGATCATTCTGGGTACACCTAGCCTTTCCATGTTCTTGGTTTTCTTCCTAGCCACGTGATCTTAGTGTACAATCTATCTCCCAAGTCATGTCACATGCCTTGTGACATGTGTCACAAAACTGGTGAAATATCTATCCTTTTCAAAAACACTAGTATTGTAGCTATTTCCCCTCGAAACAAGTATTCATATTTTAAACTCCATTTATTTCATAAATATCAAGATCCCAAATTTATTAATGTGGTAATATCCTCTTACATTAATTCATATGATTCCCACATCCAGTATTAGTAGAGATGGTTGATGTTAGTGGAAATTCCTTTCCATATGTTTCTTTATTGAATATAGTAATATGAATGAAATGGGTAATCTATCCATCGTGTCTCTCAATCCAACAATGTCAATAACAAAATAAAAATAGCACATCTATAACTAATCCATCCTCATACCTTGATCCCATTGTCAATTTGAACCCATATTCATTATATTAATCCATTATTCTATGATATAGGTGTGATAATATAAATTTCAGGTTATTTGATGAATTACTATCCAAAGAAGAATCTTGTTAGAAATGAATGATGAACGGAGGAGGAAATACATGAAACAAAAACATGTGGAATGGAAATAGGACAAATTTTAATATGTCTTAGATTCATTACTATTAGAACGATAGATTGTGGTATAGATTAATCAAAAATAGAACTCATTAATCCCAGATAATATGTCACCTCCACCCATTATATACTCAATCCATGAATCAATTATTTGTTTGGTCGATCCTCATTCAATGTATGGAAAATCAAATACTTATAAATCCACAAAAAAATGAAATACATGTATTTGGATTAATCTATTATGAAGAAACAATGTGTTTCATAGTGGTTGGTCCGATCCTTGAATTACACTACACACTGATTGATGATCCACGATCTAGTTGTTGTTCACCCAATAACCATCATAAAATGATCTCTCTTAAATCATTAAGGTTTAATGTATCACCCAAGGATTTTTCTATAAAAGGGAATTTATAATCAATGATTATGGATAAAATTATTAATTAAGTAAAATAATTATTTTAATTATCAATTAATCCTTTTCGGACTATTATCAACTCAAACATCTGAAGAGATCCTATTTTATATTACTACAATTGAAAATTCCATAAACTGAACATAATGAATGAAACATATTTTTTATTATTGTCCCCATTTAAATATTATTACTATTTTTCAATTAATCTATGTACACAATAGTAAGATTTTTTATATTATCTCAAACATCAATTATTGTCTTACCAGGGCATGGAATAACACACAGTCTTGGTGTGTGGTAAAAAAAATATTACATGATAAATTCCAAGAAAATACATGAAAAATAAGTCCATTAAATTATCCCGAAAATAAGTCTTTACATCATGGAATGTAAAATAAAATATATTAATATGTTATGTGTGTATTGAGTATGAATATGGGTCACCTTCTCTCACTTACTCTTTAGAATACTCTTATGTTACCACATGAGATGCACAATATAAATTGATCATCCAAAAAGGAAGTTATCCTACCAATAATAAATCTATATTAGGTACTCTACAAAATTAGATCAATCCTAAATTTATAGTTCTCCTGAATTAAATACATGTGACGAGACATGCACACAACACCACAACTACAACACATGGAATCCATCATGTATGTGATCTGACTATTGTGGTTGAGACAAGTATAATTCCACATCACTAACACTACAATGTATCTATGAAGGTACACTAAATATCAATTAAATCTTTACACCTTATCATATCTCAGCAACCCATGTCATTATGTGACCCATGGGAACACTTGATCTCTCTCCCCAACTTCAAATGTCTATATCATCCATCTGCATAATATTTATTTTTGATCAATGTAGTCAAAATCCACTCATATATTAATTTAAATTTCTATATCATAGATTACAATATTATTAGAAACATAAGTCTTATCTCTACTAGGTCATTCTGGTAAATTGATGATCGACAACGTTGATAATACTGGCTATCAAATTGTGTGATACAAAATGTTGGAATGTTTGGTTTTTTCCATAAAACCACACCAAAGATAGTTGATCATTCAAAATACAGATGATTTCTAACATGTAAGATCATATTATGTACTCCCAGACTGAAATTTTCTACCCAATCTGTCCATTATTCTATAGATGAATTTATTTATTCAATTAATACTCATTCCTAAAGAATTCCTACAACTCCATAGACAAATGAGATACTAAATGAGAAATGAGGTAATAAATGGACATATTAGTAACAAAATGGAATTGGGATATCTCGTTCCAATAAATTCATCTAAATAACAATAATGAACTCTTCTATCATGTATCTCTAATGTTAGATAACATGGTGAGTCAGTCTATGATCACCAAGGTTTCATCCATTCTTATAGAATTTATTATACTCCCCACCATGAAGCCAACAGTTTTCTCATACCACAACCAATTTATAACCTCATGGGGTTGGGATAAACCAATTAGAACCAAGTGATCACCCTTCAGTTATATAAATTTGTTAAATTGGTAGAAAAAAACTACAATTAACTTCTTCATCCCTATCCACTAAAATTAACATTTATGGTTAGGGTGCATAATTATGAATCATAGATTGTCCTCCAAAGGATATGTATATAAATACCATATAACATCAAATTTAATCATCATTGGTTTAACCTTGTGTCTACTAAAGTAGATGACATGCTCTCAAATTCATAATATCAATCAAGATCACATCTAGTGGATATATGATTTCATAGGGTTGTAGGGTCTGTATCAACATGTTGAGAACCACTATTTGGTGTTAGAAGCGATAGGTGAAAAACATTGAATTGAGTTAATCTACACCATAACCATCATCTATAGATATATTTAAAATTTCTTCCTAAAAAATATTGTCACATAGTATATACAATGAAAATATCCCGCTGAGATTAGTTGGTACCTCATTTCCCTTCATATGTGTATAGACAATATCAAAGTCATAATCAAAGAGGAAATTTATCCATATCTTATTTCTACTGATATTATCCATATTATAAAAGATATAATTGAAACAATTATGGTCCTTGTAGTTGTTAAATCCCTCACCCTTATGGTAGTATCACCAAAAATTTAATGCATTGTATACCATAACTAGATTGAGATCTTGGGATTTCTGGCATTTTTCATGAGGTATTAATTGATATAAACCCTATATAATCACCACCTACCTCTACTTTAGATCCAAACCAACCTTAGTCTCTAATACATCATAGAAAACTATATACACATCACCGTCATATAATAGTCTCAATATTGGTGTGCTTTTTTTTTCTATACATTAACTCATTGAAATCCTTCTTATACCAATCTACCCACAAGATTGGATTCACTATTAAAGTAAAATATTTCAATGAATTTTTATACAAAGGAAAACATTTATGAAGAAAAAATAGTATCCTAGTGACACATTGAATTTCCACACCACATTCACTCTCTTATGTGTCTCCCATGATAACTCTACCTCATCTTCATAGGGTCCCCTCCTATACCATATGATGATATATTTCTTTCAAAAATGTTCATCTCTAGAATTCATTATTAGTTTTAAAAAAACTTCCACTAAAGAGGGTGCTCTCCAATTATATCTAGGACCATCATTATGTTTCTTGTGTTCTCATCCATAAAAATCATGTACACTATGATATCATCAAAGAATACTACCTGAAACCAGCCTATGAAATACATGAGACATACATGAAGATCCCATATAGGGTAATATATAACAATTACAAATAGGACACTCCAAAATAACTATGTATAAAACATAAAAATAAGTCCTCTCTTCAGATGATGTTTTAACCACAATATGGATATACAATAAAACATCTACATATACAATTTGTAGACAAACAATCTCTAGGGATTTTTACAATTGTATATCTTGCATATGATTCGTGCACTATAGTTACATATATCAATCTTATGAGAGAACATGATCTATATTCCATATAAGACTAATGGTGTCCATTCAAGATTCCATTCTCATTTGGTCACGCCAAAAGGTATATATGATAGAAGTCTGAAGATAAAGATATAATTTAGGGGATGACACATAGGTTCATGGGGATTTTTAATAAACCAATATAGATTAAATCACAATGTATGGTATTGAATCACATATCATATTGGTAAGGATGATTCTATGATTCCAACATAAGGATTTTGATGATTTGGGATCACATTATATTTATAAAATTTGTATTAATATATATCTATCTAAAACTGATGTTTCGTATAGTTGATTAGAATCCTATTAAAATAATGTGATTGTATACTAATTTTTAATTGAGATGATAACAGAAAAAAACCATAAAGAAAAAGTTTCAGTCTAAAGGGAATAAGGGATCAAAGCTTTTTTTTGAAGAAGTACAAAATATCTATTATAAGAACATTTAATGTATAATCAAAATTCGGACAACCTAGATATCATATACCATGCTCATGTCTCTATACATGTATACCTATTCATGCTCATGTAATTAGCTATATCTAAGAAAAATGATCATTCTAGTTACACATAGCATTTCCATGTTCTTGGTTTTCTTCCTAGCCATGTGATCTTAGTGTACTGTCTAAGTCCCAAGTCATGTCACATGCCATGTGAAATGTGTCACAAAACGTGTGAAATATATATCATTTTCAAAAACACTAGTACTGTAGCTATTTCCCTTCGAAAAAAGTATTCATATTTTAAACACCATTTATTTCATAAATGCCAAGATCCCAAATTTATTCATGTGGTAATATCCCCTTACATTACTTCCTATGTTTCTCACATCCAGTATTAGTAGAGATTGTTGATTTTAGTAGAAATTCCATTCCATATGTATCTTGATTGAATATAGTAATATGAATGAAATGGGGAATCCATCCACCATGTCTCTCAATCAAACAATGTCAATAAAAAAAATAAAAAAAACTCATTTGAAACTGATTCATCATCATACCTTGATCCCATTATCAATTTGAACCCATATTCATTGTATTAATCCATTATTCTATGATATAGGTGTGATAATATAAATTTCAGGGTATTTGATGAATTACTATCCAAAGAATAATCTTATTAGAAATGTATGATGAATGGAGGAGGAAATACATGAAACAGAAACATGTGGAATGGACATAGGACAAAATTTATGATTTCTTAGATTCATTACTATTAGAACGACAGATTTTGGTATAGATGAATCAAAAATAGAACTCATTAATCCTAGATAATATGTCACCTCCACCCATTATATGCTCAATCCATGAATCAATTATTTGTTTGGTCGATCCTTATTCATTGTATGGAAAATAAAATACTTATAAATCCACACAAAAAATGAAATACATGTATTTGGATCAATCTATTATGAAGAAACCGTTTGTTTCATAGTGGTTGGTGGGATCCTTGAATTACACCACACACTGATAGATGATCCATGATCTAGTTGTTGTTCACCCATGAACCATCATATAATGCTCTCTCTTAAATCATTAAGGTTTAATGGATCACCCAAGGATTTTTCTATAAAAGGGAATTTATAATCAACGATTAGGGAAAAAAATTATTAATTATGTAAAATAATTATTTTAATTATCAATTAATCCTTTCCGAACTGTTCTCAACTCAAACATCTGAAGAGATCCTATTTTATATTGCTACAAGGGAAAATTCCATAAACTGAACATACTGAATGAGTCATATTTTTTATCATTGTCTCCATTTAAATATTATTACAATTTTTCAATTAATCTATGTACACAAAAATAACAATTTTTATGTTATCTCAAACATCAATTATTGTCTCACCAGGCCATGGAATAATACACAGTCTTGGTGTGTGGTATAAAAAATATTACATGATAAATTCCAAGAAAATACATGAAAAATAGGTCCATTTAATTCTGTAGAAATTAAGTCTTTAAATCATAGAATGTAAAATAAAATACATTAATATGTTATGTGTGTATTGAGTATGAATATGGGTCACCTTCTCTCACATACTCTTTAGAATACTCTTATGCTACCACATGAGATGCACAATATAAATTTATCATCCAAAAAGGAAGGTATCCTACCAATAATAAATCTATATTAGGTACTCTACAAAATTAGATCCATCCTAAATTTCTAGTTCTCCAGAATTGATTACATGTGACGAGACATGGACAAAACACCACAGCTGCAACACATGGAATCCATCATGTACCTGATCTAACTATTGGGGTTGAGACAAGTATAATTCCACATCACTAACACTACAATGTATCTATAAAGGTACACTAAATATCAATTACATCTTTACACCTTATCATATCTCGGAAACCCACGTCATTATGTGACCCATGGGAACACTTGATCTCTCTCCCCAACTCCAAATGACTATATCATCCATCTGCATAATATTTATTTTCAATCAAGGTAGTCAAAATCCACTCATATATTAATTTGAATTTCTATATCATAGATTAAAATATTATTAGAAACATAAGTCTTAGCTCTACTAGGTAATTCTGGTAATGTTCTGATCTATAATGATGATAATACTGGCCATCAAATTGTTTGATACAAATGTTGGAATGTTTGGGTTTTTCCATAAAACAACACCAATGATAGGTGATCATTCAAAATACAGATGATTTCTAACATGTAAGATCATAGTATTTACTCCCAGACGGAAATTGTCTACCCAATCGGTCCATTATTCTATATATGAATTTATTTATTCAATTAATACTCATTCCTAAAGTATTCCTACAATTCTATAGACAAATGAGATACTAAATGTGAAATGAGATAATAAATGGATATATTAGTAACAAAATGGAATTGGGAAATCTCGTTCCAATAAATTCATCTAAATAACTATAATGAACTCTTTTATCATATATATATCTAATGTTCGATAACATGGTGAGCCAGTCTATGATCACCAAGGTTTCATCCTTTCATATAGAATTTATTGTACTCCTCACTATGAATCCAACAGTTTTCTCATACCACAACCAATTTAGAACCTCATGGGGTTGGTATAAACCAATTAGAACTAGGTGATCACACTTCAGTTATATAAATTTGTTAAATTGGTAGAAAAAAACTACAATTAACTTCTTCATACATATCCACTAAAATTAACATTGATTTTTAGGGTACATAATTAAGAATCATAGATTTTCCTCCAAAGGATATGTATATAAATCCCATATAATATCAAATTGAATAATCATTGGTTCAACCTTGTGTCTACTAAAGTTGATGTCATGTTATCAAATTCATAATATCAATCAAGATCACATCTAGTGGATATATGATTTCATAGGTTCGTAGGGTCTGTATCAACATGTTGAGATCCACTCTTTGGTGTTTGCAGTGCTGGGTGAAAAACATTGAATTGAGGTAAGCTACACCATAACCATCATCTAAGGATATATTTAAAATTTCTATCTAATAAAAATTATCACACAGTATATACAATGAAAATATCCCGCTAAGATTAGCTAGTACCTCATTTCCCTTCATATGTGTATAGACAATATCAAAGTCATAATCAAAGAGGAACTTTATCCATATCTTATTTCTAATGATATTATCCATATTATAAAGGAGATATTTGAAACAATTATCATCATTGTAGTTGTTAAATCCCTCACCCGTATGGTAGTTTTACCTAAAATTTAATGCATTTTATACCATAACTAGATTGAGATATTGGGATTTGTGGCATTTTTCTTAAGGTATTAATTGATGTAAACCCTATTAAATTACCACCTACCTATACTTTAGATCCAAACCAACCTTAGTCTTTGATACATCATAGAACACTATATACACATCACCATCATATAATAGTCTCAATATTGGTGTGCTTTTTTTCTATTCATTAACTCATTGAAATCCTTCTTATACTAGTCTACCCACAAGATTAGATTCAATATTAAAGTAAAATATTTCACTGAATTTTTATACAGGAGAAATAATATATGAAGAAAAAATAGTATCCTAGTGACACAATGAATTTCCACACAACATTCACTCTCTTATGTGTCTCCCATGATAAATCTACCTCATCTTCATAGGGTCCCCTATTATACCATATGATGTGATATTTCTTTCAAAAATGTGCATCTCTAGGTTACATTAGTAGTTCTAAAAAACATTCCACAAAAGAGGGTGCTCTCCAATTATATCTAGGACCATCATTATGTTTCTTGTGTTCTCATCCATTAAAATCATGTACACTATGATATCATCAAATAATACTACCTGAAATCAGCCTATGAAAGACATGAGACATACATGAAGAGCCCATATAGGGTAATATATAACAATTTCCAATAGGACACTCCAAAATAACCATGTATAAAACATCAAAATAAGTCCTCTATTCAGATGATATTTCAACCATAATATGGACATAAAATAAAACATCTACATATACACTTTGTAGACAAACAATCTCTAGGGATTTTTACATTTGTATAACTTGCATATGATTCATGCACTATAGTTACATATATCAATCTTATGAGAGAACACACTCTATATTCCATATAAGACTAATGGTGTCCATTCAAGATTCCATTATCATTAGGTCACACCAAAAGGTATATATGATAGATGTCTGAAGATAAACATATAATTTTGGGGATGACACATAGGTTCATATGAATTTTTAATAAACCAATATAGATTAAATCACCATGTATGATATTGAAGCACATATCATATTGGTAAGGATGATTCTAAGATTCCAACATAAGGCTTCCGATGATTTGGGATCACATTATATTTATTAAAGTTGTACTAATATATCTCTATCTAAAACTGATGTTTCATATAGTTTGTTATAATACTATGACAATAATATTATTATATACTAATTTTTAATGGAGATAATATAGGTAAAACACCATAAAGAAAAAATTTCATTCTAAAGGGAATAAGGGATGAAAGATTTTTTTGAAGAAGTACACAATATCTATTATAAGAACATTTAATGTATAATCAAAATTGGGCAAACCTATATATCATAGACCGTTCTCATGTCTATATACATGTAAACCTATTCATGCTCATGTACTTATCTATATCTAAGTATAATGATTATTCAAGTTACACCTAGCCTTTCTATGTTCTTGGTTTTCTTCCTAGCCATTTGATCATAGTGTACAGTATAAGTCCCAAGTCATGTCACATGCCATGTGAAATGTGTCACAAAACGTGTGAAATATCTATCCTTTTCAAAAACACTAGTAATGTAGCTATTTTCCCTCGAAACCAGTATTCATATTTTAAACACCATTTATTTCATAAATATCAAGATACCAAATTTATTGATGTGGTAATATCCTCTTACATTACTTCCTATGATTCCCACATACAGTATTAGTAGAGATGGTTGAAGTTAGTGGAAATTCCTTTCTATACGTATCTTGATTGAATATATTAATATGAATGAAATGGGTAATCCATCCACCATGTCTCTCAATCCAACAATGTCAATAAAAAAATAAAAATAACTCATCTAAAACAGATTCATCATTATACCTTGATCCCATTTTCAATTTGAACCCATATTCATTGTATTAATCCATTATTCTATGATATAGGTGTGATAATATAAATTTCAGGGTATTTGATGAATTACTATACAAAGAAGAATCTTGTTAGAAATGTAGGAAGAATGGAGGAGGAAATACATGAAACAGAAACATGTGGAATGGACTTAGGAAAATTTTTATGATTTCTTAGATTCATTACTATTAGAACGACATATTGTGGTATAGATGAATCAAAAATATAACTCATTAATCCTAGATAGTATGTCACCTCCACCCATTATATGCTCAATCCATGAATCAATTATTTGTTTGGTCGATCCTCATTCAATGTGTGGAAAATCAAATACTTATAAATACACACAAAAAATGAAATACATGTATTTGGATCAATCTATTATAAAGAAAAAAATTTGTTTCATAGTGGTTGGTTGGATCCTTGAATTACACCACACACTAATAGATGATCCATGATCTAGTTGTTATTCACCCAAGAACCATCATATAATTATCTTTCTTAAATCATTATGGTTTAATGGATCACCCAAGGATTTTTCTATAAAAGTGACTTTATAATAAATGATTAGGATAATGAATTATTAATTAAGTAAAATAATTATTTTAATTATCAATTAATCCTTTTCGGACTATTCTCAATTCAAACATCTGAAGAGATCCTATTTCATATTGCTACAAGGGAAAATTCCATAAACTGAACATAATTAATGATTCATATTTTTGATCATTGTCCCCATTTAAATATTATTACTATTTTACAATTAATCTATGTACACAATAATAAGAATTTTTATATTATCTCAAACATAAATTATTGTCTCACCAGGCCATGCAATAACACACAGTCTTGGTGTGTGGTATACAAAATATTACATGATAAATTCCATGAAAATAAATGAAAAATAGTTCCATTAAATTCTCTAGAATATAAGTCTTTACATCATAGAATGTAAAATAAAATACATTAATATGTTATGTGTGTATTGAGTACAAATATGGGTCACCTGCTCTCACATACTCTTTTGAATACTCTTATGCTACAACATGAGATGCACAATATAAACTGATCATCCAAAAAGTAAGTTATCCTTCCAATAATAAATCTGTGTTAGGTACTCTACAAAACTAGATCCATCCTAAATTTCAAGTTCTCCAGAATTAATTACATGTGACGAGACATGCACACAACTCCACAACTGCAACACATGGAATCCATCATGTACCTGATCTGACTATTGGGGTTGAGAAAAGTATAATTCCACATCACTAACACTATAATGTATCTATAAAGGTACACTAAATATCAATTAAATATTTACACCTTATCATATCTCGGCAACCCATGTCATTATGTGACCCAGGGGAACACTTGATCTCTCTCTCCAACTCCAAATGTCTATATCATCCATCAACATAATATTTATTATCGATCAATGTAGTGAAAATCAACAAATATATTAATTTAAATTTATTTATCATAGATTACAATATCATTAGAAACGTAATTATTAGCTCTACTAGGTAATTCTGGTAAAGTGTCGATCTATAATCTCAATAATACTAGCTGTCCAATTGTGTGATAAAAATGATGGAATGTTTGGGTTTTTCCATAAAACCACACCAATTATAGGTGATCATTCAAAATACAGATGATTTCTAACATGTAAGATCATAGTATTTACTCCCAGACTGAAATTGTCTACCCAATCTGTCCATAATTCTATAGATGAATTTCTTTATACAATTAATACTCATTCTTGAAGTAATCCTACAATTCCATAGAAAAATGAGATACTAAATGAGAAATGAGATAACAAATGGACATCTTAGTAACAAAATGGAATTGGGATATCTCGTTCCAATAAATTCATCTAAATAACTATAATGAACACTTCTACCATATATCTCAGATGTTAGATAACATGGTGAGTTAGTCTTTCATCACCAAGGTTTCATCCTTTCATATAGAATTTATTGGACTCCTCAACATGAAGCCAATAGTTATCTCATACCACAACAACATTAGAACCTCATGGGGTTGGGATAATCCAATTAGAACTAGGTGATCACCCTTCAGTTATATAAATTTGTTAAATTGTTAGAAAAAAATACATTTAACTTCTTCATCCCTATCCACTAAAAATAACATTGATGGTTAGGGTACATAATTATGAATCATAGATTTTCCTCTAAAGGATATGTATATAAACCCCATATAACATCAAATTGAATCATCATTGGTTTAACCTTGTGTCTACTAAAGTAGATGACATGCTCTAAAATTCATTATATCAATCAAGATCACATTTAGTGGATATATTATTTCATAGGGTCGTAGGGTCTGTATCAACATGTTGAGAACCACTATTTGGTTTTAGAAGTGGTGGGTGAAAAACATTGAATTGAGGTAAACTACACCATAACCATCATATAAGGATATATTTAAAATTTCTACCTAATACAAATTATCACACAGTATATACAATGAAAATATCCCGCTGAGATTAGCTGGTAACTCATTTCCCTTCATATGTGTATAGACAATATCAAAGTCATAATCGAAGAGGAACTTTATCCATATCTTATTTCTAATGATATTATCCATATTATAAAAGATATAATTGAAACAATTATGGTCCTTATAGTTGTTAAATCCCTCACCCTTATGGTAGTTTCACCAAAAATTTAATGCATTGTATACCATGACTAGATTGAGATCATGGGATTTATAGCATTTGTCTTGAGGGATTAATTGATGTAAACCCTATTAAATCACCGCCTACCTCTACTTTAGATCCAAACCAACATTAGTCTCTGATACATCGTAGAACACTATATACACATCACCATCATCTAATAGTTTCAATATTGGTGTGATTTTTTTTATATTCATGAAATCATTGAAATCCTTCTTATACCAATCTACCCACATGATTGGATTCACAATTAAAGTAAAATATTTCAATGAATTTTTATACAAGGGAAAAAATATATGAAGAAAAAATATATGAAGAAAAAATAGTATCCTAGTGACACAATGAATTTCCACACCTCATTCACTCTCTTATGTGTCTCCCATGATAACTCTACCTCATCTTAATAGGGTCCCCTCCTATACCATATAATGAGATATTTCTTTCAAAAATGTGATTCTCTAGAATTCATTAGTAGTTCTTAAAAATATTCCCCTTAAGAGGGTGCTCTCTAATTATATCTGGGACCATCATTATGTGTCTTGTGTTCTCATCCATAAAAATCATGTACAATATGAAATCATCAAATAATACTACCCAAAACCAGCCTATGAAAGGATGAATGATATGGTTCATAAGTGCCATGAACACTTTTGGAAAATAAATCATGCCAAGATGATACACCATGTACTCATTTTGACAATAATTAAATTCTAAATATTATATCAGTATATCAATACTCTATTATCTTAGATATTTATAGCCTATCCTCATATAATTATTCAAGAACCATCACACCCAAATCATGTGATTCAATATTTTATCAATACCTTAAAGTTGATACATTTTCATCAAGGTAACATGGTTTAGGATATGGTAATACAAGAAAAACCCCATGATCACATAAACCATCTTAATGAATGTACCTTGTGGTTTCCATGTTGAAATAAGGGTCCTCTCAAATCACTTCCTCGTAAATTCCTCCCACTACACACTACAATTCATTTAGTCTATAGACACAGTTTAAAACTATAGCTATAAGCCCAAAAACTGTGGATATAGGTTATATCCATGGTTCAATGAACCATGGATTGTATTGGAATGGCTATAGTTTTATAGCCATAGTTAGAACATTGGCTAAAGCCCTATATCCACGGTTTTAAAACGTGGCTAAAGCCTTATATCCATAGTTTGAAATCGTGGAAGTATTTTAATCCATATAAGGCCTTTATTCACGGTTCAAAATGTCAATAAAACTTAAATTTTGAGGGAAAACACAAACAGTCTCTATATCCACAGATAAAAACAGTGGCTATATATTAATGTTCAATAAAAAACATAGTAGGTCTACAGGCCTGCCATCCACCCCTGTTAGTCCCCCTACCTTCAAACCACCAACAAGTCCCCATTCCGCACCCCTGCCGATCTCCCCCTATTTTCCATCCGGCTCTGTGCCCATCCTATCTGCCTACATGTTTTCCCCTTGTTCCCCACCCCCTACCTGTCCTCCCCTATCTGCCACCCCTCGGACAGACACCCACACCCCCTGAACCCCCCCAGACAAACACCTATACCCTGGGAAGACACCCCTAGACAGATAAACCTCTATGCCCCCCTCTCCTAGACAGACACCACCCCATACAGAGAGCCCCCTAGACAAACCCCCCTTACAGACACCCCATCCCCTGAATAGACACCCCCTGGATAGAAACCCCGTAGATAGACACCCCTGGAAAGAACACTCGCCCCTCTAGGGACATTCACCCCTTGGACACCCTCTCCCATGGGCAGACACACCCTGAATATAATACTCCCCCCAGACAGACCCCCACCCCCCTTGACAGGCAGCCTTGGACACCCACTCCCCTTGACAGACACCCCTAGAGAGTCCCCCTCCCCCGTGGACACCCCCTCTCATAGTAAGACACCCCTCCCATAGAAAAACACCCCCAGACACTCCCCCTCTTTGTCCATTCTAAACACCCCCTCCCCTGGACTAACACCCCCTAGAATGATAATACAGTTGGACATGAAATTTGAAATTAATGACCAACTCAAAAAGAACACATTGCAATGGACCCCCTCTCACTCGGACACCCCATGGACACCACTACCTCCTCTTACTAACCCTCCTCAGGAATGACACCCGCTGGAGAACCCCTGGAAATCACCCTCCCCTTGACAAGAAAACCCTGTGAACCCCCGGCCACTCCCCCTCTCCCTCCCTCCTGGACACCCCCACCCCAGGGAAATCACCCCCTAGAATGCTAATAAAACTTTCCAATAAATTTTAAATCAAAGTAAAAAACTAAAAAAAACACATTGAATACCCCCCCTTCCCAGACAATCCCCCTCCCCCTTGGAAACCCCCACCCCAAGACATACACCCCCACTAGAATGCTAATACAGTTGGCCATGAAATTTAAAATGAAAGGTAAAAAATAAGACATGAAACATTGAATAGCCCCCCATGGACACTCCCCTTCCACCCTCCATCCTGGACACCACACACCTAGACAAACCCCCCCTGGAATTCCAATATAGTTGGCCATGCTATTTAAAATCAATGAAAAAATCCAAAATATAACACATTTCTTAGCCCCCCTCCCCCACTCTGCACACCCCTCCTTGTGAAAATCCCCACTCCACCCCTCTGTTTGAAAACCCCCCCTCCACCACTACTATCCCCTAAAAACCCCCCTCTGTGGGTAGACCCCCTATACACCCCCCACAAGTCCCCCATGTAGACCCTCCTAGACACCCCCTATGTTACTCATTATATCATTTTTTAGGATACAGAATTATTAATATGTTTACCAACCCCTAAAGTTTATGCCAAATGATACTCATCCTCTATATGTTGAAGGAGAATGAATTCATCTAAGTTTCATGAAATTTTATCCTAAAAATTTACTTCAATACCATTACACCGGGATGGTCATGATCCTTGTCTCACATGCCTAATTTTTTAAGGCAATCACCATATCACCAACCTCCCTAAACAGAACCCCTACATCCCTCCCCCCAACAAATCCACCTAGACCCTCCTCCCCCTGCCAGCACCCTACCACCTACCTACCCTCGCCACCCCCCACCTACAACCCACCCACGCCTAGCCTGTCCCCCACCCCCCAAGTAGAGTCTTTTCTATAATTTGATTAAATGTGGAGCCATGGATTCAAGATCATCCCTGGCCATTTTCCTTGTGGGTATGATATCTTTCAACTCATAGTGGTTGACCATTGTAATGATAACCCTCCACTGTCCAATCTCTGTGATGGAATGCGGGTGAGGGCGATTGCATAACTTTCATAAGAACATGGGTATGAAATTTCCCTGTTTGGGTGATCATGGGTTTCAGTAAAATCATGAGAACATATTCTACCCATACACCTATTATAAATTTTTGGGGAACCTCACCTATCAAATCTATTCCTTTGAATTCCATAAGATTTTTTGGATAAAAATTTGATTATATATTTATGATTTGTATGACTACTATGCCTATGTTACTCATTATATCATTTTTTAAGAATGCATCTTTCTTAACAGGTTGACCAATCCCTGATGTTGATGCCCAATGATACTCATCCTCTATATGTTGAAGGATAATTTATTCATCTCAGTTTCATGAATTGTTTTCTGAATGTTTACATCAAGTTCATTTTTTAAACTTCTCTAGGATGTCCAGGATCCTTGTCTCACATGCCTAATTTTTTTATGGAAATTAGCATGTCACCACATGAGTGATGATGATGGAACCTTTCATTGAAATGGGAGTATGGGAGTTTAAAACATATCTTTATGGTTTTCATTTCTCAGTCCATATTTCTCTTATATAATTAATAGAGACATGTGAATCTGGTTCTTGATTCCATCTCCATGTGGACATCAGTTAATAATATCACTTTATTATTTATCAAGGTGACAACCTAATGATCAATGTTTACTATAATTACAACTATATTGTATATTTAGACAACCCCATAAATATGTTTCTCATTTTGGAGTTGAGGGAATCATATTCTTGCCACATAGAAGGGTGGATCTTAATTTATGATCTGGGCAAGATGGATGTTATAACTTCTTTTTTTCTAGACATATAGACATATTTTTCACCTAATCTATAGAATTCTATTCTCATCACCTATATAATCCTAGCTTCATCACCAAAGTCATCATAGTCTAGTCACATGCGGTATTGTAGGCTCATCCCCAAATGATCTCGAGTCTCATCACCTAAGGAATTCAATGCTCATCACATGAGAGAGGATGAGATTATAATGCGATAAGAAAGGTTAGTAATCCTATTCTTATCAGATAATAAATCATATACTTTTCATATATTAAAGGTATGGTCCTCTTATGCTCATCACATAATTTTAGTATTGATTTTAGGCATAGTGGGGATAGTCCCCTTATGCTCATTACATATGTATGGTCACGATTTAAATTCTTATGGGGACTAATCCTCTAATACTACTCACAGACAAAATGTAATTGTTTAATGAAGACCGGTGACTACTTTGAGGTTTAGAGTAATCTTGGAATATGGCCAGGAATCAGATATATTACCTCAAAAGTGGTTGATGTAGTGGTGATAATATTAGGATGTTATGAATGAACCTTGAAGAGTTGTACTATGTATCCTATTTGAAAAAGAAATCAAAACCTACATATTATAATTTACATAATTTATGTTCATATGATATGATCATCGATATTGTTTAACATCATGCAGCAATGATTCTTTTTTTTTGTGAAATAAGTTTCTATATGTGATGTATTAGGGATATGCATTAGTGTTTCAAAGTCTGGTTCAACGTGGTATGTGGCTCAGGTGTAGGATTATTTTTGGGTGTACAACAATTATGACACCCACTTGGACATATATATCATCGATTGGATAAGGTATATAACACACAACGTGTACATGGTTTATTCTTACAGCGAAAAGGATTCTATGAATTTTCATGTAAACTGTAAGGTTACATGTGGGGAATGTATGTTGAGTTGTCTTTCCCTTATTTAATACAAATGAATCAAGTGTGGGATACTATAATTCTGGTCAAGTGTATAGAGTTTACATGAATAGTCTAAAATTAGGTAGATATGGGTAACATGGTCCATAAACCCTCATAAATATTGGTCTCCTAGAGGATGAAATCCCCTAAATCGATAATATATTAAATAACATCGTATTCAATGGAGTATTCAATAATATTCATTATTTTTAGGACCTTTTCGAATGGATGTAATTTAAACTATGAATATATCCCTATATTCTTTATCATTTTTACTTATTTGTTTGGAATATGTTGGATCTCAGAAAAATAAATTAAACATACAATATAAGCCTACATGAAGGTATCATTGAAGGATTTTAGTAATTATTATGTATTAAAATTCATGGATACCCATCCATACAACACCTAGAATAACCTGAAGAAATGGAAGTGGAATTTTTCTTGTATATGTGGTTTAGACACCAATATATATTGCATTCTCTTTATATTAGGCTGACCTCACTATTTTTAATGAAGATGAATGTTGATTTAAATGATGGAGAGGCAGTGAGATTCCATAAGAGTAATAACCTATATGCAATTCTTCTGAAGACGATAGGGTACATCTAGGATATGAACTCCAATTCTATAAAGCTAGTTAGTTGGGAAAGATTGGCTCAAAATTTAATTATGTATCCATATAGATTATGTCTCTATAGTGTTATATGTTCACACCTGTCCTTATTCCTGATTTGAAGAGGTATATTATGGGTGAGTTCCTTCATACTAGAGAAGTTGTAAGGAAGCATGGTATTGGAACTAATAGATACATAAATTAAGTAGTGGTATTTTGAGATAAATTTAATGGAAATTTAAATGAGATCATGAATGTCTCTAACTATAGATGATCAATGTGTGGGTTTTAGATCTCTTATTCATATATCTATAAACTACTAGAATTTTTTATCATATTTGAACAAGGTCTATAAATAAGTTCAAGTGATATATTCATATTCTTTCTTGATAAATCCATTGGTTATTAGAAAACTATTTTTTAAACAATAAAAAAATTAAGGAATCATGTTTTTAAAACAATAAAAAAATTATAGAATTAAAATTTATGGTGTAGGAAGAGGGAAGCTACCTAAACCTCAAAATACATTTCTTTTGATGACGACAACTCGAATTATAATTTTTTTCATATTCACCCATATGGAAGTATCATTAAAAAATGGAAGAAACCTTACCAAAATCGAATGTCAAACTCACTACCTTTAATGGAAGTTGATAGAACCAAACTCATCATAAGTAACTGCATGTTAGTAAATAATGGGAAAAAAGTGATATATAATATCTTCTTATATATATGTGATCAGTGTTTCAATTGTATATGATAACTGACACATGACTCAATAAGCAACAATTAACAAAGAATATTCAGATTGATATCTATGTGTAAAATAAGTTTTTTTGTCAACAATTTTTGTGAGAAGTTAATCATACATTCTTTATTCTATATCTTAAATTAAAAATATTATCATATTAATATAAAATTGTTATATTAATATCACAACTATGATCCAAAAACAAAGATAACATAACTATGACATAAAATCGTATATTTAAAAAGAAAAATCATTATATATTTTTTATATAAGGAATATGGATGTTATTCTTAAATTTTTTCTATAGTCATCATTAGTTAATGTTTTTAATATCATCACAAAAAAATCATCAAGTAGCACTGTATACATAATTGTTTAATCAAATAATATTAATGAATATCATGTATGAAAATGAACTATGTAAATCATATCAATTAAACCCTTAAAAATATTTAATAAATTCAATAAATTAATTATCAACCTAAAGAAAACTCATGGTGTACAGTGTCATTATAAAAGTTATATATTGAATGATTATTAGTCCAAATCTATTAATAATATGTTGGGGATTTGAACTTAGTAAGGTTAATTAAAAAAAGGATATTTGGAATGGTATTGAACATCATCATACCTAATAGGACGTGTTTCTGGTTTATTCTATTTCTGTATATAACTAGGCTTGTAGGATAAGCAGGAAGGAAAACCTTAAAGTATGTGATCAAGTGTGTTTTTGTTTATTTTTTGGTTTTTAGTACATGCATAAATTTCCTTGTTCATGTATCAAATGTGTCAAATATCAGAAAAATAAAAATTATAATACACCAAAAAGGATCATATAGAATAGTTAAATATCAATACATTTATATCCCCTCACTATGTAGTATAAGAAGAAATAAAGGAGAATGCATTTTTAATTGAAATATATGTTTATCATTCCAACTACATGGATAAATATAGAACATGGTGGAAGGACATAGATGTGATTTCAGTGAGATAAGGTTATTTGGGACCATGGGCACTCGTGCAAGCAGCAAAGTTTAAAGGGCCATCCACGTGCTCACCCAGAGAATAATTTCCTTGAAGAAGATAAATATGATTGAGAAGGAAAGAAGACAACAAATTCTTACTGAGAAATTAATGCATTGGGAGGCACCATTCTATAAAGAACATGTAATATTCTACAGGGAATTTTATAGTCTAGAATTTGGACAGATAAACATAGTTTTGGAGAACAAGGTTGGTGGGTCATTAGTGGACAACATTAGAATAATGATGGTTATAACAGAACAAATACATTCATCAATGTCTCAAAATATTCGACATGGATTAAGATACTTGCATGGAGTAAGGCATCATATTTCTTTTTAAACCATAATATTATTAAGTAATTTCAAAACACATTCACCAAATTCAAAAAAAAAACCAATTATATTGTAAATTAATGATATAACCTGATCATTTAAATGATAATTCATTATGTTCCACAATGATTCATCCATGTAAATTAAGGATCTCCTATGATACATATATACAATGACACAAATAGGATGACTAAACATTACTAACATGATCACATGGTTTGAGATACTGTAGGCAACCCAAACAATAATTTCTATGAATTTTTGGAATTGAGAATTTAGTCATAGATTGGATTATCAATTAGTATATACCGACCTCAAAAAACCAACCCAATCTCTTTTTTGAGCTGAAAACATATCTAGACACCAATAAAATTAAAATATGAAAATTTTGTTCAATACATAATCAAAATAAAAAAATAAAAAAAATTGAATAAAAAATTCAAAACCCACTTTTCATGGAAACATAGGCATAATCATAGAGGGGGTGATATAGAAAACCCTCACGACCACCCTTCAGAATACCAATAAAAATGTAAATCAGTATTACTAAGAAAACCAAAACATTTAGTGAAAATTAAAAAAAATGGGTCTAGGTTCCTATAGAGAAAAGAATCCTTCTACCTCTAATATCATTTGTAAGGAACTAGACTAGGATTATCTTTGAAAAAACAATCGTCATGGATTTCAACAATCCCAAATGTCATTAATGATCCCCACGAGATGGACACATGTTTTTGGACATCAAAGGAACACTGTTGGCAGTTGTTTATCTGTAAAAATAGATAATAAATAGTTTCGTAAAACAAATCAAATACTGTCACGAAAATTCCATATATTGGACATCTATACCAAATCAAATATGTTGAAATAAAATATATAGTGATATATTAAAGTAAAAACCCAATCCCCTTAATCACCCTTAGTTTACCACCATAGTATATGCAATGAATAAAATCTATATACATATTTTTTTCATTCCGTAGAGGATAACACTACCATCAATCTATATAATATATTGAATGAAAAATCTTCCAAATTAAACAATGTAATTGGACACATGTTTTTGAATTCTCTTAATTTAAAAGAAGGTCTTACCATAATAAATCATAGGCACCACTATCCAAATGTAAATAATTAATTGGTCACCTCAAATCCAAAAATAAAACAATTCCCAAATAGTGTTCTAAATCACAATTAAGAACCAGAAATTTAGATAATATATGAGTCTACATAAAGAATCCAAATATGTTAACCAAAAAAGGCTATGTAATTCCATATGTAATGTATTGTATAAAATTTTTGGTTAAACATCTGGTTTAAAATATGATTTAAAATATTTTAAAAATATAAAATGGCCAAAAAATAATCCATAAGAACCTTTTAAAATGGACATCCTTATTATAAAATAAATAAAACAATGAATAGCATTTTTATGGAACATTTTCATCCAAATATTTTGAAGAAATAATTTTTAACCAAATTAATTGTGAATTTAAGCTGATGAGAATCAAACCATACCATATTTTCCCTTGTTCCATACATCTCATGAAAATAACATTTTCATAAATAATTTAAAGAAATCCCATTTATTTATGAAATCAAAAAGTAACCAAATCTTCTTCCATTACAAATAATGATTTGAAAAAATTATAAATTAACCCATTTTAAAGTGAACTATCAAACACAACATGATGCAATAATCATATAGTGATACTTATATATCAATTGATGTATAACACAAGTAATAAACCATTCATTCAAATGGAAAAAACAAGGTAATACAAAATAAGTATAAAATTAAATTCCCTAAGGTTTCATATGAATAACCTACATGTCATTTGAAATATACCACAAAAATAAAAATAAATGAAATTAACTGATTATAAGGAACCCATGTTGATACTACAAAACTTGTCCTAGCCCGAGTAATAGGATCAAAATAATCAAATTTAAATTACCCAAGAAACCCTTAAACCATGGGATCAAATAATATTTCTAGCACATATTTCTATTACCCGTTCAAATCTAAATATGTTGGTGTAACTGTGAAATACTCCCTAGTCGAGCCACAATCACTACTAGGGTTTTCCCACCCATAGGTCATATACAATATCTAGTGTACTATGATTGATAAAAAATGGATATGTTAACAATCAATTAAAAATAATAACAATCAAATTTAAATAACTCAAAAAAATCATGCATCAACTCATACACCCTCACCAGATAAATACACAGACATATATCTATGAATAATAATCAAAATTTGTATAAAAATACTAGAATACCACATGAGGTAATAAGAAACAATGAACACATAAAAACATGGATACAGAAATGAGGGTTCCTATAATATATAAATTCATTTTAAATAACATTCCAACTATAATTTCACAAAAGTTCTCAGTAGGCCGATCAATTTTCAGAACGATTTGAAAAACCGTTTCAAAACACACATGAAAACTAGATTCCAAATCCCACATTAAATCATTTTCTTAAATAAAAATTCAATATCAAACATTTACATAACCCTACGACTAAAATAAATCAACCTATTTTGAATGAAACAAAATTGTTCTAATAATGAATTTCACAAAATGTAAAATTACATTTAGGGCCATTTTAAAGTCACCATGAAACCCACTATCTCAAAATTCATTCAGAAAATGTAAAACCCCACTATTTTTATAATAATAATTTAAATACTATTAAATAATTTCAAATAAATGATATGGGAGACAATAAATGTTTAAAACATTTCAATACCTTTATAAAAGTAAAATGATCACTTAATCAAACACTTACATTGAATCTTTATTCCAAGATAACACTTTAATACATAAAATCTAATTAAAAACAATTATTAAATTCCTATTTTATTTAAAAACAAAAGATAAATTTTATAATAGCTAAATATTTTATATAGTTCTACTTGTGAAATTTAAAAGCACTTTCTATGTGGCCTAAGCCCATCTCAAGTGTGAAATCCATTTAAATTCTGAAATAATACTACTACAGGCATAGAAAATAATTTAAAACTCATAAATAAGTAATTAAAAATCCTCAATTTATTTATGACATTAAATGTATGGGGATTAAGAAGAATAACTAGATCAAATAAATAAGGAGGATATAGTGGTAATAAATTCATCACCCCCAATAAAGTATTCACGAATCGACCATCAATATCAACCAAAATATCTTGAAACGCTAAAAAATTTGTAAGGAAACATACCTCAAGTGAAACTAAGAACTGCAACTTTAAGAGGGAAGTGGGATTGCGATGAGGGGAAGCACTGGTCGATGCACTGAATAGATATGGAATGCACAAAGAAGGGTGTGGAGGAGTGATACAATTAATGGGGGATGGAGGATGTACGAATGAAGAAGCTAGTGAGGGAAATAAGAACCATTAAGGAGAACCCAATGAGGATTGGACGAGGGAGAATCGGTCGGGTGATGATCGGTCGATGATAAGGGATTCTAGAGAAGAAATATCGAGAGGGATTGTGTGAGAGGAAAGGACAAGAACGGACATGGGAATGGAAATCATGAGCGGGAATAAAATTGAAGATAGATGTAGGCACGAGGGGAAAATAAACTTTGGCTTTATCATACATATAGAAATGGACCAATTAAACCTTGTCTATTTAATTGTGGCTATAAGTTGTTTTTCAAGTAGTGACACACATATCACACATGTAAATTAAGGGGAATTTTGATATATAGTAATAGATTTTAAGATAGTCTGATGGTGTCGATAAATAGAAACCACTATTTCTTGTTGGTCTGGTAAATTTGAAACATCCTTAAGAAACACATCTTAGTATTTTTCCACCACTATCAGAAACAAAAAAATCATTAAATCAACTGTAAATAAAATATGCTACGAAAATTGTGTGAAACTGGTTAGAAAAACCTATTCTTCATCCCATCATGCCCCCAATGGGGTTACATTTCATCAATAAAAGAATTACACATCCCATATCTACTAAAACAAATAATCCTCTATATGAAATAGTATATCTAGGTATGGGCAATTGATAACCATTCAACACCTAATATGATATTGTATAGAATCAACATAGAAACAGTGATATCCTAAAGGATAATCTCACCCAAAAGTGTAACATAGACTGATTGGAATATTTTTTTTATTGAGGATTCACATCCAATAAGAATATCCATGAAAAACGGTTGACCATAGGCCTCAAACAGAATCTCAATGTCTGAAATTGTGATGTTAAAATAGTAGAGTGGATAACACGTATATATATATCATTATGTTTCTATTGTATAGAAGACATATGTCACACCTCAAATTTTTCATAGATCCTTTGGGACATAATCCTCAACCACATATAATTTTCATCTTCTATATATTAAGTATATCTGAGGATTGCATAGAAAACATGGGATAGTAATGACAACAATTCATAATGGCCTCCAGCACTAGTTGTTGTCCCATATCCTCTACATTTTCTTCCACCTTGATACCAACATGATCATTCCACATCCTCACACAAGGTATTCTATACACTTTTCATCAATCATCAAAACATCATGTAATGAAATCTCAGGCAAGATAGCCTCAACTATGAAAAAAGTAGACCGACCCCTCTCTTGGATGACAAGATCCATCCTATGAGACCTGAACTGTCATAACTCTATCCAAGGATCAACTACCAAATAATCTCACACATCCATGTCCATAAATATTTCATTATCTTACAACCATTTTAGTTTAATATCCCACGATTCAACTACCAGAACCAAATTTATGCATCTACTATGCCATGATTCTCTCATCCACTGGATCACTCTCGAGTACCCCATCATATGTAAGAATGTATAGAGGTATCCTAAAATATTATATGTAAATTAATTAAACATGAATGAACATATAAGAAAAATGTATAGATTATGCACCATATTTATTTCATGGATATGGATTAAGGGATATTGGGGAACTTCGATGTGTAATCATCCACTATCGTACCATCCTTTACAATCAATAGATTCCATAGAGAAGCACAAACCTATAATTTTATGCGGAAAAATCATTAATAATAATATATTAAAACTCTGAACATGCAAGAGTTACCTCATTTTATGACTCACTCACTAAACACCACAATCTTTCTATAGAACCATAGATAAGGCTCACTACCATGACAACCATCTGGTATAATAGTGTCATGTTGAGATGAATGGAATGTCTCACATCCTAATGAATGTTCCATATTCCCTAGGGGTATATCACCCATCAGAACATGAGGCATCACTTTTACAAAAACATATGATGTTTTCTATTCCAACACAACTCATTCTGTCACGACCCATCCTTGGGGCCCGTGCCGTGACTACCCGATGCCCGCCTCCCATAGGCCAGGGGCTGGCGACTAGCACCAAAGGCGTAAATCCCGATAAAAGGGAAGGCATTGCCTTTATGAAACGTAAACACACAGACACCCCTAGAGTACTAGCTGAAGTATAAACTATGTAAAACTGAAAACAAAAGTACAGATGAAAGTAAGGGGTCGGAAATACAAGACCAATAGTAAAGTACAAGTAAAAGACAAAAAAGATGGAAGTTTACAAGAACCACCTGGATCGTCCACCACGGATCCTACCTGAAGGGTAGGTACAGATAGCATAGCTCCTAGATCTTCCACCACGGATCATACCTGAAGGGTAGGTATAGATATCCTCCTCAGCGCCCTCATCTGTCAACCTCCTTCGGGTACCGACTCGTCGGGTGGTCCACATCTGGGTAACGACTTGTCATGATGTCCACCTACAGGTGTCGTCCAATCCTCGTACACTCGGCCTCTGTCATTGTTGTCCATCGTCTGCATCCAACACAACGAGGTGAAGGCATAGCCCATGCCGGGGTGAGTATTATGATAGTTAGTAGAGACCTCGAGACTCTCAAGGTGTCACTAAATCCAATAAGGATAAACCTAAAAAAAGGTCTCAACAGATAACCTTTACTTATGTATATGCCCATACATATACCTAAGTTATCATGTAACCTATATCAATCATAAGGAAAACACAAAGGTAATTGACACATCTAAAACCAGGATGTTCATTATCGAAACCACAACTGTTGGAGAAACTCATCCTCTGTCGAGTGCAGTGGCCGTGTTGCGACCCCAAGGCACTACTCACTAACCTTAGACTACTGAGGTACTCCTCCTGTCGAGTATCGTGGGTCTGCTACCAAATACTAGGTGCTCCGTCCATTGAGGGTCTACCGCCAAATATCGGGCGCTCTCCCTAATAGCCTATAGAGGTACTCCTCTTGTCAAGTACCATGGCTCTACTGCCAACTACCAGGAAATCTGTCCACCGTGTGTCTACCACCAAATACCGGGCACTCCGTCCACTAGGCTAACTGAATTACTAAGAGTCGAATCAGTCAAGTAGTCATTAGGTATACAGGTACTCAGTCTCCGCACTCCGTACACTCGTCTCCAGGGGGGTCCACTCCATGAGCTATTGGTCATTACTTCCAAGTCGCAGAAAGTCTCACTTAGAAGTATGACAAAGAACCACATCGTTAAGGCATGTCAACTCAACAGACGGTGCGTTAATCGGACGCCTGGTCTGTGAGTTATTAGCATTTCCGTTCTAGGGGCCCGGTTGGATTTCAGGTACATTCCCACCTGACCATACTCCAACTGAATCCAAATCTTAGGTGAATAATAAAAAATGAACCATCTCATCAAGAGGAATACAACGTTGTTGATGGCACGTCAATCAGACTTCCGGTCCTCGGGTTATAATCATTTACTCTCTAAGGGCCATGTTGGTTTCGAGTTCAAACCAACCTGGCCATTCTCAAAGGTCACTGAAACCTTCAATGTAATATACCTAACCGACCGTGTTGATGCAAGGACACCTACGCAACTGACGGTGCATCGATCAGTGGTCTGTAGCTCAAGATATGGTCGTTTAACTGAAATCTGTTAGTAAGTAGGGGTTCTGGGCCCAGTCCGACCCAGCCCTACACCCCATGGGTCGACTCGAACGGGTGGACCTGACTCGGGTTCGGGTCCGGATCGGTTGGGCGAGGCCCGGCCTGGCACTGGCGGCCCGGCCCGGCAGCCGGTTGTGGCTCGGCCAGCGTAGCCGAGCGTTGCACAGAGCGGGGGGTTATAGGCCTTGCCAGATTTACGAAATGGCCAGCCATGATGGTCGGCTTTTGGGTAACCACGAGACCCCCTTTGGTCCCACCACTTGGTGGCACCGGTAGGCGGCACAACCCACCTCCCTTCCGGTTCCACCGTGGCCTTAGGTCGTGGCTTTGTTCAACTAGCGCGGCGTGACGGAACCTCACCCCACCGCCGCGTCTCACCCCGGCCACATCCCCTTGAAGCTCCGGCATGGCGTGACGGTGTCGCGCCCCTCTACCTTGGCTGCGTCTCTTGTAGTTCCAGTGCGGCGCGACAGCGCCACGCCCTTCCTCTGCAGCCTATGTCGGCCGTGGCCCGCCTCTACTCTGTGTGTCACATCGGTGTCGCGGCTTTGGGGCGACCTGAAAATCATGCGATTACGATCCACTTGTGGTCAACCCATCGCTGGATGGTTCTTCGTATTCCGCCTCCATCATCCACAATCAACAACGAGTGGGGAAGGGTCGGACCATGTTCATGCGGTCCGAGCCCTTCCTTGTCAGGATGGTATCAAGCGGCAAAACGAAACTCCATAATATGACGAACGATGATGAACAACATTAAAACTTGAACATAAAATCCCCTACCTCATAAAACGGTGTTAAACGATGGCGAGTCACGGAAGACATGCATCACGGAAGACATGCATCATTCCGTCAACATCGGGAAGGAAGGAGCTGAGGGTGGCATCGACGTTCTTTGTTCTTCGTTCTTCATTGGAGGAAGAGGAAAACTATCCAAGTGTTGGGAACCATGCTTCGCTGCTAGCATTATGTAGCTTGAAGAAGCCGTCCAAAACTTCTTTCACTAGTCTCCTTTATATATGAGTGGGAAAGTTCGTCGTTGGCACGCAAGTCATAAATGAAGGATTTATGACAGAGGTCTCCACCCTATTAATCTATTCTGGTGGCGCATTAATATGGGGAGGAAGTCAAAAAGGGGTTTACTGTCCTGGGTGGTCCCCACAGAAGAATATCCTCCCAAGGGGGGATATTTCCTGGTGGGACCCACCATTAATTAACTACAAAAAGGAAAGGGGGTGGTTAATGCTTGGGTGGTCCCCTCATTAAAAAGGGAGGTTTCATCCTCCGCAATTAAGAGGGGGATATAAACCTAGAGTCTCTCCCTCATAAATGAGGGGGATTCAAGGAGTTATGATTCCCCTCCCATTAATGGGTGGCCTCGTGTGATTTCCACCACAATCAACCTCACATGGAAGGTTGGATCTCGGTGGGCCCCACCACCATAACCTCTCATTGGGGGTTAGGGTGTGGCGGTCCCACCACCAACTCCCTAGTGTAGATTATAACCACATTATCCGCCCGACATGTGTTTAACAAAATAAAATAAATTTTTCACTATTTTATTTTATTAGCCTATGTAAAACCCCAAAAACTAACTTTCATACCCGATCATCTACAGTCAAGGTGAATGTCTTCTTAAGGGAAAACATGCGCTGTGAGTTCAACCGTGCCCTCAGATTTCAATTCTGAGCACCAGTTCAAAATATAGAAAAACATATTCATTCATTTACTTAACATACATGAGCTAAACTTCAGAAATTGATTTCGGGTGCACCGAGCCTCGGAATCAAGTGCCGTTAGAAGCCACAGACTCATAAAATTCAAATGAAATTATGAAAAAAAATCCTTCAAATTTCCGGGTCTTTACATTAATCCCACCTCGGGGATTTATGTCCCCATAAATCTATATCACAAACTAGGGAAACTAAAGGAGGTATCGAGCACGCATATGAGCCTCCAGCTCCCATGTGCTCTCTTAGAGGTTTCCCGTGCTACCAGCGAAAGCGCACCAGGGGAATTGACCGTCCCTATTGGACCAGATCATGTCGATACTCAACCTCTACTGGAACCTCTATGAAAGTCACCATGTCATCGATAACTAGGTTTCCATGGATGATGATGACAGATAGGTCCTGAAAACATCTCCACAACTAAGATACGTGGATGATGTCATGCACCCAGTAGGCCATGCGGTAAGCCACCTTGACTACATTTCTTAGAACCTGGAAAAGTCTGATGAAATGCGGAGATAACTTGCCGCCCCTACCAAAACTCCATAGACCCCGTCGAGGTGATACCTATAAGGAAACATGTTTGCCATCCTCGAACTCCAGTGGTCACATCTCCTATCATCATAGGACTTATATCTCCTCTGTGCAGTCTTCATCCGCTCCTGGATGATCTGCACCTTCTCCGTCGTAGTCTGAACCATCTCTGGTTTTAAACGTGATTAGTACAACACTATCCACAAAGGATATCTGAAATGCGTCCAGCTGCTATCTCGCCACTCCTAATAGCTGAATGCCCGATATCCTACAAAGAGCATCTGATACAATGTTCCCATCCCTAGGAGTATAAAACCATCTCAAAGTCATAGTCCTGGAGGATTTCATGCCATCACCAATATCTCAGGTTCATGTCCTTCTGAGAGAAGATACAACTGAGACTATTGAGTTTGAGAGAACCATAAACTATTCAGTGAATGAACAATGGGTGAGACTATCCAATTGTATCAAATCATCTCTACCCTTCTTCGTCTATGTTCTACCAAAGAGCTGCTGAGATTCCTCCACTTCCGAAAAGAGAAATCTAGTCTCATCCCCGTGATGAACCACATTCTTTTACAAATACAGTCAATCCTGACATGAATTGTACTATTTCATGCCATAGACAATGTCGTAAGGCCTCAACGCTACTACCAAGATATCCAATAGTTACTCTCACCTCCAAGGGTTGAGTCACACTTTCAGCATCAGTGTGTAGTTACTGGGGCTACTCCAGTAGAAAACTCTCATGTGAGGGTCAAGTCAATTGTTTTAATCATAATCTCTTAGTATCTA
This sequence comes from Viscum album, assembly GCA_963277665.1. Classification (NCBI taxonomy): domain Eukaryota; kingdom Viridiplantae; phylum Streptophyta; class Magnoliopsida; order Santalales; family Viscaceae; genus Viscum; species Viscum album. Next base: position 1,119,442,212 of record OY728146.1, read on the forward strand.
CCATACAAAAAGGATAGGAAAGTAAACATCACAACGGTAGGTGTCTTTTGTTACTGTAGCTCAAGTACAAGGCACAACGAAAACATGACAACAACAACAGGGAAATTAGAAACACCAAGAACAAAGGCCTCCATGGCTGGAACTAGTCCTACTCTTAAACACATACTTTAGAAGATCCATAGTCGTATGATTCAGCTGCCTGAAGCAATGATATCCCTTTTCCACCCACTCTTTTGTGGTCGGGGTGGACCTCCAGGTGGTGGTGGTGGCAACACCTTGAAGCGTCGTCCACCTCCATCTGCATGACCAGATCCTCTACCTATGACTCCTTCTCCATGCGGTCCTCCTCGATCGAACCTATGACTCTGCCTGGGAGGTTCTTCATCTATCTGCTATCATCTGTATGGAAGGTTGGACAGTCACGTGCCCTGTGACCAAGCCCTCTGCAGGAGTAACATTGCCCGCTCTTGGCACGACTTGCTCCGAATCCACTCCGGTTTGCCTGCACAACTGAATCTGAGTCGTGCAGTCGGCCAACGGTGGGTCTGGTCCTCTTGGACCCCTGTTTCTTCTATCCACTTCCAGCTGCATAAGACTCTAATGCATGTCGACTAGTAGTGGGTCACGCTACTGGAGACAACTCAGTAAGGAAACTCTCCACTTGAAGGGACCGGTCCAACACTCTCGTCTGCGTCGGAATGATGTGAGAAACAACTGAAGATATAATCTCACACCCGAGCCCATGATCGAAGGTCCGAGCCCTGAAGAACGGGTCCCGTACCATATCTGTATAGTATCAGGATAGGTATTTTAACCTCGTTGAGTTCTGAGCTACACTCTTGCTACCCTGCTACAGATGAAGTAGCTCCTGTATCTGCACTGCTCGAAGAGTGGCTGGTACAAACTCCACCCGAAACAGGCTCTTGATGTCTGTACATAGAAGTGACACCTCGTCATGCATATGGGGCATCAGGCTCCACCATCTGCATGCTGCTTCCTGAAGAAGGCTGGCAGCAATGGTCACCATGAAGTCCGCTAGTGTACCTAGCAGCCTGAAGACTCTTACCACAGCCTCTAGCCAATCCTCAACTGCCTGTGGATTCGTCTCTCCCCGGAACCTGGGTGGCCTCTGAGGCTGCAACTCGTGCAACGTGCTCAAGCGGCGTGCATCGCCATCTGCTAGGGAAAGTGGCATTAGTGGCCCAACGAGTGGTAGTACCGTTGGTGCCTCAACTGAAAGAGGGCCCTGTACTGAGGCCTCGTCGCTCGGCGGGCTGTCTGTATGTACGTCTCTCTGGGCTCTACCTGGTCATCCGTGGGGAGGCATCCTGAAAGAAACAGATGTGACACTATCAAAAGACTATACCTGGTGAGCTGACATAGTTTGATCTGAATTAAAAGAATCTCTTAAAAACACACACGCAAACAGTGTTTTCGAGCACTGAGTTAGAAATCAGAAATCAGGGTCCTGGTGTATGGATACATCGGCCACCCACACCAACACTGGACTCTCTAAACAGAAAGCCACACATAGTACCCTTAACACTATTGTATCACAGAAACAAAATATCAGAGTTTTATGTTTTGTGGTAGAACTGACTCCTTTGATACTAATTTGTCACGACCCGTCCTCAGGGCCCATGCCATGACTACCCCAAGCCATCCTTCCATAGGCCAGGGGCTGGCGACTAGAACCAAAGGTGTAAATCCCGATAAAAGTGAAGGAATTACCTTTATGAAACGTAAACACACACACACCCAAAGTACAAGCGGAAGTAAACTCTAAGTAAAAATGAAAACAAAAGTAGTGCAGAAAGAAAGGTGCTGGAAATACAAGCCTAATTGTAAAGTACAAGTAAAAGGCAAAATAACTGGAAGGTTAGATGTAGCTCCTGGATCGTCCACCATAGATCCTACCAGAAGGGTAGGTACAGATAATGCATCTCATATATCATCCACCACAGATCCTACAAGAAGGGTAGGCACAGATATCCTCATCAGCACCCTCGTCCGTCAACCTCCTCCGGGTACCGACTCGTCATGTAGTCCACCATCGGGTACCGAATCCTCATGAGGTCCACCTCCAAGTGTCGTCCAATCACGTACACTCAGCCTCTGTCAGCGATGTTCGTCGTCTACATCTAACACAACGAGGTGCGGGCATAGCCCGTGCAGGGGTGAGTATAACGATACTCAGTAGGGACCCCAAGACCCTCGAGGTCTCACTAAATCCAACAAGGATAAACCACAAATAATTCTCTCAACAGATAACATTTACTTATATATATCCCCATACATATACCTAAGTTATCAAGTAACCTATATCAATCATGCAGAAAACCCAAAGGTCATTGACTCAGCTCAAACCATGATTTTCATTATCGAAACCACAACTGCTGTAGAAGCTCCTCCTTTGTCTAGTGCAGTGGCACTATCATGACTCCGAGGCACTACTTACTAACCTTAGATAGATGTGGTACTCCTCCTGTCGAGTACCACGGGTCTGCAGCCGAATACTGGGTGCTCTGTCCGCTGAGGGCTACCACCAAATACCGGGCACTCTCCCTAATAGCCTACAAAGTTCCTCCTTTTGTCGAGATCTATGGGACTAATTCCCACTACCATGCGCTCCGTCTTCCATGGTTCCACCACTAAATACTGGGTGCTCCATCCACTGGGCTAACCGAATCACTACGAGTCGAATTGGTCAAGCAGTCATCAGGTCTACAGCTACTCGGTCTCTGAACTCCGTACGCTCGTCTCCGAAAGGGTCTGCTCCACGAGCTACTGGTCGTTACTTCCAAGTGTCACAATGTCTCAGGTAGAAGTATTAAAATGGACCGCCTCATCATAGGGGTCTCAACTCAACAAACGTCGCGTCAATCAGACGCACGGTCTGTGAGTTATTAGCATTTTCGTTCCAGGGGCCCGGTTGGATTTCAGGTACATTCCAACCCAGTGATACTCCAACTGTGTCCAAACATTATGTGAATTATGAAAAAAGAACCGTCTCGTCAAGATGAATCCAATGTAGTTGACGACATGTCAATCCGATGTCCGGTCCTCAGGTTATAAGCGTTTCCGCTCCGAGGGCCCGGTTGGTTTCGAGTTCGAACCAACCTGGCAGTTCAAAAACATCATTGAAACCTTCAGTGTAATTTACTAAGATGTCCTTCTCAATCTAAGGAATCCTACGCAACTTACAGTTCATCGATTGGAGGTCCTTAGCTCATGATATGGTCGTTTAACCGAAAACGGTCCGGAAATAGTGGGCTTGGGCCCGGTCCGACCCGGCCCAACACCCCCTGGTTCGGCCTGAACTGGGTCGACCCGACTCGGGTCCGGTTCCGGCCCGGCTGGGCGCGGCCTGGCACGACGCCGGTGGCCTGGCCCGACGCTAGCGGCCTGGCCCGGTGCTGGCGGCCCTGCCCATCGACCGGTTGCGGCTCGGCCAGCGCGGACAAGCATTGTGCGGAGTGGGGGGTTACACCCCCTACCATTTTTACGAAATGGCATGCTATAATGGCCAGCCTTTGGGTAACCATGGGACTCCCTCAGGTCCTGCCTCTTGGTGGCATCGTCAGCCGGTCGCCCTTCCAGATCCGTCGTGACCTTTGGTCGCAGCTTTGTTCAACCGGCGCGGCGCGATGGCGCCGCGCCCCAACGTCGCGGTCTGCCCCGGCCATAGCCCGTTGGAGCTCCGGCGGGCCTTGAAGGTGCGGCACCCCTCCACCTCGGCTGTGTCTCTTGTAGTTCCGGTGCAGCGCGATAGCGCCATGGCCCGGCTCTACTCTGCGCGGCACGTCGGTGCTGCGCTTTTGGGGTGACCCGACAATCATGGGCTGACGATCCGCTTGTGATCTGCCCATCACCAGATGGTTCTTCGCAGTCCTCCTCCATCATCCATAAACAAAATTGAGAGGGGAAGGTGCAGACCATGTTCATGTGGTCTGATCCCTTCCTCGTCAAGATGGTATCAAGCGGACAAACGAAACTCAAGAATTTGAAGAACGACGGTGAACGACATTAAAACTTGAACATAACAACCCCTACCTCGTAAAATGGCGTTAAACGATGGCGAGTCGCAGAAGACGGGCGTCGCGGAAGACATGCGTCATTCCGTCAACGTCGGTAAGGAAGGAGCTGAGGGTGGTGTCGGCGTTCTTTGTTCATTGTTCTTCATTCGAGAAAGAGGAAAACTATCCCAGTGTTGGGCGTCATGCTTCGCTTCTAGCATTCCACTGCTTGAAGAAGCCATCCAGAACACCTTCTCCTTTCCTCCATTATATTGGAGTGGGAGTTTTCGTCATTGGTAGGAAAGTCATAAATGGAGGATTTATGATAGAGGTCTCGACCCAATTAATCCACTACGGTGGCACATTAAAATGGGGAGGATGTCAAAAAAGAGGTTATTGGCTCGGGTGGTCCCCACAGAATAATATCTTCCAAAGGGAGGATATTTCTTGCTGGGACCCACCATTAATTAACCACAAAAAATAAAGGGGGGTGGTTAATGCTTGGGTGGTCCCCTCATTACAAAGGGAGGTTTCATCCTCCCTAATTAAGTGCGGGATTTAAACCTAGAGGCTCTCCCTCATAAATGAGGGGGAGTCAATGAGTTATGATTCCCCTCCCATTAATGGGAGGCCTCGTGTGGTTTCCACCACAATCAACCTCACATGGGAGGTTAGATCTCAGTGGGCCCCACCACCATAACCTCCCATGGGGGGATAGGGTGTGGTGTTCCCACCAGTGACTCCCATGTGATCCTTCTATCCACTTTATCCGCACGACATGTGTTTAACACAATAAAATAAATTGTTCACTATTTAATTTTATTAACCCACGTAAAACCTCGAAAACTAACTTTCATACCTGATCATCTGCCGTTGAGGTGAAAGTATTCTTAAGAAAAAACATGCACTGCGAGTTCAACTGTGCCCTTGGATTTAAATTCTGAGCACTAGTTCAAAAGATAGAAAAAATCTTTCATTCATTTACTGAACATACCCGAGATAAACTTCAGAAATTGATTCCAGACACACTGGGCCTTGAAATCAAGTGCATACAACATCCATAGACTCGTAAAATTTCATAGAAATTATGAAAAAAAATTCCTTGAATTTTTTGGGTCTTTACACGTCCATTGGTGTTTGAATTTTCATATTCTTCATAATAGGTTGTTGTGAGATGGGGGCACCACCTAGGGTTATCACATCCTAAAAAGATTATTATATTGATACCTCACCATTCAAGTGATCATAACAATTATTCTACTATGTAATCCAAAATATAAAATTTCATCGAGGAATCCTATGAAAGATAATTTTTACCATAGTCAAAAAGTATATATATGTGGTCTAAAAATGTCTTGGAAACCCCAATACATTCCAATATGATTCATGTGACAAATATTTTTTTCCCATAAACAACTTGTTATTGTAATGAATCTAGATGAATGTAGTTATAATTATGATTAATTGATACATTAGAGCCCATATAGAGGCATAATTTTTAGGACTGAGGTCTAAACTTAGAACAATTATAATTGTTTCAATAAAACCCAAAGTAATATCACTACTAGTAAAAAACTAGAACTATAGTCCTGTAATGGAATCCTCTTCTCTATGATAATATTCTATCATGAATCAACCCACTAAGGCCAACATTTATAGCCATAATTGAGGCATAAATATCCCAAGAAAACATTAAAGTGGTAATGAGTTGAAAACCAGTTCTCTGTAAGAAAAACAATCACATTGATGGACATAGACTAAGGTACCTATATTCAGACACACTTCTTTAATCCCCTCAACAATAATGAAATATAAAATAAAAATTATCATGTATTCATGTAGAAATTTAATTTAATTATCATGGAATAATAAAAATACATGAAAATTATAATGTAGAAAAAAAAGGCCACGAAAAATTATAAATAGAACTAACTTGATATCAAGATGGGACTACCATCAAATGTGACTCCTGGTATAAAGCACAATATATGTGGAACAAGTGTCTACTACAAATTATCTTGGTCCACTGAGAACACCATTGAACTATCATTCATCTACATAAGACATGAAATGTTCTAAACAATCCCATGATGGTGTGAGTAATATAATGCCTAGTAGGACACATAAAATTATATCAAAAGTTGTCATCTCATAATAAAATATATCAATTGTGATACGATACATACAATAAAACATCATAATTCACACATATAATACACCATCTCAAGGTAATTTCATAAACATATATCCAACAAGGGATTCAAACCCGATTGTTTAATATAAAACATGATAGGGATAACACAATCCATAAGTCTGAGAACACTGATGGCATCCATATCCGATATAGTATTGTTTTATCTCACTATATAGAGTATGAAACATAGTTCTTAAGATAATGATACATAGACGGGGATCATTCCTATGACTATGTGGTATGAAAACAATTCTATCCAGATTAACTCAATAGGTATGTGATTGAAACCCATGTTTGTTTGGAAACATAAATTTTTAGAACCCCACCTAGGGATAATTGTGGCATAGGATCTCAATCTAGGCTTGGAGATGGATTCCAAAAACTCATTATGATATTGAATTTCATCAAAGTGTGTGGTCGTCCGATATAATGTATTTTATTCCCTATAAAATCATTACGAAATTAATCAATGGAACATATCATAATAAAACATTTCCATACCGATGGAATAAAGGTATCCAATAAATCTTTGATGTAGTACATGACATGTACTATATATACATTGAGTTTCTATTTGACCTCAGGTATAACCATGTAACAAAACCTATCTATGTGTTCATGTCTGAGTAAGACCATCCTTGCCCAAGTATTTGGCCATGTAAAATTATATAGATCTGCACTTTTACTCTTTCCCCAACCATGTTCTATTCCATGAATATGGTTGTGTGCCTAGGTATGTGCTCCTTGAGTGCACCCCGAGTAACCTGGTCAGATCAAACGCTATGTGAAATGTGACACACACTTTATGGTACATTTCTCAAATGCAGAAACCCTATAAATACATCTAGGTCCCCACTTGTGTGAATACACATATTATGCGTCGGGTATATCTGAAATTTCATGAACTCTATAATCTTCACAAGATCAACTCCTCTTCCATTTCCCCCATTAGTCGCACCACCAATCACATTTTAGATTGTGTGTCTGATCACAATTTCCCTACAATATCTTACATTATAGAATTCAACCATATGATAATCGTGATAAATCCATCCATCATGTATCCAGATCCAAACATGGAATACCTCACCTAGAAAAAATATGACCCAATTCACTGTCATAGCAAGATAACATCAAGGATCCAAACCCATATCTATGATATTAATAGTTGTTACCATGAAAATGGGGTGCAATGATTGATTTATGTGTAATTTTAGAATCATTGGGAAATGTGGATGCTGGTGCTAAATGAATGATAAATGCGGGAAGAAATGCGTGAAAAAATAAGTAAGGGGCCTAGAACAATGATTGTGTTCTCGTAGATATATATAAATTATAATAAATAATGATTAGTTATAATTATAATAAAAATAAATCAGTAGTCCTATATAATATCTTACTCATGCCAACACTTTTTTTGATAAAATAAATATTTTTTATATTGAATGTTTCTCTTTCATCAATTGGAAAACGAAATAAAGATATATCCATAAAAATAATTTCACTACTTCGATTTGGATTAATCACTATAAAAAATGAATATTCATCATTGTCATCAATGAGTTCCTCAAATTATTATACTCACTATTCAATGACCCCTGATCTGGATATAGTTGGTCTCACAATGAACCTCTAATGATATCCATATAATATTTTAACTTATGGGTCTCACCCGATAATGTTTCAATATTTTCATATTTAGAATTACATTTTATGAAATATTAATCCACTAATGAGAATTCCAAACCCAAAAATTAGATATTCCCTATGGTTATGTAATGACAGGGGTAAAACACATGATTTAAAACCAATGGTGTCCTTTTATTTTTGATCTTATTCTATGTTTTTGAGTTACTCTAAATATCCAAAAAAATATTTGTGCTCAAGCGATTAATATATATCATAAATAAATTCTGGGATTACCGGTCATTATAAACGTTCTTGATATTAATGACTGGTCAGTAAAATTTTAATAGATATATTAAAATACACTACCTGGAAAAAAGATACATTATGTTTTTAAGATACATTATAGCTTCTTATAATCTTTTTTTCCTCCATGATCATCTATATAATGTATGGATGGTCATATATTTTATAAAAATGGGATATTGATACCATTATAATATTTATATATCTCACAACTCTATAAACGATGAAAATATTTTGTAATCCGAAATTATAAGTAAACTATATTCAATTCCATATCATTTTTTGGATAGTTCGTCACATGTATCTTTAATTATTCGAAGGCATAGGATATCAATAATTCATTTTGTGTCAGTATTGAACTGCCGATTATTTTTGGATACATCACTATTGATACAAAATCCATAATCAATAGTTGGAAATATGAGAATATGTGTAGTGATTAACCTATTTTTTATCTCATTAGTGCTCTGATCACTTTCATATATCTAGAAAATATTTAATCATTTAAATGATATCTTGGATAGTGGGTCTGAAAATGAGGAATTTTTTTTAAATAAAAAATGAATGTACCATGGTAATCTATTGATATTTTAGACCTCTAGTGCAGAAGTTGATCTGGACTATCCCTCAATTGCCTCTATGATCAAATGAACCATATATATTCATCTTTAATGATATTGTACCACCTTAATGTTAAATTTTCAAAAAAACATCTATTTACCATAATTCACATATAATTTTCATTTTTTAATGTTTTCATGACATATTATAAATTCTCATCGCATTGCTATTTACTTCTAAAGTAAATAATAAAATAATCTTCAAAGGCAACCACATATTTAAAAGGATTCTCCTTAATATTTTTCATTATGATACTGACTATATATGAAGTATTAGTGAGTCTAAATAGATCATTCTGATATCATAGTTCCCCAAAATTATATAATTGTAGACATGGTGCTATCATATTTCTGACAAATGTTTGGTTATACAAGAAATTAAAATCTACCATTGAGTAGTTCTGGGAACCCAATGTACGATAAAACTATTCATCAATTTGTAGAATATGATACCTTTTCAGTACTATTATCTCTTGGATCTTACAATACTATTTTTAAGAGCCACATTTTCCCATTCATCATCATAAATAAAATTATAGGAACACCCAATGGTGAAAAAACGGGGGTATAAATACATTAAAATTATTTTCATGTAGTTCCTCATTCAATAATTCATGGTTAATATTTTACATTATGTATATATTTTTTTATTATTGAATCACAATGTAAATAATTTGGATTGTGAAAAAAACTATCATTTAGAAGGAAGACCAATAAAATCTTTGGGGAATAGATAAAAATATTTCATTTAATTAGAAATTTCATCTAAATTGATCATTTAATTATTAGATATCTGTACTCATAAGGAAATAATATTCAATAGAGTGATAATGAAGGTAATATAGATACATTATTCACTATACAATTTCCTATAATCCGAGTTAGATGATAAAAACTAGGCTGATTTGATTCTCAAATGATTTTATCTTTTCACTATATAAGGATTGAAAATATATATAGTAGATAAGATTTAATTCCAGTAAATCGAGTATAATAATGTTCAATAGTAAATTCAATAAGAATATAATTAAAGTGGATAATTTATATGATTAAGTATAAAATAAATACCATAAAACAAAATTATCTTATATATAGACTACTATTTTTTGAGGTGTGGTATAAATTGTTTGAAAAAATGTTTGATATGACATAATTCATAAAACCATAAATAAATTGATTTTAACTATTCTTAAAAAATAACTTGTTCACATACAACCTCTTCGTTTTCCAGAAACAATGGATCCATTATGATGGAGTATTACCTCACATTCTCTATAGGACTATGAGATGGTTGTCGTCGGTTATCTTTTATATCTTCTATCTAAGTGAATTGGTTTTAATTTTTCCCATATTACTTATAATTATAACATTTGATAGTAGGTTGAGTGTTTATTGTGACATATATTTCATCAATCACATCTAGGGGATTATGTAATTACCATTAAGAGGATGTGTTCCCCACCTTCCCAAAATTCAATAATTTCCATATCCCAATCAAACAAATTATTGGCTCTTTTTTACCTCACTATTATCATGTTAGTTATTGTAAATTCATACTGAAAAGATATTATTCGATCTCTACCCTAATGATAATGATTTATGACACAAAATTATCAATCAATAATACATTCATGGTCAATGAAATGGTCAGAGGTGTATCATGTATGTCTTGTGATTTTTTCCACATATACCATAATGGATTATTCCACTTTTTGAAGGGCGAAAAGGAAATCTATCTATATTTTATAGCCAACATTACAAGGATTGTATTTATTGGAAATTATTCTCCTGAATTATGTTCCCTCAATAAATTCTATTTATTTCATAGACTTCTTATTCTTGACCAACGTCCACCACTGCTCAGCTTCCCCTATATAGAGACAAATATATTTCATATATATATATATATATATATCATGTTTTTGTATGACTTTTTTTGGAATAAAAAATAAATAAATCTTATAATCATATTAGTCTAGTGCCTTTGTAGACATGGATAACTATAATTTATATTATAATGGATCTAAAACATATCCCAATTTGTTCATCATAATAATAACTATTGATAAACATATCATACATAAAAAGTTATTTTATATCTTGTGGAAAGGAAACATAAATAAGAGAGTGTAACTAAAGTTAATCAAGGGATACATAAATTATTATATATATATATATATCGTGAGCATAATAGTATGATAACATGGTATTGGTATTTGAATGTTATACACTACATATTGTTGATCACAATCATGGGTTGTCACATAAATATTGATAGTTCATATGAAATGAATCATAATGAAATAAAATATCATATACCATGAAAGAGTAAAATTAACATTTGATATAGATTAATAAAATTCATATAAACTTGTAGAAATTTTGTTATATTTTTCAATACTCACTCACAAGGCTATCATTGTATGTTGGTTTCACTCATCATTCCATCATAGTAGACAAGGTTCACTACTAAGAATGTCATAATAGATATAGTATAATTTTTTAATAGGGTAAACTATCAATTATTATCCTTTTTATGTCATCATGTATCTATATTTATTGAGTTTGTTTTAGGGTTATATAATTTTGGGCCCAAATATCACATAAATAAAATAGTACTTTTGTGTTCCATCAGATCAGAAAACATTCAACGTGTCATAACTCGTTAAAATATAATGAGTATCATGATCATTTTTACATTATAATTATAATCCATATTAAGGAATAATATTGATTATATATTTGGACAATATTCCCATTAATTCATAAGTGGCATTCATGTTTGTTATCATAGAAGAAAAATACCTTTAGAATATCATGTATAATGTTTCATGAGGTAAGTACACTTTTCTAATTAAATTAAAAATTTTAAAATATAAATTCACTGAAAATATTAACCAAATAATTTTATATTAAAATAATCACCTTTGAATGTAATGTAAGAATCATAGAATTTAGTGGCCATGAGGGTGATAAATTTTATTCCCTATGAATAAGATAATAAAACTTTTTTAATTTTTTTAAATATTAAATTGCTTCTTATTTAGAAAATTTAATGATGATTAATTTAAAACCATTATATTAAAATTATAATAATTTTAAAATAAATTAAAAAATTCATATTATAATTTTTAATAAAATTATATAATTTTTTTAAAACATGGATATAGATGAAAAATTTTATTCCACAAAATAATAAACTAAATTCGAGTTTCATTGAAAATAATATTTCAATATGCTGGTTACTTAAAGAGTAAAAAATAGATGGAACTAATTAAATTTAAATAAAAAACCATACTATAAAAATAATCAATTGTTTCTTGAGACTTTTTAAATACTATTTCATAATCAGAACATAATCATAAACAATATCTCTAAATAATGACATTTTAACAAAAAAACCATAATGAAATTGTAACATCTGTATTGTAAGAAACATGAAAATTTAAAATAATATTTAACATTAAATATAATTAAAATAAATATATTCATTATATAAAATGTCTAAAGGGATGAGTGTTCACCTCAAAAAAATTTCAAGTTCATAGATAATCATCTGTCATAAAAATTATTATTTGTAAATATAAACCCTTACATAATGCTCAATATTTTTTGACTGATCTCTTTCATTATATTTAATAAAGTTAAATTTATTATATTTATTGTAACATCCCAGGTAAATAAAGAATAAGACATATTTCATATTTATTAATATTTGTTAATTGAAAATTAATTTTACTTTAAAGGGGTTGCCATGTTCGATAGCATACTCGATATGCAACAATGGGTTTCTTTGAAATCTAACGTTGTACACTAATAATATAATATTATTATTTGAAATGGTAGTTAAATCCTAGCCATTGTATTGGAGGGAATGAATGAAACGAACTAAAATATGATTATACATGTTTGTAAAATGTATATACATTTATCCAATAAAATTTAGAGGTAAAAAAACATGAAAGAATCTAATTTTAAGCATATTTACCATTAAAAGGATGATTTATCGCCTTTTAATGGAGAACCCTCATTAAATATAGTTTTGGTTACTTTAATACATTATATATAACCAAATAAAATTATTATAGAATGGGGAAATAAAAATTTACTTTGTGTAAATTTTTAGAATTTTTCTGATAAAGTTCATTTTTTAATGAATAGTTAAAAATATTGTATTTAATTCAAAAGTTCCTTTTAATATAATTTATTTATATGGATAAATTATCTTTTTTACTTGGTTTTAAAGTGAAATTAAAATATATTATTACCATTTAATCCAATGTTGGTCGTTGGAAATAATTTCACATTGAAATTGAACACAAATAAGTATAAATCTTTTGATAGTTATTTTTTCTTAAAAACACGATATTTGTTTTGATAACGGTAATTAATTTTAAAATTAATTATTTCAAAATATATGTTTTGAATTTGGATAAATATACATCATTATTTAATTTGGAATATCAAATATATCTTAGGATGATCTTTTTGGTATTTTTCTGAAAAACCTCCATTCTTGACGAATAGTGAAACCACTTAGTGGTAGTTAAAAAAACTGACTTTTTCATTTAAATGTAATTTTACCACTTATGTGAATTTAATTTCAAAAATAAAACAAAAATGGTTGTCATTATGTAGTAAAATGTGGTTCATTAATATGAAAATAATTTTTGTTGAATAGTATCTTTTTACTTTTATTTACCGCGGTTAAAGGTAAATAATGTAATTCAAGGGTAAATGAATATTATAATAATTCAAAATTACCTTAACACATTTCCAAACCTTATTAGATGAGTATTATCCGACCATGGTCATAATTTTGTCGATTTTTGGTCCCCATGGAGCCACATATGAATGATAATGACACTTTAGATTAATTAATTTAATGTAAAGACAAAATTGACATTAAAAAAATCTTTTAGTAATTAAATTTTTTATGGGAATATATAAGTCTTTTTTCAACTATAAATATTCAATGGAAATATAAAAATAATTCCTACATCATGATATTTTTTTCATAATTTTTAGACATCGAATATATTAAATTTTTCTTGACAGAATAATGATGCAGTATTTACCTCATTATTAAATGATTTTTATAAATAAGAATATAATGAAAAAAAATATTATCCAAAATATGTCCAATTGTTATTGAATGATTTTATTTAGACCATGAGTCATCTTATCTTCATCATTAATGAAATTTGAACAATTAGAATCCAAATATAATTATATAATAATGTAATAGTTTCACACTTTCCTAAAGAGCCCCTACTCCCCCTATAAAAGGAGACCACTTCTAACAAATTCCTCACACCTCTCAAGACATTTGGCTCATAAATCCTCTTCCATATTAATCTCCCTACATCCCTCTAATCCCCTTATAATCCTTACTTTAGGTATAAGGCACATCATTAAGTCCTTTGGTTCAAACTAAAGGTAGTTACCCAAATTAAAGGTAACAATTTCTCTTAAATTGTTTTCTTTTATTTTACTTCTCCAACCCCTAAACTATTTTTTATTACTTTATTTTGTAACAACAACAGTATCCACAATATACTAGGATTATTTTATTATAAGGATTCAAACTACACATAAACACACCTCCATGTAATGGATAATGAACATAATGTTTCTGTGGATGACAAACTAACGTCTCACGGGACGATAATTGTTCGATTATCTCCTACCGCCTCTCATGGTGGCCATTATAATGGAACTATATATATATATATTATGTTTATTTTTTTTATGCTTCTGTATTTTCAATTTATATCATGCCTTTATGGATTCCATAGTGGGTAAAAACGATAATCTCATTTGAGGAAGTGCAGACTACATACCCCTCAAAAGTGATGTGACTCGTTAATGCCTCATGTGGGATGTATAAATGATGAAGTTAATGATATTATATATGATATTATACTATAATTATAATATAACTATGTATCATTATGCATTAATTCCCTAAAAATAAGAAATAGAAATGAAAGTAGCGTTCATGCGTACGTACGACTTTCCATCTCCATGAACGGTGCCTTTCATTTCTTACCTCCAAATGTTATGTACTATTATAAATACAAGTATATATTGGATATATAGAATATATAGGATATATACATAATGAATTACATTCTCTATATAATGGACTATTGACCACATGGACAACATGTAAATATAAGGTGTTCATTATTGACTCAAGTACCAAATATCGTCAAAATGAATGTTATTAACATAAATGGTTAAATGATGTTTATAAAATGGTAATAAGTTATATAAAAGCAGTAATACACTTGAAAAATGTTCTAAATAAAGTATAAATTAGCTTTAGTTTATTACTCAGGAGATTAAAGAATGATCGAGTCAATTCAGACACGAGGTAAGGAACTTCGTCTCACTCCCCTTTCATTGAGACATTTTTAGTTTTATACACGACTTTATTTTATACGGTGTATAAAACCCTTTGACTTATCATTTTAATCAAATCGAATATTTTTATATGAATTATTTTACTAAATGAGAAAAAGGAATGTATTTTTAATGTAAGTGGTGACAACATCCTTCCACCACCGTGAGTATTATTTGTTCTTTGGCTTCCTTAACAAGCCGTAATATTTTTAAAAGTAAAAATAACTACCATATAATATTTTTATGTATTTTGGTATTGAAAATGATTTTGAGAATGGATTTATTATTTTAATATCTTGAAATGATATTTTTTTATAGAAATGTGGAAATCTTATCCTTCCTTTATGCTTATGTTATATGTTATGATCATGTTTTGGTTCTTGGGCATTATTCATGTATACGGGTGGTTCCGTGATAAACCTAGGGCTAGTGAGCTTGAGATAGCTCTACAATGCATTGGGTAATGTGATGGAGGTAAACGAGAATGTTTCTTCTAATTGATTTAAGGAATATACTGTGATGGGTATTCCAAAGTAACTCCCTATTAGCCATGATAGAAACAATGTAAGTATGATATGGATGCCACAAGTTACCTCTATGTTTTATGATTTTTAAGTGAATTTCATAAATATTATGATTTCATTAGGTAAGTAAAATATTTCATGATTTACATTTATTTATGAAAAAATGTTTTCATTCTTTGTTTTATAACCCTTATTGATATTTTTATGATCATCCCATGTTTTGAAATGATTTCACTGGACATAAAGATGAATAGGGACAAGGCTGGGATCACGGAAAATTCATGCTGTCTAAATCATTGAACTATACATGAATCTTTTTTTTCAAGAGTTTTATTTTGTGAAAAAAATGGAAACTATGTAGAAGTGTATGTTTTGAAATCATTTGAGATGTAATATTTATGTCCTAATTCTCTAAAAGTCTAAACCTGAAAAGATCCTCAATGTGAATTATTCATTTAATTCAATATTATGTAATGTTTAAGGTAGGATTCTTATAGTTGGTATCAGAGGTCAGTTTAGATAGTTTTAGGAGTTCAGTTATTGTTAAATAAATGCCCACAAATTAATTTTTGGTAATACTAAAATGAAATAGAATTTATAGATTTCAGTGTTACTTAATATCAGATATGTCTATGTTAATAATGAATTTTTGTAAAGAAAATAGGGCAGATTTTTTTGGGAAGGAATACAGAAGAAAATGAACTTCTGAATAAAGAAACCTGAGATGGTCGGAATCATAATTGAGCAGTTTACTGCAATGATGTCTCAGATGAATTAGGTGATAAATACTAGTTGTGTTTATTGATGATATTTTGTTTTATTATAAAAGATAAGAGGATCTTTAAAGTCATTTAAGGGTTGTCTTTAAAACCTTTAATGAAAAGAAACTTTAGTGGAAATTCATCTAGTGTGAGTTTTGGTTACATCAAATTGCATTCCTTGGTCACATTGTTCAAAAAATGGCATAATAGTTGATCCTGATAAAACAAAAGTTTTTGATGAATTGATAAGACCCACAAATATAACCGATATTTGTTGTTTTCTTGGTTTGGTAGGTTATTACCAGAGGTTTGTTGAAAATTTTGCACAGTTATCTAGTCCAATGACTAAGTTAACTCAAAAATGTGTTAAGTTCCTTTGGACTAAAGAATGTGGTGATTGTTTTCAATAATTGAAAAGGAGACTGGTGAATGCTCTAGTTTTGGCACTACCGTCCAAAAATGGTGAGTTTGTTATCTACAGCGATGCTTCGTTGAAAGTACTTGGATGTGTCTTTATGCAGAATGATCAGGTAATTGCATATGCTTCATGTCAGTTGAAACCACATGAGTTAAATTACCCTACACATGATTAGGAATTACCTGATGTTGTTTTTGCTTTAAAATTTTGGAGGCACCATTTGTATTGAGTAAATGTGAAATAAATACTGATCACAAAAGCTTAAAGTATATATTCACTCAAAAAGAATTGAAAATGAGATAGAGGAGATGACTAGAATTAATCATGGATTATGATTTCACAATCCATTACCATCCAGGAAAAGCAAATAAAGTGTCTGATTCCTTAAGTCGAAAATGTAATGCATCATTAACCATGTTACATTTGGAACGAGATCCTTTGGTTTTTGATGTGATGAAATTTGGAATAGAAGATGTTGGTGCAGGAAATTCATCTGTTTTGTATCAGGTGTCAGTGAGATCATCTCTATCAGACAGAATAAATGAAGCACAAAAAGAAGACAATGAGTTATATAAAAGCTTAGAGTTGGTTCAGAAGGGTAAGTTGCCTAAATTTAACATTCATAATGATTGTGTTTTTAGGTTTAGAAAGAGATTATGTGTGCCTTGTGATTCACAGTTGAAGAATTAGTTGTTATGTGAATCTCATAGTTCTCCATTTTCAGTTCATCCTGGAAGTACTAAGATGTACATAGATCTCTATTAGTATTACTAGTGGGATGGAATGAAATGAGATATTACTGATTTTACTGTGAAGTGTTTGACTTATCAGCAGGTTAAAATAGAGCGGTAGTTACCGAAAAGGATGCTTCAGCCAATACCGGTGCCAGAGTGAATATGGTAAAATATAACCATTGACATCGTTGTGGGACTACCAAATACATCTTGAGGTAATAATGAAATCTGGGTTATAGTTGACCAATTGACTAAATCTGTTCATTTCCTACCTATTCGAAATACATTGTCTCTAGATCAAATCGCTCGGTTTTATGTTAATGAAATATTCATGTAGCATGGTGTTCCCCTCTCCATTGTATCTGATTGTGATCCCAGGATTACTTCAATATTTTGGAAATGCCTTCAGAAGTCGTTGGGAACTGAAATAAATTTTAGTACAGCTTTTCATCCTCAATCAGATTGGCAGTCAGAACGAACAATTCAGACCTTGAAGGATATTCTACATGTCTGTTCACTATATTATTAAGGAAGTTGGGACCAACAACTTTCTTTGGTTGAATTTTCATATAATAAAAGTTTTCATTCCAGTATACAGATGGCTCCATTTGAGGCTTTATATGGAAAGCATTGTCGAACTCTAGATTTTTGGGATGAAGTAGGTGAAAGGAAGATGATTGGACCAGAATTGGTAGAAGAGATGGCAAAGAAAGTTCAGTTTATTTAGAAGCAAATGAGAGCATCTATGGGAATACAGAAATGTTATGCAGATAACCAGAGGAAGGATCTTTATTTTGATGTAGGTGATCATGTATTTCTAAAAGTTTCTCCATAGAAAATTGTGATGTGTTTTGGTAAGAAGGGAATGTTGAGTCCGAGGTTCATTGGACCTTATGAAATTTTGGATAAATTTGGATCAGTTTCATACATAGTGGCTTTACATCTAATTGTATCCCAGGTACACAATGTTTTTCATGTTTAGAGGTTGACAAAGTATATGCCAAATCCATTTCATGTATTGAGCCCAGAGGTAGTTCAGTTGGAAGAGAATCTCTCTTATGAAGAACAGCCAGTCCAGATTCTTGACCATAGAGAACAAGTATTGTGGAATAAGGTAATTCACCAGGTAAATGTTTTATGGAAAACCCACATGGTTGAAGAGGCAACATGAGAATCTGAAAATGCTATGAAGGATAAATACCCCCACTTATTTTTATAAGTGAATAAAAATTGTGAGCACACAATTTCCAAAAGGGGGGAAAGATGTAACATCCCAGGTAAATAAAGAATAAGACATATTTCATATTTATTAATATTTGTGAATTAAAAATTAATTTTACTTTAAATGGGTTGTTGTGTTCGATAGCGTACCCAATACGCAACAACGAGTTTCTTTGAAATCTTACGTTGCACACTAATAATATAATATTATTATTTTAAATGCTAGTTAACTCATATAACCTTTTTTGGTGAGAGTGAATGAATCTGACTACAATATTATTATACATGTTTTTTAAATGTATTTACATTTATCAAATAAAATTTAGAGGCTTAAAAATGTGAAAGAATCTAATTTTAAGCATAATTTACATTAAAAGGATGATTTATCGCATTTTAATGGAGAAACCTATTTAAATATAGTTCTCGATACTTTAATACATTATATATGATCAAATAAAATCCTTCTATAGAATGGGGATATCAAAATTTACTTTGTGTAATTTTTTGGAATTTTTCCTATAAAATTCATTTTTTAATGAATAGTGAAAAATATTGTATTGAATTCAAAAGTGCCTTTTAATATAATTTATTTATAAGGTTATATTATATTTTTAGTTGGTTTTAAAGTGAAATTAAAATATATTTTTACTGTTTAATCCAATTTTTGTCATTGGACATAATTCTACTTTGAAATTGGACATAAACAAGTATCAATCTTTTGATAGTTATTGTTTCATTAAAACATGCTATTTCTTTTGATAATGAGAATTAGTATTAAAATTAATTAATTCCACTTATATGTTTTGAATTTGGAAAAATAGTCATCTTTTTTGAATTTGGAGTACCAAATATAGCTTAGGATGATATTTTGGTATTTTTCTGAAAAACATCAATTTTTGATGAATAGAGAAACCACTTAGTGGTAGTTAAAAACCCGACTTTTTCATTTAAATAAAATTTTACCACTTCTATTAATTGACTTTCAAAAATACAACATATATGGTTGTTATCATGAAGTAAAATGTAATTAATTAAGATGAAAATAATTTCTGGTGAATAGTAACTTTTGACTTTTATTTGCCGTAGTTAATGGTAAATAGGGTAATTCAAGGTTTAAAGAATATTATAATAATTCGAAATTACTTTAACAGTTGTCATAACATTATTGGATGAGTATTGGCCGAACATGGACATCCTTGGATCGATTTTGGGACCCCATGGAGACACTTATGAAATATAATGACACTTTAGATTAATTAATTTAATGTAAAGACAAAATTGACATTAATATAACTCTTTTAGTAATTAAGTTTTATATGGTGTTATATAAGTCATATTTTAGAATATAAATATTATTTGGAAAGATAAAAATATTTCCTGCATCATGGTATTTGTTTTATAATTTTTAGACATAGAATAAATAAACTTATTCATGACACAATAATGATGCAGTATTTATCTCATTAACAAATGATTTAAATTAATAAGATTATAATGATTAAAATATTATCCAAAACATGTCCAATTATGATTGGATGATTTTATTTCGTCCATTAGTCATCTTATATTCATATTTAATGATTTTTGGACCATTGGAAAATGAATATAATTATATAATAAAATAATAGTTTCACACTTTCCTAAAGAGCCCCTCCTCCCCCTTATAAAAAGAGACCACTTATAACCAATTCCTCACACCTCTAAAGCAATTTGGCACGTCCAAACTCTGCCCAATTAATCTCCTTACATACCTCTCATACCCAAAGACGTTTTACCTTAGGCATAAGGCACTTCAAGAAGTCCTTTGGTTCAAACCAAAGGGAGTTACCCAAATTAAAGGTAACGATTTCTCTTAAATTGTTTTCTATTATTTTACTTCTCCAACCCCTAAACTCTTTTTTATTCATTTATTTTTTAATAACACCAGTATCCACAGTATACTAGGATATTTTAATGATAATTATTAGAACTACATATACCTACACCTCCATATAATGGATAAGGACCATAATGTTTTTGTGGATGGAAAACTAACACCTCACGAGACGATGATTGTTTGATTATCTCCTACCACCTCTCATGGTGGCCATTATGATGGAACTGTATTTATATAACTATATATTATGTTTATGTTTCATTTATTCTTAATGTATCTTCCACTTTTATCATGCCTTTATGGTTTCCATAGTGGGTAAATACAATAATATCATTTGAGGAAGTGCAGACTACCGCCCCCTCAAAGTCATGTGACTCGTTAATGACTTATGTGGGATGTATAAAAGATGGAGTTAATGATATTATATATGATATTATAAAGTACTTATAATATAACTATGTATCATTATTCTTTAATTACATAAAAATAAGAAATATAAATGAAAGTAGCGTTCATGCCTATGTACGGCTTACCGTCTCCATGAATGGTGCATTTCATTTCTTACATCCAATTGTTATGTACTATTATAAATACATGTATATACTGGATATATAAGATATATATGATATCTAAATAATGAATAACATTCTGGATATAATGTACTATTGACAACATGGAAAACTTGTAAATATAAGGTGTTCATTATTGACTCAAGTACCAAATATTGACAAAATGAACTTTATTAACTTAAATAGTTACATAATGTTTATAACATGGTAATAAGTTATATAAAAGAAGTAATAAGTTTGAAAAAGGTTCTAAAGAAAGTAGAAATTATCTTTAGTTTATTATTCAGGAGATTAATGAATGATCGAGTCAATTCAGACACAAGGTAAGGAACTTCGTCTCACTCTCCTTTCATTGAGGCATTTTTAGTTTTATACACGAATTTATTTTATAAGGTGTATAAACCCTTTGACTTTTAATTTTATTCAAAGAGAATCTTTTTATATGAATCATTTTACTAAATGAAAAAAAGGAATGTTTTTTAAATATAAGTTGTGACAACGTCCTTTCCGCCGCTGTGAGTATTATTTGATCTTTGGCTTCTTTAACAAGCCATAATGTTTTTAAAAAGAAAAATAAATACTATATACTCTTTTTACGTATTTTGGTATTGAAAGTTATTTTGAAAATGGATTTATTATTTCAATATATTGAAATTTTATTCTTTTATTGCAATGTGGAAATGTTATATTTCATTTATGCTTATGTTATGTGTCATGATCATGTTATGGTTCTTGGGCATTATTCACGTATATGTGTGGTTCTATTATAAACCTAGGGTGGGTGAGCCTGAGATAGCTCTCAAAATAATTTGGTAACGTGACAGAGGTAAAAGTGAATGTTTTTTCAAATAGATTTAGGGAATATACTTTAATGGGTATTCCAATGTAACTCCCTATGTAGCTATGATAACTACAATGTAAGTATGATTTGGATGCCACAAGATACCTTTTTGTTTTTTGATTTTTATGTGACTTTCATAAATCGTATTATTTCATGAGGTAAGTAAAATATTTTATGATTTGTATGTATTTATGAACAAATGTTTTCATTCATTGATTTATAACCATTACTAAACTTTTTTATGCTCATCCCATGTTTTGAAATGTTTTCACAGGACTTAAAGATGAATAGGGACAAGGATGAGATCAAGGAAAAGTCATGCTATCTAAAACATGGAACTAGGCATGCCTCTCTTTTTTTCAAGAGTTTTATTTTATGAAAAAATGGAAACTGTGTAGAAGTGTCTATTTTGAAATCTTCTGAGACGTAATAGTTATCACCTAATTCTCTAAATCTCTAAACCTTAAAAGATCCTCAATGTGAATTATTCATTTCATTCAATATTATGTAATGTTTAAGGCCAGTTCCTTATATTTATATTAAAAAAATAATTTTTATTCTTATTTTATTATATATAATCCTTTATAAAATTTCTACAACCGTTTAACCTTAATTTTTTTAATATTCATTTCTTGATGATATGACATTATTTTTTGTTAGAAAATATTTTCTTGGGTGGATCTCATACATGTAAATTGATCACAGTTCAAGTATGTCCAGAACTATAATAATGATAAAATATAATATATAAGCTCAAAATATTTATTTATATTCATCTATATAATCAATGGAATGAAATAATAATTACACAAACCATGGAGATGGTAGGCCAAACGTATCTATGAACACTATTTTCAATTTTCTAATGATGGAATGAAAGTAAGGTAAATAATACCCACAATTCAAAAGTCATTATTATATCATATAAATCATATATATCATTGAAATCCATCAATATTTACATCCATGTAAATAAAAAATTAAAAATGAAGAGCATTTATTTGTTATGGTGGTAGTTAACACATATTCTTTAGAGATGTTATCATCTTTCAATATATTACATGGTAATTAAGAATATCTTTTATATATGAAAATAGATAATTACTTCATAAATATAATTTATAAATATTAAACCCTTTCATAATAAAAATCCATAAATGATGGTGATGAAAATGGATTTTATCGAAACATGTAGTAGGTAAGTCATATGTTTAAAAGAGTGAAATTTTCACTTCCCATTTTACTGTGAATAGGGGGGATAATGGTTTTATCATTTTAAAACCCTATATTCGTTAACAAAACTATTTTAAATAGTTTATACAACACGTAACACTGATCTAAAATGAATTAAAAAAAATATATCATTATGAAAATTATAGCATTCATGTTAAATTTTTGTATATTATTAATATTTACTAAATTATAAAATTTATAAATATAGGAACTTGTTAATAAAAATTCATTGATGGATTCTTATGAAATAATTAGTCATTTTTCTATTAATATCAATTTATTTTTTATGAATGTTATCTATATAGAAGTTATTGTTTTTAAAATATTACTGTACAATAATTGAATGTAAATAAATTGAATTTATGAAAAATGATATCTCTTTTGAAACAAGCATAAAAACAACATAGGGTAAAATTTTCATGCTTCTATAAAAAGGATTATTTTCCTTTGAATAGTTAAAAATATTGGTTTTTTTAAATTTTATTTTCCTCGATCCATATTAATAGTTCGATTATATTTTACTATTATTTTGTACTGAAATAATATCAATATTATATTATTAAATATCCAATTATGTTTATTGGAACAAATTTCATGGTATCATTTATAATGACCATATTTTTATTCTAAAAAATAATTTCCCTAAAAAACTATTTTTATTTATTTTTGTCAGATTAATATTAAATTTAATTATCCTACTTCTATTTTTGAAAGTTTGAAAAATTTATTCAACATTTGGATTTAGAATATCCATTTTTATTTTATAGGTCCACTTTTTTTTTCAATATGAATAGTTAATTTTGAAATTATTGTTACCATGGTAAAAGGTATATATGGTAATTAAAGTTAATTAAAAATTAATATAAATTTCAAATTGAAGCTAACACTTGCATTAAACTTATTGGATTATTTAATTTCGTCCATACCGATCCAGCATTAAGTAATATAGAATAATTGGGAAATTTTAATGAGATTATGACCTTTAAAATATTTTATTTAAAGAAATGTCAAACATGTCATAGACTTATTTTTTATAAAACCATATTTCAAATATGGGGTAATCTAGAGGTTATTTTAAACTATAAATTTTAATTAAAATATAAATTATTTTTCTTCATTTTTGTAAATTTTTATAAATTTTTTTACTGGTATTTAATTTAAATTCTTATATTGTGTCGACGTAGTAATTATTCAATAAATTGAAATATAAAAAACAAGCCATTTAAATTAGTGAAGGTAATATATTTTGATATAAATATTCTGATCTATGAATTTTAACTAAGAAAATGACATGTTAGGAATGTAATAAAATATTTTTGTCTATTATTCATAGTGTTTTCTTGAAATTATTAATTTCAATGTAATGTATTGTGTTAAAATGTAAAATTTTCTAAATTTTATAATAAATAATATTTTATTAAATGATATAAAATTAATACAAATCATATATTAATTAAGAAAAATTATAAGGTTAATGAAATCATTTATAGTCTATTTATGGGATTTTTTATGTTTTATCATGTCATTATCATTTCATAGAGAGTAGAAACATTAAAAAGTAATTTAATAGGGAAAGTGGTTTTTAGGGGGATAAGACAATAAGATATGGGTAAAAAGTAACCATAAAATTAGAATTTTTTTTAATTTAATAATTTAAGAGATTCCTAGAATTTTATTATATTAATTTTTAATTGGTAACCCCTTTTGTTAATTAATTTAACCATAGTGAAACATATATCTGAACCAAACCATAAAAATTCATCTTTTATACATTCCTAGAATGTTTTTTTCTTGATTTTGTCGTTCCAAAATATATTCCACATTAACATTAAGAAGAGATCTAAATGGATTCCACCAAAGAATATTGTAATTGTCTTTTATGAATCGTCCACGTTTATTTATTCATGTGTATCCAATTCTAGTATTATACCCATCCAAAAATAATAATTCTAGTATAATAAATATTCTAATTTTTTCTTATTATTATTAGGAATTAATATACTATTTTAAAAGGAGACAATATGTTTGACAGCTCACATAATACACCACATTGAAATTAAGCGAACAAATAAATACTATTATGTTATATTATAACCTAGCTATTAAAATGAATTGATTGAAAATTACTAATTTATTTATGAAAATATTATTTAAACCTGTATTTTATTAATTCTTATGAGAACAATTATTTATAATTGAAAATAAAACCCTTTTTTATTAAAAATAAATTTTCTTCTAAATAATTTATAAAAAATTAAGTGAATTTATAAAATAATAAAATAAAAATTTATGGATTTAATAAATAAAATATACATATTAAATATATTCAATTAAATGTTTAAACTTCAAATTATATGTTTTTTAGACATGATATAAGACTAATATCCCTTTTCTCGAATAAAATAAGTATTTTTTTAAAAATATTATTTTACTAACTTTTAATAGAGAAAACTTTTAAAATATAATTTTCTCCACTTTTATATTTTATTTTATAAATAAAAAATATATTATTCTTAAAATAAACATATAAATTTAGATCGGTTGAATTTTTTGTATTTTTTTAAAAAAAATTATATTTTAATGAACTGGGAAAAATAAAGCATTTTAATTCAAAATTTCTTTTTGAACAAATTTATTTTTACTATAAATATCATATTAATAATTGGTTATAAAGTATGATTATATTTTTTTTAAATTAAAAACAATTTTGGTTAATGGATTTAATTTCACAATGAAATTAGATATAAACGCATGTTAATATTTTAAGGGTGTTTAATTTTTAAAAAACGCCTTTTTTATCATTTTGACAATAGGAATTAATTTTAAATTAATTTATAAAATTTCTATTATTTGAAGTTGAAAAATATATTCCATAATTTGAATCATAATTTCCAAATTATGTTTATAGGACCATTTTATTTTTGAATATTATGAATAGTAACTAGAGTGATTTTTCTACCGCAGTTAATGGTAAATCGGGTAAATTAATGTAACAAACAATATGTAAATGACCAAAATATTACCTTGACACATGATAAAACCATATTTAATGAATAAAAGATGACACTTATCTCGTAAGGATCAATAATTATTCATTTAATGGTCTTTTTTCCATGAAAGTTATATACTTACTATTAAAACAAAAGAAGGTGCAACATGTCACTCCCGTATCAGTTATAAGTATAATAATTTTAATGAAATGATAAATTGAATGAAATTATGAACATAAATAGTATACTAAAATATAGTAAAATTAGCTTAATAATGTAAATTTTGTTATTATTTTTTGAGATTAAATAATAACCATATATATTGACACAATAGTGGTACACTAATTATCTTATTAATAAAAATATAAAATAAATGATATTATAAATATTAAAATATAAATTATATGAAATAATTTTTTCCAATGATGATAATTATATAAAAATATAACATTTTATAAGACTATTAAATAGTTTGGTTCGATGTTATATTTCAATTCAGAGTTGATTTAAATTCAGTAAAATGAATAGTATCAAAAAAACATAATTGATATTTGATAAAAATAGTAATTCAATAAATTATTTAGAAATACGAAAAATATTTTAAAATTAAAAATTAAAAATTACATTTTCTAAATGTTCATTAATTTTCCAATAATGTGAAATTCATCTCATATATAAAAAATTAATTGCCGCATTATAATTAAAATGTACTTCCCAATTTTGAAATTAAATGAAAATAATTAAGGGTATTATAAAAACATAAGGATTAAAATAAAATAAACACATGCCAAAATGGTATTATATAAGAGGATTTAAAATAATCCTCATCTTAGCTATGACTTATTTTATTTTGTAAGATTTTGGAATAAAAATATAATTCAAATTAATTTTACATTTAAATAATTTCAAAGGGTTCCCTACCCCACTCTTATAAATAGGTATCCTCCCTTAACTGATAGTAACACATTAATAACCTTTTGTTTCTGCTGAGCTCTACCCAAAAAACTTTTTATATTACATCCATACATTTTATAGTCCTTATTTTAGTAATAACAACTTTTTAGAGGTGTTAAGGTGTTTTTAAAATGTGATCAACCGAAGAAGATGTGTCGTTTTTTAATAGATCCTATTTTATTTATTCTTACACTTATATTAAATCATTTCCTTTTACGATAAAATATTAAATATAGATTCCTAAATATAATTATATTTTAATATGTTAATATAATCTCCTAAATCCATCTCTACATCTCTCAAATGGATAAGGAACTAAGCGTTCATGTGTAATTGTGAATTATAACCACTACAAACCGATTTAGTTTTTTCCATTTCCTTAAACCATGATCGTAAATAATGATGTAATTCATATTCATACATGATATTCATGACATTTTATCTCTGTAAAATAATAATATTTCAATTATTTTTTTATCTTCCATGCACATGAAAACAATAACGTCATCCGTCCGTACATTTGGATTATCACCACCATAAAGTAATGAAAATCATTTTTATTCATCACATCACTTATATGATATATATATATATATGTATATATTAATTATTATTTTTATGAAAATAATAATATTACAATTCTATAATGATAAATTAATAATTACCTTATTTACGTAATGATGAATGAAAAATTAAAATGTTCTCATGCGTATGTATGGCCAACTGTCTCCATTAATATTACATTGTTACTTTTTCTTAACAATAATTAATGTTTTGATTTAATATTTAATATTAAAATATAAATGAGATATTTATGTGATGAATAATTTTATGTAAATGATGTACTTATTACCACATTGACTATTGACATAAAAATAATGTTCATTTTTTACTCAACTACTGAATAACGACAAAACGTTTGATATGAACATAAATAATTATGTAATTTTTGTAACATGGTAATATGTCACATAAAGGGAATAATAAAAATAAAAATTGATTTCAAGTATGAATAAATTATCCTATGCCTATCATTTACGAATATCACAGATCATATATGATGAATCAAACTCAAGGTAAAGAAAATTCCAACTCAATTGAAATTTATTGAGTTAAATATATATGTCCTTGGTTTTAATTTTACAAAAATATTAGTGAATGACCAATGATTTTCAACCATGATTATACAATTATATTATGTGTATTTATATTTTTAAAACACAATTATGTCTTTTATTTAATCTTAATCTAATGATAATATCATTGTAAGGGACTTCTTCTCAATCTCCATTCATTGAGGAATATTATGATGTAATACACAAACTTGTTTTATACATTGTATAATAAAACCCATTTTAATTTTTATTTCATTTAATAGTTTTTAAAAGAAAAATTATTTATATGAATGATTTTACTAAATAACAAAAGAAAAATCTTTAATGTACGTGGTGAAAAAGATCTTTCCGCAGCTGTGGCCATTATTCAATATTTGGATTCCTCCTCAAAGAATAATGTTATTAAAAATACAAGTAAAAACCATTTTCCATTTTTAGCTATTTTTTTGTGAAATAGTTTTTTTGAATGAATTGAATATATTATGAAATGATATTTTATGAATGCAATGTGGAAATTTCATTTTTCCCTTTTTTATTGATTGTGTTTTCTGATTATGTTATAGTTCATTGGAATTGATTACATATATAGTTGTTTCCATGATAAACAGTGTGTGGGTGATCCCATGGTATCTCTCTAATGTATTGGTTAATGAGATGGAGTAAAACAATAAGGTTCTGCAAAGAAGATGAATTGAATATTCTATGATCACAATTTAATAGATAACCATGAAAGTTACTCTTAAGTAGATATGAAAGCTACAATGTATGTATGATATGGATGCCATAATATACCTTTATTATTTATATTCCTTATGATGCCTTTTAGGATTCTTATTTTTTCATGTGTTTATAATTTATCAGGGACTACCATTTTCATTCCTTATTTTAAATCCCAAACATGTATTTTTTATGCTCATCACATGATTTTGAAATGTTTTTTCATAGGTATAAGGATGGGTTAGAAACATGAATAAGTGAAAAAGTGTTTTATCATGAAATGAAATAATGTTTATTTTTCAAAAAGATTTATATTGTGGAATAAATGAATATTATTTTAGTTGTATCCACATTTTATGAATTTTATTTTTTATATAATGGTTACAACCGAATTATATAAAACTCTAAACAGAAACATATCATCAATCTGAATTAATTACATAACTCAATATTATGTAATGATTAAGGCACGATGCCTTAATGTTTATTTCAGAGGATAATCTAGAAATGGTTAGAGGTTAGGGTGATACATAAGAAGTTACAAGTTATATATAACCAGAACAGTTAAAAAAATAAAATTCTTTATTGTTATTTTAAATAAATTGAATGAGTTATAGATAACATAAATAAGTATATCTTTTTATTTATCAACCACATAAGATAAAATATGATGATTTCATTGATATAATCAAACTAACATTTTTGGATTTTGTAAATCACTAGGCCTTGCTTGCATCAAAGAAACAATGGATGTGATGAAAATATTAGTGGATCTCAGACTATGAAGATTAATGAAATGTGAGATATAGTGATAACTCTCATTAGTATTCTAAAGAAACAATCTGGATTCATGATTAAGAATAAGCACCTTGGTGAGTTTTCCAATGCATTACGCTTCATCGAAATGAATCCCCATGGAAGTTTCTATAATAACCATAATTGTAAGCATATTCAATGACATATGTTTCAAGGATGTAGAAATAAACACTGATGTTGTTTTTAATATGATGGAATGTTGTGATAGATGTTGTAATGAAATTTGTAACGCTTTAACCTTCTATAGAAAAATGAAGCGTTTATTTGACACTCAGAATGGGAATGAAGTTCTATACGATTTATCAATTTAATGTCTTAAAAGATGAGAGTATGGTTATTTTGAAAATATATTTCCAATGAATAAGGATTAGGAATGGGATAATATTGAATGAAAAAATATATGTTTTTAAGTACCTAATTACATTCTGATTGAACATGAGGAAACAGAAAGTGACATATGAATGGTATGAATTATTTATTGACTCATGTTTTGACATTACTGAATATCATATAAATGATTCATATTTTGGTATTTTGGAAAAAATTATTAAATAATAATATGGAAATGAATGTTTAATTGATCATAAATAATGTTGAATGATTTTAAGGTATTTAAATGTTATGGTAGATTGTAGGATATTGAGATATTTATAATTATTAGTGATATTTTTATGGTGGGGTTACATTGTAAGACCTTTTGTATGAGTAATACTTATGGGTTTTTATGTAAAAATGTTATTTGAGGAAGAATAATCATTTATTTTATGAAAATATCTATATTTAACCTTTAGGGTTTATATGATCCTTGATTTTTTGAGGTAACATTTTGGGATGAAAAATTAAAGGCATGAAATAAACATGATATTAAAATATTTTATGGTTATTTTTTCATATTTTATACCATTTTGAGAATTTTATCATAATTATAATGATTTAGAAATTTGGACAACAACCAGGCTATGTTACAACCCATCATCTCTTTAAATCTTATAGGAATTGTACCCACAACTGAAGTACCACATGGTTTTATCGCATACAATAAGCCTATGTGAAGTCCCTGATTTGTATGTCTTTTCATTTTGGTTAAACGAGTTTTTTTAATAAGAGTAATTATATTTTTGGATATTATGTTTTATCAAATCGATATCCTTAGTAATGGAAAATGATTTTGGGATTATGTGATAATAATAATTTTGGAAGACGTTCACATTTTTGGGAACCCAACATACCTAAGGAAAATAAAATACTATGTGATTTTAAATGAGGTGTAACGTTTTAACTATATTTTTTTATTAAATATATATTAATTTTGGACTAAAGGGAATTAGGTTATTAATGGAAATTGTTAACATGTTATACAGAACATGTGATTAGGTTATTTACTTTTCAGATTGAGACATTAAGGGTGCTTTATGTTATTTGTAGATAAATGTAAAAATTTATCATGGATAAATATGTGATCAAATAATTTTTAATTTTAGAATTCAATATTATTTTAGATTAATTTGACGAATTTTTAGGATAATAATTTGGTTAATGGTCTATGTTAAACATTCCATATTACTGTTTAATTTTTTAGATTAAAGGTTTTCCTTAACCATATAAATGATTATTGCTTTTGGGGGAAAAATATTTTATCATATACTAATGATTTTGGTATTTGATAATGTTTAAATGTAAAAGAAATAGATATTTGTCCTTTTATCATTGAATTATGTCTTTAGAAGTATATTATTTTGCTTCATGCATGAAAAAATAATATTAAATACCCATAATTTGGATATACAGATGATTTTTTTTGTGGAATTTGATTAATGGAGGATTTTATAATTTTCTATAATATATATTTCCTTATGTTATTATTCTAATAAGTAAAAGAGTTCCTCAAATGTAGGAAACATATCGTTAAAAAAATATATCTACCATTCCTACCATGAAATCAATGACCGTTATCCCATTACAATTTTTGGTTCTCTAATATTTAACTTCCTCAAGATCATGTTTTCTATCACACTTAATAATAAAATAATGGTTAGTTATTCTTTTATATCAATGTTTTACAACATGGAGTCCAAGTATTTATTATATTTGGTGACCTTTGTATGATCCTTTCATTATTTTAAAGTGGTTTTATTATTAATCCTTTTTCGGATGTGGGAATGTAATAAAGGTATTTTAAAGAGTCATATCATAGTTACCAAACCTAATTTAAAAATGATACGAATATGAAACATCCAATGTTTTAAAAAGGATACGAATATGTTTGATAGCATACATAATATGCCACATCGATCTTAAGTGAACTACTAAATATTAATATGTTATATTATAACCATTCTATTAAAATATTCTGAATGAACAATATTAATTGATTTATGAAAATATTGTTTCCACATGTATATAATTAATTCTACTCTGATCAATTTTTTATAACTGAAAATAAAATCATTTTTTAAAAAAAAAATGTTTTTTCGGAAGAACTTTTTAAATAAAAATAAAATAGTTTATAAAATAATAAAATCACACTTTAAGGATTTTATTAATGATATATATTTATGTAATATATTCTATGTAATGTTTAATATCCATCTTATATTTTTTCGTGAAATTATAAAAAAACACATTCAATTTTTCAAATAATAAATATATTTTTAAAAAAGAATATAGTTTTACTACCATTTGATGGAGAACAATTTTATAATATAATATTTTACAATTTTATTTGTTATATTTAAAAAACATTCTTCATCAATAGTGGTTAATAAAAATTTATATGGGTTGAAATTTTGCTGTTTTTCTGATAAAATTCACATGTTAAAGAATAATGAAAAAACTGCATTTTAATTCAAAAGTGCATTTTTATCTAAAATATTTGTCTTGGTATATTATCGTTTGAATTGGTTTTAATGTATATTTGGATTATTTTTAAAATATTATCAATTTTTGGTAATTGAATATAATTTAACATTTAAATCAGATAAAAACTCATGCAAATCATTTGATGGGTTTTACTTTAAAAAAATCATTTTCTCGTTTGACAATAGTAAATAATTTTAAATTAATTTCTTCTACTTATATTTTTTTTATTTTTTTATACTTGAATCTATATTTGGAGTCATAATTTCAAAATTAGGTCAATAGGTCTCTTTAATTTTAGGATATTATTAATATTACCTATGCTTATATTAATTTACCATAGTTAATGGTAAATAAGGTAAGTTAAGTTAACAAACAATATGATAAGAATATCAAAATTACCCTAAAATTGCCCAAAATACTATTGAATGAATAAATTTAAACCCCTAACACCTAAGGATCAAAATTTATTTATTTAATGGAATTTTTCCCTTGAAAGTGATATAATTATTATTAAAACAAAATAAAGTGACAACATTTCATGTCATGTCTCCCAAATTCCTTTTAATTTTATTAACTATATAGAATTATTTTGAGACCATGCCCTATGGCAACATGTTTTTCCATGGCCCAAAGATCTTAGAATACATTTTCGAACATTTTTAAGGTACGTTCTGTAATCTTGTGAGCAGGTTTTTATAACTATTGAACTGGTATGTGGATTGAAAATCCAAGGATACTGTTGAATTAAAAATGTTGGGATTTTCCTAGAATTGATATCACATTTTCTGGAAATGGCCAAACGTAAAAGTTCAATTTCAGACGTTTGAGAAAAATAATAAAATAACATAATTTTTTTTTCTACTCATTATCATTCATTAAGAGGTTGACAATGACCCTAAGCTACAGTGAAAAAGCAGCAACGAGGCACATTAATGAGGCTCATTAATGGCCCATATCACGGAGCATAATAATGCAATAAAGGGATTGTAATAGAAACTCTTTTTCATAAATGGAACCATGTAAGAGTGAAGTTGTTTCAAAAATTATACTGCGTAACGAAGCATCATTGCAGCATAAATGAAATGTTGCAACAAGTTTCCTTTAATTATTTGGCATGTTGGAGATGACAGAGTTAAACCATGGAGACTCTCGGATGAATCTTTATCAAAATTCCTCTAAAATGAAGAGGGACTAAGAACATGGGTGAGATATCATCATCTTCGATACACCCTCGAAGAAATGAACCAAAAGTGATAACATAGACACATTGAATTTTAAAGGATGAGTGTTATGACATAAAATATCAATGAGGTTGGTGTTTGAATTTTATTTCAATGTTCTTCCTTGTTCATCATTTTCTAGAAATGACGAATGCGAATCAACACATGATCAGGATTATCCGAGATTCATGTATTTATGTTTGAGGGTGACTTTTATTTGGGATTTATTATCTAGGATTCAATCTTGGTATGAAATTATTGAACTCCAATCACTGAACCTCCTTCTTGATTTAAAGCACTAATGCAAAGCGCCCAACCTGAGACGATAAGGCCCAAAAACCACCGCATGTGCGTTCTTGGTGGCCACATTCTTGAAGTGGTAGATGCTTGATTCAAGGGCCTGAGAATGGATTCTGGAGACCCGAGGGACCCATTAGAGCAGATGGGTCGTAGAACGAACTGCCCATGCAACTCTGGTGGCCCATGTAAAGGAACTACAGTACGTCGACTAATGACATAAGCCGCAATGTTTGATTGAAGGGGTGTCGTGTGCAAAGTCTTTGGAGTGTCCCTTGTTCGGGCCACCCGGTAAGTGAATTTCCGCATTCCATTGACCACCGCAGGAGGGGCCTCGTGTTTGTGGGGCCAACTGGACCAGGATGCCGCTCAACTGGCGAATCCCAGCCAGGTGGCACACCGTCGGTCTCCCCCCTGGCAGACTGGGACAAAGATGGAAGGATGTGTCCCCACCATGGTAGACTGGACTGGTCCCACAACCCAGTGGGCAGAGCCCATGTCCTTCGAGCAGCTTCTGACTTCACCAAGTCACTGGGAGACTCAGAAAGCTAGACCCTCAGCCAAACTGGGCCTGGTCGAGTGAGGGCTATTTGGCATGGCCCACTGGCCATGCCATAAAAGATCGACCTCGACCAGAATGCGGCCAGGTTGAGTCTGTCTCATTAAACATGGGTATGTGGGACCCCCAGGCTGGGTTGGTTAGGTCGGTCTGACAAGGTCAGACCAAGACTCATCACAACCATCCCTCAGTTTACTAAAACACTCGTATATTTCAAACCCCACTTCTAATTGAAATGAAATATTTGGTGTTGTGAAAATCATGATGATACATATCTTTTGGAATTATTTTTCATGACTCTCATTAACATTTAGATGCAAAAAATTGGTTGAGGTGCAGTTCACCCAAGTGCACTACGTACAGAACCCTGCGATTGGCTGAGACCTGAAGACTGCATGACGACGGCCTAGTGGGAGACAGATCTATGCGACCCATTAAGCCCATGGTGGGGAGCGGCTCTATGTGACCTAGCTAATCCATGATACTCTATAGGAGGAGTACCTCAGTTCAACCATGATTGGAAGCGGCAATGTGTGACCCAATAGGCCCACAGTTGTAAGAGGCTCTATATGAACCATCATACCCACGGTAAAAATCAGAGATACGTCCCCCAACAATCCAAGGTTGGTGATAATCTACTTTGTGTGACCCATAAGGAACACTGTACTAGATATAGGATGATTTCTCTAGTATCCTAGGAGTTTGATGATATTACTAATGATGCTACTCTCACTAACCTAGAATATAGCTTGTGTGAGGTGTATATTTGACTTTATGATAAGTTGTTGAGATCTTTCATGGTAGTACTAACACTGTTGTATTTTAATTATGGTGTTTTATTTCAAGGATTC
The DNA here is from genome assembly GCA_963277665.1 of Viscum album. NCBI lineage: Eukaryota > Viridiplantae > Streptophyta > Magnoliopsida > Santalales > Viscaceae > Viscum > Viscum album. The sequence goes on from OY728146.1 coordinate 1,119,477,937, forward strand.
TTTTTAGAACATTGGGTTCTTGGGGTCCCTATTGAGTATTATTATACTCACCACTTCATAGGTTTCACATGTAGGTGTTGTGTCTTTTTCAAGAGATCGATGTTTTGATATAGGTACTTAGGGGGACAGGGATGACAGATGTTGTAATGGTGGACATGGTGTCCTAGGACCAGGTGGTTCCTAATAAGACTAGATGGGCCGGAAATAATACATGGGATTCGAGTAGCTTCACTACTCTAATGATTAAGTAGGTATTTTGTCGATGGCCATCAGAGTTTCCTTTTATACATTGTGGTTATTAGTTCCTAGTTGTGTTTTTATTCTAGACCACTTAATTTCACTTATACATGGTCTCGAAATTTTTTTAGTGGGGTACTTTTTCCCCCATTTAGTGTGTGTATATGTGGTTGGGCGTGCATGTGTATAGGTTTAAAGGCAATGCCTTCTTCTTTTGGGATATAACATTCCAGTGCTAGTCTCCAGCCCCTGTCCTATGGAAGGTGGGCATTGGGTAGTCATGGTATGGGTCATGAAAAAGTGGAATTAGAGGGTGGTCGGTCCTATGGAAATGACCGGGTGTCTGTGATTGGTTATGGGGAAATAGTGTTAAGAGTATCAGTCCGACTATCAGATTCAGGGACTCCATTTTTGGTGCGATGGCCAATGTATCCACACAATATGACTTTCAATTATACTTTTCAGTTCAATAAATGAAATCATTGGGGGCACAAGTTTCTCTTTATTTTCTTTTGATTAGAATTATGATCATCAATTATAACCTTCTGATCGTGGTACATCTTGATCTATATGAAGATGCCTCCATGTGGATGACCAGTCAGGATCCCAATACAAGGTCATGAAGACATCCCACCTAGTTATGAGGAATCCTTTCAAGGACTAATGCATGATATGGCCACACTGGGGGTGTAATAGTGCTACCACCACACAATGATCGGAATCTTATGTCGGTGGTTCTAACAAATGACGTACATAGACTCAGTTCCATGCATGAGTTTCAAAGATAGATACTTCATTGGTTTAGGGGAGAGACAGATTCTCAGGTCAAGGATGAATGTCTTGAGGCTTGGATGTGGGTCTTCCTCTTAGTAAATAAACCACCTAAACAGACTGAGATCTTAGAAGTAAGACTTCTATAGGGATCATTCAGGAGATAGTGTATTTTGACAACCCAAACACACAACGAGGTGACCCTCACTGGGTTAGAATTTGAGCAACTTTTTCGAGATAAGTATTTTCTTGTGACATCGATCTTTGTGCACTGTTAGGAACTTCTTCCCCATTAGTAGGGTAACATGATGGTATCTGAGTACTTAGTCAGGTTCACTGAGCAATCTCGCTACACCACAAACATGGTACTTGACCTTTTCTTTAGGGATCAGGTATTTGAGAAGGGACTCATGCATGAGATTAGGGCATTAGTTTTGTCTCTCATTATACATACCCAATATGGGGTGTTGAAGAGATCCCTTCTTATGGAGTGCTTCTTGGCTGAGAAGGAACTGATAGCAACAGCCACTAGCAAACCTCAGGCAGTGATGTCTTCAACAGGTAGCAGACAACATACATGTGGGCCCCTACTAGCCAGGTCTTTCAGAGGTCGACCCCCTAACTCAGGGTCAGAAGTGCGGGGTTCCCTGTCCATGGGGATTTAGTAGAGAGATTAGTAGTGCTTCATGTGCAGCACGATACGTCATATGGCATGTGACTGCCCGCCCCGCCATACAGATGACTAGCAGAGAGTCGAGGGAATGCTAAGGCAGAGGCAGTTGTTCAATAGAGGAGGTCTATAGGGCGGAAAATGGTGTAGGTGTTGGGATATGGTTTGTGGTGTTACCACCGCCACCCCAAGGTGGTCCATCACAACATCAAGGAGCAATCGACCATGGGTGATCTCTGATCTAGGAAGCATAGGATTATGACCATGACACTTCTGAGATGGTCAATGGTATGATCTATGTCTTCTCTACCCATGCTGTTATTATTATAGGCATAGGTTATAGTAACTCATTCTTGACACCACTCTCATTTGGATTTCAGATATTTCGATGGAGCTATTGGATCAATCCTTATTCCTAGAGACTCCTACAAGAGATGATTTGACAATTACACACTAGTTCCGGCATGAGATCTTACTCTAGGGGGAGAGCTTCAACTGGAATATCCTAGTAGCGGCATCGGGGACATACAATGTCTTCATGGGTATAGATTGGTTATTCACTGTCCATGCTCAGGTCGGCTCTTTTTGGTGTAAAATGTGGTGTGCCCATAGAGATGGAACCAGTTTTCCTTCATGGGTTAGATGGACACCCTTACATTGCAGGACATACTCTCTTAGAGGTGTGTGTAGGAGATCACTCACAAGTTGTCTAGCCTCACCCTTAGTGAAGTGGATGATAGTATTACACGCTTTCTAGTATAGGTGGACGAGTACAAGGATGTCATTGATGTAGATGTTTCAAGAATAACAATTCATAGAGAGGTAGAATTTTTCATGGACTTATACCCTGAGAAAACACTGATATCCACACCAGTATATCACATAGCTCCCACAAAGCTTCGCAAGGAAAGGTTGCAACTAAATTAATTACTGGAGAAGGGGTTTGTTATGCCCAATGTTTCACCATGGGCAGCCCCAATCATTTTTTCCGGGAAGGAATATGGGTGTTTGAGGAGGTACATGGACATCCATTACCTGAACTAGGATACTGTTAAAAACAAATATCCACTAGTAAGAATTGATGACTTATTCATCATTGTAAGGGAGCGAAGTGGAGCAAAAATATAGAACTCGGATCAAGTCATCACCAAATTCAGGTGTGGTATGAGGATATACCAAAGACAACCTTAAGGTGATGGGACATATACTATAAGTTCTTCTTGATGCCTTTCAGCCTGATCAACTCACTATTGGTGTTCATGGGAATCATTAATATGATCTTCAAGCCTTATCATGATGGGTTTGCTGTGGTATTCAATGATGAAATCCTGGTGAACACTGTATTGGAGGAGGATCACGCGACTGTCTTGATAATAGTCTTGAATACACTCCAAGTGATCTCATTTTATTGTAATCTATAGTTGTTCCAGTTCTAGATTTAGGAGGTCCACATTCTGGGACAAATCTTCTCAAAGTTTACAGTTGTGGTAGATCCAATGACGATAGATGATGTTCATTCTTGGGAGCCACCCAAGATCACGATTTAGGTGGAAATCATCTTGGCGTTGGCTGATTACTATCATAGGTTAGTATAAATCTTTTATAGAATAGTAGAACCCTTTTAAGCCTTAACATGAAGTATACAACACTTCATGGTGACAGACAAGTGTCAGCATAGTTTCCTGGAGCTGAGGCAGAGACTGACTACTACCCCCATCATGAGACTACCAGAAGAGGTATTTGGTTATTTAGATTATATTGATGCATTAAAAACTAGGGTGGGTTGTGTCTTGATGTAGGAGAAAGTAGTGTTCACCTACATTTCATGCCTATTGAGGTATCAAGAGAATAACTATGTTACCCATGTCTTGGAGATATAAGTAGTTGTATTTTCCGGTAATATAATGTAAAACTACATGAAATGGTGAGAGGATTATAGTTTACTACAACCACAAGAGTATCTATTTTAACTTCTCATTGATGGACTAGAACCCGAGACAGTAGCGATGGCTAGATTTCCTCCAATACTATGACTTTGAGATAGGCTTTACCACTGGGAAGGGAAATGTGCTGGCAGATGTGCTCAGTGGGAGGATCGGTTTGTAGCTGTTGAGTGAGGTGATTGTGTGGTTAGTCGTGACATAGATATCATTCGTTGAATATGGTGGAGCTACATACCATTGTTCGATTACTATTACTCCCCCACTTTTATTGCTAGTCATGGAGGCAGAACTGGTAGATGTTGACTGCGAGGCCCGACAAACTCAATTATCCTCATAGTGTGCTCTTGATAATTTTTTGATAAGTGGAAAGAACATCATAATTTTTAGAGGGTGAACCGTAGTACCAAGGAAAATGTGGGAGGAGGTGTTTAGTGAGTTTTATACATCCCCTTTGGGTATATCTTGGGGTGGCGAAAATGTTCCAGGACCTCTGATGTTAGTACTGATGGCCGAGGATGAAGAAAGTGGTGGCCACTTTCATTTCACGATACCACACTTGGCAGCACGAGAAGTATATGTCTTAGGATCCCTCATGTTTGGCCCAAAAACTCATGGTACATGAGTGGAAATGGGATATTATTTTGATGGTATTCGTGACAGGGTTACCACACACGTCATGAGACCATGAATCTATTTGGTGGATCATTGACCGAATCACCAAGTCGGCTCAATTCCTACTCTTTAGGGTGTAGGGACTGATAGAGGGAATGCGACGCCTCTACATCTATGAGATAGTAAGGATTCATGCGTTTTCTTAGAAAATAATCTTAGATAATGACGCATTATTTACATCATGGATGATGAATAATTTATAGGATGCACACGGGAAACAATGTCATTTGAGAAAAGCTTTTCATCCCCAGATGGATGGTTAGAAACATCGGACCAAATAGACATCTTAGGAAATTCTTAGTTATTACGACATTGATGTTGGCTATAGTTGGGGGGACCACCTACCTTGGGTGGAGTTTCCTTACAACAATAGATATCACTCCACCATCGGCATGGCACCATTTGAGTCATTTTATGGGTGGCTTTAAAGAACAAATATATATTGGTCCAACCCAGGGAAGTCAATAATCATGGATCTGGAGTTGGAACAGGCTACCACTATGAAGGAGAAAATAATACAGGAGTGGAAGAGGACTACATAGAGTAGGAATAATTCTTATGCCGACAGGGGACAAAGACCCTTGGAGTTTGAGGTGGGAGACCATGTCTTTCTTTGTGTCTCACCTCGATGTGGATTGTAGTCATTTGGACAGAGTGGAAATCTATCTCCGAGGTTCATCAGACCCTTTCAGATACATAGCAGAGATGGTGATTAGACAATAAAAACACATATATTTATTACATTTTAATGGTATAACATTTTCATTTTTGATCATATGGGCTTGAGTCAGTGGATTATAATTTTTAACATCCATTCTCATCATTTGTGCACTTCATGCCAAATATGCACCAATTTAGGCCCAATGTTTCATCTGCTTTTAAAAAATTTATTTATCCATATTTTAATTTAATATTTTTTTAAATGGATATAATCTTAAATATGATCATTTTTCATTCAGGGATCAATAGAGGATTCATAAAGGATGATGGGGATATTTGGCGATGACATGAAATAATTCTGGAAAAGGAATATTGGATATCATCCCACGGATGGGAATTTGTGTCTCACAATATAGACACACTAAAGCCCAAATTTCATTAAAGGCTAAAATACATATATAGGAACAAATCATCCTTCTAGAGCCAGTGCTAATTCGTTTTATATTCTGGTGATTAAGGCGGCCCAATTTGGAGATGCAATTCTGGGCCAGATTCTTTGGCCCAGAAAAACAACCCACCATATAAATCATATCTCGCAAACGAATAATTATTTTGGGCTGAAATTTTACATGAAGTTAGGGAACATTAGGGTATTAATTTATGTCTTCTATGGCCCACTCAAATTCGGCCCTCTAAAAGGTCCTTTCGGCGCGTCTTTCCGTTGGATGCAAGCTGGATGCCACTTCGTGGAAAGAATTGAAAAGTCACATCTCCATTAATTGTGCACACACTGTTCCACAAATAAATTAATTAAAGGCACATGGGATGATGGGTTCTCGGCCAAAAACATCCAAAATTCCTATTTAAGGCAGTATTGGTTGAGGATTTTAAGGATCTTTGAGCTTTTTTTTGATTGCAATGTTGTTATGCCAAATTGCCTTTGTAATGTTCTTCATTCGAATGTAAGTTGTTTGAATTACCTTAGTTTTCAATAATAATTCTTCTTCTTCTCTTTTTATATTCTTATTCTTTTCACATTGATACCATTGCCCCATGGTGTTATCTTATTCACACCAGAACTTGTGAATTTATTCACCCAACAGTGGAGTGATCGTTTAATTGTTTCATTTTTCTTCTTCAATCTCCCTTCTTTAAGTCGACTTCCCGCTTCCATTTATTGAATAACATAAATGGAGGGATAACCCCTTATGGGTTGGTGCTAGGGAGTTTCATGGGGAATATTGGTTGTTATTTTATGATTTTAAATGTTGTAATCATTTCATTATTTTATGATTTCTATTTGATGATTCATTTTCTTCTTCGTCTTCACCAACTCTAACAATGACACATTTCGAGTGCTAGTACGATCCAATTCCTTGGAGTGATCATTAAATTTATCTTCTATTTTTATTGGTGATTATCCTTGGAATTGTTTATGGATTAAATCAGTGAATTATGTTAAGGAATTTTATCATTTAGTTGATACGTCTTGAAGTAGTGAAACAAACGTTATAAGAAAATAAATAAATCCAATCTAACCCTAGTAACAAATTAGGATCAACTCATCTCCATTAATTGTTTTAGACTAAGTAATTTTTTTTTTAATTTATTTTATTTAAATTAAATCAGTAGTTATTCAAATCCAATCAATCCAAATAGTTGGCCACTCCATAGCCAAATCCTTCGAAAATCAGATTGACTCTAGGTTTCTTCTTCGGTCCCTATGGTTTCCACCCCTACCTATACTACAAACCGCATACCTGTAGGGTAAATTTGGGAGACACCAAATTTTGGAGCCATTTTAGGGGACCCAAGTATGTTATCTTAGACACTTTCATCCTTTTCTCACCCCACATTCTCTATTCTCACCCCCATATCTCTTATCTTTACCCCTTTTCTGTTTGTGTGTGTCCTGATAATCTAGATTCCAACATTATGTCTAATCCAATGGAGTATCTTCCAAATTACCATGTCACAAACTCATGCTAGAATCAAATTTAAAATCAATATTTGGAAGCCCCTAAATTAGAAAATTTCTTTGATCAACCCTTGATAAATTACCACACACCTGATGAGATGTACAATCAATGGGATGATGATTGTTTAAAAGATCAATTTCTAGCCCTCTTGAGGATGATTGAAGAGATGAAACTAAATGAAGTTCACGATTTAAAAACTCTTATCCAGTCTAATCCTCAAAAAATACATTAACAATTGTGTAATAAAAATGAGATAATGAGTTTTGAGGTATCATCATCGAGAGTAGAACTACAATGCATTAATACTTTTAAGGAACTCATCTATACACCAACCGTTCCTTATGAAACCTTATGTGGAGTTTACAGCTTCCCACAAAAATCTAATGAATTTATTGATGAACCAACCTTTGGATTTGGGGTAGGGTAAGTGAATCAAGAAATTGATGAATGGTCTATAAATCAGGAAGAAATTGATTTCATGTATTCACACGATGAAAATTTGACATCATGGATTGATTCTCCTATGTATAACTCTATTAACGATTTTTCAAAAACACCAATCCCTGATCTATTGAGAGAAATTAAAAAACATTGAGTCCTACCATTTTCTGACACTAATCTCTCCAATTTGGTCATTGAATCTTCAATCCTAAAAGAACCAATTTTCTTGACAAATTTGGAAAATGAAACCATGTTGGATACAAAATATCAACCTCTTTTTGAATGTCCTATGCAACCCAAACTCAAAATAATTGTCTTTCCTTCCCCACTCTAGTATCCCATCATTTGTGTTAAGCAAGATCTTGGGGTTTCCATTCCTTCATCTCATGAAACCCAAAAAGGGGGTTTGATCTTTGATTTATTAGGAAAGGATATAGAATAAAAAAATCAATCATTTTTTATATTCCTTGGATTATCCCATTCATTTAAAAAAATAGGATTGTTCATGAATCAAAATCAAAATCTTCTTACCAACCACAAGGGATATTCATTCTCAATCAAGTTTAAGTAGAGAAAGATGAGGTCATTAAAATTTTTAAAGCTGGAATTGATAAGTTGGGGGGTTCATGTCTAGCTAAAGATGTTAAATTAAGCGATACACGAGAGGCAACCCGTGGTTTTCGTGTTTCCAATTATTTTGTTGTTTTAATCAACATTATATTTCAAATAGGACTAGTGGATCATTTTGATATAATTTTATTCTAAAATAGACTATTGACATGTTCTTATTTTATGAGTATGGATGGGTATGAAAGGGGAGAACCTTATTCATCCATGTCACGCGGTGTGATCCCTGAGTAATACATTACCCAGTAATTTAAAAGAAGACAATGTATCCTTAGTTTATTTTATTTTATTTATGTTTTTTTAGGTTAAAAAAATTAGACTATTGAACTGTTCTTCTTTTATTAGTATGGATGGGTATGAAAGGGGAGCTCCATGTTTATCTGTGTGATGCGGTGTGATCCCTAAGTAATACTTTACCTAGAAATTTAAAAGAGGACAATATATCATTAGTTTGATTAAAAAGGAAAAAAATAGGGAAAACTATAAAAATGATTATACATGGAATTAAATAAGTCATTGTGTTGTTTGTTTTGTCTTGTTTGTTCTACATTGTATGGTTCAGGGCCTATTTGGGTGATACAAATTCAATCAAGGAGGTGCCTAAATCCCCCAAGAGATCAAAGGAGTAATCTGGAGCATCATGAACCTCAACTTCAAAAAACCAGGTGAATTTGTTCCATATTTATCATTTTCAATTTCTTCTTTGAACTCCTCCCCTACCCCCCTTATACCATTTATTTTCATTAAACACTAGGGACAGTGATATTCTTTGTTGGGGGTAGATGAAATAAACATGTTGATCTAGTGTGAAAAAAACAAAATGTGTGGAGGGAAAAATTTCATTATCCTTAAACATGATAACACACATTTCAATCTATGAAATTGGATATAAAATAATTTTTCATTCCTTGATTCTGATTTTAATTAATGTTTAGGTTCATGTGCATAGATTTTGGAAAGTACGGTTATCCGATGTTATTTTTCACGTTTATATTTTCATCCATTTAATAAAAAAACACAATGCACGTCCTCTAGATTGTGGGGTATTAGTTTGAGTTCTTGGGGAGCCATAATTAATAGCTTAGGTTTGGCGATCATTTTAATTTTAACATGAGTATTCAAAAAAAAATCAATTTGCGCGTAGAGAAATGGGTTGACTTAATTTGTGGCTTTCAGCATGTGGGGATCATGACTCCATAGTTGTCTGGCCTGAAGATGGTATTTTTTCTCTATTTATGGTAATTTGAATTTTTTTTGATTGAGTTAACTCGAGATGATGCCCGAGTATGTGATATTTACTTGGTGCCCTAAGGTCTTTGAGACTGGGAGTCATCGGTAAAGTCTTGCTACATTGGTTGAATCTATTGAGTTCAACTTTAGTTACCATGGAAATATTGGAAAAAAAACCCAAAAAATAAAAAAATAAAATATTTTTTTTAATAATCTTATTATTAAAATTTGATTTTTCCTAGAGCTTCCATCTTTTCTCCCTCGAATGAAAATGAACGCTATTGTCTATTGTGATGCACAACACTTTGTCATGCCTAATTGAAATTAGATGAAATATGGCGATGAATTTGAACAAAGTAATGGGATTAGGCTTGGGATATTTGTATTGAAATTTCTTGTTTTAAATGATTTTTATGGGTTTCATAATTTTTTGGTATGAGATCTTTGGGTGAGAAATGTGTATTAAAATGTTTTTGGAAAAGGTCATTCGAATATGATTTTTGTGAGATATATTTTGCTCGGGACTAGCAAACCTCAAGTTGAGGGTGTGATGGGCCAATAAAAAAAATATTTTTATTACATTTTAATGTTATTAAATGTTAATTTTTGATCTTATGGGCAGGAGATAGTTGATTTTAATTTTGAACATCCATTCTCATCATATGTGCACTTCATGCCTAATATGCACCAATTTAGGCCAAATGTTTCAAATGATTTTAAATAATGTAATTATACATATTTTTGTTTGATATTTTGGGAAATGGATATAAACATAAATATGAACATTTTTCATTCAAGGATCAATAGAGGATTCATAAAGGATGATGGGGATATTTGGCGATGAAATGAAACAATTATGGAAAAGGCAGATTGGATATCTTCCCACTGATGGGAATATGGGGCCCGCAATACAGACCCAATGAGTCCCGAATCTCATTATAGTGTAGAATACATTTAGAGGAACAAATAAACCTTCTGGATTCAGTGCTAATTCGTCTTACATGGTGGTTATTATGGTGGCCCAAATTGAAGATGCAATTCTGGGCCAGATTCTGCGGCCCAGAAAAACAGCCAACCATTTAAATCATATCTCGTGAACGGATTATTATTTTGGGCTGGAATTTTACAGACTATTAGGGGGAATCCGAGGATTTATTTAAGTATGCTATTGGACACTAAAATTAGTCCTTCAAGAAGGTCCTTTCGGCTCTTCTTTCCGGTGGATTCAAGGTGGATGCCACTTCAGGGAAAGAATTGAAAAGTCACATCTCCATTAATTTTCCACCCACCTTACCCCAAAAAAATTAGTTAAAGGCACATGGGATGATGGGGGATAGGCCAAAGACATCCAAAATGTCTATTTAAGGAAGTATTGGTGGAGGATTTGAAGGATCTTGGTGCTTTGTTTTGATTGTAATATTGTTATGCCAAATTGCCTTTGTAACGTTCTTCTTTTGCATGTAAGTTGTTTGAATCACCTTAGTTTTCAATAAAATATCTTCCTATTCTCTTTTTTGTTCTTCTTCTTTTAACATTGATACCATTTCCCCATGGTGTGATCTTATTCACACCAGCACTTGTTAATTTATTCACCCAATGGTAGAGTGATCGTTTCATTGTTTTGTTTTTCTTTATAAATCCCGCTTCTTTAAGTCGACTTCCTGCTTCCATTTATTGAATAACATAAATGGAGGGATAACCACTTATGGGTAGGTCCTAGGGAGTTACATGGGGAAGATTGGATGTTATTTTATGATCTTAAATTCTGTAATCATTTTATTATTTTGGGATTATCATTTGATGATTTATTTTCTTCTTCATCTTCGCCAACTTTAACAATGACACATTTCGAGTGCTAGTACGATCCAATTCCTTGGAGTGATCAATAAATTGATCCTCTCAGTGCATTGGTGATTAGACTTGGAATTGTTTAGGGATTAAATTTGTGAATATTGTAAAGGAATTATATCATTTTGTGGATACGTCTTGAATTAGTGAAACGAATGTTAGAAGAAAATAAATACATCTAATCTAACCCGAGTAACAACTTAGGATCAACTCATCTCCATTAATTGTTTTAGACTATGTAATTGTTTGTTTTAATTTATTTTTTTTAAATTAAATTATTAGTTATTCAAATAAAATCAATCCAAATATTTGTCCACTACATATCCAAATCCTTCCAAAATCAAAGTGTCTCTGGGTTTCTTCTACGGTCCTTGTGGATTCGACCCCTAAATGTACTACAATGACCGCATACCTCTAGGGAAAATTTGGGAGACACCAGATGACGTGGTGGTGTGCTCCCTTCCCCCATAGATTCACTTGGTCTGTGGTGTTTTCCACATACCGTAGCATAGGAGGTAAGTGAATGATCCAACAAACATCATCGGTAGTACTGAGATGGTCATTAACGACAGGTAAACATTTGTAGAGTTCTTGGTGGTGATAGAGGATCAATAAGTTAGGGTCATACATGGGTGGTCAATTCCCTTGGTGAGATTTCACTAGAAGTATTTGAATCTCTAGGAGAACACATGGGAGTGGGAGGCTTAGTTTTGTTATTAGTAACCCCATATGTTTGACTAGTTATTATTTTGGATTCTAAGGATGTAAATCACTATGTTGGGAGAATGTAATGTGTCGAAAATTATGAGTGATTATTTTTAACTATATAGAATTATTTTGAGACCACTTGCTCTAAAGGAACATGATTCAGAGGCATGAAGATCCTAGAATGGAATTTTGTCCTTTTTAAAGGTATATTTAGTAAATTCATGAATGGTGTTTTCTAACTTTTGAACTAGTGCTCTGATCATAAATTAAAGGACACTTTTTAATTCCATGTGAGAGGATTCTCCTAGAATGGATTTATCTTCGACCAGAAAGAGCTGAACGTCAAAGTTTATTTTCTAAAACTTCAATAAAAACAATACTATAATAGTAAAATCTATTTTATATTCTTTCTCATCCATTGTGAAAAAGATGGTGACATTGTACTGTGGCGAGGAAGCAGTGACAAGACAAATTAATGAAGCTCATTAATGGACCGTGTCACGCAATGTAATGGTGAAACAAGGTGAGTGTAACAAAAAAATTGCTTCATAAATTGAACAATGCAATGACATGAAACTGGAGTGTAACTGAAACACTACGACATGTTTCTGTTAATTATTTGGAATGTTGGAGATGACTGAATTAAATTTGGAATCTCTCCGATAAATCTCTAGTGTAATTCCACTCCAACATAGAACATTGAAGAATGCCGGTGAGACTTTATAATCTTCGACACACCCTTAATGAATAGAGCTGAATTTGATAATTTAGATTCTTTGAACTTTCAGGGATTGGAGATTTGGAAATAAACGTCATAGAGGAAAGGGTTTGATTATTATTTTAATTTTCTTATTCATTGTTCTTTTCCTATAAATGACTAATGTGTATCAACATATGAATAAGTTGATCCCTGATTTGTTTGTTTATTTGGGAGGGTGACTATTCATGGAGATTTATTATCTAGGATTCATACATGGTTTGAAATGATTGAACATAAATCCCCAATCCTCCCCCATGATTTAAAAACCTTACTCGAATTGATCGGGCCGACATGAAAAATACCTGAGAACATCCTCTTGTACGTTCTTTGTGGACACATTCTTGAATTGGTGGTAGTATGATTTTGAGGCCTGAGAAGGTATTATGGTGACCTGAGGGAACCTGTGGCATAGAGGGGTCAAAGAATTTACCACTGGAAAAACTCTCTTGTCCTATAGAAGGGACCACTAGTGGTGGCCTGCATTATACACCACTGGTGGTGGTGGCTGTGCGCCATAACGATAGGTGACACGATGTCGTGCAATGTTTTGTGGGAGTGGCCTACTTATGGGCCACCCGACCAGTGATGTGTCGCAGTCTGTGCTAGTAGCCCTATATGCTAGGCCTAAAACTCCTCAGAAAGCTGAACCTATGCCCTTCTGGCTGGGCCAGACTAGACCAGGTTGCCGGGTGACCTGGCGGGCCAGACCGTCATCAAAATTGGGTCGGGTCCAGCTAGGCCTATTAGGCCTGGCCCACTAGCCAGGCCAGACTAGACTAACCCTGACCCAATGCAGGTCATGTTGAGTTCGTCTAATTATAACGAGGTATGTGGGACCCCCAGACCGGGTTGGTTAGGTCGGTCGGACCGGGTCAGATCAGGCCATGTAGCAACCAACCACTTGTTTACTAAAATTCTCATATAATTCAAACCAAAAATTTGATTGAAATGTTGTTTGGAGTATTGGGACCCTTTTGATGAGGCAGACCCTTTGGAATTCATTGAGGTGACATTCATGGACTTCAAGATGTGACAAATGGCTTGACCAACAATTCTCCCAAGTGTGCTATGTACGGACCCCTATAGTTGGATGAGACCTAAAGACTGCTCGAATACGACATAGTGGGAAGAGTTTCGGTGTAACCAGGAATTACCATGGTAGATAGTGGCTCTATGTGACTCGGTAGACCCATTTTACTCAATATAAGGAGTACCTTAGTTCGTCTAGGTGTGAATGTGGCTCTGTGTGACATAGCACACCCACTATGGGGAGAAATTCATTGTGACCCAGCATTCCTATAGTACTAATCATCGATGATTACCACAACAATCCATGATTATTCGGAAGCAGCTCCGTGTGACCCAGTAGGCCCATTGTACCTGATAGTGGTGGAGTTCTCCCACAACCGAATATTTCAACGATATAACTGATGATGTTACTCTCACTACCCTAGAATATACATGTGTGAGAAGTGTCTGTTACATTTTTCTATGTGTTTGAGATCTTTCTTGGTGGTATTACCTCTGTGGTATTTGCATTGTGGTATTTTACTTCCTGGATTACTATGATACCATCAGGGGCATCAGAGTACCTACTGTGTATTGTTATTCTCACCTCTTCATGTGTTTCACCCACATGTGTTGTGTCTGGTGCAGAAGATAAATGCTTTGATAAATTTTCTCAGGGGTACATGACTGATGGACCCTACAACGGTGGACATGGTGGCCTATGACCATGTGGGGCCCAGTAAGACTGGGCGGGGATAACATTTTACTTCTAGTATTGGTATCTTTTCTACTCTCACGATGAGGTGGGGTTTTCTACGGAATTCGATTAGAGATTACTTTGGTACATTTGTATTTTCAGTTCTGTGTTGGGATTTTGTTCTTTCCCACTTCCATTCACTTGTATGGGAATTTATCATTATTTTAGTGGAATACCTGTTTCCCCTTTTAGTGTGATGGGATGTGGTGGTGTGTGCATTTGTACAGGTTTAAAATAAATGCATTCAATTTTTTTGGGATATTCCTTTCCAGTTCTAGTCGCCAGCTCCTAGCCTATAGAATGTAGGATTGGGTTAGTCATCGCATAGTCCTCTCTAGAAAAGTCATGACATGTCACCCTATGATCTCTTATAATTGTAATAATTTTAATATTTACATGAACATGATGAAAAAATGAAAATGAATATTCCCACTAATTATTAAGATATTTTATACCTCATGGGATTTTATTTATAATTTCTAGATGTTAAAATTTACAATAAATATTGACACAACAGTGATACAATAATTAATTTGATAGTAAAAAAATCAAATAAATGATATTATAAATATTAAAATAAAAATTACATGAAATAATTTATGTCATCTGAAATTTTTAAAGGTTAATATGAAATTTTATAATAATATTAATGGGTTTGGATCAAAGTTATCTCTGATTTTATATTTTATAAAAATTTAATAAAATTAATAATGTGAAAAATGAAATAATTGAAGTTGTATAAAAATAGTACATTATTAAATTATTTAAAAATCCTAAAAATATTTTAAAATCACAAAGTTACTATGACATGGTCTAAAGGATCATTAATATTATAATAATGGATAAATTTTCTCCAAAATGTAAAATTAATAACATCATAATTATTATAATTTAAATACCACACTAAAAATTAAATGATAATAATTACGGGTAAATATAAAATATAAGGTATAACATATAATCATTAAATTTATAAATATTATTAGATGAGAGGATTTATAAAAATCCTCATATTATATTCTATATATTTCAATATGTAATATTTTTTATTTAACAATAAATTTATATTAATTTAATTTTTTTCAAATTTCAAAGGGTGCCCCACCCCTCTCATTAAAAAAGTTACCCCCTATTCTCTATACAAACACATACCATGAATTTATGAGCAAAAAATATGAACCAAAAACACTTCATATAATCCCTTATGACATACTTGAGGCATTAGTTTAGGAATAAGACCCTTCATAGAGGTTCTAAGTTCTTCTTCAATGGTGTTCAACCGAAGAAGATGTATCATTTTTATTGTTTTTATGTTATTTATTCTTCCACATACATTATATATTATATTTCCAACATAAAATAATACCACCAGTATCCCAAATATACTATGATGTAATTAGGATAATATTATCCTTTAAATCCATCTCTAAATCCCTCAAATTATAATGAAATTAATCATTTGTGCGTACATGTGAATTTTCACCTCCACAAACTGATTTAGTTCATTTTATATTACCATCATTTTGCATATGTTATAATGATTGAATTAATATTAATATGTGATACTCATGGAATATTTATAATCTTAAAATAATATGATTCCAATTATGTTCTTACTTTCTATGCACAAAAAATTTTCATTCGTGCGTACATTTGAACTATTACCTCCATGAACCGATTGAATCATTTTTTTACCACATCACATGTAAGATATATATAAGTATTTTTAAATTATTATGATTATGATAATATTTATTTTATAATTTTATAATGTTAAAATAATAATTACCTTATTTACATACGGATCAATGGAAAATGAAAATTTTACTCATGCATACGTATGACTTACCATCTCAATGAACATAACATTGTTCATTTTTCATAACCTTAATTAAGGGTTTGGTTTATCAAGATCAATTAATGTATAAATGTGATTATTAATTATTCAATACTATTATGGATATGATGTACTTATGTCCACATAGACTCTTGACATCAAAATCATGTTCATTTTCGACCTAAGTACTGAATATCGACAAAATGTTTGATAAGAAATTATGTAATTATATAATTTTTATAACATGGTAATAAGTGATATAAAAGGAATAATATTGACGCAAAATGTTGTCAAGAAATTATAAATTATCTTATGTTTAATATTCTAGTATAATAGGAAACATACATGACAAGTCGAACTCATAGAAAGGGATATCATAACTCAATTTACATTCATGAGTTAATTACCCATGCAATTGGTTTTGTTTTTCCCATAATTTTTGTGAATGAACTTGGATTGTTTTTCTATAAATATCCAAATAATTTTTGTTTATTTATATTTTTCACACATAATTATTTCATTTATTTATCCTTAATATAATGGTATGGTCTTCATAAGAGGATTTGTCTAAGTAACCTTACGTTGAGGTATATTTTTATGTTTTATTCAATCTTCTTTTATATGGTATATAATCAACCCATTTTTAAATTTAATTTAATTTAATAATTTTTAAAAGTAGACTTTTTTATATGAATCATATTATTAAACAAAAATGGGAATGTTTTCTTATCTTATGAAATGACAATGACATTTCCTCCGCCTTGTCCTATATTTTAAATGTGGACTAATCTAGAAACAAAAATGTTTTTAAAATAAATGTAAACACAATATTCTATTTATATTTATTTGGTTTTTTAAAAATGGGATTGAGAATGATTTTATTATATATTGATATTAAATATTCTTAATTCAATGTGTAAATTTTGTTTTCCCCTTTTTCATTGATTATATGATATTATTATATAACAGTTCTTGGGTATTGCTTAGGAATAAGGGTGGTTCTATGATTAACTGAGGGAGAGTGAGAATGTGATAACTCTCTACTATATTGGGTAATGAGACAGAGATAAAATGTATGTTTTCTATTAAGATATTTAAGGAATATAATATAATTAGTATTCCAAATGCAATCATGAAGGTTACAACTTATATAGCCATGAATGTTGTAATGTATGTATTATATAGTTGCCAAAAATTACCACTGTGATTTAGGATTACTATAATGCTTTTTAGGATTCTTATGATTTTAGGGGTTTATAAGTATTCATGGAATAATGTTTTCATTCCTTATTTTATATCTCGTACAGTTATTTTTGTGCTCATCCCATGTTTTTAAAATGTTTTCATAGGGTATTAGGATTGGTAAGAGAAATGAAGATGTAAAGAAGAATTTTATCCATAAAATAAATAATGTGTATTTTTAAGAATGCTTTATCTTGTGGATGAAATGGATACTATTTTAGTGTTATCCACTTTATAAAAATTTTAGTTTTTATGTAATATTCATGGATTAATTCCCATAATATTATAATCCTGAAAAGATCCTCAATTTGAATTCATGAAAAAAATCAAGATTATGTAATGTTTATGGAATGGTGCCATAAATTAGGTTTCTTAGGATGGATTAGACTACTGTAGAGGTTATGGTGATATTTAACGATATGTTTTAGGTTATATATAACCCCAATGGTTATCATAATAGATTGGGTTATATTTATTTTATATAAATAGATTATGTTTGATATAACATTAATAAGTTTATATTAGTTATTATAGTCCAAATAAGGTAGTATACGGTGATTTTATTGATATTATCACACTAACCTTTTTGGTTTTAGTAAATGATGGATCTTATAGGAATAAAATAATAATGGATATGAAGGAAATTGAGGTCGTTATCAGAAAAATAAACCGAATGAAATGTAACATATATTTAGAAATATCATGGTAATTTTAAACCTACAATTAGTAATAACGATTAACCACTTGATCCTTAGTGACTTTTCTAATACATTATACATTAGATAATTGAATCCATGTGAATGTTATTGTAATTATCATTAGGGTAAGTATATTCAATGATATATGTGTTGAGGGAATGGAATGAAACACCTAGGAAATTTTTTAAAAGGGATGGGAAGATGTTATAGATGTTGTAATATAGGTCATAAAGCAATAATGTACCAAGGAAAAATGAAACCTTCAGTAAATTCCAAAAAAGGAAAATAAGTTATTTCCAATTAATCAATTGAATTTTTTAAATGTGGGGAGTATGTTTATTATGAAAATATATTTCTCATGATAAAGGTTTGATAATGGGATCAGTAGGACTATATAAATTAATTTTCCGCAGTTCATAATGACATTATAGTTGAATGTGGGGATACTAAAAATTATATATGAATGATACGAATCATTTCATGACTCTTGTTTTGAAATTATTTAATATTATAAAATGATTCATTTTTTTAGTAATTAATTATTAATGAAGAATATTTAAATTATTGGATAAAGGAACATAAAGAATTCTAAATGAATGTAAATTATTTAAGGGGTATGTTAGAATATAGGATGTCGAAATATTTAAGATAATTAATACTCTTTTGATGGTGTTGTTACATTGGAATAATTCTAGTATATGTATGCATTATATTTTTCATGTTAAAATGTTATTTGAGGAAGGATTATCATTTATTTTATGGAATTATTTATATAAAACCTTAAGGGTTTATATGGCCCTTAATTTTTACGAGGTAACAATTTGGGTTAAAGGATTAAAGGAATGACATAAAATTGAGTTTAAAATATGATATGGTTATTTTTTAATATTTTCACTCATTTTTGGAATTTTATTGGATTTGTATAGTTTTAGAAAATGGGACAACACATAGATTGTGTGACCACCCATCATGTCAGTCAAGGATATAAGAATTGAACTTGGAACCGAAGTAGGACAAGGAATGATCACCAATCATAGGCTGATGTGATGTATTGGGTAAGTATGACATATCATTTTTGATTAATTGTGTTTATAGAATAATATAAATTTGATTTTGGGGCCATAATTTTTATCAAATGGATATCATTAGTATAAGAAAATGATTTGTGGATTTGCTGATAAATGTAATTTTGCAAGATGTTAAATATTTTTGGAACCCTATTTGACTAAGGAGAATATAATACTATGAGATTTAATTTGAGGAGTAATGGTTTAACTATATTTTGGAGGAAAATATTTTTATAATAGTCGAATTATAGGTATTAAGTTATTTATATATTTGATTAACCTATCATGGAGAACATGTGAGTTGGTTATTTAATTTTTAGAATGAGAAATTACAAATGATTGAGGTTATTTGGGGATAAATGTTGATATTTATCACCGAAGATTATGTGATAAATTACATATGAATTTTGTGATTCAATATATATTTGAATTATTTTAATGAATTTTAAGGTTAATTATTTGTTGAATGGGTTTTCTTGAAATTTGGATATTGCTATTGAATTGTGGAGATTAAAAGTAGTCCTTCTCCATATAACGGATTATTATATTAGGGGGAAATTAACTTCTCTTGTAGTAATGATTTTTTGATAAATTTGAAAGGTATATGAAATATTTAGTTCTTCGTTTTTGGTTGATGTGAGTTTTTAAAAGTTTATAACAGTGCTTCATACATGAAACATTCATCTGAAATAATCATCATTTGTGGAAAAAGATGTGTTTGTGTTAGAATTTTATTAATGGAAGAAACTATATCAAATTTTTTATTGGATTTAATCCATGTATTTTTTTCTTAGGTTTCTTTAGTATGTTTGTTTCTTTCTTTTAAAGTGGATTTTTTATTAATCATATTTTCGATTTGGGAGTGCAATAAAGATATTTTTTAGAGACATACCTCAGTTACTCAACCAAATTTCAAATTTTGTTGATTTAATTTACAAATTGGGGAGAATTTAACATATATAGTTTTTAAAATAATAAAATAGGTTTTATAACATTTATAATACACTATAGTAATCTTGGGAGAAAAACTAAATGTTATTATGTTTCCTAATAACCTGGCTCTTAAAATGGTAGGAATGAAAAATAATAATTTATTTATGAAAAAATAATTTAAACATTTATTTGAATATTTATTTTGTGAATAAATATTTGTAAATAAAAATAAAATCCTTTTTAATTAAAATTCAATGTTTTTTCGAAAAACTATTTAAATGAAATTAAGTGAGTTTATAAAATATTAAAATAACTATATATGAATTTTATTATTTAAAAATATACGTAATATAATTAATGTAATGTTTGAAAATTATCTAATATATTTTATGGACATGATGGAATAATAAATTCAAATTTTTGGATAAAATATGTATTTTTTTTAAATTATACAGTTTTACAGCAACTTGATAGTGAACCATTTTTAAATATAGTATTTAAACATTCATATATTATATTTGGAAAAATCATATTTATCTTTCTATGATGGACATAAAAATATAATTTGGTTGAAATTTTTGTATTTTTCTAATAAAATTCAGATTATAATGAATAATAAACAATATTGCATGTTAATTCAAAACATTATTTTTGCCTAATTTATTAATACTAATTGACTATATTTTGAACTGGTTGTTAATTATATTTATATTTTTTATAATTTAATCCAATTATGGTCATTAGATATTATTTGACACTGAAATTAAATATAAATGCATGTCAATTAGTTGATGGGGTTTACTTTAAAAAACCACTGGCACGTTTTGACAACTGGAATAAATTTTCTATTTATTAATGAAAAATTTTTGTTTCTAATTTGGAAATATTGTTTCCATATTTAGAATAATATGGTGAATATTATGTATATAGGTATCTTTTATTTTTTTTATAATATGAATTGTAACAATTGTAATTTTTATTTGCCACAGTTTTAGGTAAATTACGTAAATTCTGTTAAAAAACAACATGATAAGAACACCAAAATTACACTAACACATGATATAATTCTACTAGATGAGTAAAATTCAACCCATAATAGAAAAGGATCCAAATTTATTTGATTAATGGATATTTTTCCCATAATGTTATATAATTGTTATTAAAACAAAAGAATGTGACAACATTTCACCCACATATCTCTTATATGTATAATAATTTTAATGTAGTGATAAAATTATGAAACTATGAAAATAAATTGAATAAAAAAATATAATGAAATAATATACATCATTTAAATTTATTTATAAAATTTATCGATTAAATAATTTCCATAAATATTGACATAACTATGACGTAATAAGTATTTTATTAAGAGAAATATCAAATAAATGATATTATAAATTTTAAAATAAATAATATATTAAATAATTTATGTAATAAACGATTTTAATAAGTGAATATAACATGTTATAAGACTATTATATTTAGTTTTTTGAATTTATCTCACTGTTTATATTTTTTTACAATTAATAAAATGAATATTTTAAAAATTGACATAATTTATGTTTTATAAAAATAGTAATTTATTAAATTATTTAAATATAATAAAAATATTTTAAAGTAAAAAAGTGACTCTGGAAACTCTAATAAGATCAATAAATTTCCAATTATGTGAAATTTATCTCATATAATTAAATTTTTTGACTTTTAATGAATAAAATGATTTTACAACTTTTAAAATGAAAAGAGAATAATTAATTGTAAACCATAAATATAAGGTTTAAAATAAACTCAATAAATGTATAAATATTATTTTATAAGAGGTTTTAGAAGTATACTAATATTTTCTCATAAATATTTAAATTTTTAAGCTTTTTTAATAAAAAACATAATATATATTAATTTAAACTTTTTTTCAAATGGTGCCCCTCCACTATCCAATTAAAGGTAGCCTCTATTCTCTAATACTCACACTTACAAAGCATTGTTTTTCTTCAATTATCTAACTAAAACTCTTCCTATAATCAATTAACACATTATTGAGGCCTTATGTTTGGCTTAACACTTTCCATAGAGGTTTTAATGTTTTCTTTAAAGGTGATCAACCAAAAAAAGGTACGTTTTTATAAGTATCTATTTTATTTCTTCTTCCACATCCTTCTAATATTTTTCTTCCACGATGAAATAATAATTCCATTATCCTCAATATTATATAATTTTATTTTAATAATATAATCATTTAAATCCATCTCTACCTCCATCAAATTGTAATGAAATTAATCATTTGTGTGTACGTCTGAATTATCACCTACACGAACTGATTTAGTTCAGTTTCCATTAATATCAATCAAGATTATTATATTCATATGTGACATTAATGACATATTTGTTACTATTAAATTATAATATTTCAATTATTTTCATACATTCGATGCTCATTGAAATAATAACATCATTCATGCGTACGTGTGAATTATCACCTCCATGAATCAATGTGAATCACTTTTATTCACTGTATCACTATTATGATAAATATGTATATATAAGTATTTTTAAATTATTTTGATGATTATAATTATATAATGATAATTATTTAAATATAAAATAATAATTACATTATTTACATAATGATCAAGGAAAAATGAAAATGTTACTCATGCGTGTGTACGGCCAACCGTCATCATGAGCAAAACATTGTTCATTTTTCATAACAATAATTAATGGTTTGATTTAAAAATTATAATTAATTTATAAATATGATGATTATTTCATCAATGGAATTTTTGTGATTATGGAATTATGACAAGATGATCTAGTGACATCAAAACCATGTTCATATTTGACTAAAGTGTCAAATATTAACAAAACATCTGATATTAACTTAAATAATTATATAATTTTTATAACATTGTAATAAGACATATAAAATGAATAATAAGAATGAATAAGGTTCACAATAAAGTATAAAATTTTAAAATATTTATTATTTTGGAATGAAAGGTAACAACCATTATGAATCATACTCATGTTAAGGGAAAACATAACTAAAATTCAATTTATTGAGTTAAATATCTATGTCATTGGTTTTTTACAAAAATATTTATGGGGAACCTATCAATTTATTACACTAAATATAAACTTATGATGGGTGTATTTATATATTCCACACATAAGTATTTGATTGATTTATAATTAATATAATTATATGATCTTTTTTATAATAATTTTTTTAATAAACATCAACAAGAAATTATTTAATGGCGACAATGACCATTCCACCATCATGTCTATTATTTGATATTTTTCTTCCTCTATAAGCTATATTATTTTTTAAAAAAAAGTACATACAATATTAATTTTTTAGGTATTTTATTGATGAAAATTATTTTGAGAATGAAATAATTTTATCTTGATATGATATTTTATTTTCTCAATGATGAAATGTTACATTTTGTGTGGGTTATGTGTTGTGATTATGTTATGGTTATTAGGCATTGCTTATGTATATATGTGGTTTTAGGACAATCTAAGGGTGGGTGAGATCGTGATAGCTCTCCAATGTATTTTTTGATGAGATGGAGTTATACAAAAAGGTTTTTCCAATTTGATTTAGAGAATATATAGTGATGGGTATTCTATAAATAATCATGACGGTTACTCCATATGTATCTATGGAAAGTACAATGTAAGTATGATATGGATGAAACACATTACCTACTTGATTTATGAATTCTATGATGTTTTTCATGATTCTAATGATTTAATTGGATTATAAATATTAAAGGACTAACATTTTATTTCATTATTTTATATCCCTTATAAGTAATATTGGGCTCATCCAAAGTTTTTAAAAAAATTTCATAGGGAATAATGATTGTTAAGATAAATTAAGATTTCAAGAAGAATATTATCATGAAATGAAATGATGATTATTTTAAAAAATATTATATTGTGGTTGAAATTTATACTATTCTAGTTTTATCCACTTTTTATAAATTTGAGTTTTTCTGGAATAGTAGTGGCTCCATTCCCTAAAAATATAAACCTAAAAATATCCACAATGTGAATTATTGACTTAAATAGAGATTATATAATGTTTACGACATGGGTAGATTTGGGTACAACCATATTTAATCACATTTGACGCTTATATAAATCGAAATTATCACCCCTGTATATATATGACTTATAGTCTCCCTGTATCGGTGTAATTCCTTTTTTATAACCATTAAAAAGGGATTGAAATAAATATGTAATAAATTATTATATAGGATAATTATGTAATAATTTTACACTTTTAATGACAATATAATATATACTTTCTTACCATTCATCTATTTGGAAATGATAATGTCACTCATGTGTGAATGGGGACTACCACATCCATGTAGCATTGTTAATAAATATTTTTATTTTTTACTAATATTTTAAAAACTATAATTTATTGAATATAAATTATATATATTTCATAAAAATTATTCAAAAAAAATTAATAATTTATTACATTCCAATCCATCGAAATATAAAAATAGTGTTCATTTTTATATAAATTTTTTATTTCCATGCATGGTGAAATTAGTATTTAATTTCATTATATTTATGTATGAATATAAATATATATATATTGTAACACCTCAAGCTTCCACGGTACGCTTCCCTATGAATAATACAGCAGCGTGTGTTGTATGCAACTTTGAGTTCTAACACACACACCACAAGCAATCAAACTAGCCGTTATGAATAGTAATACCCACTTTTTGGAATTTTATAAATTTTATCTTTCAAAAGGGACTTCATATTTGGATTCAGAATATCGAATTTAGCCTAGGGTGAAATTTTGGTATTTTTCTGAAAACATTCAATTTTTGATGAATAGTGAAAAAACACTGAGTTATAGTTTAAAACCGAAATTTTATTTAAATAATTATTTATTTTATTTAAATTTAATTAAGGTCATAATAGATACATAATATATATATAAGATCAATGTAATTCGTTGGAGTTATTTTAGAATGATTTTAGATATATAAAAATTTTATTGAACCTTTCACCGTCTTTTACCCACCTCCTAGGAGAATTTGAAAATTCACATAAAACATAATTTTACCGCTTCTATGAGTGTAATTTCGAAAATCCGAGAGACACAGTTAATATCAAGGAGTAAATTGTTGTTCAATGAGATGAAAATAATTTTTGGTGAATAGTAACTTTTTAATTTTATTTACCACGGTTAAAAGTAAGTATGGTAATTAAGGGTAAAAATGATATTAATATTACCCTAACACATATCATAATTCTATTGGAAAAGTTTATCTTGACCAAAAACAAGCTTCGGAATAAAATATTATCATTTAGGTCGACTTGGATTAGATTAGGACATTTATTATTATTTAATACAAAGAAGAGTTAAAATAATTAAAATCAATGTTTATTTACTAAAACATTTTTAATATAGGGTTATACATAATATAAATTCGATTGTATATATTTATTAGAAAGATAAAACATTTTCCTACATAGTGGTATTTTATTTATAATTTTTATACATTAAATAATTTAATTTATTTATGACACAATGGTGATGTAGTAATTACCTAATTAATGAAATATTAAAATAATTGATATTATAAATATCAAAATAAATGTAATTTGATCCTTTTTATGAATTCCACTAATTTTGTAGCTTAATATGACATATTATTATTGGTTATATAAATTGTTTTGGAAGTAATAATGCTGTTATGAAATTATCAAAAACAAAATACCCAATAGTGTCAAAATTGATATAATAGAGTTTTTAAAACAAATATTATATTATTAATTTATATTCTATTCCTAAAAATCTAATTTTTGGCCAAAGGACTTGAATCATGATAGGTGAATCATTAATGGACCACTTGGGGGTCTGTTGGATTTATATAGTATGTTTATTGACTATATAATATAAAAATACAGAGTGACATAGTAAATGTTAAACTAATTAACTAAGAGTTAAAACTAAAAGATAAGGTTAATATAGTGACCCAAACCTATCTAAATTCTATTGGTTGAGTGGTTTTAGACCCATACCCACCTTAAAATTTAAATAATCCACTGTGTATCCATTATAACCCTAATATGAATTTATTATAAAATAATATTTCTATCTTTTCCAAAGGTGCACCTCACCCCTCTTATAAAAGGGCACTCACCCTTCTCACTAATTCACACATTCAAAGCATTTTGGCTGGGCCAAACCCTGCCCAAATACTCTCTCAACTTTTCTAAATTAAACCTAGAGGCCTTCATTTGATCAGAAAGACAACCTAAGGAGCCCTTTTGATCAAATCAAAAGGATGAACCCGAAGAAGAGGTAATGTTTTTACCAGCCTATTTCATGTTCCTTTCTTCTTCAACTTGTTCTTTCATTGTTATTCCCATTCTAAAATAATAACTCCAGTATATTATATATACTATGATTTTATTATAAATATGGTACAACCATATTCAGTATTCTATCCATCCATTGAATTACATGTCACTATAGGTGCGTACGTACGACCTACCGTCTCCACGTCGTGGTGTAATTGTTATTCAATAAATTATTTTCTGGATGAGCATAATAATGATGTTTAATAAATTTAAATAAAAAATATAACATGATAATTATTCTTTATATATGATCTACCATCCAATTCTATATTATTTTAATATCAAAATAATGATATTGTCGGTCATGAGTACGTACGGACTACCATCTCCACGAACGTGATGAGATTCATTCCCCATCGTATCCATTCAAGTATAATTATCATTTGATGATTAAAAATAATGTTTAAGGACTTGATATAATTATGGATATGAATAAGAAACAACCTATCCATAACAAACACGGCTTATGTAACAAAACAAATACAAGTATGTCAACACCCAAAACGACGATAATACTAAAATATTATTAACAAAGCAATGTTAAAAGATCATATATGACATAATATTAATGTATATGATTCTTGTATAATTTAATAAAGATTATTTCCCCATTATACAAGAGGTTAACCTACCCCCAACCAAGGAAAAGTACAAGGTAAGGGTTTTTTCACAATCTTTTTATTATTCAAGGGTGTTTATACGAAATTATCTACTGGGACCTCTTTATCATCCACATCCATGTTTCTTTAAAATATATTTCAAAACATTCTTGATATTTTACTGAATATGGGTTAAATTAATTTATATCCTTGTTTTAATTTTTATAATAATTTTATAAAGTAATCATTTCGTCATTTTCCAAACAAGGTCCTTTTTAACCTTTTCGACAGAATTAAGGTAAGAATGTCTTTTTAACTTATTCGGAGGGTGCAACTATTCTCCACCGTTATAAAATCATCGAAGCTTCCCTTAGAGGATTCTAAGAATATTTTCAATGTAAAAGTTTTATTTTATAAATATTTTACTTTTAAATGATTTCAAAAAAAGAGATATTTCTCTCAAATAGTTTTGATTTCATCTATGTCAACATCCTTTGATGGATTTTGAGCTTATTTGAAGTTTATTTATTATTATACAAATCTCCCATATTGTATTGAAGGTTTTGTGATATGTTTGACTGTGAATGTGTTACTTTTATACCATTCATGGTTTATGGAGAAAGTATTGACATTTTGTATACTAGTTTTAATAAGAATGTTTATGTTATGTTTAATCATGTTCATATAAGGAATGCATTGGACTTAATAAGTGACGGGTGGAGACTGCTATAGCTCCTCGGTGCATCAATAGGTATCATGAGACAAACTAGTGTCCTAGCACAAGGCCTTGACAAAATCTTATTTTTAGTCTTGGCATGAGGCCTTGGCTATGTTATTATGATAGTCTGACATTATGCATTCCATAATTATGAAAGTGGTGATTGATATTGCATGTGAGTATTCAACTAGTAGAATATCCATGTGATTAAGTAAATGGAATTATTTCATTTTATTTTTTCCATATTATTATGAAGTTAAAGTTTAAAAAGACTTTTGTTTTAGTTATACATTTCCTTAAATGTTTATGCTTATTATAAAATATTCTGCTATATTGTTATCCTTACTGAGCATTTGAGCTCACCCCTTTCTAAGATTAATTTTTCTCAGGATGTGAAGAAGTATTTTATGAATGACCTACAGGGATAGTATAAGGGGATATAAGTGTGGAGACAAGATGTTGTTGTATTTTTCAATTTATGATGTAATGTAAACTTTATGAATGTATCTAGTGTTTCCAAGACTACTAAACTAATCGGTCTTTTGAGACTTGATCATTTTTATGATCATGCCAATGTTATGTAATAATGCACCGAATCTGGGTAACTGGGGTCAGGGCGTTACATATATATACACATAAATTATATTTTTTCCTTAAATAATATATTAGAAATTATGTAACCATAAAAACTGTATGTTGTTGATAACTATTGAATCCAAACAAACATGAAATACAAAATAGTTAACACATTAAATAATGATATTAATAAAAATAATATTAAAAAATGGTAAATACATGGTAATAAATGGGTTCGAGCTGAAATTATAGTAATTTTTTATTACCAAAATAAATATAAATAAATTATAGAGTATTTTTAAAACACATATGAAGAAAGTTGGACTTTATGTATCGGTTTATTATTTCAATTTTACTTATTTGTGACATATTCCATATTCAAAATGTATTTATTTTGTGTATTGTACATACATACACATTGGTATATAATTTCATGATGTATATTATATTAATTTAAGTTGTTGTTTCATTGGATGTTGTTTCATTTATTGGTCCTACTATTCAGAAGAAACTTCTGCGATAAGGGTTTATTTTACAATTTCATCATTATTCAAGGATATTTATTTTTATTCCCTACTATGGAATATTTCCATATAATTTCCATGAATTCAAAAAAATGTTCTCAAATTTATTTTCTATATTCTTAAAGGATTTATTAATCTCATTTTACCCTGCTTTATATTTTTAGAATGAATTTAAAAGGAATCATCAAGTCATTTTCTGAACAAGAAAATTTTATTTTTTATTACATAAGTGTTAAAGGAATGTTTCCATAACTTATACATAATAGAAGGAATCTCCCACCATTATGATGCCTCAATGAATTTAATATTCCTTTACAATTATATTATATATTTTTTTTAGATAAAATATTTTATTTATTCCTTTGGTTGTTGTAAATTTTGTAATTTACGTTGAATGAAAAAATGTTATTCTCCTCCAGAAATATTCCTAATATGTATTTAATTTATTTCCATCCAAATAAACATCCATTATTTAAAATTATAGTTTGGATGTAATAGATTAATACCAAAAAATTATTTATTTGGATTGTTTATGATTGGATTAAATGGGGAATATATTGATATTCCTTATGATAGGGGAATTTATTGTGGACAATTAATGATGTTTGGGTATGCTTGTTTATATGTATTATGTATGATTTTGAATAATTAATTAGACTTAGTATTTTTTTGGTAGTGTCATAATATAGTACCTCGATGAATCAGTACGTCGGATTAGAAAAACAAGATTCATTTTTTGAGGAGGAACTACACATTTATGAACATTTCATTGTATAAGGCCATGATATTTTTTTAGATATCCTGTATGAAAAATTGATGGTATATTTTAGATGACTAAAATTATAAATTACAATATTATGAGAACAATTATTAAATTCCATGTTATTATTTTATTTGTGAGAATATCCACAGATAGGTCATAAGATCATGTGATTATTTATTTGTCTTATTTGAAAATTAATTATTATTTTTATTTTATTTACCTTTCCATATTTTTTTTATTATTTATTAATGATAGATTCCAATGTATGTTTAACCTTATTGGAAAACTAATTTCACCCATTTATTATTATTTACATTCTTAATGATACCAGTATGTGTTTTATGGTTGATATACACGAATATTCTTTGGTGAAAAAGGGAATTGTTTATAAAATAATATGTTGTATTTTATGTTTTGATATGTAATGATAATTTGATGTATGTATCAATTTTATTTATACTACTAAAAGAAATTTAGGGTCTTGGGATGAAATTTATTTAACCTAGTTCATTTGTAATAAATTAACCACAGACTATGCGCTATTGGGGTATACATAAATATATATGGTATCTGAGGAAGTATAGTACTAACCAAGTGAAATAGATTTTAGAAAACATATATTATGGATTATAAACTTCTGTCTAGATATAATATATTATGTTAATGTCATTTTAATATAGTGATATTTTATATTACCATTATAATATTTGTTTATCATCATATGGTTTTAGGTTTTAGTCAATGGAATAGATTAGAAGGAACTGTGTAAACAATGAATATGATTGGAGATATAGTAATATAAAGAATAAAAAAGGGGGGATGGATTTAGTGAATGATATTATTATTTTTCGAAATCCATATTCATGTTATACAATTAACAAAATTTTCTCCATAACCAACTCTAGTACACACCAAAGAAGTGGTGGAGAGAGTTCCTTATGTGATCGGTTAGGGGAGAACACAATGTAAATAAAACACAATTTCCATTATGTCAATGATGTGTAAATATACATGTATGGGAATTTCTCGAAGATATGGGATGATTTGTTTCAAAGTGGAAATGATATTTATAGAGAAATAATTTGACGAGGTTTTCAATGTGTTAAGTGTTGGTAACTTAAGCCATATCTGCATGAATTCACCAATATGATAATTAAATTATTGATCATGTAAGGACCTATGAAATATTAATATATGAGGTGGATCAATTTACGTGATTTTTATTTTGATATGAAAAATTATTTTCTAAAAATATTAAATCAATGATATTTGGGTAATAAAAATAGTGAAACATCAAATGATTGGTCTATAATGCATTGGATTAATGAAATTTCATTAAATATTGAATTGTAATGATAAACAAGAAGTGTTATATTATATATTAGAGATATTTTATGGAAAATAACTCATTATTAAGGCAATATAACCCAATTTTTTTATTTGTTAGACAATTAGATTATTGATTAAGTAAATGGGATAGTGCTCGTTACTCTGGATACTGATAGTGATTTGATGAAAATTTAATTACTGATGAAATTTAATAAATTTTTGGATTTATATTTGTTAATATGAGACATTATTTAAATAATAATTAAAGATAAATGTTTTTGATGCATACATGTTTTTTATACGGTATTATACTGATTCATGAAATATTTTTTTTATAAATATTGTGATCAAATTATTTACATTCGATATTAAGAACTAAATTATGTGGAATTAATGATATGTTGATAATGTTAATAGTTTTACCTTATTCATTAATTTTTGAATTTTTTTTTGATTTGGGCAGAAATATTTTCATAGAGCATTATGTTAAAAAATCTATGTAATGGATTAAGATGATCTTTAGAAATAATTTCCTATGGATAATGTATTATTTATATTATTGGATAACCGGGGTTAACCATTATGGAATTGGAAAATTTTTAAAGGACATTGAGTGAATTGTGGTATTTTTAAATCAATAAATTCCCTTTTTCAATAAAAAATTCATCATGAATATAAATTTCTTATTATGACAGTAATTTTTAAAATATATAGTGAAACAACTGAATGATGGTATTTTTATTATGAAATGTAATGAATTATGTAAATTTATTTTCTCAAGAGATATATCTTGATAGTAAAATATTATCTAAAATTTATGAAGATATCTTTGAAAAAAAATCAGTTTACTTTTATTACAGAGATATCAATGACCTTTTAACCAAAAAAAATTAATTTTTTTGGGGGTTAAATATCATATGGCCATGTTCTCTATCACTCTCTATTAACCATTTGGTGTAATTTTTCTATTTCATTCCTATATTATCACATCCAACTAATTTTTTATATATTTGATAACCAAGTGAACATCATATTTCCTTTACCCTTTTAAATCAGATGATTATTAGCAAATTTTATTATTTTTAGTTTCGATGAAAATATATCAAAATTTCAAACCCTTGATTTCTGATCATAAGTTAATATTTTGATGATTAAATTTATTAAAGGAGGGTATAATGTAAAACCCTTGTATTTAAAAAAATTATATTAGATATCGTACACAAACTGAAACACTGATATTCAACGAATTGTTAAATATTATTTATAAGTGAATTTTATAATTCAATCAATAGATTATTGTTTATGAATCATATAAAAAAAATTATGATATATATATATATATAATACATACTAGTGAAAATTCATTTATTTATTCTTATTAAATAATAAATCAAGTTTTAGTAATGCAATTTGTTTTTGTTTCAGAAATACATTTTCTTCCACAATTCATTATTGTGAAATTTTTATAAATAAAATCTATAATTTACTTTAAAAAAAATGTAATTTAGTATGTTAAAAATATTATATGGTAAAATTTTATGATTTTCTTGGGATGAATTATTATTTTTTAAATTGTGAAAACATCTTTCTTTTGAAAAGGGCTTTTAGTTTCGACCATTTGAAAAAGAACCACATTAATTTAAAATTTATTAAAAATAAAATTATTTATTTTATTGAGTTAATTATCCAATTATGTTCATTGTAATCAAATTCATGGTTGAAATTGGTTTAAAAAATGTATATAATAATAATTTTCATTTTTTCTAGAAACCACATTTTCATTGTATTTGTTCGGTTTAATATTAAATTATATTATACCACATATTGGTTTGAAATTTATAAAAATTAATTCCATTTTTGGATTCATGAGGAAAAAATATAGTGAATATATCAACATTTATTTTTCAATTGAAATGAATAATAACTTGAACAATTTGTTTTACCACGTGTGATGTCCAAAGATGGGTACCGCATACCAGTGCCGTAAGATTATTGTGTACAAAACCTCATGCATTATATTCGATACTCCAAAGGCTATAGACTAGTATCTAGGGTATAATATTTGATATGAGGATACTATACCGTCATTATAAAAGAATCACAATATGGAAAATAAATAAAAATATATACAAAAGATAATAACAATAACAAATAATGACCAACACATAACTATGAATAAAAAACATGGCTAAATGGAAATTAAAATGATTGAAATACTTCATTAAATTAATGTTTCATGTTTCAAATAAAACACCAAAATAATGTCACTAAAAATACATATATGTGTTTCAAAATAATTATTGTTCATCTCTTTTTTGATCCATAATTAATCACAATGCATCTATATATCATAGGGCTCATTCCCTTTTCCTATCCTTAAAGAATAATGTATTTTCAGGTAATGATCATGAAAAATGATTAGTTTTTTTGTAAGTATAATTACTCAGATTTTTTATTTATTGACATTTCATATTGTATAGAAGGTTTTCGAGACTAGTAACTAAGACTTCATGCAATTTTGAGGAATGTTGTTCATGGAATTAATAATTTAAATATATAAAATATATTGAGTTTCACATGTGCATAGGATTCCTAAAAAAATGTAATAACCTGTAAATGAAATCATGGATTACAAGTATGATGGAAATTTTTAATTTAGAACATTAGTTTCACCTTAAGAACATCATAACCTTGGTCAGTGTGGTAATTTGGTGTAAAATTCATCACATGGATGAAAAATATTAAAATAAATAAATGAATTAGTTTAATTATATTTATTGACACAATGATTGCAGAGTCATTAAAAGCACAACTATTGAAAAATCATTGGGTTATCTGCATGGACATGGAGAAATTAGAGAGAGCATTGGGGGTATTTCTCTTATAATAATGGTGACTAGATCGTGGATCGATGATTGACGTCCAACAGAATCAAAGGATCTCACCAATGATCATAGAGATATACTTTTTTTCATCAGAAATTATTCTAAAACAAATCATGTAATTTTTTATTTGGATTTATTACCCATTAAAGATTTATATTATGAATTATAATCAATTGAAAAATATATTTTTTCACATATGGTTTGTATAAGGTTTGTGTTTTTAATGGGGATTTTATCTGTAAAATTATTTGTGATTCTTGATTCCATTATTTTTGTTCTAAAAGAAATTAACTGAGATTAACATAGTCATAGACCAAGTTACATTTCTATTTACTTTTAATGTACCTTTCTCTCTTGATTCTCCATTGATCATGGTTGTTCTTCATTTGGAACATGGATCAACATATCCCAATTGATCGATCATTTCACACCCCTTTCATGGTGCAACAATCTAAAATCATATATCTGGGATCACCACAACCTGAAGGAGGTGTGATAGTGATAGGGGTTTCAAATATGATGAAATAGATACCATAACTTTTTCTATTAATTGTTCCATTAATAAAAACATATGGATCAATTTTTCCAATGGATTTTGTGGCTGTAATTTTTCAGTCTATGATGGAATGGTTTGTCGGGACATGATTCATAATTTTCTGTCATGTAAAACACTATAAAAAAATCTGAAGGCACTATAACAATCACAAAATTTCATATCTGGGATTTTGGAAAATATCATCTTACACTATGTATAAAATATATATAAACCCTATTGGGGGTTACCCTTTACAGTGACTAGGATTTCCAAAGATAGCTAAGGATCACATGACATGTCAACTTCTCACACCATGTTGGATCAATCTGAGGTGACTTCGGTGTGTTCCTAGGAGGGTTCCAATAAAATGGCTGGAGTACATGGGTTTGAGCATGGAATGTAATCACCCATATATACATGGCTTGGGATATAGTATGTTTACATGGATATGAATCAGTGTCAAGGGACACAGTGTGAAACCCTTATACAACATGTGTACTCTTTTATTCATGGATTGGGCACCTTGTACTCTCTATTATAGAAAATGTTCATTATAGAGGATTCCCCATTACTATTCTATATGGTATACAACGTAATCACCTCTTACTTATTATATAGAGATCCCTTCATCTTGAACTCTAGGATAGTGTTGTTGGTATCCTTTTAAGAGCCCTAAACTGGGATCCTCTATTCATCTTTTTTCCCAATGTGGTTTTTTTGGTAATTTATTTTTGTAGACCTCACTTTTCATTAACTAACATTAAAAATTATCTGTGGAATACATCAAACATTTTACAAATTGATTCTTAAAGACCGTACTAGTCTAATGCCCTTAGAAGCAGGGAAATATAAACACAGATATAAGTTAGCTATATTATCTCATAATAGGTTTATAATGACTAGAACAATTCTTAGATACATCAAACATAATATATATCTTCATAACCTGGTGAAGGAAATATAATAAGGGGTGACATAAATTTTTATTATGTGTACATAATAGGGAAATTTAATCCTGATAATGAGTATAAGGGTATGAAGAGATGATCATGAAAATAGAATATCAAGCCCGACATATCAAAGATAAAATACATGAATCATAGAATAACGTTTGTATGTTCATAATACATGAATCATAAGATAATAAATTACATAATCTATGATTGAATGAAAAATGAATAAAACGTGGAATTATTGTAGAACCTAAATCATATATAATTATTTCCGTAGTAGTCAAGGAATTTATCTCACAATTATTTTAGTAGATAAAAACCTTTACTGAACCAAGTTCACACACCATTCCATCCATATTTTACTGATCTGGGTTTACTCCCTACCATATTCCAATAAATTGAATCGATTTCATTTCCCATTCCATCCCTATAATTCAAAACTGATTTCATTTCACATTCCATCTATATCGATCTTATCTGAAATAAATCATTACCCAATTCATTGTTCGGAGATCTAATTCCCACCCATATCATAATGAATGTCATATGTACATGTTTCAAAAAATCATAAATAACCATATCATAACCCACAAAATGAAATGGGTGTTTTGAAAATAAAATCATATCATAACCTCTAGAAATAGAAATTTTTCGTAACTACTTCATCATAAATACCACATGAGAAAATAAGTGGGTTTTAAAATCATAGATCCTAAGAAAGAGAAACAATTTTTATAAACACCATGACATAAAAAATCAATTACGAAAAAAATATTAATGGAAAACATTGAATTATTTCCCCTTAATGGAATGAATAACACCAATATATTTTATCTTATATACTATTTTCTAATTATATTTTTAAAACATTTCTTGATAAATATATCCTTTCATCTTTGAAAAATACGTCATAATATATAAAAACATTTCACAATAATTTTTTTTGAAAATTGCTATTAAAATTTATAACAGATGAATTAAAAACAATAAAACATTTTTAAAATCCTTTTTCATTGATAATTATATTCATAGATGTTTTCAAAACATTTTTAAAAAAAAAGTTTTTGAATATAAAATTTTTCTGGTAGAATAAAAAGATTATCATATATTACATATAAACATTATATTATGTACCAAAATTGAAAATTGGTACTAATACATGGTGATATATTTAATTACCATAGTTTAAGAAACATAATAAATTTTCTTCAGATATAGATCATAATATTTCATCGAAAAATCATAATCATTATTAATATAGAAAAGTGATGACAATGTTTTAATAAACTCTTACCAATTGGTTACTTGGGATCTTACTCTATATGTAAGAAAAATGAATTTACACGATGCTTTAAATATAATGAAAATAATGGGATTCATTATATAACATGTAAAATATAGGTATATACACCTTCAAATGAATTTAGGGGAGAAACAATACTTGAGCCTCAAATAAGGAAAATTGAGACCACAATATTGTACCAATTTGGTAACTTTTAAAACATAATCCAAAAGAAAGAAAGATAATAAAATGTATATATTAAAAATTATAAAATTATTTATAATATAAATAGAATAAATTCATGTGTTGTGAATTCACAATATCAAATATGTGAATTGTGATTATGGCATGTATCTAACAAAAATAAAAGTGAGATGAGATTCCCTTCCCATGCGTGTTGAGACTCATCATACTCGTTAAAATCACCAATATAATAAATATAAATTTATTGAAAATATTTTACATCACCATATTATTATATCTAATAACATCTATTTATTTATTACAACCTTATATCACCTACTTTATAACCATCTTCTATTAAGGTTTCTCTTCGGATAATATTTTCTTTTTTCTTCACATGTGTTTCCTATTGTTATCTATTTTGTCATTAATATTATATCCTAATTAAATAATATTAAAATGATACATATATCATTTATATAAAGTATATTTTTATTATAATAAACTACAAAATATAGATGTATGGAATAGAATACACCCTTCATGGAGATGATAAGTCATACGTATGCATTAATGATATTTCATTTATTGTCATTTTAGGTTTAAAAAATTAATGGTCATATATGTATATATATAATTATTAAATTAGATTTATTATATCATATATATAATATATATTCAATAACTTTTTCATTAATATAATATATATATAGCTTTTAAATGAATCACTTCGCCTTGGGGGGGGGGGGGGGTAGCCCACACTTACTCAACCGAAATTATTTTATTTATAACCAATAGAAGGAAAACTATTTTTGATTTTATAGTAAAAAATATGTATAAATTTAAAATATAATATATAAGAATATAGTGTCTATAATAAATTAGACCATGAGAGCAGGTAACAAAAAAATGTACAATCATCATTTAGTGACACGGTAGTTTTCCATACAGAGAAATTGTATATTTGATACACATTTGATAGAGGTGTGTGTAAGTGTGGGTAAAATACAAGTCATAAAAATATCATATTATATTTAGGAAAATTTTATATTTATACATACACGGAATAATGATAGAGGTGGTGGCGGAGAAGTAATGTAATAGAAATTAGCTAGAGGGAAGGTGTTACCTCTTAATCGGGTAACCCCTTTTGGTTTGTGCCAGAAGGATTTCTTGGAAGAATTGTTGACCTATTGAAGACATAATAAAGTATGAAAGGGATGTTTTAAAATGAATTGGAATATATTGATGAACCTATTTATTTTTAGAGAATTTAATAATAGCGAAGTGTAACGGTTTTTAGCCTTTTATAGGGATGAGAAAGGACTCACATGGTATTTCTAAAAACTGGATAGGTGTACCCAAATTTTTACGAATAAAAAGTCATATAAAAACAACAAAAAATAATTAAAGGAAGTTTAGTGGATTAATAATTTCCATCCACTTGGTGGTGTAAATTATTATAGGTCATTTTAGGTCATTATTTTAAAATTTAGTCTTTAGTTAAGGTTAATTTTATGTTAATCAATGTAATTAATGTTATTTACATTCAGTAATACTTTTAGTAAAAAAACAATGTTTTCCTTACAAGACATATGAAATATGATTATTACTAATATGGAATTATTTTTTTAAATTATAACAACATAATTGAAATAAATAAATTTAAAATTAATCATGTAGTCTGGTCAAAGATGTGTTATATAAAGTAAAAGAGTACAACAATTAACTAAATTTTTATATCCCATTTTAATGTGAAATTGATCTCGATGAACATTATTTTATTAATAGATCAAATATTATGTTATTATACATTGAAACAAATTTAAAATACAATTTATCCATATATATAAATAATATCAATATGTAGCTTTCAAATAAAATTTGGCAGTCTTCATAATTCATTCCAAAATGCTGTTTCTCAAAAAAATCAAAAATTACTCCCTACGCTAAATTTTTTATTCTAAATCAAAAATTTATTTTTATTTTATCAAATTCAATTTCTAAATTTTAATAAATTAATTATATTATTTTTCCTAAAATATAATGAAAATCAGTTCATTCGTGATAACTCTATTTTTAATCATAGAAATAATTTTACATAAA
Organism: Viscum album; assembly: GCA_963277665.1. NCBI lineage: Eukaryota > Viridiplantae > Streptophyta > Magnoliopsida > Santalales > Viscaceae > Viscum > Viscum album. Next base: position 1,119,516,889 of record OY728146.1, read on the forward strand.
TAATGTCATTATTTATAAATATTATTTACATATATAAATATTTATAAAAAAATTTAAAAGTAGTTAATAATAATAATAAAATATATATTAATGTTTAGGTTACGTTTACAAATTTGAATAACTATTAAAATAAAATAACTTTTCATAGAAACATCAGCGCTGCATTTAATGTACACCATGTTGATGTTTCTTGTAACGTATGACACATCCGTGTCATGTGGAAGTAATATCTAACTTTGGGAAATGAATAAAACAAATTAAAATTTAATTTTTTCAGACAAATTATTTTTAAATTTTATTTTATTACATTTTACCACCTAGAAATGAATTTCCCTCTTATAATTTTTCATATAGTTAAAACATTAGGATGAATATACTCCATCATATCCTCATGTTACCAAGTATCATCTTATTACTGGTTATTTCCCCACAAAGCATTCACTAGGCAGGAGCCCTTATTTCATAGATCATTCTTTGATCAATGAATGATTTCAACTGGTTTTTCTTCATAAGATATATCATTCTCCAATTATATGACATCTGAATGCATTACATGTGAAGGGTCATGTATATAATTCCTCAAGAAAGATACAAGGTACACATCATGATATTGAGAGAGATTTGGGGGTTGTTCCATGTGATAAGATAACATCACAATACAGTCAATAATTTAAATATTAATGATATACCTAGGTCTTTGTTTCTGTGTATTATTGAATCTCATAATATTCTTCCAGGGTTAGATTCATAGAAACACATTTTCCCCAAATTCTAATTCTAGGACACAACAGAGGTTATTAGCATAACTGTTCTACTAACATTGACCTTCTTAATATTGTTCCATCTAGTTCTAACAATCTTGACCATTACTTCATCAATCACAAGTACTAATTACTTTCTTTCACCAACATTATTCCAACACGTTGGAGCACTACATTTCTTCTAATTTATGGATTCATATGGTTCAATTTTAATTCATTAGTAACATATATTGTTATAAAATAACAAAACAAGAGAAACATATTGATCCCAACAACCATTTAATTCCAATGAAAAAAATTAATATATAATCAATGGTTTTAATTTTTCATTCAAACTGACCATCTATTTGCATATTATAGGAAATTATAAAACATAACTATGGGTTATGTTCATACTGATGACTTCACTATAACATTGATTCGATCCTCATTTCCTGATCTGATACAATGGGATGAGGTACACCATACAACCTATACACGTCATTAGTATCTATCCTTGAATAATTATCCATAGATAAGTCTTATATAATATTGATTACATGTGATGACATTGTAAGGAGATCAAATAACACCCATATGGCATTAAATCCTATAGAGGGTTTAGGTAGTTTAATGAAAAAATAAATAGTGATTTACTCCAACTTCAATTCTAGTATGTGCAATGGATGCGACATCCATTTAGAATTGGTTATTTCATCTTATACATGTTGGTTAACAAATAATTGAGATACAAAAAATGTGATATCTCTCTGCATTCCATCCCACTATAAGTATTATTTAATGTCCATATATATCTTCTTACTTCAAGGAATAATAAAGAATTATGAACTTCTAGTTTCCTCTAACAAACCTTACATCATATCATTTATGGAAGTAACACATACACCATTCCATAACAGTATCATTAAAACTTTATGAAGTTTAAAAATATGAGCATTTCTAACGTTATTTAGTATATATAAATCACCCTTCTAAATCTATTTAATCTTTACATAGATAGATGGTTGAACATTAATTTTGTAAAGATAACATTTTAACCTTGCTTTAGGATTTTAAGATCTGTCATGTGAAAATCCAAAAATATTATATCTTTTTTCATCCTCATCATGGATAATCTAGAATGATCCTTCATAGTCAAAGCATCGGCCAGCTTGATCTATTTCATAATGTGTTAATGTATTGAGCAGTCATAATCCTCTATCAACTCTAACCATATTCGCTAGATCATGTGCAACTCCTTCTATTTAAATATATATTTCAGGATTTATGATTATAATGTATATATATGATTTATCAATAGATATAATGAATTCATATAATTAATGAAGAATTTAACCCTATCATCTCATAATCATGAGTTTGGTATTTTTTCTCATGAATCTCCACAAATCATGATGGATAATCTATAACAATATTATTCAACATATGATTACAAATGAAACAATTCATGGAATCACCTATAAATATTACAAACACCGTTCCACTATAGTTTAATGTTATCACAGTTCCACTGACTAAACTTCTATTAAATTCTGTTAAATTTCCATCACAATCATTTTTCCTGAGGAACTTGAAACCCTTCCGAGCTAACCAGGTAATAGGATTTGTTAGTCATGAAAACATATCCTCAACCCTTCTATAATAAACACCTAAAAAATTCTATGGATCTTAGTCACCATTTTTGGTCTAGGATAGTCTTCAATAACCATTTTCATTGATGGAACTGCTACAACACAATCTATTTAAAATATGTGACCGAAAAATGGAATCACTTGTAGAAAAATATAGACTTTATAAATTATTCATAAAGATTCTCTGTCCTAAGTATATTTTGTTAAATTGTATACTATTCATTATTCTCTACCATTCAAGATAAGTATATATAAAAATCATCAATAAATACAGCCACAAACCATTCGTGGTATTAACTAAAGACTACATTCACATAATCCATGAATGCAATAGGGGAATTAATAATACTAAATGGAATCACTATATATTCATTGTGTTCAAACATTTTATGGAATTCTATATTTGGTATACATTCCTTCATGACCCTCAATTTTTGGTATACACATTGAAGGTCAATCTTTAAAATGTGTTGAGCTACACGCAGTTGATCCAAATTTTCATCAATATAGGGAAGATGATACTTATTCTTTATCATGATATCGTTTAACGCTTGAAAATAAATACAGAGCTGCATTGATCAACCATTCTTTTTTAGTAAATAAGTAGGTGTACCCAATTATGACAGACATCGATGAATGAATCCCTTATCCAGGTTATCGTAGAGTTTCTTTGTAAATTTCTATAGGTTGATCAGATCCATTCAGTAAAGATAATCATAAATGTTGGAACTAGTGATGTTTTTCCTGGAAAGGCTCGTAGTATGTTGAAAGCAAGACAGTTCGTGGGAAGAGATTGAATTTGAAAAAATGATGCAGAGAGGGTCACAGAAGATGTGGTTCTCGGGATGTCTTTTCATTCGAAAAAATGAGGTGGATATCGGTTAGTGAAATAGTTCAAACACTATGATGGGAAGAGTGGTAGTATGCAGTCTGCATAGGGAAATGGTTCGTAGAGGATGTACAATATGTGGTGAATTTGGTTCCATATCAATGAATTATTAAATCTCAAATTATCATATTGTGCTAATATACATTCCTATATAAGGAGTCCTAATTCTATTATTAATATGGTAGATAGAATTTTAGGAGAGTAATTCATCACTCTGGGATTTCGGCTATGTCCAAAAGAGGATTGCATGGATGCTATTTTTAAATGTTTTTCTATCATCTACTAAAGGAAGACATGACTATGAAAGAGAGTCTATACAAATAGGAATAACATGATATGTGGTGCTCTTGAAGTATATGGAGAAAGTGGGGCATTATATAGATAAGGGAAGTATGAAAAAGCGGGGAGAATGCTAATGCAGTTTGTGAATGATGTATGCAGTCACTATTTTCAAAGTCAATACACGGATGTGGTACACAGTGCACTACAGTATGTGGAAGAATAAGGCTAGTTCACGAAGAGAACTTCAAAAATGAATAGTATTTGGAAATGTAGTTTACATATATTGGGGAAACCTGACTTCAATAGAGCATTAATCCATAGATAATGATGAATTACATAATTCCACCCCAATGAAGTGAACATCATGTTGATTCACCTATTTAACTTTATTCTAATTTTGTGAGAAATGGGGAGTAAGATGAAGTGATCCAAGGGATATGTTGTGATATTAATAAAACATTACACCAATGTAGTCTTCACGACATATAGTGACTGTACTAAAAAATAGTACTTTAGATATTTTGATGACTAGTATACTTTGGTACTACAGCTATCATATAAGGGTATGCTCATTGTATGTATACATTTGTGGAGAACCATGTAAAATTTTTGTTTCTTTGAATCCCATGTGATTTTTGGTTTTTTGATCATTCACATTAGAGAGGTTTAATAGGTTCTTACCAATGTGGGAACAACTTCCATCAGTTTAAAAGAAAATGTTATGAACCTGGTTCACCCCTCCCCTCTTAGGGTGTTTTAGTGTCCTTCATGATTTTGGTAAAGAACATGGTATAATAATATTTATGAACTCAAATTCACATTTTGGTTAAAGAGTTGGAAAATATTTTGGAAAGGCATTCAAAAAATGTGGATTAATAGGCATATCATCAATATAGATTATCTCCCTAACCATTTGAGATAAAAAGACCTTTTGAATTTGAATTATGACCCATTAAATAGATGTAATCCTTATGGGATATTCATTCTTATCATCATGTTCATGGAAAATCAAATAAAGGTTTGAAATATTAATGGTAGATTTCCATTGTTGGAAATTGATGCGGGATTTATGTGGATAAAAGAAATACATGATTAAGATGAAATAAAATTGCACCGAATGAAGAATCGTAATATTTGTAGGAATAATATCCCAATAAACATCATTTAGAGAGGAATCATTAAGTTCAAATGAAATCAACATTCCATTTTGGGGTTTTACTAGTAATTCCAAATGTAAATATTTTGGTGGATTCTTCTCACCAATAGAAAATTAATTATATATGAATGAGTTGGAATATGCATAATAAAATAAGACATCAGAAATTATAGAGTGGATAGTACGTGTATATTTTAAGACATCGTTATCGCACCCCTTATCAGAAATAAAGGTTGTAATAGGTTTCCCACATTCCCTCATCATAATAGGACACTGACATAGATCATCACCACCATTCATTGGGTTTGTGTAGTTTTTATCATAATCTATGTGCTCCTTACACTTGTATCACTAGTTTGTTAGTGATGCATTTTGTGCTGCTTTCTATCCCATAGAATTTATACAAAACAACTATTCATAATTTGGAAAATCAATTTCATAGTGTCATTCATTTCCAAACATAAAACATTTATTATACCCATTATGAAAAATTACACCATGCTTGATAAGTCATTTAGAGGAAAAACGAAAATGCATCATACATTCACCATGGATTTTAGAGTTTCCTTTATATTTTTTTTATATCAAAACAATTTGATATATATGTGAAACCAACCTCTATTTAATCCTTGATTTCACAATGCATAATCACTTCATATGGACTAATGTAATTTATGAATGACACCCTTCTATGACATGGGTTTAAGACTGTAAAGAATATATCAATTTTACTTTCACGTTGGATGATAATTAATAAATCTTGCCTCTCAAATCATGTGAAATTTTCCTCCTGGATACCGACTTATACATCATCCCTTTCCTTTAACTAAAGGTAATGTTTTTTACATCATTGTGTGAAGAATATGAGAAAACTTCTTGATGAAAAATATTTTTTTACTATTATAAATCCATGGATTTAGTCTCACATTACTACCTTATATTCTTGATTATAATCCAATAATGGATTGTTTTTCCTTCTAACTAATTTATAAGAAGAATGTATTTCTAATTATATAAACACTAAAGATTGGATAATTTATTTTCAATAGTTATGATCCATTTTTCAGAAATACGTGTACCATAAGAACTTTTAAAATATGATGTATATTTCCTCGTTATAGTGTAAATAAAATTTATTCCCTCATTTTCACATTTGGAAGATGTCCATCATTAATATATTGGGAAATCAGTGTGAGAATATAAATAATGACTTTCATTCTAGATCCCCTAGTATTTAGTTTTTATAGTGGAAAATCATTGAATTATCCAACATAGAAACTATTAATGTGGTTTCATCTAGTTTTCTCGATTAAATATAACCAAAAGGCATAGAGTGAGAAAATTTTATCATAATAGGGATACAAATAATCATTTAATGACATTTATATGATGTTTAATTTATTAATCATTTCATCATCAATGTATCCATAGGTTTAACTAAGTTAATTAAATAGAGCCTTTTATTTAAATCGTTGAAGACAGTTTCCCCCCAAAAATCTGCTGGGTGGTGAGGTTTAGTTGGGGTTTAGAGTGTGGTCATGGGGTTGAGTTCACATTCCAATAGTTTTAGTTTCACCATTAATTGTAGTTTCATGTACTTTAATGTGGCTATACCTAACCTTTTAAATCCATCATGATGGTTCATGACGATTTTGATAATTCGCAAAGAATATCACTAGGATATGTAAATCTAGGTGAGCAGCAAAGCATACTCTCATGTACTAGATTACCCCAAGCTAGGCCTAAAAATATTCTCAGATTTTTTAGCCCAAGATACAGATGTTCTATAACCACATCCAATTTTACTATCCAAATAGGGATATATTACTACGAAACCACTCACTCCATCATTTAACAAAATTCCATGAAATTTTCCTTTGATTTTCCTTATTCTTAGACTTATCCCTATACATTTATATAGTGTTGTCACTATAGTTATCTCATACTAGAATCCATAGGATAAATAAATATTTTCTATTTTGCCAACTATTTTGACCCTATCTTTACATACAATTTCATTACATAACATTTGTAAAATACATAAAATATTTTACAAACATAATCCTAAATATCTTAATATTCTACCTCCATTGGAAGCATGGAATAAAAAAATGATACATAAGTTAGAAAAATTATCTCTCAGTAGGTTCTTCTTAACAAGAAGACATCTTAGAGGCATAAAACATAATACATATCCTCATAACCTGGGGATGGAATAATAAAAATGGGTGATCTCAAATGCTTGGTAATCGAAAAAATAGAGAAATGAAAGAATAATCCTCAGTGTAATTATAGGAGAAGATGTTCATGAAAATAAAATATCATACCCAACATATCATATAACATATACATTAATCCTTGCATAAATCTTGGATGTTAAATTTTTTAATAATATATAAATAAACAATATAATCCGTGAATGAATAACTTGTGAATAAAATGTGGAATATTGTTAGACATAAATGCATATATATTGATTTTCATATTATTCAAGGAATTACTGTAGAGACCATATAATTGGAAAAATACCTTTACTGAACCAGATTTATACCTCATTATAGAACATTATTATTAAAGATTGTTCACTCAAGGTTCTGCCCCTGTAATAAGGATCTCAGTACATTTCCCTTTCCAGCCCTATTTTATATTCATTATCAACCACATAAACTATTTATATTACATTTATATATAATAAAAATAGTATAAAAAATATACTTATTTTTTATTCTTAGTGTTTTATTTTTGAGAAAACACACATCCATCTAATTCATAATGAACTAACAGTTCTTATGTTTGAGAAAATACCGTTGTACGAGTTCAAGTTGTCTATTTTTTTCTTTACTAATTATCATGGATGGGAATTATGAAGAAAAATAATTTTATATATGATGTATATGATATTTATTATTTATTTAATATTTTTTAATTATTATATAAACATTTCCTTCATTCTTTCTATTTTTTATAAGTATGAAAACTTCATTTATGGACATGGGGACCACTGCCTCCTCAAAAATATTTGATAAGTTCAAAAATTTTATAGACTGTATTAAAGGTGGGCTGAGTTAAAAATTTGTGACATAAATGACATATAAATTATATTAATAATATAATTACCTTTATTGAAATATATTATATCATTTTTTTATTACCATATTGAATCATTAAACATGTTATAATATCATTCATGAACGTGTGGACTACCACCTCCTCGACGTAAGTTGATTCATTTCACCTCACACCAATTATAGTTATAAATATATATGATCAAATAAATTGGTATTTATGATATAATTATAATTAATTAATGATATAATGTTAATAAACTTCATTCCATAATGACCTCTAAAAATGAGATGAACATTGGCGAGTACATACAACCTTCCATCTCCTGTAATAGTGTATTCCCTTTCATACATCCAATTTAATAGATTATCATAATAAACATATAATGAATATATATGATATTTATATATATATATATATTTAAATTCATTAAATAATCAAATGATGATATAAATAATAGGGCCATGACTAACATTTCAAAACATGCATGAAAAACAATGTGGTGATCAACCGAAAAGTAATTTTACATGGATTTATTAATGAAATAATAATATTAATTCATCAAAAAACTATAAATGAAATTATATATAAATATAGTTCTATGAGGGATGATAAAATATTATATATTATTTCTCAATTTTTTGACATACATTCTATGTTATGAACCTATATTTTAAGATGACTTTTATATATATCAAATGTTATATCATTAATATCATTATTTTTAGGATATGTTATTCTTCATGTTATTTAATTATTTCAATTTTATTATAATTAAATGTTGCAAATGTTGTAAAAGTTTGTTGTTATAATAAAATATTAATATACATTTTTTATTATTATTCTTCCATTAGGGAAATACTATGATCTCTCCCTCAAGAACACTCATAGATGTACTTATACTCTCATTATTTAAGATATCTTCATTTATTGGTACCATATTTTCACTCATCGTTAATTAATATAATCAATACTTTTTTTTAGGAAAATGAAACATTATCTATCTCTTTTGTTGGAAATATGGATTCTTTCAAAACCATGTTTTCTAAAAATATTTAAATTTTTAAGACTAATAATTACTTAAATTTTTTTTATTTATATATAAGTATTCAATTTATATTAAAATAAATCATTCTTCAAAATTATTTTCATGAAACTATTATAATTTTTGTAGGAAAATGATTTTCAATTTGATTTTAAAATTTATTTTAAATAATTTCAAGTAAATATTTATTCAAAAAATTTTCAAGATGATATTATAAATTTTAAAGGAAAGTACTTTTCAAATTATTTATAATATTATATTATTGGTTTTCAAGGAGGTTTTTTTAAAAAAATATTTTCAATCTTTTATTATATGATTTCAAGATCTTTTTAATATTGATTTCAATTTGACATTCATATATCTTCAAGGAAAAGATTTTTCAAAATTTTTTGCCTGATTGTTTGATAATCTTTAAGGACAGATTTCTTAAAAATGTTTTCAAGATTGTTTTTTATTTTTCCACGGAACATGGATTTGAAAATAATTTCAAGAATTTTTTTTATGTTTTCATTGAAATTGATTTTAATTATATATTGAGATTATTTTATAAAATCTTAAGAAAACATGTTTTCAAATTTATTTAAATCATTATTTATATGTTTTAATAATATTTTTAATAAATTTTTTTTTCAAAATTACATATGTTATAAAAATAAATTTTCAATGAAGAAAGGTTTCTTTCCTTATAAGGTATTTCTAAAATATATTTCAATATAATTTTCCATATATCATGACATCAATTGATATTATTAATGCAATTAAGGGAAAGGATCTAGTGGTTCCACTGAAATTATTTATCATAATTGTTTATGTTTTTTTGTAAAGATATTTATGAAGCCAATTTCTCATTCAAGTGTAATTTTTTTATGATGAACAATTTCCTTTTATGAGTTATATGTTTAAGAAACACTCTATTCTCAAGTGTTATTCTTTGATGGTATTTTTTGCAAACCTATCTATTTTCCTTAGATTGTGATCTAATTTCATGTTATTGATACCCATTCCATTTCATTTGTTATGACATTATCTCTTATAATATATTGAAAAATATATGCATGATTTAATTATGATACGTGTGGATCCTATATGTCCCTCTAATTCATTGAGTAATTATTTATATATCATGAGAGATACATTACTAGAACATGGAGTGAATTTATTCAATAATGTAAATTTTAGGCTAAGATAGTCTTAAAAGTGAACCAGGAAAACTATGATTCTCATGGTAGTAAACAATGACATCCAATAAGGTATGGGGAGTTATCTCATTCTATTAAGATGGCCTTAGTAGAGATATTATGATTAATAGAGAAATCATTTTATATGCTTATTTGTTTACCGCAAATTATATGTCTTAATACTATGTTATTATTTCATGGATTATTGACTTGATTCCCTTATGTTTATTGTCGTACTAAATTACAATCATTATTTTGTTAATTAGTTATATGATCTTTAATTTGAAGGGTATAAACATAAAATGTTATATTTATGTCCCCAAGTCTTTATGAACATGTTATGATTATGTATCTTCTTTATTTAACATTATTGAGAATATGAGATCACCCATTTCTTCTATTTAATTTCCCCATGATATGAAGATAGGATTTGAATATAATTAATAACAGCTAAGATATTTGTGGCATTCAGTAAATATATATAACGATGATAAAAGATTTAGTATCAAGATTCCCTAGGAACTAAATTTTTATGGTAATTAGGAATTTATTTTTTATTGTGGTTAGTATTTATCTAAAATAAATCAATATCCATGTATGTAAAGCCTAGTTTACTAATGAAATGCAATGGTTTTTTCCCATTTACTATTTTCAAAGGGTTTAATGATTTTTTTTGTTTCTTCCGTTTAAAATTGATGTGGTTTTGAAAATTTTTTGGTTTGAAAATATTTTTTCTAATAAATGGATTGGATTAGATATAAAATATTTGAAATTTTATATAAACATAATATTATATAAATGATAATACTTGTTTCATCCGGGATACTTTATTTAGGATGTCATTTATAAAAAAAATTATGTTTTATTACTCAACCCATACATGGGAATTTTGGGCATTTAGAAATTGCATTTATGAAGACATCAGAATAGGGAATGTGTAACATTTATTTAGAGGTGGTATGTGATACATGTGCATGAATTGTGGAGTTGTATTTTGGAGCATGTTTGGAGTTTCTATGTTTATTAATTTGGTGTTTTTGAGCCTTTTAATTTATTCTTACACTTTGGTACTCTACTATTATATATGGTATAAGTTGGTATTTTGGTGTTTTGTTATTACTTAGAGTTGTATTAAAATATAATCTGGAATCATATAGTTGTTGTTTGGTTATGGTATACATGTTGGTGGCTGTTTTTTAAAAGAAATCATCCCCAACTGTATTAAATTCTTTGGCATTTGTTTCTATCCATTGGCATCATAGTAATTTCACTCAAGGTCAAGTAGCAATTCCTCCTCAACTTAATCCAATAAGTATGGGTAGGAAGTAAAATTTTTTGGGTATTTTTCATTATACCTATAATCCTATATATCAATTGATATATTAATTTTTTCATCATATTACCCATTAAATAAATATCATTAAAATATTAATATGAATACATTACCATCTTCATCCTTGTTATACTTTTTTTGTTTTTTTCATAAAGGATTTATTTAGCTACTTAATCGCACCATTTCAAATGTCTATATTGTTTTTTTATGTTCACCCATTATTTATTACTGAAAATCCATCAATAATTTCTGAATTATTTCTCCCATATAAGTTTTATTGTTTTTAGAATATATTTTTTTTCGAAAAAATTATATATCAGTAGATTTTTTCACAATGAATACCAAACAAAAATGTGACCTAAAAATATAAAATAAAAATAATAAAATAACAAAATCATTATTAAATAAAATTATTATAACATGTTATAAATGAATATAAAACTGATGTAAAAAGGTCTAATGTTTTTAATTGGAAATAATAAATAAAAGAATTTTTTTGTATATTCTACATAAAGGATAAATTTATAAAAAACAAAAAAAATATTTTCTAAAAATGAAATATATTTTGGAATTAATAATCAATAAAATATATTGTAGATAAATTTTTTATTTTTTTATTATATAATAAATTTTAATGTGAATAGTGAAAAATACAGTTTTTTAATATGCACAGATTTATGAAATTATCACCAGAAAATAAAAGAATGATTTTTTAAATTATTAATATATAATTTTTTACATAAATTCAACTAAACTTTTTGATTTTTTTAATTTATAAAACTGATGTTTAACATTTTGGAAACATAATAAATATTTTACACTATAAACTATTAATATTAAATTATATTGAAAATTAGTTTTTAACACTTATAAAAAATAAAAATAGAACAATTTATTTCATACTTTATAAACCAATATATTTATTATATAATATAGTCAATTAAATTTTTTTCATAAAATAATGATTACTACTATTAATGTTAATTAAGTTTATAATGGTTAAGTGTTTATTTTAGAAGAAATTTTATAATGAAAGACGATTAATTTTTTCAAATAATGTAATTAGATATATATTATATAATTAAATTGATATTATTATTAAACCAATATAAAATTATAATTTTACTAATTTAAACGGTGGCTAATTTTTATAAATGTTTTAGAACACTAAATGGAGAAAACCAAAATTTCTAGAAATTTTTATTATTATATATTAAATGATTTAATTGGAAATTAAATATTATACTTTTATGATAATTAATTAAAATATATGATGTTGATATTTATGTTTATAATATGAAAATAAATCATGAGGCATTTTTGTAAAGCCCTTAAAGATTAAAATATAAATATCATATTTGATAACATCTATGATAAGAAAAAATATATTAAAAGATGATAACGAATCCTGAGAAATTAAAATATGATAAATAATATAAAATAATTAAAATTTGATATATAATTCAATTTAAGAAAAATTGAGTCAACCTATGTTACATTCAACAATGATATTAATCGACAGCATGTGTTACACCCAATATTGAGATTTACTAAATTGCAACATTTTATATTTATATATATATATATATATTCCTATCAAATGATATTACCTAGATGTGTAATTGGAATTTATGAATCATCTCAACTAAGATATAATAATTACTAGTTTAATTCATTGGTCACTAATAAATTATTCTTGAAAATATACAACAAATAAATATAAAGGAATTGTATTTTTGGAGATCTATTTTTTGGCACATAATAGAAATTTAACATGATAAATTAAATTAATTACTATTATTTAATTATCATAATGAAACTTTAATTTTATAAACAAAAATAATCACATTAATAAAATATATATTATTGTTTTAAGATACGTATAAATTCAATTTTACACATAAAAATATATATTTTTATAAATAACAATTTTTTTACTTTTAACTGTGAAATTATTTAAAAAATATTATTTTAATATTATTTGACAATTAAAAAATAATTTTTTAATGTAAAATTTTAAAATTATATTAAGCTACCTTTTTTTTAAAAAAATATGATATTTTTAATTTTGTGATTAAAAGTTTAAAATTGTAAATTTTAATAGAAAAATCATTTTTCTTTTAAATAATTATTTTTGATAAATTATATTATGAATATTTTCATGGAAACAATTGATCAATTATACATCTATTAGTAAAAGTAATGAAATTTTACTCATTTTTTGTTTGCAATTTAGATATAAAAACATTGTAAACCATTGAACGTCTTGACTTTAAAAACATGTTCTGTTGATATGTCTGTGGGGTAAATTTTAAATTAATTTCATCACATTTTTTAATTTGGGTTTTTAAAAATTGACTCAATATTTTTAATTATAATAATTTATTAATATTATTATTTTCATCTAGATTGTTTTTGAAAATGATTTGGGAAAATAGTAAATGTTAACCCGAGTGATTAAAGTAAAAATCGGTTTAGATAATTATTTTTTCAATGGAACGGTAAGGAAATGAACAAAACTTGTCCAAAATTCATTTCATGAAAAAATAACCTTCATGAAACCAATTTTACCAAAATTAGATCATTATTGGAGGCACATGACCTTCCAAAAGTTTTTATTTAATGATATTTACAAAAATACAACTCCTCCTCCACTATAATGTGGGACTCACTCCCCTAACATTTTCACATCACCTAAGAAAATGTGATCAAATGACCCTTATGAAAATAAAATTGCAAATATCCGACCTTAATATTATAAGCCTTAGTTTGGGATGAATTCATTTCATTGAATGTTTTAATTATAACCAAAATGATATACACGAAGAAGAGGTATTGGTTTTCTAAAATTGATTTTATTTTATTTCCTAATCCACCACATAAAATTATAATAATCATATTATTATATAATAAATTAGGAAAAATAAATAATTTAATATGTATTTATTTTAAGGTTATGACCTGAAAAGCACACATTTTTATAAAATGGGATACAAAAACATCTTTCGTGTGTACGTTAGACTACTGCCTTGTGAATTGATGTCATTTTGTCATCCATTTCAACCTTTACAGGTTGATATTATTGACTAAATTAATACTTATATATTATATATATGATATTTAAAATTTTTTTATCCTTATTTATTTATTATATCAAAAATACATTCATACAGTCCATTTTTTGGGAATATAATAATGTCCCTTGTGAGTACGATGAACAACCTCCCAACAAAATGATAAAGAAGCTTTCACTATTTATGTGGAACATATAAATTATGGTTAGAAGTATAAAAAATTTGATATATATTGAACATAAATTATACCAGATTAGTAATATAAATATATATCATTTAAATATATTACTTCTCAAATGAGAAAAAATAGAATCATTGTTCATCAGTATGTAGGACCTACAGCCTCCATGAACATTGAATTCCACTTACTTTCCCCAAATTTTATTGATTAATAAAAATACATATATAATGAATATATCCTAAATTATCATCATGGGATACTTAATGGAGATGATTAAATCATCATCAATGTTAGCAGAATAATTGATAAAATGTCTAAACAAAAAAAAGTTAACAACTGAAGAAATGAATACAGTGAACTCCTATTAAAAAACATGTTCTTATATTTAATAAATAGACCATTTAAGATATCATAAATATTAATATGGTTTGTTAATGAGATCAATACATTATTTAAACCACTATAAAATAGTTTATAGAGTGTATGAAAAAAAAGGAAATGTGTGATGTAATAGATTTTATCTCATTTTTATTTCATTGATGAATTTTTTAATGATATGCATATAATTACATTTATATGGTTTATATAATTCCTATTTACATTTAATATCATGATTAATTTATTATTAATTGTATTTCATTTTTCAATTTTAATAATTTAATCTAAAGAGATTTTAATTAAATATGACCATGTTGTAGAGAATTACATAAGTCATCATCTTTTTTATTTGGTTATATTTTGTCCACAATATAATTAATATTATACTATTATGAGTACCATTAATTTTATTAATAAAATGTTTTATTTTCACTTATTTAATGTGTATTTACACTTTATACACTAAATTGATTCATTGGTTGAGTCTTTCTTCAATGTCTTGATCAATGGAAAGGTTTACATTGCAATAAAATTTTGTGGGATTACATGAACATGAATTTTGACTATATATAGTTATTCTATATTTTTTTTAATAAAAATAAATAAATTTATTATCCATTGGTTATTGAAGGTTTTTTTCAATTAATATTACCATTTTTATACACTGTTGTAATTAAAAAGTTTATGAAAAAGTATTTATGAAAATATGACATCATTTCTCTACTCGGTTAGAAATCTATTTTCTTCTATAACAATTTTTTATAATTATTTTTTCAACTATTTTTAAATAATTAGAAAAAATTAAAATAATTCTACCTATTTATTTTTTTTAAAAAAATTAATGAAATATTCATTCCACCTTCTAAACTAACCACCTTTCAATCATATTTACTAACAAATTCTATTTTTCTTTTTATGCAGTATGGAATTAACTGTGTAACACCCCATGCCTCTATGGTTTTTTTCCCTTTGAATAATGCAATAGCTTGTGTTGTATGCAATATGGAGTATTAACACACAACCACTAATGAAACAAGCCATTATTAATTGTAATACCCACTTTTTGAAATTTTATAAATTTTAAATTTCAAAATTGACTTCATTTTTGGATTCGGAATATCAAAATTAACTTAGAGTGAATTTTTGGTATTTTTCGGAGTACATTCAATTTTTGATGAATAGTGAAACACTATGCATTATTGTTTAAAACAAACATTTTATTTAAATAATTAGTTATTTTATTTTAATTTATATTAGGTCAAAATAGATACATAATACCTATATATATTCAATGTAATTCATTGGATTAATTTTATTATAAGTTTAGATATAGAAAATATTATCAAACTTTTTATCGTCGTTTACCCACCTTCTAAGAGCATTTACAAATTTTCCTTATACCCAATGTTACCTCTTATGTGAGTTTAATTTCAAACATTTTAGTGACGCAGTTGATATTAGTATATACAATGTGGTTCAATAAGATAGAAATATTTTTTGGTTCATAGTAACTTTTGACTTTTATATTCCACGTTTAAAAGTTAATATGGTAATTAAGGGTAAAAATGATATTATAATTACCCTAACACATGTCCTAATTATATTGGATAAATTTAATTCGACCAAAAAAACCTTAGGAATAAAATATTATCCTTTTGGTCCACTTGGAGTAGATTAGGACATTTATTATTATTTAATTTAATGAAGAGTTAAAACTGTTAAATTCAATGTTTAATAACTAACCCATTTTTAATATAAGGTTACACATAATATAAATTCTAATATAAATATTAATTAGAAATATAAGAATATTTTATACATAATGGTGTTTTATTTAAAATTATTAAGCATTATATAATTTAATGTATTTATGAAACAATGATGATTTTGTATTTAGCTTATTAATAAAATATTAAAATAATTGATATTATAAATATCTAAATAAATTTAAATTTAGATTTGTGATGAATTGAACTATTTCTATATAATAATATGACATGTTAGTATTAATTAAATAATTTTTTTATGTAATCATGTTGTTATGGTTTTCAAAAAAAAACTCTAATACTAAATAGTGTCAAAATTGACATAACTGAGATTTTAAAACAAATACTATTTTATTAATTGATATTTAATTCTTAAAAATAAATGATTCAGCCAAATGACTTATATAATATTATATATATTAATAATGAACCACTTATGGTTTGCTTGTCTTTTTACAAAAATTTTATTAACCATATAATATAAAAATACAAAGAGACATGGTAAATGTCAAACTATTTAACTAAGAGTTAAATCTAAAATATATGATTAATATGGTGACCTAAACCTATATAAAACCAATTGGTTGAATTTTTTTCTACCCATAATCACCTTAGACTATAAATAAATAATTTTGGAGAAAAAGAAAATGATTTTATTAAAAAATAATATTTCATTCTTTCCCTAAAGTAACCACCACCTCTGTTATAAAAGGGTACTTCCGCTTCTCTTTAATTCACACCTCCAAAGCCTTTTTCTCGGCCAAAACCAACCCAAATATCCTCTCAACTATCCTATTTTCTTCATAGAGTCCTTACATTGATCAGAAAGACAATTTAAGAAGCTCCTTTGATAAACTCAAATGGAATTACCCGAAGAAGAGGTAATAATTTAACCACCATCTTTCAAGTTATTTTCTTCTTCCACATCTTATTTCATTATTGTTTCCATTGGAAAATAATAAATCTAGTACCTTATACATACTGTGATTTTATTATCAATATTGTACAACCATATTTTTTATTTTATCCATCCTATAAATGACAAAGTCACCAAACATTCGTACGTACGGCTTATCGTCGCCACGTCGTGGTGTAGTTTGTTATTGAAACACATCATTACTTTTATGGGTATAACAGTGAGTATAACTGATATAAATAATAAATATAAGATTTTAGTTATTCATTATATATTATATACCATCCAATTACATAGTATTTCACGATCAATATAATGATATGGTCGGTTGTGCGTACGTATGGATTACCCTCCCCATGAACGCGATAACATTAATTCCCCATCGTAATCATTCAAGAATAATTTTTATTTTTTAATTAAAAATAATTTTTATGAAAATAAAATCATTATGTAAATGAATCAAAAACATCGTATCCATAAAAATCATGGCTTACATAAGAAACCATATAAAGTAAAACGAATAAGTTAACATATGAAACAATGATACTACTAAAGTATTATTAACAAAGCAATATTATAGGATCATATATGATATCATATTTATGTATTTAGTACTTTTATAATATAGTAACAATTATTTAACTATTATAAAATAGGATAATGTACCATTGACCAAGGAAAAGTACTAGGTAAAGGTTAATTTCAAAATCACTTTATTATCTTGGGTTGTTTTTTTACAAGTGTCTACTGGGACCTCTTTATCATCAACATCCATGTTTCTTAAAAATGAATTTCAAAACATTATTACTATTTAATAGACTATCTGTTACCTTTTTTAATACCCTTGTTTGACTATTTATAAAATGGTTTTAATGGAAACATCCAATCATTTTCCAAATGAGGTACTTTATGACATTTTCGACAAAATTTCAGTAAGAATGTCTTTCTTTTAACTTATACGATGTGTGTGGATATCTTCTACCATTATATCATCATCAAAATATCCCATAAAAGCATATAAGAATATTTTCAAAATACTTTTTCTCTTTTATTATTATGTGACTTTTAAATGAATTCAAAATAAAAACTGGTATTTATATCAAATAGTTTTTATTTCATGTTGGTCAACATCCTTTGATGGATTTTAAACTTGTTTGAACTTGGTTTATTATGATAAAAATCTTCTATACTGTATTGAATGTTTTGTCATATGATTTCCTATGGATGTTTTATCTTTAAACCATTCATGGTTTATTGATAATGTATTGACATTTCATATGCTAGTTTTAATACGAATGATTATGCTATGTTTAAACCCTCTCATATAAAGAATACATTGGACATAGTTAATAACGGGTGGAGGCCTCTATAGCTTCTTTATGCATCAGTAGGTCTCATGATACAAACTAGTGTTTTGGCAGAAGGCCTTGACAAAATATAATTTGTAGTGTTGGAATAAGGGCTTCACTATGTGGTTATGAAGTCTGGCATTATGCATTCCATCAATATGAAATTGGCTATTGATATTTCATGGGATTATACAACTAGTAGAATATCCATGTGAATAAATAAATGGAATTATGGTATTTATATTGACCACATTATGCATAATTTTATGATTAAAAGGATTGTGTTTTTTTCTTATACATTTCCTTAATTGATTATTCTTATTTATGAATGTTTTTGCTATATAGTTATCCTTACTGAGCATCTGAGCTCACCCCTTTCTATGTTTTATTTTTCCCAGGATGTGAATAAATATTTTATGGTTTATCTCTAGGGATAGGCTAAGGATACAAGTTTAGTCAATATGGACAAAATGTTATTGATGTTTTTATTTCATAATTTATTGTAAAACTTATGAAAGTATCGTGTACTTCCATGGCTACTAAAATGATTGTTCTTTCAGGATTTGATCGCTTGTGATCAAGAAAAAGTTTTGTAATAATGCACCGACTCTAGGAAACTATGGTTAGGGAATTAGGGTGGGTATCAGAGGACATTTAGTAAAAACCATGGAAGCCAGATTTAGAAAAACATTTATTAGAGAACTTTACCCTAAGATAGACATTGAGGATTATTAAATAAGAACATTAAATAATTTTTATAATGTGTTGATTTTGTGTTTTTTCCAAGAAATACATTCTTATCTAGAAATGAATAGGTAGTGGCGGCTTGTGCACAAATGTACCTATGGGTAAAACCTAAAAACACCGGTTTGAGCTAGACAGAAATGGGAACTGGTGCACCACAATGGGCCTTGATGCACTCTTGGTTATGAAACTCCTAGGGGATATGCATAGGGTAAGTCACATTTTATTTACAAACAATAATGAAGGATCTATTAGTATATTCCTCATCAATGAAAACATTTTTATCATTATGGATTATATCTATTAACTGTTCAGTTTAGGTTATGTGTTTTACAAGTTTGGAATTATGTATTGTAATTCATAAACTAATATAATCTATTCTATTTTTTAGAAATGGCACCTAGTGGAAAGAATGAAATATTTATCAATGCACATAATCTATGTAGGAATTTCTCTCCTACTCAATATAATTATAATGGAGCTGGTGATGCAACTGGTTATGATCAATATATCATCATGCTGGGACAACTCAATTAGGTTATGAATAACATCGTTACCAATATGGAGCACCCTAATCTACAGTACAGAGCATCAATTATAGACTGCTTCATGAGGCAACAACCAACAACATTAAATGGGAGTTCAAATTCATTAGCTACTGAGCAATGGATAAACTCCATTGGAAATATATTACATGCTTTGGGGAGAAGAGAAAGGGAAAAAGTTGTCATGGCAGTTTATCGCCTCAAGGGAGATGCATATCAACGGTTGTCATTAATCAAAACACAAAGAGAGATAAAGATGTATAAAAAATGCAATGGAGGGTATTTAAAGATATTTTCTTCAAAAAATACTTTCCTCATGACCATCGAGCGGATATGGAAAGACAATTTAGGAGTCTCAGGAAAAAGGAATATGGGAATTTCGCATTGAATGGGGATGATTTTACAAGGAAAGAAAGGCATGCAACCGATTATATATGTATCCCAAAGAGTAAGACTGATAGATTCATTGATGGGTTAAAACCATTTCTCTATTGAGCATTAGTCTCCCAATCCTTATCATCGTACAGAGATATATTCTCATGTGCTATCAAGACAAAAAAGATATTCTTTAAGTCTTACAACTTTAAAGCAAAGCAAGAGAAAAACAATCTTCTGAACACTCTGGAAATGGAAACAAGGGGAAGAAGGGAAAAGTTGAATATCCATCTTATGATAAATGTGGGAAGAAACACCCTAGCACTTTTCTGAATAAAACAAGAGTTTGTTACAAGTGTGGTGAAAAAGGCCACCAAACTCGTGATTTCATGGGGATGAAAGAGTCTTTTAATGTGGAATTCTACAATTTTATAGAAAATGTGCATTATTCAAATTAATGTCCAAATAACCAAGGGAACTTATCAAAGAAAAGGCTAATGAAGCATGTCCAAGATTATGTGATCACTACTGATGACTTAGATGCTATAAAGGACATGGTATCATGTAATATAATGGGTTTTTCAAGTTTAGACAATGATTTATTTGATTATGGATCATCACAATGTTTCATTTCTTCCTAGTTCGCTATGTAAATTAGATATTTTCAATTTGTCTAAACAAGGGATTTGTTAGTGGAAACACCTAAGGGTTGTATCATCTCAACACGGTTTTGTGAATCAATTCCAATTTGGGAATATAAATATACTTTATCTGCTGATATCATCGTCATACCCGTGATTGAATTTGATATAATCTTTAGAATGTATTGGATTTCGGACAATGATATGAAAATTTAATGTAAGGAGAAGGAGGTAACAATTATCAATGATGATAAGGAGTACCTCATCTTTAGAGGAGAAACGTCACCACCTAATTCTTATCTATATCCTCCCCTAGTAGCTATATTAAATTAAATTATGGGGGAAGAAGAGAATGAAATATTTATCGGTGGGAAAAAATAAGATCAAATAGAGTACGTACCTATTGTGAAAGAATATGTTTGTGTGTTTCCAGATTATTTACTGGGAAATCCTGTAGAATGAGAAATTGAGTTTTCCAATGTTTTAATTCCTTGTTTAAAGGCCGTATCGAAGAATCCTTTTAGAATGGACACTACAAAATTAATGGAACTAGAGTAACAACTAGATGAATTGAGTAATAAGGGATTTATTCTCCATAGTGTTTCTCCATGGGGAGACACTATCCTTTTTGTTAATAAGAAAGATGGATATCTGAGGTTTTGCATTTACTACAAGAAGATCAACCCTATAACAATAATGAAAAAGTATCCCTTTCATTGAATTGATGATTTATTTGATCAACTTCAGGGAGCTTAGTATTTTTCAAAAATTTACCTTTGATTTGGATTCCATCAATTGTGTGTAAAGAAAGAAGACATTCCGAAAACCGCATTTCAAACCCGGTACGAGCATTATGAGTTTACTATAATGCCTTTCGGATTGAATAATGAACTCTCTATCTTCATGGATCTAATTAATATAGAATTCAAGGAATATCTTGATGAAATTTTAGTGGTATTTATTTATGATATCTTGGTATACTCCAAAATCTACAAAGATCATGAAAATCACTTGCGCGTTATTCTAAAGTCTCTTTGAAGAAATGAATTATATGGGACATTTAGAAAGTGTGAATTCTAGCTTCAAGAGATTTTGTTTTTTGGGCATATTATCAATAACGATGGAATCTATATTGATCCTTTAAAGACCAAGTAAGTCCAAATATGGCTATCAACTACAAGAAAAACTGAGCTATGAAGTTTTATTGTTTTAGTAGGTTATTATCGACATTTCTTGCAGAATTTTGCCCAGTAGGCTAACCCATTAACCAAGCACACATGTAAAGGGGTAAAATTTGTTTGTACAAAACAGTGTATAGAATGTTTTGAAGAACTGAAGAGAAGATTAGTTAAATCTCCAATAATGAATCTACCATCTTGGAATGACGGGTTTGTTATTTATAGTGATTCTTCCAAGAAAGGACTCAGTTGTGTCCTTATGCAGAATGATAAATTTATTACTTATGCATTATGAAATCTAAGAATTCATGATCAAAAATATACTACTCATGTTCTTGAGTTAGCAACCATAATCATTTCTTTGAAAATATGGAGACACTATCTCTATGGTGAATAATGTGAGATTTATACTGATCACAAGAGTTTGATGTATATTTTCTCACAAAAAAACTCATCATGATGAAAATATGATGCCTAGAACTACGCATAGATTATGATTTCACTATACACTACCACCTGCGGGAGGCAAATAAGGTGAAAGATGTTTTGAGCAGAAATGATCATGATGTTTTGAACAATGTGAGAGTTGAAGGGATCCAATTTTCTTGGATCTACTAATGATGTATATGGGAATAACCATGGAAGGTGAAACATCAATACTATTTCAAATGATTTCCAAACAAACTTTACTAGAAAGGATAATGAGTTATCAAACTGATGATTACATGTTTCAAAAGAAGATTAATGTTGTGAATGATGGGAGATTGAGTGACTTTATATATGAAGATGGGATTTTGAAATTTGGGAAGAGACATTGATTTCCTAAAATACCTGTTCTAAAAAGGAATTGTTCGATGATGCTCATAACTTAAATTTTAAAATACAACTTGGGAGAACCAAGATGTATAGAGATTTTAAGGAACATATTTTGTGGGACAACATATAGAGGGATATTTCTGATGTTTTATCAAGATGTATTGTTTTTCAACAATTGAAAGCTGGAAGGTAAAAGCTAGGAGGATTCATGCAACCACTTCCCATACATGAGTGGAAATGGGATAATATTACGATGGAATTTGTCATGAGGCTACCAATGACTCCTATAAGAAATGATGCAATATGAGTCATTGTTTATCATATTATCAAGTCAGCACATTTTATTACTATAAGATAATATTTACCACTTTAATGTATGGAAGGGCTATATATTATTGATGTTTTAAGACTTCATGGAGTACCCCAATCGATTTTTTTATCGTGACCCCCATTTAACATCAAGATTCTGGAAATGTCTTCAAAAGGCCCTGGTTATTGAAATTTGTTTGAGCACTTCCTACCACCATCAAAATGAGTGACAATCAGTATGGACAGTTCAAACCATAGATGACATGGTGAGATCTTTCTCACTTGAATTTATAGGTATTTGAGATCAATATTTACCTCTAGTAGATTTTTCCTATAACAATAGCTTTCATTCAAGTATTTAGATGGAATCATATGAAGCGTTATATGGAATGATATGTCACACACCAACTTGTTGAAATGATGTTCGTGAATGAAAACATGTAGCCTTAGAACATGTTGAGGAAAAAATGGAAAATATGATGGTTATCCAAACCCACATCAAAGCATCCTAATGTAGGAAAAGTGTGTTGCAGATAAAAAAAGGATTTGGATTTTTAAGTATGAGACCATGTTTTCTTGAAGGTGTCTCCATTGAACGGTGTTATAAATATTATTAAGAAGGTAAAAATGATTCCTTGGTACATCGGACCATTCAAAATTCTAGAATTAATTAGTGTTGTATCTTATCATTTAGAAATGCCTCCAAGTGTCTTCAATGTTCATGATGTGTTCTACGCATCACTGTTGACAAAATATATGCCTGAACCAACGAATGTACTCAACTATGAGGAAATTGAACTGGAACCTGATCTATCTTATTATAAGAGCCTGTCAAAATTCTTTATACCAGAGAACAGGTGCTGAGAAATTGGATGACTCGTTTGCTAAAAGTTCTATGGAGAAACCATAAGATGGAAGAGGAAACATGGGAACCCGTGGAATATATGATGAGGAACCACAAAAATTTTTTATGCAGTAATATTCATGAAATTTATTTAATTAAAGTATTTTTAAGGTGGGGAGAATATAACACCACAAGATTCCACAATGCGTAACTATTTGAATAATAAAGTGTCTTGCATTGTACGCACCATGGAGTATTAACAGACCACGACCAATGAAACTATCTGTTAAGAATATTAATACCCACTATTTTAAATTTTATAAATTTGAATTTTAAAAATGGACTTCATTTTTGTATTTGGAATATCAAAATTTCCTTATGGTGATTTTTTTAGTATTTTTATGAGATCTATCAAATTTTGATGAATAGTGAAAAACACTACATTTTAGTTTAAAATTGAATTTTTATTTAAATAATTTGTTATTTTATTTTAATTTATATTAGGTCAAAATAGATACATAATAACTATATATGTTCAATGTAATTCATTGAAGTCAGTTTATAATATGTTTAGGTATATAAAATTTTATCGCACTTTTTACCATCATCTACCCACCTTCTTGGAGAATTTACAAATTTGCATAAAAAACTATTTTAGCACTTATATTAGTCGAATTTCAAAACTCTAAGAGGCACTATTGATATTAGTAAGATAAATGTGGTTCAATTGGATGAAAATAATTTTTTTTGAAGTGTAATTTTTTACTTTTATTTACCACGATTAAATGTTAATAAGGTAATTAAGGGTAAACATGATATTATAATTAGCCTAACACATGTCCTATTTCTATTGGATAGGTGTAATTCAACCAAAAAAGCCTTAGGAATAAAATATTATCTATTTGGTCAACTTTTATTAGATTAGGATATTTATTATTATATTATTCAAGGAAGAGTTAAAAGTGATAAATTCAATGTTTATTAACTAAAACATTTTTAATATAGGGATTCAGAAAATATAAATTTGACTATGAATATTCATTATAATGAAAAAAATATTTCCGACATAATTGTATTTTATTTATAATTTTTAGACATTATATAATTTAATTTATTTATGAAACAACTATGATGTAGTAATTACCAAATTAATAAAATATTAAAATAATTGATATTATAAATATCCAAATAAATGTAAATTGAGACTTATGATGAATTGAAATTATTTTATAGGTTAATATGACATTATACGGATTCTTAAATAATATTTTTTTTAATTAATCACGATTTTATGATTTTTAAAAAACCCAAATAATAAATAGTGTCAAAATTGACATAATAGAGTTTTTAAAAACTAATACTATATTATTAATTGATATAATTTTCTTAAAAATTTATGGTTTATCCAAAGGACTTATATATCGTTATATATATTAATAATTAACCACTTGGGATTCCTTTTTCATATATTATTTTTATTAACCATAAAATATAAAAATACCAATAGACATTGTAAATGTAAAACTATTTGACTAAGAGTTAAATCTATAAGATAAGGTTATAATGGTGACCTAAAACTGGATAAAACCAATTGGTTGAGAGATTTTTGACCAATATCCACCATATCCTTTAAATAAATAATATTAGATCCATTAGAAATAGAAAATTATTTTATAATAATATAATATTTCATGCTTTTCTTAAAGTGACCCTCACCTCTGTTATAAAAGGGTATTTCCACTTATTATAAATTAAAACTTCCAAATCCACTTGGATCTGCTAAACCCAACCCAAATATCCTCTCAACAGTCTTTATTTTTACCTAGAGTCCTTACATTGATCTGAAATCCAACATAAAGATACCTTTTGATCAACTCAAAAGGAAACACCTGAAGAAGAGATAATAATTTCACCACCCTCTTTCAAGTTATTTTCTTCATCCACTTCCTCTTTCATTGTTGTTTTCATTAAAAAATAATAACTCTAGAAAATTATATATACTGTGATGCTGTTATAAATATGTTACAACAATATTATCTATTCTATCCAACATATAAATGGAAAAGTCCCCATACGTGCATACGTACGACTTACCGTCTCTAGGTCGTTGTGTAGTTTGTCATTCAAACACTTCATTGTTTGGATGCATATAATAATGAGTATAAGTGATGTAAATAATAAATATAACATGTTAATGATAATTTATTTATGATATATGATCCAATTACAAAAAAATTTCACTATCAATATAATGATATTGTCGCTCTTGCGTATGTACATATTACCGTTTCCACAAAAGCGAGGAGATTCATTCCCCATCGTAATCATTCAAGAATAATTTCTATTTTATGATTAAAAATAATATTTATGAACATAATATAATTCTTTATAAGAGTCAAATACATCCTATCCATAACAAAAATTTCTTACTAAACAAAGAACATAAAGTAAAATGAATCAGTTAACACCCGAAACTATGATACTACTAAAATATTATCAACAATGAAATATTAGAGGATCATATATGATATCAAATTTTTGTATATAGTTGTTTTATAATTTGATAAAAATTAATTAACCATTATAAAAGATTTTAAAATACCATCGACCAAGAAAAATTACAAGGTAAGGGATAATTTCACAATCTCTTTATTATCCGAGGTTTTTTTACGTAAGTATCTACTAAGACCTATTTATCACCCTCATCCATGTTTCTTAAAAATGTATTTCAATTTTTTTTACTATTTACTATATTATGGTTTAGAGTCATTTATACCCTTGTTTGAATTTTTATAAAATGCATTTAATGAAATATTTCCGTCATTTTCCAAACAAGGAACTTTATGACCCTTTCGAAAAAATTAAGGTAAGAATGTCTTTTTTTAACTTATACGATGGGTGTGGATATTTTCTGCCGTTATATCATCGTTGAAGCTTCCCATACATGATTATAAGAATATTTTCAAAATAATTTCGTTCTTTTATAATAATGTGACTTTTTAATGATTTAAAAATAGAAAGAGTTATTTATTTCAAATAGTTTTCATTTCATCTCTGTTAACATCCTTTGATCGATTTTAAACATGTTTGATGTTGATTTTTTTGATACAAATCTTCCAAATTGTATTGAAGGTTTTTTGATATGTTTGACTATGTATGAGTTATTTTTACACCATTAATGGTTAATTGATAATGCATTGACATTTCATATGCTAGTTTTAATATTAATGTTTATGTTATGTTTAAACCTTTTTATATGAGGAATGCAATAGACTTAGTATGTGACGGGTTGTGGCCACTATAGATCCTCGATGCATCGGTAGGTCTCATTAGACAAACTGGTATCTTGGATCAAGGCTTTTATGAAATCATATTGGTTGTCAGGGCATAAAGCCTTGACTATGTGGTTATGAAGTCTGACATGATGCATTCCATCATTATGAAATTGGCTATTGATATTGCATTTGATTATTCTACTAGTAGAATATACATGTGAATAAATAAATGGAATTATTGGATTTATATTTGAAATATTATTCATAAGTTTATGTTTAAAATTCTTAGGTATTAGTCTTATACATTGAATTAATTTTTATTCTTATTTATGAATGTTTCTACTATATTGTTATCCTTACTGAGTATCTGAGCTCACCCATTTCTATGTTTTATTTTTAGAGGATGTGAAGAAAGATTTTTTGGTTGACCTATAGGGATATGATAAGGATACAAGTGTGGAAAATTGGGACAAAATAATTATGTTTTTATTTCATGCTGTAATGTAAAACTTATGAATGTATTTGGTACTTGTACGGCTACTAAACTGATTTGTCCTTCAGGATTTGATCCCTTATGATCATGCCAATGTTTTGAAATAATGCTCCTAATATGGGTAAATGGGGTTGGGTAATTACAAACTGCATTCATTTAATTGAAGCCTCCATTGCATGTTTTCATGATTATTTTTAATAAATATATTTTATGAATTAATTTTCAAATAAATAATTTTTTTTTTCCAAAAAATCAACATAAAAATGATATTTTCATCATCAATGTTTTTAAAGATACATTTATTAGGTTTATATTCAACAATGACAATAATCCATTATTCATGATTCAATAGGTATATATTTATAAAATCTTTATTCATCACATAACAACCCATATATTTATTAAAAATTAATAATTGATTTATTAAATAAAATAAAAATTTATAAAACCCAAAATATCAATATGTGTAGTGTCTTTTTGAATTATATACTTTTCATATAATATTAATCATGGGACATAAACAAATTATTTAAAAAATTATTAACATGATTTATTAAAAACTTCTTTAACATGCCTAAAATAATCATTCAAACTTAAAACTTCATGGGATAACTTGCGGAAATTCATAAGAAAGGGGTGATATGTAAATCCCAATAAGGTAATAAAAATGACATAAGTGATACAAGTTTTCAAATTGGAATATTAATAACAAATAAAAGAAATATAGACAATATGGCAAGATATTTCTTGATAATCATAACAGAGTGAATGTGTAAACAACACAATAACATTGAATCTAGAAAATAATTCAAGGATAACCCACCAATACATATTTATAGATAAATAACCTTAATGAAATTATGTACACCCTTAACCCAAAATGATGCATCCTAGTACTAAACACCATCCACCACGTTGGACCCCTAACTGGGTGCACCCATCGCAATCATTTAATTTTCACAATTAAATATTATATATATTTCATACAAAATTAATTAAGTTTTTATATTTATTTATTACATGATCATGGAATTTGGAATAAATACATTTAATTCACGCATAAATAAATAAATTTTTATAAAGGTGAATACACATGATTGAAGATTTTGTATTGTATCCCATAAATTTATTTTCTCGTGGAAATTCACTGTGATATTTTCAAAATAGAAAAATGTTATTTATTTAATCCTAATTAAACTATGTTTTAATTTATATATATTATTAAATAAATATATAAAAATTATATAAAAATATCAATTTAAAACATAATGGAAAATAATTTAATTAACACAAAAAAAAAGAAATAATAAACAATTATTAACGAAGGGGGCATAAAATAATGAAAGGTATCATACATGAAATTATTAATATTTATATGGTTATTTTATTAAATAATAATATTATTAAAACCATTATAAATCAATTTATTGAATCATATTTCAAAATGAAATGTTAAGTAATTGATTTCATCTAAATTATGATTTCATTAAGGCATATCATGATATTATAAACATAATTTCAAATAGATATTGTATATACATCCGTTTTTTAATTTTATATCATTATTAATTCATTATTTATGGAATTATAAGTTCAATATTTAATAATATTAACTATTTAGAGTCTAGATGTTAATTACCATGTCGTAAATGAAATTATAAAATCTCACATCCTTTTCCAATTTTTAACTTACTCATAAAACAATATAATTTTTGTAATAATTTTTTATTTGATATTATATTTCTTTTTACTATCCATATTATTGTATGATGGATTTTAATATTGCCTAAACATTATACCAATTTTAAATTTAGAATTAAAACTGAATATTAGATTAATTTTTTTTGAAAATATTGATATATCTATATCATTTACTTCAAAAAAATATTTGGTAATGGAAATTTTTTATGGATTAAATATATTATAAAATAAATGAGGAATTATTTGGATACGTATTATATTTAGGGGGAATTTATATTAATACCCTTGATGCATGAGTAATCTCATGGGATGTAAAAAGATGGAAATACACTTTTTGTTTGTAACCAGAATGTTTTACACCATCTCAAGGGTAAATCTTGATGGTAGAGATAGTGTATCCAAATTGGATCTCTTTTTACTCATTATATTTTAAGCATTATTGATGATATACCATTATGGTGAAGGTATCGTGCTCATAGTAAACATGACATCCAATAATTAAACATTTAATTTAGTTAAAATCAATCATCATTATATACAATATTATCACTATGATAATATCTATGGATAAAATTATGTTTATTGAAAAAGTGGATTTTTTTTCATTTATTTACCATTTCATATTGATTTTTTCCTTATCGAGTTATTAAAATGGCATGTGTGTATTGTTATTTACTATCCCATATTGAATATCCTCATTGATTCATGTTATCATTCTATGTAATTAAACATTATTGGGCATTTTATTACCCGGTTATTTTATTTATTCCCAAATCTTATGTATATGAAATATTTTAATGTGTTCTCAACGACATGGAATATTATATTTTTCATGAGTTATGATTTATTTTCTATTCCCAATGTAAAATGGGTATCGTGTAAGCATCCTGGTTTCCAAAACTGCTACACTGATTGGTCATTTGGGATTTTAACCTCGTATCTATACTATTGTAATGGTAGTTGGAATCATACCCTAACTACTGGGGTTATAAATATATTTTTTGAATTATATCTAGGTTAGTTGATAGCATTGGAACTAGATTTAGAAAAACATAGATTATGGAATATAATCCTTTTGTAGAAATTGAGGATAATTATGGAAGAACATCCCAAGGTTTTATAACAAATATATTATTTGTTTTTTCATATAAATATATCCCTCTCATGATAAAATAATAGGAAATGGTTCTATAATAAATGTACTATGGGATAATAAATATGAAAAGGTTGAATTGTACATGACTCAAGTGTAACTTGGAACATGAAAATAGTCCTTACAACTCAACTATTTTGACAAATCATGGGGATATGATTATCATAATTCACATTAACATTAAAACCCATTATGAATGAATTTAATTGTTTATGAAAATGAATAAAAAAGTTAAAACCTATGTTGAATTATGTTGAATATATTGTGACATGACTAAAACATAAAATAAATGAATATATGATTAAACCCTAACCCAAGGAAATACCTATGCGGAAATAAATTGGTTGAATTATTTTTTTATTGGGATTGAATAATTAAATTGTAGAATTATTTTCACCAATTGTATTTTGGTTATAAGAATCATGAATCATCAACGGATTGTAGTAAAATTTTAGGACAAATAGTGTATTCATTAACTAAAGAGTTATCAATAAAATTTTTGGTTAGGATTTTAAGATTGACACTATTTTCATATTATTAAGAACCTCTGTTAGAATTAATGTTATTGAGTCTATAATGATTAAGAACATTTTGTGACAAAATTATTGAAAATGTATATATTTTATTTGAAAATTTAATTGAAAAATAATATATTTCAAGTTTATATTAATAATTTTAAATGTATTTATAGTATTTGGGGAAAATATTTTCATTAATTACATTATAATAATATCTCTATATGATTATTGTAATTTGTTAAAAAATATGTTTTATTGAAAACCCTAGTAAAATTTTTATTCCAAGGATTTCCATTGTATAAATTTTAAAATATATGATAATTATATAAATGTATATTAGAAAAAGGAAAACCATTGTGTAAGGTGATAACCCATGGCATCTGACAAGGCATTGGGGCATGAACCAATCACATAATAACGATAAGGGTTTTTGTGATTAAAAGCAATCTATGTGAAGTTTTGGTTAATGTGTCATTATTTTTATTTTAAAAAACATTAGTATTAAATATTATTTATGAACCAGTATTATTACTTTTGTGTTTTAGATATTAATTTATTACGCATTCGGGTTTTGGAAAGAAAACTAAAGTCATGAAAAGGTCCTTTTAATCTATTGTGAAATTATTATCTGATAAATGTAAATTTTAGTTCTTTAGGAATAAAAAATAACATTTGGGTATAAATTTTGTGGACTAAAAGAATCAAATTTTACATTAATTATACCATAACCAATAGATTAAATTCTATTTTTATAAATATATCATGTACGTCTATTACCTAAAAATTGTATATTTTTAATGGATTACTCAACATTATGAAAGTGATATTCAAAAAAAAATATCCTTTTACAATAAATTATGATTATATAAATGATATTTTCAAAAAAATTATATTTTTGGTTTTCATCTACTCAACATTCCATTAATGATTCACTTTTTTTGTGAATAATGAACTCAATAAATTTATGTAAATATTTATTCATTTTCTCTATGTATATATTTTCACATTACACTAATGTTATATGACATAAGAACTGAATAATGTGTAGTTCCATTTGAAATTTATAGTTCTGTTTCCCAATTATATAGAGGGTATATTATTAGCTATTTTTTGGAAGCTGAATTTTTAAATATTGATATTGTAATGTCCCAGACCTCTTTGTCCCATCCCTTTTCTGAAATCGGGTGGTTGAGGTGTTTTGGGAGGTCAAGGTAACTCATCGCCAACACTCCAAATTCCTAGTTCTGGGAATACTGTTTCCGGTTTTATGATCCGTGTCACAGTGAGTCAGAAACGGTGAGACAAAAACAGTGTCACAGAAATGGGAGTAAAAAACGGTGAGATAGAAATAGTGAGACAGAAAAAGAGAGACAGAAACGGCGAGACAAAAACTATAAGACAAAAATGGTGAGTCAAAAATGGTGAGTCAGAAATGGGGAGTCAGAAATGGTTTCACAGAAATGGTGAGATAGAAATGGTGAGACCAAAATGGTGAGACAAAAATGGTGACTCAGAAATGGTGATACAAAAACGGTGATACAGAAATAGTGAGACAGAAATGTTGAGTTAGAAATGGTGAGACAGAAATTGTGATATAGAAATGGTGAGACAAAAATTGTGAGATATAAATGGTGAGTAAGACATGGTGTCACAGCTCATGAATAATGTTTATAAAAATGTTTCATATTTTCTTTTCCAAATTTCTAGAGGTTTCTAGTTTAACCAATTAAACATTTTCTTTATGAAAAAATGAATTTATGGAATTGATTTATGGGATTTTAGGCAAAATGAAATCCCAAAACTCTTTTATTAATTTTCCTGAGGCACGTGATGCATTTACATGATCAAATTAATTGGTTTATTACGATCCGATTTTAATATTAAATCCACTGTATTAAAAAAGATTCTTCATTAAATCTTATAATGGAAAAAAGTTATCTATCTCTGTTGTTCTTTATCTATGTTCTCAAGTGGAAGACTCTCAAACCTTTCCTTTCTTCCTATAAAAATCATGAGATTAAGCTTTTCCTAGAGGATTTATTTCCCTCAACATTTCTCTTGTTATAGGTGCACCCCCTGTTTTGGTGTAACCAATCAGTATCAATCAATGTTCGATATAAGGAAGGATTTATTATCAATCATCGGGGTTCACCTTCCCCTGTTTCTCCTTACCATATTATGGCATGTGATCTTCATGCATTAAATAGAGTTTCATGGGTCTTGGTTGGTGCAGTCGTGTCGTGACATCCACGGGCAGATGTAGTTGTCCCGAGAGGAGGCGATCATGATCCGTTGTTTGGATCGTTCTCATATAAATATCCATACAAAACTTTTAAAGGTAGGGGATTCATTTCTTTTATTTTATTTTTACATGAAACTGTAGAGTTTGCCTGTTTTATCCATTGGATCACAATGAAATTTACATAATAAATATTTGAACTAGATAAATAAATTATTATCAATCATATGATATTGCCTCTTGTTTTTTCTAGTTAGTGTGATATCTACGGATTCTTTGTTAAGATAATATTTATTGATGCAAATTGGTAATGAACATAACATGTAATTAATTGATAATTTTTTGGATAAATATAAGAGGCATGTAAATGAATCTGTTTCTTATTGTTTTTATTTTTTAGGTATGTTAAATTGGTGTAGTAAGCATGTTTAATTTTTTTGTGATAGATTACTATATAGGTTTCCCAAATATTGAAACTATGACTAATAAATCGATTAATTCAAGATGGATCAAGGAACTAATTGTTTGATATTTCCTTGATAGTTTTTGAGTAGCCCTCTTACTAGATTAAGGGCCAAGAGTGCAGCTAATATGATTGTTGTTTTCCTACTCCATGTGTTGTAATGTTAACCCAAATGGTTTTTGGGATATGTGGGGGCATGGAGGCTTATTGGTTATTGTGGAATTTGATTCATAGAGTGGCGAGATACTTCCTTTTCTGCATGTGGGTGTCAGGGACGACACCAGGGATAATGAAATGGGATGGATGTGAATGTTTAGTTTTCTAATGACTCTTGTTGGTTGTTTATCTACTTTACATTCCCCACTACTCAAGGTAGATGGTCTTGTTTACCCATCTTCCAAAATAGGCTAAAACACATGCTTTATTCCACGTGATTTCTATTTTTAGCTTCTCAATGGAGGACGTGTCTATGCTCTTCATATAGGCAACAAAGACTCGATGGGTAGTTCATCTACCCACATTGCTGAGACCCTTGTGTTTAGAAGATTATATTGTTTCTCTTGAATTCCTGGGAATATGGGAATGTAATTCCGTAAATAAATAATTTAATAAATGTTGATAACCCATGGGGTTTGGATCTTGATGGGGTGCAATGCGGAGGTTGTTATTTAAAGGAACAATTTACTTTGGGTGTGCTGCTGATGAAATTTAATGTGGAATTATTATTGGTTAATTATTGTTTAAACCATTAATTAATGTAAAGTGAATCTGATAAAAAGGGAATGAAGTAATGTATTAATGTTCTTTAAATGGTTGTGTTCCTATAGGATATCTAGTCATAGAAGCAGCTACCCGAATTCCAAGAGACGTTAGCTGCAGTTGAGTCTAAGACTAAGTTATGCCCATAGTGTGGTTTTGAGAAATAATATATTCTACGACTTTTGGGTTTCTATAGGCTACTCCACCTTATTAGTAAGGGAAACTGACACCCTGGGGATTCATAGCCCAGGGGTGTGTTTTACCCAACATTCTAGTTGGAGGATGGATGGAGGAATTCCCCATTTGGCCCCACTCTCTCACTTGGTAGTTACTTGTGCTGGCATGAACATTGGTTAATTTTCCCAATATGTGTGTGTAGAGAGAAATAATGGCTTGTGGTTTTTCACACACATATATTTTGGATATAGTTTTCTACGGACTACTATAGGTGAAACATGTATAGTTTGTGACGACTTGAGGTTCTTTACTCGGTGTATGGGCTATAATAGCTTAAGGTATAATACCCGATGTATGATACACATTATGCGAGATGTGGTGGCTCCCAGAAAAGACCTGGATAATTTTCTTATGTGGATGTGGTGGTTTTGTTGCATGCGGTGCAGGTTGTGGTGCTTTGCCTAGGTGTCTGTGGGAAAGTCTTTTTGGAGAGAGATGCATAGGACGTGCAACCTTGGGGAAAAGCAGCAATCCAGTGGGGAAGTAATAGCCAGTACCCTTGATATTCATTATTATATTATATACTCTTGTATGAGTTACTTCATGAGAGTAGCCATGGAGAGGATGGGAACATTGTATACCTGTTTAGGTGACGAGTTGGTTTCATTTGGTGGTCATTGTGCTTTAGTAAGCTTTCATTACTTTTTCATGAGAGGTTTCAGGGAGGATCCTACTTCGTACGCTGTTATACCCACCCTATGTGTATGTAAAATAGTTTTCAGTTCACATGGAGTAGGTTGGAGATCAGGCTGGTTGCTACTACCTTGCAGTTGAAGGAGTTGTTCGGGCATTTGGATGCTGCTGTTTTACTTTCTTTTGGGTACTTGCAGTTTTCCCCCTTCTAGTTGTAGTAGTTTTTCATGACATTTCATATTTGTACTTTGGATTTTTTTTATCTTAATGGTTCAGTTGGAGTCGGTTTCTGTCTATCTTTTCTCTCACTTCCACATGTGTTCTCTTATATGGTAATGCTTACCATTTGTGTGTTCTCTACACCCTTGATGAAAGTCGCCAACCCAGGGCTTACTGGAGGTGGGACTCGCGGGGTCATTATCTCCCTTCCCACATTGTCGGCCCAGGAGGG
The DNA here is from genome assembly GCA_963277665.1 of Viscum album. Lineage (NCBI taxonomy): Eukaryota > Viridiplantae > Streptophyta > Magnoliopsida > Santalales > Viscaceae > Viscum > Viscum album. The sequence goes on from OY728146.1 coordinate 1,119,553,268, forward strand.
GTACACATCATGGGGAGGGGGTCATGACAGAGCAGTATCAGAGGATAGGTTGAGAGATAGGATGGAGTTCAGAGTTAGGCACAGGTGAGGGTGCATCGGTTGGTAGGGAAAAATGTCATTCATGATTAGAAAGTGATGTAAACACTGTATACTAGCTGATACATAGGTGTTTAGGGCCTCCTATGATCTGATCTAAGGACCATTAAATTTACAATGGCTACTAAACAAGGTGATACTAGTTTCAGGGTAGAGATCTCAGAAAGGATAATGCATTATTATTCATTGTTCTCATGTTTGAATGGGTATACTGTGGGATATGTTAACCTAATATGAATAAAAAACAATTAAATAATTAATTATTGATGAGTCTCCCATATTTCCGGTTTAGGAGATATAAATGTTTTTTTACAAGTATGGCTCGAGGTCGACGTCCTCTTCACGATCAGATTGAAGATGTCTAGCAGGCCGTGCCAGCAGATCACCGCTGGGTAGTGGTTGACGATGATGACACATGGAGGAAGACACTTTGAATGTTTCACTATTGAGTATTCAGAAGTATGAGGGATCCGTTTCAGATAAAGTCACAGAAAACTAGTTGGAGGATTCCGAGATAGGCTTTTGTTCAATCTATATTCGGATGAAGCATTGGGTGTCCTTGGTGGTGACGATGCTTCATAGAGTAGTGAGGAAGTCGTGGTTCTTATTCCTCAGGGATCGAGAGGAGTTAACAATCTCATGGGAGGAGATCCGAGACAAGTTTAGAGTCGAGTTTCATTATTCTACTACAAAGGAGTCCAGTCGCTAGGTTATTCTTACCCCAAGTCAACGGTGATCTAGTGTGCGAGAGTTTGGAAACTATTTCAGGATCCTTTTTTGATATGCTTCGGAGTAATTTCCAGATTAGGGGGAAAGGGATAGGAATTTTGAGGAAGCTTTGAATCCAGAGATCCCGCACCAAGTCACGCCATTTATGCTGAAGACTTATCGATAGTTTTTGGAAAGGACGAAGGTCATCGAGAAGACATTGGACAGAACTGGATCATCATGAGAGGGTATTCATCATGATTCCTCATGAAGCAGAGCTATGGTCTGGGTTTCCCAATTTTCAGGTCAGAAGAGTTTCCATTTGGATGAGGGTAAGTCCTAGCCCTCAGCATCTCATTTCATCAAGGGAAGCATCTCTCAGGACTAAGCCAAGGTATCAGGTGCTTGTATTTATTATGGTGGTCAAGGTCATCATAAGAAAGAGTGCTTGACCATTTAGAGCAATCATCGTGCACCAGGTTTTCCAATCTAGGATTCTCTGTTGAGGAAGTTCCAACCGAGGCAGCAGCAGTAGTTTGCACCAGGATTAGATCAGTACAGGGTAGATGGGATAGGCATAGGACAGCTTCGTGATGCACCCCATCCTCAAAGAGAAGAGCATGACCATGGTGGTGGTCATCATTAGGGTTAAAGAGGTTTTTGAGGAGGTATTGGTCAGCTTCATGCTATAGAATTTCCAGCACCAGGCGAGGAAAAAATAATTCGAGGTACACATTGCTTGTTTTCTACCATGGGGCTTTCCTTTTAGGATTTAGATGTTACACACTCTTTCATATCATATACCCTTGTCAATGCTCTAGGACTTGAGGTAGAGAGGCTTTTAGTGCCCATGGTGTTTACTATGCCAGTTAGAGGTCGAGATGACTTGTTTGATGTCTATAGAAATCGTGATCTTGTGTTGGGGAAGAACCGCTCTTGGGGAGATTTTTTTTGTTTATGAATAAAACCATATGATCTAATCATTGGCATGGATTGGTTGTATCAAGTGCAGGCTATCATGGATTACTTCAGGATGCAAGATGTGTTCTATGATGTGGATGGAGATCTGGTGGTGTAATTTGGCATGCTTGACCCTTGGATGGGTCATAGGCATGTTCCATACTTTTCATCCATGATGGATGAGATGATGTTGAGTTTTTCATAGGTTCAGCAGTTGTCATTTCCTGGGGTCGTAGAAGAGTACCCTAAAGTCTTTCCTGAAGAGGTTGTATCATTACCCCCATGACGATTGATTTAGTTAGGGAACGAGCTAATATCAGGAGTGTCTCCTATCTCATTGTCCCTTTATAGGATGGCCCATTCTGAGTTGAAAGAGTTACATATAAATCTTGGTGGTCTGTTATAGTGTGGTTTTTTTGGCCGAGTTTGTCACTGTGGGGTGCACCAATTTTGTTTGTAAAGAAGGCTGACGACTGCTTGAGGTTGGGTGTTGATTATCGTCACTTAAAAAGGTGACAATAATGAATCTCTATCCACTTCAACAAGACTATTATTAATTCGATCAAGTGAAGGGTGAAAGTTGGTTCTCAAAGACCGATTTGTGGTTAGGATATCATGAAATGTGTGTGAAATATGAGGATATCCTGAATACTTCTTTCCGTTTTCGTCATGGGAATTATGAGTTTGTGGTAATGTCGTACTGTGTGATGAATGCTCTAGATGTGTTCATGGGATTGATAAACACTGAGTTCTGTAAGTTCCTAGACTAGTTTTTGGTGGTTTCATTGATGACATATTTTTGTACTCCACGTCTAAGGAGGAGCATGTAGAGCATCTACACACTGTTTTGGGAGTTTTTAGTAAGCATTAGTTGTTTGGGAGGATGTCAAAGTGTGAGTCTTAAGCTCGAGAAGTCTGTTTCTTGGAACATGTTGTGTACCAGCGGGGGGTATCTATGGTTCAATCGAAGATATAAGCAGTTGTGTCTTGGGTAGCCCCCAATGCAGTGTCAGAGTTGCGAAGATTCCTTGGTCTCACATGCTAATACAGGAGGTTCTTATCTGATTTCTCTCAATTTGTGCCTCCTCTAACAGATTTTACATGAAAGGAGCATGTATTCATGTGGACTGATTAGTGTCAATAAGCATTCGAGTATCTAAATAAACATAGTAAGTGCTTTAGTTCTTCGTCTCCCAGCAGAGGGAGTTCAGTTTGATGTTTTCTTCGATGCTTCACATTTTTGGTTAGCTTGTGTTCTGATGCAGCAAAGATCCATTGTTTCTTATGGGTCTTAGTGGTTGCATACTCATGAATGGAACTATGCCACCCATGACTTATAGTTGGCAGCCGTGGGGTCTGGTCTGAATTATTGGAGACATTAACTCATTGGAGTGCGCTTTGGGTTTTTCACCGATCACAAGAGTTTGAGTTATATTTTCTCCCAGCATGTCTTGAACATACGATAGCAACAATGGATGGGGTTATTACATGAATATGACTTCAAAATATCTTATACACCTTGAAAAGGATAATGTTATAGTTGATTCACTGATTCTAATGTCATGTAGTGATGTTGTGCATGAATTAGGTGATTCCTGGAGAGTAATGGAAGAACTGTAAACATTACATTTTGATATGGGAGAAGTAGGGGTAGAGATTGTATTTTATAGATGACGGTGCAATCATCTATGTTGTAGTAGGTGGAAGAGTCCCTGTTGGGGGATCATGAGGTGGAGGTCCAGAAAGACTGATTTATTTGTGGAGAGGCCCCTAATGGTTGGACTGAGGTTAAACAACACCGAGTGTTGTATCATGGAAGGATTTTTTTTCAATAGGCGATGCGCAAGATAGTTCTCAAAGAGTTCCATATTTCCCCTTTAGCGGTGCATCCTAGCGTGAAAATGATGTAACAATCCTTAAGGAGTATGTATTGGTTGCCTGAGCTGAAGCGTGCGGTTGCTGTGTTTGTGTCTCAATGTTTAGTCTGCCAGAAGGTCATGGCTGAGCACTGTGTCCCTGTTGGTTTTCTCTAGATGTTAGATGTTCCTCAGTAGAAGTGGGAGGACATCTCAGTGGACTTTTTTAATGGTTTACCTTGAGCTCCAGGAGGACATGATTCTATTTGGTTGGTGGTGGATCATTTAACAAAATTGGCCCAATTCATAGAGATCAAGGAGTTGAGCTTAGTGGATGTTTTGTCGAAGCAGTATCTAGAGAAGGTGGTGAGACTTCATGGAGTCTGAAGAACGATCATTTCTGATCAAGATCCTCTATTAACATCGTGGGTGTGGAGTATTCTCCAACATTCTTTTTATTCTCATATATTTCATGTCACTATTTTTTATCCTAAACAGATGGGCAGACAGAGAAAACCATCTAGTCTCTTGAAGACATGTTACGCTCTAGTGTTCTTGATTTTGGAAGTTCGTGGATGAGGCACTTACCATTGGTGGAGATAACATACAGTAATAGTTTTCAATCCACCATTTTTATGGCTCCATTTGAAGTCTTGTATGTCTGGCCTTTCTGTTCCCCATTGTAATGGACTAGATTCAAGGAGTTAGCAATTCTCAGACTAGAACTAGTGCAGAATACAATAGAGCTGTTTCAAGTGATTTGTGAGAGGATGAAAACAGTACCGGATCGTCAAAAATCATATGATAATTAAAGGAGGAGACCCTTAGAGTTTGATGTTTGGGATAAGGTGTTTCTAAAGGTCAATCCCCATCATGGAAAATGAAGGTTTGGTTGTGGGGGGTCCGCTTTCTCCTCGGTTTGTAGGGCTTTTCGAGGTGCTAGCTCGTGTTGGAGTTGTGGCGTATCAAGTAGCAATTCCCCCATAGATGAGCTGAATACTTGATGGTTTTCATGTGTCACAACTTTTTCATTATCTTCATGATGACTCTCACATCATTGATTGGGGAGAGATCGATTTGGATAATGATGTGACCCTTGAGGAGAGACTGATGGTGATCCATGACCACAAAGAGAATGCATTTCACATGCGTTCTATTACCATGGTTCGTGTCTAGTGGTGACACTGTGGCATGGAGGAGAGTACCTAGGAATGTGAGTCATAGCTATATGCTCAGTACCCAGAGTTGTTTGACGTTTTATAATTTTTCATGTAGCAGTGTCCCCTTTTTGGTTATAGACCATTCGTTTTTATATGATGAATTTATTTTGTTTCTTCTTATGGCTTTCTCTCTTTTGAGAGGTGTCTTGGGGAATTGGTTTTCAGACCCCTTTTTAGTTTCCTTTTGGGATGGTTTTGGATTCTCGAGGATGATAATGTTTTGAGAGGTATCTAATGTATTGAAATGGACCTCTCTGGTCCACACATTTGTGGAAATCTAGTGTTTGAATTATTGTGGGAGGTCACGGTGACTCATCCCAAACACATTGACAAATTTCTATTTATGTGAAGAGTGTTTCAAGTTTTATGAACATTTTCAGTGTGATACTGAAATGGTGTCATAGAAACGGTGAGTTAGAAACAGTGACATAGAAATGGTAAGAATAAAATGTTGAGTTAGAAACAGTGAGAATGAAATGGTGAGACAGAAATGGTGAGACAAAAAAGATGAGTCAGAAATGGTGAGTCAGAAATGGTGAGTCAGAAATGGTTTGTCAGAAACGGTGTCACAGAAATGGTGAGACAATAATTGTGAGACAGAAATGGAGAGAGAGAAATGGTGAGTAATAAATGGTGAGATAGAAATAGTGAGACATAAATTGTTAGACAGAAACAATGATATATAGACTATGAGACAGAACCAGTGAGTTAAGAAACGGTGAATCAAAAATGGTGTCATAGAAACTGTGATAAGGACACTGTGAGACAGAAATGGTGAGATAGAAAAGGTGATAGAGGAATGGTGATAAAAAAATGGTGAGACAGAAATTATGAGACAAAAATGGGAAGAGAGAAACGGTGAGTCTTACACGGTGTCACAGCTAATGAATAGTGTTTCCAGAACTCTTTCATATTTCTTTTTACAAATTTCCATATTTTTCCAGTTTCATCAATTTAACATTTTCATTGATGAAAAACACATTTATGGCCTTGTTTTAAGGGATTTAAGGATGACTCAAATCCCATAACTCTTATATTAATTCCCCTAAGGTATGAGATTCATTTACTTGTTCAAACCTCTTTGTCTAATGCAGTACAATTTTAATGGAAAACCCACTGTATTTTAAACCGCTTCTACTTTAAATGTTCTAAAGGGACAATATATCTTACTCCCTTGTTCTTTCTCATTGTTATCTACTAAATAACGCTTGAACCTTTCCTTCCATTTTGTTGGAATCATGTGATTAAACTTTTCCTGGTGGATTGGTTTCCCTTGACGTTCTTTTTTCTACAAGTGTACCCCCTGTTTTGGTGTAACCAAGAAGTATCCATCAATCTTCGATATAAGGTATGATTTATCATCGTTATTCTCAGTTCACCTTCTCTTGTTTCTCGTTACATTATTATGGAATGTGATCTCCATAATTCTCATAGATTTTCTTGGGTTTCAGTTGGTGTAGTCATGTTGCGACATCCTCGGGTGGATGCAGTTTCCATGGGAGGAGATGATCATGATCCGTTGTGAGGATCATTCTTGTATAAAGATACCTAAGATACATATAAAGGTAGGGGATTCATTGCCTCTCTTTTATTTATTTTTGTAACTATTGATTTATCATGTTTTAGCCACTGGGTCACAATTGAATTGACAAAATAAATATTAGAACCGGATTAATAAATTGATATCAATCATATGGTATTGCCTCTTGTTTTTGATAGATAGTGTGATATCAATGATTGCTTTGTTTAGATTTTAATTATTTATAGAAATTGGTAAAAACATAAATCATAATTAATTGATAATTGTTGGATAATCATAACGAGGAATGTAAATGAATTTGGTTCTTATTGTAGTTGTTTTTGACTTAAGTCAAATTTGTGCAGTAATCATGTTAATTTTATTTGTGATAGCATTCTGTTTATATTTCCCAAATATAGGACCCATGAATAATAAAACAGTTAATTCAAGATGGATTAAATATTTCATTGTTTGATGATTTCTTGATGGGTTCTAAGATACCCTCTTTCTTATTCAGGGGCCAATATCCCAATCAATATGATTTTTGTTTTCTTTTTGTTTGTGTTGTGATGTGAGCCTGAATGGTTGTTGTGATATATGGGGGAATGGAGGCCTACATGTTATTGTAGCAGTTGACACCTAGAGTTGTGAGATGCATAAGTTTATGCATGTGGGTGTCAGGGAGGACCCAAGGGATGATGAAATGGGTCGGATGTGAATGTTTGATTTTCTGCTAATTCCTCTTGGTTGTTGATCTGCTTTACATTCACCATTTCTCAAGGTATCTGGTCTTCCATACCCGTATTCCAAAAGATGATATGATTCACATGTTATTCCATGTGATTTCCGTGTTTATCTTCTCATGAGGGGATGGGTCTACACTCTTGCTATAGGCAGAAAAGACTCGATAGGTAGTTCATCTAATCACCGTGTTGAGTGCCTTATGTTTAGATACATAGATTGATTTTCTAGAATTCCTAGAAATTTGGGAATTTAATGCTGTAAATATATAATTTAATAAATGATGTTAACCCTTGGTGTTTGGAACATGCTGGGTGCAATGTTGTGGTTGTGATTTGAAGGAACATTGTACTTTGGGTGTGATGATAATGAAATTTAATGTGGAATTGTTATTGGTTAATTAATGTTTAAACAATTAATTAACATAAAGTGAAACTAATAAAAAGGTAATGAAGTAATGTAATAATGCTCTTTAAATGGTTGTGCGCCTATAGGATACCAAGTCATATAAGTAGTATCCCGGAGTTCAAGAGAGGTTAGCTGCAGTTGAGTCTAAGACTAGGTTATTCTCATTGTGTTGTTTTGTGCTATAGTATATTCTGTAATTTTTTGTGTTTCTATAAGCTAATCTACCATATCATTAAGGAAAACTGACACCCTGGGGATTCTGAGCCCTGGGGTATGTTTTACCCAACATTCTGGTGCGATGATGGATGGCTGACTACCCCCTTTGGCCCTTATCTCTTCTCTTGGTATTAACTTGTGTTGGCAGTCACATTAGTTAGTTTTCCTATATGTGTAACATGTATTGGATTTATATGGACTATTATAGGTGTAACATGTATAGCATTTGATGTCCTGTGGATCCTTACTTAGTGTATGGGCTATAATGGCTTGATGTATAACAACTAATGTATGATACATGTTATGTCATCTGTGGTGGCTCACAGAAACTACCTGGTTACTTTCCTTATGTGGATGTGGTGGTTTTGTTGCATGAGGTGCAAGTTGTGGTGCTTCTCCCAGGTGTCTGAAGGCAAGCAGTTTGGGATAGAGATTCTTAGGACGTGCGACGTTTGGGAAAAGTGGAAAACTAGTGGGGAAGTAGTAGAAGGGTACCCTAGATGTTCTTTACTATATTATATACTTTTTTATGCGTTACATGGGGATAGTAGCCATGGTGAGGATGGGAACATAGTATACATGTTTAGGTGATGAGTTAGTTTCACTGGGTGCATACGGTGCTTTAACATGTTTTCTTTACTTTTGCATGAGAGGATTAAGGGAGGATCCTTCTAAGTATACTGTTATACTCACCCCATGTATATATAAACAACATTTCAGGTCACTTGGAGTAGGTTGCAGATCAGGCTGGTTACTACTAACATGCGGTTGGAGGAGCTATTTGGGATTGTGGTTGCTGCTGTTTGACATTCTTTTCGGTACATTCAGTTTTACCCCTTTTAGTTGTAGTTGTTTTTCATGACATTTCATATGTTTATTTTGGATTTATTTTATCTTATTGGGTGAGTTTCAGTTAGTTAGTGTCTATATTATCTCTCTCTTTCGCATGTGTTCTCTTATATGGTAATGCCTCCCCTTTGTGTGTTCGCAACACACTTAGTGATAGTCACCAACCCAGGGCCTACTTGAGATGGGATTTAGGGGTCATTACCTCCCTTATAACATTATCATCCTAGGATGGGTACACATTGTGGGGAATGGGTCTTGATAGAGTGGCATCATAGGTTAGGATGAGAGATTGGATAGTGTTTGGAGTTAGGTACAGGTGTGGTTGCATGGGCTGGTTGGAAAACGATGTCATTCATGTTTAAAAACTGATTTAAACATTGAATACTAGATGAGACAAAGGCGTATAGTGCCCCATATGATCTGATGTATGGTTTTTATGTCTACAATGGATAATAAACAAAGTGATACTAGTTGTAGGGTAGAGACCTCAGAAAGGATCATGAATCATTCTTTTTTATGTCAGTGTTCGAATGGGTAGACCTCGGAATAGGTTAACTAAAAATGAATAAAAGAAAAAATTTAAATAATTAATTAATGATGAGTCTCCCATATTCAAGGTTTAGGAGCTCTAAATGTTTTTTAGTTTACACGTATGGCTCTAGGTCGACGTCCTCATCCGGATCACATAGAAGTTTTCCACGAGGCTATGCCAGAAAATCACTGCCATGTAGAGGAAAACGACAATGACACTTGGAGGAGGAAACTACAAGAGTTTCAGTCCCATAGACTTCAGAAGAATGAGGACTCTGCTTCATATGTAGTCACTGAAGACTTGTTGGAGGATTTTGAGATAGGATTATGTTCTATCTGTGTTCAGAAAGAGCACTCGGTGTCCTTGGTTGTGACGATGCATCGTGGAGCAGTGAGGAAGTGGGGGTTGTTGTTTCTCTGGGATTGCGAGGAGTCAGCGATCACATAGGAGTAGTATTGATACAAGTTTAGAGTCGAGTTTCATTCTTCTAACACAAAGGCATATAGTCACCAGGTCCGTTTTAACCTTTGATAAGGGAGATCCTGTGTGAGAGAGTTTTGAATCTATTTCTGGAACCTTTTGTGACATGCTTCAGAAATATTGACAGATGAGGGGGCCAGGGCGAGGAATTTTGAGGAGGATTTTCATCTAGAGATCCAGTGCCAGGTCGCCCCATTTATGATGAAGACATATCTTGAGTTGATGTCAAGGGAATATGCCCTCAAGAGGACTTTTTACAGAACCGGATCATAACAAGAGGGGATTTTTCGTGATTCCTCACAAAGCAGAGCTGTGGTATGGGGTTCCCAAATTCTAGGGTAGAAGAGTTTCCATTTGGCCGAGGGTAGGTCCCAGCCTTCAAAATCTACTTTCTCTGGGGGTATCATCTCTCAGGCCTATGCCAAAGGATCAAGGACTTTTTTTCTTGTGTTGGTCGAGGACATCAATAGCGAGAGTGCCCATCCTTTTAGAATAGTCATCATGCACCAGGTTTTCCGCTCCATGTTCCTCTGTTGAGGCAATAACAACCAAGGCAGAATTAGCAGGTTACACCAGCATTAGATCATTAGAGGGTACATGGGGAAGGCATAGGGAAGCCTCATAATTCTCTTTTTCCTCAGAGAGAAAAGTGCAGCCATGGTGGTGGTCATCATTAGGATCAGAGAGGTCGTGGAGGAGGTTATGGTTAGCTTAATGCTTTAGCATTACCATCACCAGGCGAGCCAGACTTTGTTCAGGGTACCCATTTCTCGTGTTTTACCTTTGTTTATTCCTTTTTTTTTGATTATCAAGAAGCACACTCTTTTATATCATATACCATTTTCCATGATTTCGGACATGAGGTACAGAGGCTTCCAGTCCGTATGGTGTTGACTACACTAGTTGGAGGTCAAGTAGACTTGTTTGATGTATGTATATACTATGATCTAGAGTTGGGGAAACACCACTCTTGGGTATATTTCCAATGTTTATGAATAAAACCATATGATTTCATCCTTGTCATGGATTTTCTGTATTCATTGCAGGATAGCGTGGATTGCTTTAGGAGGCAGGTTGTGTTCTTCGATGCAGATGGAGAGATGGTGTTCTTCGTTGGTGAGCGATAACAAGGATGGGTCATAGGAATGTTCCATACTTATCATCCATAATGTCTAAGATGATGTTATGTTCATCAGTGGTTCAATAGTTGGAATTTCCTAGGGTCGTAGAACGGTACCCTGAGGACTTTCCCGAAGAGGTTGTATCATTACCCCATCGATGAGAGATTGAGTTTTGGATCGAGCTACAACTCAGAGTGTCTTCTATATTTATGTACCCTTGTAGGATGGCCACTTATAGGTTTTGAGAGATACATATATAGATTGATGGTCTATTACAGTGTGGTGTTGTTCAGACGAGTGTGTCACAGTGGGGTGACCCAGTTTTTTTCATGAAGAAGGTTGATGGCGGCTTGCGGTTGTGTGTCGATTATCATCACTTAATGAAAGTGATAGTAAATAATCACTACCATATTCCATGGATTGATATTTTATTCAATCAACTGAAGGATTAAATTTGGTTCTCAAAGACCAATTTGTGGTTCTGATATCATCAAATCCATGTGAAGGATTAGGATATCCCGAAGACTTCTTTCCATTGTCATCATGGGCATTATGAGTTTGTTGTAATGCCATTTTTTGTGATGAATGCACCAACTATTTTCATGGGATTGGAGAATTTTTTGTTCCGTATGATCCTAGAAATGTTTTTTGTGGTTTTCATCGTTGACATCCTTGTGTACTCAACGCCTGAGGAGGAGGATGCAGAGCATTTACACGCTGTTTTTGGAGTTCTTTGTCAACATCAGTTGTTGGGGAAGATGTCAAAGTGTGGGTTTTGGTCTCGAGAAGTCTATTTCAAGGGTAATGTTGTATCCCAGTGGGGGTAGCTATGGATCCATATATGATAAAAGAAATTGTGTCTTGGTTAGCCCCTAAGAAAGTGTTAGTGGTGTGAAGACTCCTTGGTCTTAGAGGATACTATTGGAGGTTCCAAGCCGATTTCTCTTGTGTTATGACTCCTCTTACAGATTTGACCATAAATGATAATACATTCATATAGACTAATCAGTGTCAAGTAGCTTTCGAGTATCTAATGAAAATGTTTGTATGTTCTCCAGTTCTTTGTCTCCCAGTAGAGGGAGTTCAGTTTGATGTTCTCTGCAATGCTTCACATCTGAGTTTAGTTTGTGTTCTATAGCATCGAAGATCAATTGTATCTTAGGGTTCATGGAAGTTTCATCCTCATGAATGTAACTATTCCACCCATGATCTTTACAAGGAATATGTGGTGTTTAGTCTAACTTTTTGGAGACATTATCTCATTGGAGAGTGCTTTGTGATTTTCAACGATCAAAAGAGTTTAAGGTTTGTTTTCTCCCAGTGTGACTTGAAATTACAACGACATTGGTGGATGGAGTTCTTACACTAATAAGACATTGAAATATCATATACACCTAGAAATGTCAATTTTATAGATGATTCACTGAGTCGAGAGTCACGTAGTGATGTTTTGTGTGAATCCAGTGATTCCTAGAGAGTAATAGAAGAACAATAAACATTAAATCTTGATATGGGAGATGTTGGTGGAAGAGGTTGTCTTTTCTAGATGATGGTGCAGCCATCTCTATTGTAGTAGGTGGAAGAGTCCTAGTTGGGGGATCATGAGGTGGAGGTCTAGAGAGAGCGATTTGATTATCACGAGGCCGATGATGGTTGGACTGAGGATGAAAAACACTGAGTGTTGTATCATGGAAGGTATTTTGTTCCTTTGGCGATGCATGAGACAGTTCTCAGATACTTCCATAGTTTGCCTTTAGCGGTGCATTCTGGCATGATAAAGATGTACCAATACTTGAGGAGTCAGTTTTGGTGGCTTGAGCAGAAGAATGCTGTTGTAGAATTTTTGTCTCAATGTTTAGTCTTCCAGAAGGTCAAGGCTCAACACTGTGTCCCTAGTGGTTTTCTCCAGCCATTAAATGTTCCTCAATGGAAGTGGGAGGACATATCAGTGGACTTGGTTACTTGTTTAACTTGTGTTCCAGGAGGGCATGATGCTATTTCGTTGGTAGTGGATTGTTTAACAAAATTGGCCCACTTCATATAGATCAAGGAGTCAATCTCAGTGTATGTTTTGTCGAGGTATTATCTTGAGGAGGTGGTGAGACTTCATGAAGTCCCAAGGATTGTCATTTCTAATTGATATCCTCACATTAATTCTAGAGTTTGGAGAGGTCTCCATCATGGTTTCAGTTCTCAGCTATTCCTTAGCACTGATTTTCATCCTAAAACTAATGGTCAGACAGAGCGAACCATCCATACTCATGAATAAATCTAACACTCTTGTCTTCTTGATTTTTTAAGTTCTTGTATGAGGCACTTACCCTGGGTGGAGTTTGAATAAAATAATATTTTTCACTCCACCATGGGTATGGTGCCATTTGAAGCCCTATATTTTCGGCCTTTCCATTCTTCGTTGTACTGGACTGGGGTCGTAGAGTCAATAATTATCAGACATGAACTAGTTCCGAATACAATAGAGATGGTTCAGGTGATTCATGAGATTATGAAAATAGCAATGGATCGTCAGAAATAATATACTGATCAGAGGAAGAGACCCTTACAGTTTGATATTTGGGATCATGTTCTTTTCAAGTTGACTCCCCATCATGGATAGTGATGGTTTAGCCATGGGATTATGCTTTCTACTCGGTTTGTTAGGCCTCTCAAATTGCTAACTCGTATTGGAGCTGTGGCGTATCGATTAGAAATTCCCCCAAAGATGAGAGGAATACACGATGTTTTTCATGTGTCACAGATCTATCGTTATCTTCATGATTACTCTCACATCATTTATTTGAGAGAGATCGATGTGGATGATTATGAGACCATCGAGGAGTGACCTGTGGAGATCCAATACTGCAAAGATAATGTGTTTCATGGGGAGTCTATTACCTTGGTTCATGTCTTGTGGTGACACGGTGGAATGGATGAGAGTACCCAGGAACGTGAGTCACAGATACGTGCTTCGTACCAAGAGTTTTTTGATGTTTATTCTTTTTTCATGTAACGGTGTCTTCTTTGAGGTTTTAGGCCTTTCAATTTTATGATATGAAATTCTTTTGTTTCTTTTTATGGATTTCTCCTTTTTGAGAGGTATCTTGATGAGTGGTTGTTCAGACCCCTTTTTTGTTTACTTTTTTGTTGGTTTTGGATTCTTGAGAATGAGAATGTTTTTGATAAGTATCTGATATAATGGCTTGGACCTCTTTGGTCCATCCCTATATAGAAATCTAGTGTTCTAGGAGTTATGGGAGGTCATGGTGACTCATCCCCAACACTTTTCGAACAAAAATTTCTATGAACAGTTCTTTCAGTATTTTGAACAGTGTCACAGTGAGTCAGAAACAATGAGATAGAACCGGTGTCATATAAACGGTGAGTCAGAAACTAAGAGACAGAAATAGTGAGGCAGAAATTGTGAGTTAGAAATTGTGAGAATGAAATGGTGAGGCAAAAACAGTGAGATAGAAACGGTGAGTCAGAAACAATGAGTCAAAAACGGTGTCACAGAAATGGTGAGACAAAAATGGTGAGATGTGAATGGTGAGACAGAAATGGTGATTAAGAAACAGTGACATAGAAACTGTGAGATAGAAAGGGTGAGAAAGAAATGGTGAGATAGAAATGGTGAGACAGAAATAGTGAGACAGAAACGGTGAGATAGAAATGGTGAGTCAGAAACTGTGAGATGGAAATGGTGAGATTAAAACTGTGAGTCATACACGGTTTCATAGCTCATGAACTGTGTTTCTAGATTTGTTTCACATTTCCTTTTACAAATTTCCATATTCTTCCAGTTTCTCCAATTTAAAGTTTTATTTGACAGAAAACATATTTATGGCCTTATTTTAATGGATTTAAGGCCAAATCAAATCCCATAACTCCAATATTAATTTTCCTAAGGCTTGAGATGCATTTACATGGCCAAACCGTGTGGTTTAATGTGATACAATTTTAATGGAAAATCCACTATATCTTAAAACACTTTTCTGTTAAATCTTCTATATGGATAAGATATCATCCACCCTTGTTCTCTAGTGAATGACTCTCGAAATTTTCCTTGCTTCTTGTATAAATAGTGAGATTAAAATTTTCTTGGTGGATTGGTTTTCCTCAACATTCTTCTTACTGCGAGTGTGCCACCTATTTTTGTGTAACCATGTAGTATCCAACAATCATCAATATAAGGTATGATTTATCACTGTTATTTGGGTTTCGCCTTCTCCTGTTTCTCCTTACCATATTATGGAATGTGATCTCCGTGTTTCTAAAAGCGTTTCTTGGGTTTCAGTTTGTGTGGTCATGCCGCGACATCCTTGGGTGGATGTAGTTATCATGGGACCAGGTGACCATGATCTGTTGTATGGATCATTCTCATATAATGATCATTAATAACCTTTTAATGGTATGTAATTCGATGCTTCTATTTATTTTTACATGAAACTATAGATTCAGCATGTTTTAGCCACTGGATCACAAGGGAATTGAAATAATAAATATTTGAACTAGGTAAATAAATTTATATCAATTGTATGGTATTGCCTCTTGTTTTTTATAGATAGTGTGATATCTATATGTGCATTGTTTAATTGTTTGTTCTTGATGGAAACTGGTAGAGAATGTAAACCATAATTAATTTATAATTTTTTTGCTAAGGATAAAGAGGCTTGTAAATGAATCTGGTTCTTATTGTTGTTATTTTTTATGTATGTCAAATTAGTGCAGTAAGCATGTTTACATTATTTTTAATAGATTACTGTTTAGGTTTCCTGAATATGGAACCTACGAATAATAAATATGTTAATTCAATATGGATTAAGGAACTGATTGTTTGATAATTCCTTGAAGGGTTCTAAGTTACCCTGTTTCTTGTTCAAGGGCCTAGATCCCAATCGATATGATTGTTGTTTTCCTGCTTCTGGTTTTGTGATGTGATCCCAGATGGTTTTTTTTATATGTGGAGGCATTTTGGCCTACTAGATACTATAGCAGTTGACACCTAGAGTGGTGAGATGCATCATTTTATGCATGTGGGTGTCAGGGAGGAAATCAGGGATGATGAAATTTGTTGGATGTGAATGTCTTGTTTATGCTGATTCTTTATTTTTGTTTATCTACATTACATTCCCCAATACTAAAGGTAGCAGTTCTGGCTTAACCATCATCCAAATTGGGAAAAGACGCATGGGGTATTCCACATGCCTTCGGTGCTTAGCTTCTCAATGGAAGATGGGTCAATGCTCTTGATATAGGCGGAAAAAACTCGATAGGAAGTTCATTTACATGTCATGTCAAGCCCATTTTGTTTAGAAGCATAGATTGTTTTTCTAGAATTTTTGGGAATTTGTGAATGTAATGCTGTAAATAAATAATTGAATAAAAGATGTTAACATATGGGGGTTGGAGCATGCTGGGTGGTATACTGAGGTTGTGATTTGAAGGTACAATGTACATTGGGTGTGATGCTAATGAAATTTAATGTGGAATTGTTATTAGTTAATTAATTTTTAAATAATTAATTAATGTAATGATCAATTGATAAAAAGGGAATGATGTAATGTTTTAAATATTTTTAAATGGTTGTGTGCCAATAGGATACATAGTCTAAAAAGTAGTAGCTCAGAGTCTGAGAGAGGTTAGGAACAGTTGATTCTAAGACTAGTTTATGCCCATAGTGTGGTTGTGAGTTATAATATATTCTATACTTTTTGTGTTTCTATACGCTACTCCACCCTTTCAATAAGTAAAACTGACACCCCATGGATTCTGAGCCTTAGGGTGTGTTTTCCCCAACATTCTGGTAGGAGGACGGATGGCTGACTACCCCCTTTGGCCCCACTCTCTTCTCTTGGTAGTTACTTGTGCTGGCAGGCACATTGGTCAATTATCCCTATATATGTGTGTAGAAGGCTATAATGGTTTATAGATATTCACATAAATATATTCAGTATATAGTTTTCTATTGAATATTATAGGTGTAACGTGTATAGGTTTTGATGTCTTGAGGATCCTTACTCGGGGTATGGGTTGTAATGGATTGAGGTATAATACCTGATGTGTGTTACATGTTATGCGAGCTGTGGCGGCTCCCAAATACTTCCTGGTTACTTTGGTTACATGGACGTGGTGGTTTTTTTGCACAAGGTTCATATTGTGCTGCTTCAGCCAGGTGTCTGCAGGAAAGCCTTTTTGAAGAGAGATGCTTAGGACGTGCGACTTTGGGGCAATGCGGAAAGCTTGTGGGGAAGTAATAGTAGGGTTCCCTTGATATTAATTATTATATTATATAATCTTGTATGCGTTACATGGTGAGAGAGGCCATGATGAGGATGGGAACATAGTATACCTGTTTAGTTGACGAGTTAGTTTTACTTGTTATTCATTGTGATTTAGCATGCTTTCATTAATTTTTCATGAGAGGTTTCAGGGAGGATCCTACCGAGTATACTGTTATACTCACCCTATGTATATATAAACTGATTTTCAGGTCACTTGGAGAATGTTGGATATTACACTAGTTACCAATAGCTCATGGTTGCAGGAGAAGTTTAGGCTTCTGGTTATTGATGTTTTACTTTATTTGGGGTACTTTTTGTTTTTTCCCTTTCAGTTGTAGTATTTTTTCATGACACTATATGTGTACTTGGGATTCAATTTATCTTACTGGTTGAGTTGGATTTGGTTGGTTTATATCTTATCTCTCTTTTCTGCATGTGTTCTCTTATAGGGTAATGCCTCCCATTTGTGTGTTCACTACACCCTCGGTGCATGTTTCCATCTAGGGGCCTACTAGAGGCAGGACTCGTGGGTAATTATCTATTTTATCACATTGTCATCCCATGGGGGGTACACTTTGTGGGGAGGGGGTCGTGACAAAGTTGTATTAGAGGTTAGGTTCAGAGATAGGATGGAGTTTGGAGTTAGGCACATGTGAGGATGCATGGGTTGGTAGGGAAAAAATTTCATTCATGTTTATCAAGTAATGTAAACACTGGAGACCAGCTAAAACATAGGAATTTAGGGCCCCCTATGATCTAATGTATAGAACATTAAATTTACAACGGCTACAAAACCAGGTGAATCTAGATGTAGGGTAAAGACCTAGGAATGGATCATGCATCATTCTTCTTTGTGCTGGTGTTTGAATGGGTAGACCTTGGGATAGGTAAACCTAAAATGAATAAATGAATAAAATTAAACAATTAATTAATGATGATTACCCCACATTCCAGGTTTAAGAGCTCTAAATATTTGTTATTTGATTGGTATGACACCTGGTCGACGTCCTATGCATGATCGCATAGAAGATATCCAACAGAATGTGCTTGAAGATCTCTACTTTGTAGAGGATGAAGATGATGACAGTTAGGGGAGGACACTCCGAGAGTTTCAGTGCCACAGTCCTAAAGAGTATGAGGGATCCGTTTCAGATGAATCCACAGAATACTGGGTTGATGAGTTCAAGATAAGCTTCTTTTCTACTTGTGTTCTGAATGAGCACTGATTTCCCTTGGTTGTGAAAATGCTTTGTGGAAGAGTAAGGAAGTGGTGGTTATTGTTCTTTAGAGATCACGAGGAGTCACCGATCTCATGGGAGGAGTTCTGAAAAAAGTTTAGAGTCATGTTTCTTTCTTCGACCATGAAGGCGTCTAGTCGCCAGGTGCTTCTTACCCTTTGATAAGGGAGCTCCTCTGTATGAGAGTTTGGAATCCATTTCAGGAACCTTTTTTGATATTCATCAGACCTTTTGCCAGATGAGGGGGCCTGGGTGAGGAATTTCTTGGAGGTTTTTCATCCCAAGATCCAGATCCATGTCACCCCATTTATGCTGAAGACATATCATAAGGTGTTGGCAAGAAAAGAGGTCATCGAGAGGACTTTGTCCAGAACGAGATCATAACGAGAGGGGATTCTTCATGATTCCACATGAAGCAGAGCTGTGGTCTGGGGTTCTCGGTTTTAAGGGCAGAAGAGTTTCCATTTGGTCGAGGGTAGGTCCAAGACCTCAACATCTCATTTCTCTGGGGAAATATACTGTGGGGCCTATGCCAAGAGATCAGGAAATTTTTTTCTCGTGGTGGTCGATGTAATCAGCAGTGAGAGCGATCGAACTGTTAGAGCAGTCATCATGCAACCTGTTTTCTGCTCCAAGTTCCTTCATTGAGGCAGTTCCAACCAAGGCAGTAGCAGCAGGTTGCACCAGATTTAGATGATCAAAGAGTAGATGGGGCAGGCAGAGGACAACCCCATGATCCTCCCTATCCTCATAGAGCAGAGCACGACCATGGTGGTGGTCATCATCAGGGTCAGAGAGGTCGTGGAGGAGGTCGTGGTCAGCTTCATGCTATAGTGTTACCAGCACCAGGTAAGCCATACTTTGTTCTATATACAATTTACTTGTTTTATTCCATAGTGTATGCCTTGTTTTATTCAAGAGAGACACACTCATTCATATCACATTCCCTTGTCCATGCTTTTGGACATGAGTTAGAGAGGCTTCTAGTGACCATGGCCTTGACTATGCCAGTTGGAGGTCAGGAAGACTTGTATAAATTATGTAGAAACTATGGGCTAGTGTTGGGAAAGATCCACTCAGGGGGAGATTTCCTATGTTTACAAATAAAACCATATGATGTCATCCTCAGCATGGATTGGATGTATTCGGTGCCGGCTATCATGGATTGCTTCAGGAGGTAGGTTGTTTTCATCGATGCAGATAGAGAGCTAGTGGTTCTCTTTGGCGTGCGATACACTAGGATTGGTCATAGACGTGTTCCATAATAATCAACCATGATGGATGAGATGATGATGAGTTCATCAGAGGTTTAGCAGTTGGCGTTTCCTAGGGTCATAGAAGAGTACCCTGATGTCTTTTCCAAAGAGGTTGTATCATTACCACCTAGACGATATATTGAGTTTGGGATCTAGATACAACCAAGAGAGTCTCTTATATCTATGTCCCAATATAGGATGTCTCCTTATATGTTGCGATAGGTACATATACATCCTGATGGTCTGTTACAATGCAATTTTGTTATGAAAAATGTGTCACCATTTGGTGCACCAGTTTTGTTTGTGATGAAGGCTGATGGAATCTTGCTGTTGTGTGTCGATTATCATCACCTAAACAAAGTGACAGTAAATAATTGATATCCTCTTCGTAGAAATTATTATTTATTAGATCAATAGAAGGGTGCATGTTGGTTCTCAAAGACCTATTTGTGGTTAGGATATCTTAAAATGCATGTGAAGGATAAGGATATCCCGAATACTTCTTTCTGTTGTCATCAGAGGGAATTATGAGTTTGTCATAATGTCGTTCGATGTAATGAATTCTTTAGCTATGATCATTGTATTGATGAATTTTGTGTTCTGTAAGATCCTGGATAAGTTTTTGGTGGTTTTCATCAATGAAATCGTTGTGTACTTCACGTCTGAGGAGGAGCATGCAGAGAATCTACATGCCGTTTTGGGAGTCCATCGAATACATCAGATGTTTGGGAAGATTTTGAAGTGTAAGTTTTGGGGATGAGAAGTCCATTTCTTGGGTAATTTTTTGTACCAAAGGGGGGTATCTGTGGATCCATCGACGATAAAAGTAGTTGTGTCTTGTGTATCCCCCAAGATAGTGTCAGATGTGTGATGTTTTCATTGTCTCACAGGATACAATAAGAGGTTCATAGCTGATTTCTCTCGATATGCGACTCCTCTGATAGCTCTGACTAGGACGGATCATGCGCTCATATGGATTGATCAGTGTCAGGGAGATTTTGAGTATCTATATAAGATGTTAGTAAGTGCTCCAGTTCTTTGTCTCCAAGTAGAGGGAGTTCAGTATAATGTTTTCTGCAATGCTTCTCACCTAGGGTTAGGTTGTGTTCTGATGCGGCAAATATTAGTTGTTTCTTATGGGCCTGGGAAGTTGCGTGCTCATGAATGTAACTATGTCACTAATGATCTTGAGTTGGCAGCCTTGGTGTTTTCTCGGAATTTTTGGGGATATTACCTAATTGGAGAGCTCTTTGTGGTTTTCACTGATCACAAGAGTTTGAGGTATGTTTTCCCCATGCATGACATGAACATATGAAATCATCAGTGGATGTAGTTCTTACAGGACTACGAATTTAAAATATCATATACACCCGAAAGGGGGAATTTTATTGCTGATGTGCTGAGTCAAAAGTCACGTCTTAGTGATTCGTGGAGAGTAATGTAAGAACTGTCAACATTACATCATGATATGGGTGAAGTTGAGGGAAAAGGATGTCTTTTCTAGATGACAGTGCAATCATCTCTGTTGTCGTAGGTGGAAGAGTCCTTGTTGGGTGATCATGAGGTGCAGGTATAGAGAGAGAGATTTTCTTGTGGTGAGGCCCCTAATGGTTGGACAAAAGATGAACAACATAGAGTGTTGTATCATGGAAGGCTTCTTGTTCCTTTGGCGATGCGTGAGACTGTTTTTAGAGAGTTCCATAGTTCAACATTAATGGTGCATCGTGGCATGAAAATGATGTAAAAATCCTTGTGGAGTAATTTTTGGTGGCCTGGGATGAAGCATGTTGATGCAGAGTTTTTTCTCAATATTTAGACAACTATAAGGTCAAGGCTGAGCACCATGTCCCCAGTTGTTTTCTCTAGTCGTTAGATGTTCCTAAGTGGAAGTGTGGGGAAATATTAGTGGACTGTGTTGCTAGTTTTATCTCGATATCAAGGATGAAAAATTATATTTGGGTGGTATTGGACCATCTAACACAATTGGCCCACTCAATAGAGATCAAGGAGTCGAGTTCTATGGATGTTTTTCAAGGAAATCTCTGGATGAGGTGGTGAGTCTTGATGGAGTATCAAGGATGATCATTTCTGATCTAGATCCTCACAATACTTCTAGGGTGTTGAGAGGTGTTTTTCATGCTTTCGGTTCTCAGCTATGACTTTGCATTTCATTTCATCCTCAATTGGATGGTCAGATAGAGAGAACCAACCAGACTCCTGAAGACATGTTATGCTATTGTGTTCTTGATTTTTGAGGTTCATTGATGAGGCACTTTACATTGGGTGGGTTCGCTAACAATAATAGTTTTCACAGCACCATAGGTATGATGCCATCTAAATCCATTTATGTCCAGTCATTCCTTTATCTGTTCTGCCAGACTACGGTCAGAGAGTCAGCAATTCTCAGACCCAAACTACTGCATAATACACTAGAGATGGTTTAGGTGATTCATTAGAGAATGAAAATAGTGCCAGATCATCAGAAATTATATGATGATTAAAGTAGGAGACCATTATAGTTTGATGCTGGGGATCACGTGTTTCTATAGGTGACTCCCCGTCAAGTAGAAGGAAGGTTTGGTTGTTGGAGTAAGCTTTCTCCTCAGTTTTTAGGCCTTTCGAGGTGTTACCTCATGTTGGAGCTTTGACATTTCGAGTATCACTCCCCTGCATATGCATTGAATACATGATGTTTTTCAATTGTCACAGCTCTATCATTATATTCATGATGAACCTCCCATCATTGATTGGGGAAAGATCGATGTGGATGATGATGCGACCTCCGAGGAGCAACCTTTGGAGATCCAAGACCACAAAGAGAAGATGTTGCGTGGGTGTTCTATTATGTTGGTTAATGTATTTTGGAGACACAGTGGCATGTAGGAGAGTACATAGGAACATGAGTCACAGATATGTGCTCAGTACCTAGAGTTGTTTGATGTGTAATCATTTTTTTATGTAACAGTGTCCCCTTTGTGGTTATAGACCTTTTGTTTTTTTAAGATGAATTTCTTTTGTTTAATTTTATAGTTTGCTCTCTCTTGATATGTATCATGAGGAATGGTTGTTTGGACCACTTTTCAGTTTACATTTAGGATGGTTTTGGATTCTCGAGGATGAGAATATTTTGAGAGGTATCTGATGTAATTTCCCAGACCCTTCTGGTCCATCCCTTTTCTGAAATTCAGGGCTTGAGGTGTTCTGGGAGGTCAATGAGACTCATCCCCAACACTTTTCCAAATTTCGAGTTCTTGTTTAATGTCTTTCTATTGTTATAAATAGTATCACGGTGAGTTAGAAATGGTGACACAAAAACGGTGAGTTAGAAATGGTGAGAGGGAAATGGTGAGATAGAAACTGTGAGACAGAAACGGTGAGTCTGAAATGGTGATTAAGAAATGGTGAGTCAGAAATAGTGTTACTAAAATGGTGGGACAGAAATGGTGAGAGAGAAATGATGAGTTATAAATGGTGAGACTGAATAGGTGAGATAAAAACGGTGAGATAGAAATGGTGAGACAGAAATGGTGAGTCATACACGGTGTCACAGCTCATGAAAAGTGTCTCTAGAACTGTTTCATATCTCCTTTTCCAAATTTCCAGATTTTTCCAGTTTCGCTAATTTAATTTTTTCTTTGACATAAAACACATTTATGGTCTTGTTTTAAGGTATTTAAGGCCGAATCAAATCCCATAACTCCTATATTATTTTTTCTAAGGCCAAGGATGCATTTACTTGGTCAAACCGCATGGTTTAATGCGATACGATTTTAATGGAATATCCACTGTATCTTAAACTGATGCTCCATTAAATCTTCTAAAGGTAAAATATAGCTTCCCTATTATTCTTTATCCTTGTTATTCGGTGCAAGATTCTCAATCCTTTTTGTCAATCTTGTATGAATCGTGAGATTAAACTTTTCTTGGTGGATTGGTTTCCCTCGACGTTTGTCTTGCTGTAAGGGAACCCCCTATTTTGGTGCTACCAAACATCATCCATGTTGACACTCTTTTTCATCATATTGTGTAAAGTAATGGAAAGGGAAATGACTCATGATCTCAATGTGATTCATCCTTTGAAGAAATCATCAAAAATTGACAAAGGCATGAACAAGGCTTCCAAAGCATAAGGGTCACGCAAGTTCCCACACTGTCGCGCAAGTAGACTTGTGCGCCACCTAATGGTCGCACAAGTGACTTGCGCGCCCTAAAGGATAACTGCATGGGGTCTTCTCTAGCCTATAAATAGACCCTGTGGGACCCCCATTTCCAAGGGATTATTTCCAGAATTTACATACAGAGCTCTGAACGCCCAAGTCACTTCTTTAGGTCTTCCGAACTCTTCTATAGTAATTCGTTACCTAGAATGGAAGTTCTAAACAAGAGGAGTAAGGTCTAAGTGTTTGAATTCACTAACACTTGCGCGCCTAAGTTGTTTTACCCTTAAGGGAAATAGAAACACTTGCGCGCCACCCTACTTCTTCGCCAGAACTTGCGCGTCATCTTATGGGAATCCTCTAGGGATGATTCTAAAGGCATTGATCAAGGATCGCCCAAATATTACTTTAAGGGCTGAAAATCGCGCAAGTACCCATGTGTCGCGTAGGTATACCTGCGCAACCAGGACTTGCGCACCCACACAGAAATTGTGCGCCTTCCAGGACTTGCACGCCCCTACCTTTTTGGGTGCCTTTCCTGCCCATTTCAACCCTCTTATGTCATTCCACCTGTCCTATTCAAGATTCAATCTTCAAGAAACTCTTCAAATCCATTTATGTCATGATTTCTTGATTTGGCTTCTTTATCTGAAAGGAACCCCGTGGAAAATCTCCCAAAATCTAGTGATTTATAAATCTTTATGTCACTAAATATTGAGATTTCATTCATTCAACCTCATCCTTTAAGATGAGAGGATCCTTAACCCAGGCCTCCTTTTTAGGAATAATCCCCAGTCATAATTCTCAAATATGGGCCTCCTTTTCAGGAATAAGCCCTTGCCTTAATTATCAAATATGGGGCTCCTTTTCAGGAATATGCCCCAGTCATAATTCTTATTAATATGGGAATCTTCTTTAGAAGTAAGTCCCAAATACCCTAATATTGGCATCCTCCTTATGAGTAAGACCCAGTCTTAAAAGTCTCAAATATGGGAATCCTCCTCAGGAGTAAGCCCAAACCATAATTCCCTTAACCTTGGCCTCCTTTTCAAGATTAATTCCTAGTCTCAAATATGGAAATCCTCTTCAAGAGTAAGCCCCAACCATAATTCCCTTAACCTAGGCATCCTTTTCAGGAGTAAGTCCCAGTCTCAAATATGGGCATCCTACTCAAGAGTAAGCACCAACCATAATTCCCTTAACCTGGGCCTTTTTTTCAGGAGTAAGTCTGAGTCTCAAATATGGGCCTCCTCCTTTGGAGTAAGCCCCAAGTCCCTTTAATTTTCAAATCCCGCTGGGCCTCCTTTTCAGGAGTAAGCCACAGTCTTAATTACCTTTTGATCTAGGCTTCCTTCTAAGGAATAAAACCCAATCATAAGTCCCCTCCTAACTTGGACATCTTCCTTAGGAGTAAACCCCAAGATTAGAGTATCCAAATCTCCATAAAGTGCATATACCATTGTGGACCCTATTCCTAGATTTCTTCCCTGAAGTAAATCTTAATCCTCATCTATTTTGGGCAGTCATACATACATAATCCCTACATCATTTCATATGATTGCATCTTTCATGGCACAATTGTCTCGTTTTACAAATACCACTTGTTTCTCACACAGATCATGACTCACATGAGCTTAGAGTGTAAAAGTAATTGTGACATATTTCTTTGAGCCATCAATCATAAACAACATACTCCCTTATTCGAACTACGTGGGTTCTGATTCTTTTTACAAAACAAAGGATATGTATGTAGCCCATCAAAGGGTACGATCCCAATTTTGAAATAATCCATGTCCTCCTGAATGAAAATAAACATCAAGTGCCCCACTAAGTGGCTTTAAAACCAGTATGGTCATCATAATGACCAAGATACTTTTATGTATTTTAAGGATACCATCAACTAAGAATCTCTAACAAATACAGATGATTCTTCATCGATGAAGAACCTCGAATACATATAAAAGATTCTCAGAATTTATTATATATCAATCATTGATTGTCAAACTAATGGAAAGCTCATTTTATACTTGGTAATATAATAAGGATTCACGAACATAACTTAAATATATAAAGAGAGTCCCAGAGTAGACAATAATTCCCCTAAAAAAGGTGTGATGAGTCCGACCTCCCATTCTCTTGACTAATGTAAATTCCTAAGCCTCATCAGTCCACAACTAATGAGCGCCTACCTTTGGAAAGTAGGTCCAAATGGATATGGAATCATTAGATGTTTCCAGTTCTAGGAACAAACCCATTAGAAACCGATTGGAATGTTTGAACCTTCAATCAATGAGGTCTTCCCCAATTCCAGAGGGAAACAAAAAATGGATAACCCGATGTGAATCCTTAACCAAGTTAAAATGATGCTTTTCTTATTTGTTAGAAACTTATTTAAACTCAATGAGAGGGACAAGAAAAATAATCATTGACATATGTGATCATCCAAAAGATGTAGTGGATGAATTTATCTTGATTACGTCTGTTATATCAAACAGGTACTCTTTTCCAAGATCTTCTGCATTTCTAGAATGGCTTCTCTTAAGTTCACATCTGTGAATACATATGATGTGAAAACCTCTACTGCAAATGCTACTGCTGCTAATCCTGCTGGATCATCGTCCGCTCTGAGGACGACATCACCTACTCAGCATCTTCAACGTTGGGTAGCAAACACGCTGGTTAAGGAGTACCGTCAAAATGGTACTATTCCAACTCTAGAGGCTGCTCGACAAGACCTCCAAGTGAACAACTAAACCTGGTCTTCCAGACAACGATGACCAACGATCAAGAAGTAGGCAGTGCTAACCACCGTATCCAATCATTTCGGGTCGTTATCCCCGGAACTCAATCACCATTCACTCCCATATTCTGTGGAGGTGAATGAGTAGGTCTCTCAGGGCCTTAATTCAATGAAGTAGGAGTCCTTACTGAGAAATCCTATCAACCATGACCACCAGACTCGTGCAGTAGTTCACCCTCAACATGATGAGGGTATTGAATCTAGGAATTCGGCTCAGGTTCCTCGAATCTGAGAAGGCAAGACGAATCACCAGAGGTGAAATCCGGTCAACAATGACTAGGATCTCATCTCTGCAATCTCCGGAGAAGTCAACCAACCAAACTTGGTGGCAAGCAACGAGCAGGAACATACACCCGTCTATTTTAATTCCGTTGTCCAGGAGACTCGTCTGGCAGCATCACGCCAATCCCGCCAGGAAATTCTGGTGGAGTACTATAGGTAGGAACATACACCTATTTATACATCATCATCTAGTTAGCAGGCTCGTCTGATTACATATGATGGATCTCGTCAACCACGTTCGGCGTAATATAATCAGCAGGCACATACACCTGCTGGTATTGATCAAGCTTACAAACAGTCTCTCTTGGTATCACTCAGAGAAGTCAGTTGGAAAGCTCCAACGAAAAACAGGAGGCATACTCAAATTCTTCCCCCACACTTGAGTACTGTCAGGATTCACTAACAGGAAAATGAGGATAGGAGCAGGCACATACAACTACTCCAATCACGGAATGGATGTATATCCTCATTCCAGCAGCTGAAGTCACCAAGCATATTTTATCAATGGTGAAAGAGCAGAAGAAAATCCCTGCACATATTCTGGATGCTTACCAGGATATTATAACAACATCAGCAGCATCTCAGGGAAAGACACATAAATCTATCCCTACCAGTGGAGTGCCACATCAATAGTTCACTCCGGAACAGACACACACATCTGTTCCAGTCCAAGATTGATGTAGGGAATACTCCCCCATATCATACGGACAACCAAGTCTGACACATACACCTGATTTGTGTAGAGATCGTCAGCCTAACATGACCATCTATTCTGATCAGCCACATACACCTGCTCAGAGTATCCACTTTCGTCAACAAGTGGTTTCCAAGGCGAGTAAGAAGGTGTCTAAGAATAAGACCCGCCTAACACAGTCAAGAGATCAAGAGCCAATCTGTAACAAGTCCTTGCTCGATCCTGGAGTTCTTGAAGCCCTCAGACAGTTATCTGTTGGAATTCAAGATTCTACTCCCTCATTTCCCAATAGTGGGAACATTAATTCCGAAGGTCTTCAATAGACACTTCCTCATGAATACTTGCTTCATGAAAATCCGTTCGATCTTGAAGTTTCATCTTAAGATGAGAGCCACAGGAACCCTCTGTATGGTTAGAAGACCAAGGAGCAAGAGATCTCATCTTTTGTTGTAACCCACCATGGTGGTCCTCCCCATGATGATGAATTTCACTGTGAAAGTCCTCTCCGCGGTAGTGATACACATTTCCCGGAAAATGCTCAAGTGGACAATGTAGTGCCAAGAAATCCCTCTTATCTTGAGGCACTTAAAAATGCAAAACCAGTCATGTCTGATGCTTCCTCGCTAGCAAGTGAAATACTTTCTCAATCGGAAGATAGCCCAGGGTGTAGGTCATTATCCGAATCACCCCTAAGTCATGCATCTTCTCGTTTGATTAGTGGTTTCTCCACCAATCTTGTTGAATCTGATGAAACAACAAGGAAGCACCAGCTCTGGTCAAATCAGGTAGAAGAATCTTTATTGAATGATAAAGAGGAAATGATGAACATGAGAAAACAACTGGCGAAGGGGGAAGTGCCATTCATGTTTTGGCCTCTAGCTGACTCCCAGTATGACCTTCCAGAGATGTTGACGGAAGATGGAATTCATGATATTTGTCTCAACATATGGAAAATTCTTTGTCAGTTGAAAAAGAAAGTATTATCTTATGATGAATATGAAAATCATCTTAAGATAATAGAAGGGTTACAACGTTAGATTGATTTTCCATCTCTATCAGTCTCTTGATGTACGAAAGCTAAAAAGTAGCAGATATCTCTTCAACGTTCATGCCTTGGCACACTAATAAGATTCCACCATTTAATTTTCAATGCCCCATCTGATATTCATGTCAGAGGATGGGGTGTTCATGGAGCACTACATGTCACAGTGCTCTCCAGTCAGCAAATCTCCCTGAAAATGGTCCCATGCAATGTTATTTCCCATGGACGGCCACAATAAATGGGTTTTTTTGTAATCAAAAGCATGTTCAAGAATATTCCTCAACTAGTTCTTCTCGAAATAAAGAATACAGAGAAATTTTTTTTGAATTACTCCTACATCAAGAAAATGAGAATATTGAACAGGCCTCTTGTATGGGGCTAGCACATCATGGATGTTCCTTTAAATAACCCACAACCCCTCTACGAAATGGATCAAACAATGGGAAGGGAAAGAATCAGGTTACATATCCTTCCTCTAGAGAAGGACAATCGCTCTCACTAGAGGAATGATTTACGCAACAGGAGGAAGAAATGAAGGAATTGATGAGGATGAATGCAGAACTACTTCAAGGTAGTCTTCTCCTAAGAGTGATGGAGTCAGTCATCCAAGGGAGTTTGTTGAAACTACTGAGGTGGATCAAGAATATCCTCCTTTATCAGTACACCCTCATAGGTCTAATCCTACGGGTCATGTGGAAACAAAATTTGCAGTGTTTCCATCAGTTTCTGTACCATCTACCACATCTATCCAAGCTCCAATCATTGCACCTACCCAATTACATGTTGAACTGGATGTTTCTCAAAAGTTAATAACTACCATTGAGTCATTAACAGCTCGGTTAGAGAATATGGAAGGGAAGCATGCACAGGTTCAACCAGAAAATAAATCTTACCCTGAATGGGTAGATTCAATCTCTCCCCCATAAAATTTTGGGAATCCTGTATTCCATATTTTCAATGGATCCGGCGATCCTAAATAGAATTTGATGCATTACGTGTCTTGTTGTGATCCTATGATGGGAACTCCGAAGTAGCAAGGAGAAGTGAAAATCAGATGCTTTGTGCGAACCTTGTAAGGACCAGCTTTTGTCTGGTATACAAGCTTGAAATCCCGGTCAATTACCGAATGGGAAGATCTTCATCAATGATTTCTTCTTCAATTCATCTCAACTTTTCCAAAGACAACAGTTTTTGATCTTACAAACTGTAAGAAAAGGGTGAATGAAAGGGTATCTGATTTCATTGATCACTTGAAGGGATTAACATATTCCCTAAGATTAGCACTCCCTCAAGAGGAAATGTTGCCGATCTGTGTGGAAAATCTGTCTGACGAATTACGGACACCACTGATCCCTGTAAAATACAAAGGATGGTTTCGAGAGCTTACCACAATCGCACAAAATATTGAAGATTCTCTTATATAGACTAAGGCTAAATCTCATTTAATTCCATCATCTCCAAGAAGGAGAATGGTTAAAGAAGAAAATGCTACATTTATGCTTAAACAAGCACCTGTACCTGCTGCTACCTCAAAACCATCCTCTTTTCGAAGGGCTCCACCTCCTGAGCGCCAACAACAAAGGTTGTCCCGTCAAGACGATCAAAAATATCAAAGGCAAAAGAAATTTGTGGATCTGAAGAGAAAAACATACTCTTTCTGAAATGAATAAGTTCCTTGTTCCTTCATTTCGGCTTTGGAAAATAATTTGGATTAGTTTCTAAGGCCTAAAAGGCCAAACAAGGAAAGAGCTGAAGACCGCCCCAATTATTGCCCCTTTCATCAAATGTTGGGGAATCCTATCCAGGAGTGTTTTGTCTTCAATGACCTCCTGTAAAAGATGGTCGACTCGATACAAGTCAAATTAAAAGGTTCTTCGGCTCAGGTAGAATGTGTTACTGCTACAGTTTGAAAGGAGGAAGGCGAGTGGTAAGAAGATAAGAACAAAAATACACAAAAATATGATGATTGGATGGTCAGAAAGATGATCAACTGAACTCATGATATTTTTCGAATGCAATTGAAGAAACCAATTGTATCTCTTGCTATTAATGCCGCAGAAAAACCCTCTTCATCAGAGAAAAAATCCTCAAAGAAATGGTATGATTCAAAGAAAGAAAAAGAATCAGAAGAAGATGAGTATGTGTCAAAGCCTAAGTTGTATTTGACCTTGGCAGACATCATGCTATCTACTTCAAATCAACGGGCACCGCCCCACCAAACGGTACAGCCTAAATTGGATAGTCAAGAAGATTATTCATTGGATGAAGAGTTAATCTTTAGTTCTGTTAATATTATTAAATTATTAGATCCATATGCCAGTCGTAGTTTTGATTTATATGAGCCTAAATTCCCTGTATCAAATAGAGGAATCATAGGAAGTTCCAGAGGCTCAGGATACAGGGGAAGATGTGGATCTTTCAGAAGACACTATTCTAATTCTACCCTGGATAGAACTGGGTACGCAACAGAAACTCATGGGAGAGCCCTTCAGCGAGCTCAGCAAGAACAAGAATGTTCTTCTACTAATAACAAATTCATTCCTGGAACTGTTATTTTGGTAGACCGGTTGAAGGTTCCATCATCTTCCTCTCAGCAAGTAAATATACCTAATTGGTCTAATCTTCCAAAGCAAGGAGTATTACCAACTCCTATCCAGGTACAAGATGCATCAAATTCCAAAGCATCAACTTCCATGTCACCTGCTAAACCACATGTTCCTATTGGGAAACACAGACCTCTGGATCAAAAGTATGATGTATTGAAACACCTTGCCCAAGTACCAGCCATGTTATCAATTCTGGATTATTTGAATCTGTCAAAGGATCTTCGGGAGGAACTCATCGAGGCTTTGTCAAGTCCTTAGGAGTTTGAAACTAAAATTGTTGTATCTGAAATCTATCACATAGAGAATAATCCTGCAGAATGCCATGCAGTGATATCTTTCACTAATAAAGATGAAGATAATGTTGTGCATGGGCATATTAGACCTTTGTACTTATCTGGAAAGGTCAATGGCGTAGACGTCCGAAGAGCTTTCATTGACAATGGTTCAGAAGTCAACCTCATGCCCATTCGTACACTTCATCGATTGGGCCTCACGGAATCTGATTTATCTCATTCTACCATGATGTTACAAGGATATGATAAAAATGAACAAGAACCACTGGGCGAAGTTACACTCAGAACTCAGTTTGGAGATCTTGTATCCAATTCATATTTCATGTCTGTTTATCAAGACTCAGCGTTCAACATCTTGCTTGGGAGACCCTGGCTACATCAACAAGCTGTTATCCCTTTATCACACCATCAATGTCTCAAATACTGTTTTGATGGTCATGTTGGGACATTATAATGTGATAAGGCCCCGTTGAAGACTTGTGAGTCTCAATACATTGAGGTGGAATTCTATCACATGAATGAAAAGGATAAATCCACAAAAAAAGAGATTACCAATGTTAATGCTCCATATTGTTTGGAGAAGATTCTAGTAAATCAATTTGCGCTTGTGAGTAAAGATTATGTGTTGCCTATCAGTCAAATTGACAGGATAGACCCAAATAAAAATACTCTTATGGAAAGATCCATAATGTCAATTACGGCAATCAAGCCAGAAAACATGGGAGAAATTGGTGATTCTCCAAGCAGTGATGAAAGCCCAAAAGGTGACGTCTTCATTTCATCTGCTGAAATCCAACAAGTCTATACTATGCCAATCAGGCCAGAATAAGTTATAGCAACATCAGAGGTGATCAATGATGTCGATTCCCAATCCGTCATCTCCCCTTTATTTCCCAAGGAAGACCCTTCATCATCCATCGGGTCGGAAATGGAAGATTCTTCTTCAAGATGTGAAAATTTTGACATCTTTTCTGGTCATAAAAATTCTTCTTTATCAAATACTATGAAAGTTGAAATGGAAGAAATAACACATGAAGAAGAAGAAGAGGAAGATCTCAGAGATACTCCTCCAACATTTGAAGAGGGTATCTCTACAACCGTGGATGAACTTAGAGAAATAAATCTGGGTACAAAAGAAAATCCACGCCCCACTTTAATCAGTGCGTCCATGACTCTTGATGAACAAGAAATTTATATTTCATTTTTAAAGAAAAATAGAGACATATTTTCATGGAACTATACAGAGATGCCCGATCTTGATAGTGATGTTGCTACTAATCATTTGGGTTTACCTGAAGAACATCGAGGATTTATGCAAGCCGCGAGAAGAACACACCCAACATATGCTTCCAAAATTACAGCTGAAGTGGATAAGATTATCAAAGATAACTTCATCAGAGAAGTTCAATATCCCATGTGGTTGGATAATATAGTCCCTGAATAGAATAAGAATGGAAAAATTAGAGTTTGCATCGATTTCAAAGATCTTAATCGGCATTGTCCTTAGGATGATTTCCCATTTTCGATTACAAAACTTTTAATTGATGCAATAGCTGGATATGAAGCACTTTCCTTCATAGATGGATATTCTAGATATAATGAAATCTGAATGGAACTAGAAGATGAAGAATCCATATCCTTCAGAGCCCCTCAGGGTGTGTTTTCCTACCAGGTAATTCCCTTTGTCTTACCGAATGCGGGTACAACATATCAGCGTGCCATGATTCATATCTTCAAACCCTTTCTAGAGAAGTTTGTTGAATGCTATGTGGATGATTTAGTGGTCAAATCCAAACAACATTTTAATCGCTTGGAGGATTTGGAAGTCATATTCCACAATCTTCGACAACATAATATGAAGATGAACCCCTTAATTTTTTTGGGGGCATCCTCAGGAAAATTTCTTGGATTTATTGTACGCCATCATGGTACTGAAGTATATCCTGAGAAGACAATGTTAGTCCTTGGTATGTCACCTCCTTGAAATTTCAATGAATTACGAGGACTTCAAGGACAGTTATCCTATATTCGGTGTTTCATCTCCAATTTGGAAAGAAAAAGTTTACCCATCACCAAATTGATGACGAAGTGAGTCACTTACCAGTGGACTGAAGAATGTCATGAAGAATTCGATATTCTCAAGAAATACCTCTTCAGTCCGCCGGTACTCACGCCACCAGTTGAAGGAAGACCACTTATACTCTACGTGATAGCTTTAGAGTGATCATTGGGTGACTTTCTTGATCAGAAGAATGATGTTGGGAATGAAAACAACCTCTACTACCTCAGTCGGACTATGCTTGAAGCAGAAACTCGGTATTAAAGTATTGAGAAGTGCTTCCTAGCATTAATCTTTGCAGTTTAGAAGTTGAGACACTACCTACAACATCACGAGGTCTAATTGGTATCTCGGAATAACCCGCTCAAATTCCTCCTTAGTCATCCAATGCTTACAGGGCATCTGGCAAGGTGGGTAGTCATTTTGCAGTAATTTGATATTCAGTATGTGTCTCAAAAGGAAATAAAGGGATATGCTCTGGCTGATTTCCGGGATGAACACCCTTCAGTGGAAGACACATTATTGAACTCCCTGATGAGGAAATCTTCTCTACTCAAGAAAGTCCTCAGGCATGGGAAATGTATTTTGTTGGTGCTTCCAGATGTCTAACTGGGAGGAAAATGGAAAATCCTAAATTCAACAATGTTGGATTAGGAATTGTGATCATTTCTCCAGAAAATCCAGTGTTACCTTATTCCTTCTTATTATGGGAAGGTGGTACAAATAATTATATAGAATACCAATCCCTCATCGTAGGTTTGGAATTGGCGCTTCAAGAACAAGTGAATCACTTAAAAGTGAAAGGTGATTCAGACCTAGTAATCAAACAAGTCAATGGGGATTATGCCATAAAAAAAGAAGAACTAGTACCTTTGTATGATTACGTCAGAGAGTTAATGGAGGAATTACTTTCGGAACCAAAATTTTCTTATGTCCCGCGATTACAAAATGCTCAAGCTGATGCACTGGCCAATATAGCCACAGATCTAGAAGATCCAAATCGGGATGAGACAACCATCAGTATTGCCCACCGTCGTGCAATTTCACCTTATTTTCGAA
Source organism: Viscum album (assembly GCA_963277665.1). Classification (NCBI taxonomy): domain Eukaryota; kingdom Viridiplantae; phylum Streptophyta; class Magnoliopsida; order Santalales; family Viscaceae; genus Viscum; species Viscum album. The sequence continues at coordinate 1,119,587,738 of OY728146.1, forward strand.
GCAGAATCAAGGAGATTAATGAAATTAGTCCCATTCCTAAACCGTATGGTCATACTATAGGATGGATGTCACCTATCAGAGAATACCTTCAAAATGGAACACTTCCACCTGATAGAGTCGGTAAAGAACAAATCTGGTGATGTGTGGTCAATTTTACTCTTTATGATATCCCAGATCACATAGAGAAAATTATCTACAAGCGTGGTTTTGATGGAGTTATCTTCAGATGCATTGATGGTGAAGAGACAATGGATTTCATGAAAGAAGTGTATACAGGAGTCTGTGGTGCCCACCAGTGTGGACATAGATTGTCTGCTCAGATTCAAAGGATTGGATACTTCTGGCCTTCAATGATACAAGATTGTGTTGATTTCACAAAGAAGTGTCATTCATGCAATGTACATGCCAACTTCATTCATCAACCTCCATAGTTGATTCATACAGTTAAATACCAGTGGCCATTTTCCACATGGGAAATGGATGTGGTGGGACCTTACCCTTCAGCTACGACCAAGCAGTTTAAGTATATTCTTACTACTACGGATTTCTTTTCCAAATGGGAAGAGGCAATACCTCTCAAAAAAGTCAGTTCTAAATGCATTGTTAGCTTCATCAAGTCAAACATCATTACCAGATTTGGTGTCCCTCATACCATATTGACGGACAATGGCACCAACTTCTGTTCATCTGAGGTGAAGAAGTTGTATCAAGAATACAACATCATATCCAACCATTCATCTTGGTATCGTGCAGCGGCCAATGGCCAGATAGAAGCTATCAACAAGACTCTGTCAAATATATTGCAAAAGATGGTGGATAAATAAATGAAATCATGTCCTGATAAACTCTTTCATGCTTTATGGGCTTATCGGACTACCACCCGCACTGCAACTCAGTCAACTCCATATTCACTGTTATATGGAACAGAAGCCTTCTTTCCCATTGAAGTTCAATTTCCTTTGCTCAGAGTAACCATTTGTGATCAGTCATCTATAGATGAACAATATCAAATGTGATGGAATGAATTGGAATGATTAGATGAGAAATGATTGTGTACTTTGCACCACTTGGAAGTCTATCAGAATCGAATAACATGAGCTTTCAACAAAAAAGTTCGTCTTCATTCATTCACTCAGGGAGAAATGGTATTAGTTCTCAGAACTCCAATGATACCAGGAATGAAACCTCCCAAGTTTGAGCCAAAATGGGAAGGACCTTACTCAATACATAGGGTCTACTCTAATGGATCTTATTCTTTAATCTAAATGGATGGAGAAATCATCACTACTCCAACCAATGATAGATTTTTGAAGATGTATTTTGTATAAACACAAAATATATCATCAATGGTCTTGTATGACCTTAAACTGCACCATCGTCTTGCAAGATGTTAAACTGCATCATCAATGGTCCATTCATATGACCGTAAACTATTTTCAAGTCCCTTACGTCCTAAAAGACGTCAAACTGCATCATCCAGGGTCCATACATATGACCTTAAACTATTTGTATTAATTTCATCCCACATGACGTTAAACTGTGAAAAAAATTCCCTAATTTTTCCTCACTGCATGACATTAAACTGCACAGTCCCCCTTCCATCCAGCATGATGTTAAACTGCACTATCCACAGTCCATGCATATGACCTTAAACTAATCACACTTTCTTCCACCATGACATTAAACTGTATCGTCCCTTTTTCGTCCAACATGACGTTAAACTGTGAAAAAGTCCCTAATACGTCCAATATGATGTTAAATGGTGTACTATTTTGTCTTTACTGCATGACATTAAACTACACAGTCCTCTTTTTGTCTAACATGACAATAAACTGTGTTGTCCCCATCATCCTAACTACATGACGCTAAACTATACAGAATGTCCTTTGATACATCTTACATGACATTAAACTATAACTTGTCCCTGCTACATGACACTAAACTGTGCAGCACCAGTAGTCCTAACTGTAAGACTTTAAATTCCATAGTCCCTTTATATGTCCTACATGACATTAAATTGTACTTTTCCCCTGCAACATGACACTAAATTGTGCAGCACCAGTAGTCCTAGCTGCAAGACTTTAAACTGCATAGTCCCTTTATATGTCCTATATGACATTAAAGTGTGCATCTTTAAAGTTGTTGTTACCTCTTGTTTCTCACACCGAGTATGACTCATGTGAGATTAGAGAAAATTTCAACAATAATACTCTCTCTAGGCCGCTAACCACACATACGTCCCAACATCATTTTTCAGGTCGTTGTCCCCAAGAACAACTTGATCATTAATTCATTATTTAATTGAACTACATAGAATTTAATCCTTTCCTTCCAAACTGGGTACGTAGGAAACCTCCCAAGGCTCAATCCCAAAACTAATCTCTTCACATCGGTTCACCTCTATCTCATATGATGTTGATTCATGAAACTGCCCCTTGAATCAATATCTTTACATTGGTTAAATTTCGTCCTTACTATACGACGTTAAACTATACAACACTTTTGTCCAGTATGAAAATAAACTATAACATTCTTTGATACCCTCACCTAAGAGGAAATCATTATTTACATTGATTTTAAATCATGTTTTATTACCAAAACTACGTGCATACATGGTAATGCCCGAACGTTTTATCTAGGGTTAAACCATCATTGTCTTGATGTCCCTTTTCATCATTCACATGTACGAACCAAATTTGTACAGAGGGTATTTCTAGAACTACATGGTCTTGATTCCCATCCTTATGGGATACGTAGGATCGTTCGAGTGTCCCTTGAGTCCAGCCCCAAGTCTTTTGGGCCTAATCCAAAATTCTACATTCAGTCCCCTGGCTAAAAAGTCTCCAAGAAAACACACACTGTGTATTTCTTATAATGGTCCACTCTATGACCATAAACTAAGATATCTAACACATTTTTCCCACACGACGTTAAACTATAGTTCAAGAACTACGTATGGCTTGATTCACATCCTTATGGGATACGTAGTGAAGTCCAACAATTCCATTCAGGACCGAGCCACAACATGATTATGGTTAGCATTGATCTGTGTATCTCTGTATACATTGTACAATACCAATATTTATGTGTCATAATCCTATCCTTAAATATTTTTAGATCTTTATAACCCTTTTCTTGACTTTTAGTCAACAAATGTCAGATTTCTCAGTGTTCTTTTACATGACTGTGTAGTACGTGCCCTTAGGCGGCCTTGCATAAACAATCTCCATAATAGATTTGTCAGCCAAAAGATACCCTTATCTGACTATGCAGCCAATGCCCTTAGGTGGCCCTACATAATTCAACCCCCTAACAGGTTTGTCGGATACTGGAAACTTCATTCTTGGGAAGAAAGCCTATTTTTTCTTATTGGTCTTAAATGACAGTATGTAGGGATCCGAAAAAAATATTCATCCTTAACATATTTGTTTTATATCCCTTTTCATGATCTGAAAGTATTCAAGTCTATGGTTTATATTATCCTTCCCTACGTTTGGGTCAGACCTTCGTAGGAGTGATATCCATCATGTTCTTCGATAATCTTGTTTGGAAATATCTTCCACATATTCAAGTACCTATTTCTATACAGAAAACTATATAAATTAGAAAATTTTGAATCTCAATAAACATTCACTAGCTTTTTAGCACCAGGAAAGTAAATTTCTGAGAGTTCTTTTGCATGACTATGCAGCACATGCCCTTAGGAGGCCTTGCATAAATAGTCTACATAACAGTCTTGTTAGCCAAAAGATGCTATTTATTTGACTATGCAGCCAACGCCCTTAGGTGGCCCTGCATAGTTCAACCCCCTAACTGGTTTGGTAAATAATATTAACTTCATTCTTGGAAACTAATTCTTCTAATGCCTTTTAGCTCTTTTTCATATCATTTCTCAGATTCAAATATTCTTAATACATATTTTACATATTTTCCATCATACTTGAGTGTGGTATTGTGTTTTCAGATAAATTTTCAAGGAATTGAGTCAATTTTAATTAATTCAGTCAAAGCACTTTTAACCTTAAACATTATCCTTTTTATGTCCGATCTGAATGACTTTAAACTGCCCACAAAAGACAAAGGAACTCTGAGTAAAAGTCAAGTTCCAGCTCAGTAAACAAACATTTTGTATGATTTTGGTAATATTGAGAAAATAAAAGATTCAATGTTTGTATGGTTATTTATAATAATCCTAGTAAAAATAAAACTAGGCTTACTAGGCCCATTGGCTTAGGTAAAATTTAAAACATGTAGCAAAAGAATGCAGGTACAAATGATTGAAGATAAAAGCGTTTTTCAATGATACACAAGAGATAGAAGGACATCCACATACTAGAGGCTCTTCTCTTTTTCAAGAATTACAAGAGGCTTTCAACATAACTCTTCATTTGATTTACGGTATCCCGAGCACCATCAGCGACCACCTGTAATTCATTCATTCAATTTGATACAGTAAGAGATGCAATGTTACAAGATTTTCTTAGAACAATTGTAAAATGATGTTCTTGTGTGCGGTTTCAGAAAATTTTCTACTGATCAAACAGTGACTCTGATTCTGTCCAAGAGACTTGGAAGATGGATACACAGATTTGAGAATACAGCATTGGAAGTAAAGATCCATTTGGAGAGAGTACTCTTTTCAGATATTTCTCTAATGACATTTTTGTCTTCTCTCCACCAACCGGCTGCGGAAAACATTTCAGCACATGGGTTAGCCATTTTCATATCTGCAAGGAAATGACATGGAGGAAAAATTTGAAAGTTCACACCATTGTTGTTGCTCTTAATGCACAACATAACCGAAATAGAGGAGTAGTGGTGGAGATGCATCTCAGGAATATGGTTCTTTTCATCTAAAACATGGATTCCTTACAGATGACCATGACCATACAAATGTAGGTAGATGCTCTGTGTGAAATTAAGATGATATTTCTTCATGTATTTAGCCAAATCTGGGAAAGTGCAGTAGTAGATATCATAGTAATCAGGGCCAACAATGTTCATCATGTCATCAATCCGCTTGCTATCCAGTTCATCAGCCTTTATGATTCTTCTTAGAGCCATTGAATATGCACAAAAGTTGAATAATTAACTCTTATGTAAGTTGATTTTACATAAAATTTGTGAAAGAATTCGAAAAAAATGGAAAAGTCTTTATGGAGTGAAAGTCTAAACTTGGTGCGCAAGTATGGATGTGACACGAATGTATTTGGTGCGCAAGTATCACTGTATAGGTCCAGATACCTTGACAGCAGCATGACAACAAAGAGATAGAGGAAAATAGAGAAATCTATGCGGAAAAGGTCACTTGCATGGCGAGAGATCGAATGATTGAAATCCGGATTCTTTGTACGGAAATGGGGCCACATATTTATAGGCCACAACCGTACCCTATGTGCCTAAGTCTGTCCAGCTATAAGTTGTGTGCCACTACCTACGCGTTATACCTTACGCGCTGCATATTCCTTGGTTTTATTCTTTTTCCTCAGAGTCAAATCCTTTTTTCTCTCCAGACCCAACTCTGAGGGGGGACTTTTGTTGACGCTCCTTTTTGTCACATTGTCTAAAGGAATGGAAAGGGAAATGACTTCTGATCTCAAAGTGATTCATCCTTTGAAGAAATCATCAAAAATCGACAAAGGCATGAACAAGGCTTCCAAAGCAAAAGGGTCGTGCAAGTTCCCTCACGATCGCGCAAGTATACTTGCGCGCCACCTAATGGTCACGCAAGTGACTTGCGCCCCCTAAAGGATAACTGCTTGGGGTCTTCTCCAGCCTATAAATAGACCCTGTGGGCCCCCCATTTCGAGGGGAATTTTTTCAGAATTCATATACAGATCTCTGAATGCCAAAGTCTCTTCTTCAAGTCTTCCAAACTATTCTAAGGTAATTCTTTACCTAGAATGGAAGGTCTAAACAAGACGAGTAAGGTATAAGTGTTAGAATTAACTAACACTTGCACGCCTAAGTGGTTTTACCCTTAAGGGAAATGGTCACACTTGCGCCCCACCCAAATTCTTCACCAGAACTTGCGCGCCATCTTCTGGAAAGCCTCTAGGTATGATTCTGAAGGCTTTGATCAAGGATCGCCCAAATATTACTCTAAGGGATGAAAATCACACAGTACCCACGTGTCGTGCAGGTATACCTGCGCGACCAGGACTTGCACGCCCATGCAGTACATGCGCGCCTACCAGGACTTGCGCGCCCCTACTTTTTAGGTGCCTTTCCTGCCCATTTCACCCCTCTTATGTGAATCCACCTCTCCTATTCAAGATTCAGTCTTCAAGGCACTCTTCAAAGGCATTTATGGAATGATTTATTGATTTGTATTCTTTATCTGAAATGAACTCCATGGAAAATCTCTCAAAATATAGTGACTTATACATCTTTATGTCACTAAAGATTGAGATTTTATTCATTCAACCTCATCCTTTAAGATGAGAGAATCCTTAACCTGGGCCTCCTTTTCAGGAATATGCCCCAGCCATAATTCTCAAATATGGGACTCTATTTCAGGAATAAGTCCCAGCCCTAATTCTCAAATATGGGCCTCCTTTTTCGGAATAATCCCCATCCATAATTCTCATTAATATGTGAATCTTCTTTAGGAGTAAGTACCTAATCCCCTAATATGGGCATCCTCCTTAGAAATAATCCCCAGTCTTAAAAGTCTCATATATGTGCATCCTCCTCAAGAGTAAGCCCCAACCATAATTCCCTTAACATGGGCCTTTTTTCAGGAGTAAGTCTCAGTCTCAAATATGGGCATCCTCCTCAAGAGTATGCCCCAACCATAATTCCGTTAAACTAGGCCTCCTTTTCAGGAGTAATCCCCAGTCTTTATTTCCTTTTGATCTAGGATTCCTTCTCTGGAATAAAACCCAATCATAAGTCCCCTCCTAACATAGGAATCTTCCTTAGGAGTTATCCCCATAATTAGGGTATCCAAATCTCCATAAAGTAAATATACCTTTATGGACCCTGTTCCGAGATTTCTTCCCTGAAGTAAATCTTCATCCTCATCTATTTTGGGCAGTCATACATACATAATCCCCACATCATTTCTTATGATTTCATCTTTCATGTCACAATTGTTTGGTTTTACTAATACTTCTTGTTTCTCTCACTGAGTATGAGTCAAGTGAGATTAAAGTGTAAAAGTAATTATGACATATTTCTTTGAGCCATCAATCATAAACATCATACTCCCTTATTCGAACTACGTGGGTTTTGATTCCTTTTCCAAAAAAAGGACACGTAGGTAGCCCATCAACGGGTACGATCCCAGTTCTGAAATAATCCATGTCCTAATGAATGAAAATAAACTTCAAGTGCCCCTATGAGTGGCTTTAAAACCATTATGGTCATCATAATGACCAAGAGACATTTATGTATTTTATGGATACCATCAACTAAGAATCTCTAAAAAATAAATATGATTATTCATCGATGAAGAACCTAGAATACATATAAAATATTCCGTGAATTTCTTACATATCAATAATTGATTTTCAGACTAAAGGAAAGCTCATTTTATACTTGTTAATATAGTAAGGATTCACGAACATAACTTAAATCTATAAAGAGAGTCCCGGAGTAGAAAATAATTCCCCTAAAAAAGGTGTGCTGAGTCTGAACTCCTATCCTCTCGTCCAATGAAGATTCCTAAGCCTCATCAGTCCACAACTAATGAGCGCCTACCTTTGGAAAGTAGGTACAAATGGATATGGAATCATTGGATGTTTCTGGTTCTATGAACAAACCCGTTAGAAACCGATTAGAATGTTTGAACCTTAAATCAACGAGGTCATCCACGATAATAGAGGGAAACAATCCATCAATACTATATATAAGTTATGATTTATTATAGTTCTTTTGGGTCCACTTTCTCATTTTTCCCCTTTACATATAATAGAATGTGATCTCTATGTTTCTAATGTATTTTACAGGGTTTCAGTTGGTGCGGTCATGCCGCAACATCCTTAGTTGGATGCAGTTTTCATGGGAGTAGGAAATCGTGATCTCTTGTGTGGATCATTTTCATATAAAGATCATTAAGAGCTTTTTTAAGGTAGTAGATTCGTTGCTTATATTTTATTTTTACATTCAACTATAGAGTTAGAATGTTTTAGCCACTAGATCACAAAGGAATTGACATAATAAATATTTGAATTAGATAAATAAATTGATATCAATCGAATGGTATTTCCTCATGTTTTTTCTAGATAGTGTGATATCAATGCTTCCTTTGTTTAGCTCTTCGTTCTTGATGGAAATTGGTAAAGAACATCAACCAGAATTAATTGAAAATAGTTTGGATGAAGATGAAGTGGCATGTAAATGAATCTAGTTCTTATTGTTGTTTCTATTTATGTTAGTCAAATTTGTGCAGTAAGCATGTTTAATTTATTTTTGATAGCTTAGTTTTAAGGTTTCCCAAATATGGAACCTATGAATAATAAATTGGTTAATTCAGGATTGATTAAAGAACTGATAGTTTGATAATTCCTTGAAGGGTTTTTAGTTACCCTCTTGTGTGTTCAAGGGCCAAGTGCCCAACCGATATGATTATTGTTTTCCTACTTCTTGTGTTGTGATGTGATCCCAAATGGCTATTGTGATATGGGGGCATGGAGGCCTACTGGTTTTTGTAGTAGATGGTTCCTAGAGTGGCGAGATACATCGATTTATGCATGTGGGTGTCAGAGAGGACACCAGGAATGATGAAATGGGATGAATGTGAATTTTTGGGTTTCTACTAATTCTTCTTGGTTGTTTATCTTCTATACATTCCACACTGATCAAGGAATCTGGTCTAGATTACCCATCTTACGAATGGGGTTAAGAAGCGCGAGGAATGCCACATGCTTTTCATGCTTAGATTTCAAAGATAGGATGGGTTTACTCTCTTTCTATAGGCGGCAAAGACACAACAGGTAGTTCATATACTCACTGTGTTGAGCCCATTGTGTTTAGAAGCATAAATTGTTTTTCTAGAATTCATGGTAATAAGGGAATGTAATGCTATAAATAAATAATTGAATAAATGATGTTAACCAATGGGGTTTGGAGTTTTTTGGGGTACAATGCTGAGGCTGTGATTCGAATGAACATTGTAATTTTGGTGTGATGCTAATGAAATTTAATGTGGAATTGTTTTTGGTTAATTAATGATTAAAGAATTAACTTAAATAAAGTGTAACTGATAAAAAGGGAATGAAGTAACGTATTAAAGCACTTTAAATGGTTCTTTTATAATTGAAAATACAGTCTTAGAAGTAGTAGCCCAAAGTCTGAGAGACATCTGCTGTTGTAGAGTCTAAGACTAGGTTATGCCAATATTGTGGTTGTGAGCTATAGTATATTCTGTACTTTCTGTGTTTCTATACGCTACTCCACCCTATCAGTAAGGGTAACTATCACCCCAGGGATTCGGAGACCTGTGGGTGTTTTCCCCAACATTCTTGTGGGATAATGGATGGATCACTACCCCCTTGTTCACTGCTCTCTTCTATTTGTAGTTACTGTTACTGGCAGGAACATTGCATAGTTTTCCCCATATATGTGTGTAGAGGGTTGTAATGTCTTGTGATTATTCACCAACATATATTCTGGATATAGTTTTATATGGACTACTATAGGTGTAACATGTATAGGTTATGATGGCTTGAGAATCCTTACTCAGTGTATAGGTTGTAATGGCTTGAGGTATAATACCCAAGGTAAGATACACGTTATGTGAGCTGTGGTGGCTCCCAGAAAGTAACTGGTATTTAACTTACGTGGATGTGGTGGTTTTTTTTGAATGAGGTCCATGTTGTGGTGCTTCACCCAGTTGTCAGTGAGAAAGAATTTTTGGAGAGAGATGCTTAGGATGTGCGATGTTGGGGAAAATCAGCAGACTAGTGGGGATGTAGTAGCTGGGTACCCATTATATTCCTTATTATGTTATATACAGTTGTATACATTACATGGTCAGAGTATACATGGTGAGGATGGGAATATAGTATACCTGTTGAGGTGACGAGTTAGTTTCACTTGTGGTTCACTGAGATTTAGCATTCTTTCCTTACATTTGTACGAGAGGCTTCAGGAGGATTCTGCTGAGTATACTATTATACTCACCCTATGTATATATAAAATTATTTTCTGGTCACATGGATAAGGTTTGAGATCACACTAGTTACTACGAGTTTGTGGTTGTAGGAGTTGTTCGGGCTTGTGGTTGTTGTTGTTTCACATTTTTTGGGTACTTGTAGTTTTTCCCTCATTTAGTTGTCATAGTATCACATGACATTTAATTTGTGTACATGGGTTTTCATTGAACCTACTGGTTGAGATGGAGTTAGTTGGTGTCTATCTTATCTCTCTCTTTCGCATGTGTTCTCTTATAAGGAAATGCCTCCCATTTGTGTGTTCGCTACACCATCAGTTATAGTTTCCAACCGGGGGCCTACTGGAGACGGGACTCAGGGGGTCATTGTCTCCCTTCTCACTTTGTCGGCCAAGGAGGTGTACACAATGTTGGGATGGGGCCATGATAGGTATTTCCAAATTTGATACATGTTATTATTAAGAGCATGTTTATATCATGAGAATGCAATATAACTGATATTGGGAGAATGTATCACCCCGAAAATTCTAATTGAATAATATTTTATTCGATAGAATATGTTACATTGAATGTCAAGATTGGTTACATTTAAAATTCTATTAATTCTAGATTGTATATCATGAAAAAGATTTTGAATATTTTATTATATGCAACATTGAATTTCATCAATGACATGCATTACATATAAGGTATAATTTTACTGAATAATATTAATAATATTTTTTAAAAAAGGAATTATATCTTATACATTAATTTGGTGGTTATGAATTGGATATAATAAATTAACAAAATATATTTTAGAATTTATTTGTTACCAAAAAATTGGAAATTATAATAAAATCCAAATGGATATTAATGAAATTTTTTCATTTGAATCTATGTTTATATCACAATTTTTTCTATTAATAAATGAAATTAATAAATATTTAAGGATTATATTAATTAAATTTATATATTTCAATTTTAAACCAATTTTGTAAAATACTTCAAATTGATATTATATTAAAAAGATAAAATAATTATAATTTTAAGAATAAAAACATTTAATTTTTTATATATAGTTGTTCACCTTTTAATAGAGAAATTATTTTAAATATTTAATTTAATATAATGAAATATAATTAATTTTAGAATTATTATGGTAAAAATGACATTAGTTTTAATTTTTTTTTATTTTTGTAAGATGATTCATTTGTTGATGAATAGTGAAAATAATGAACATTAATTGAAAACTAAATTTTCTTCTAAAAAATTATAACATTAAATTATATTATTTTTTTGTTTTATTGTGATTATATTTATAAATATACATATATCAATAAAATTTATTATTTTCTTGATAATTGATTATAGAACATCGTGAAAAAAACATAGTAAACATTTGAAAATATTCACTCTAAAATTGTGTTTTGTCATTCTGTATGCGATATTAATTTTAAATTAAATTCTTCCACTTTTCTGAATTTAATTTCATAAATTCTGATCTACATATGGAGTAATTTTTTAATATTTAATTGGGTCAACATAATTTTTTTACAAAACTAATTATTAAAATTGACAATTTTAATGAGAGCTACTATGGTAAAAATTAGTTTACATAGTGGTTACTCGTAAAGGATATTGGTTGGAACTCACACAACACTAGTCAAAACACCATTGTATAGAGATATTTAGACCATATAATGTAATTAAATTAAAATGGTTCATTATTTTAGGAATATAAGTTTAGGGATACCTTCAATTATGTTAACTTGTTGGTATTTATAAGAATGAGACTTCTCGTCCACTGTAAAATAGAACTCACTCCCCTCAATTATTCACACATCCCAATCCATTTATCTCGTCCCAAACATGCCTAATTCATATATAAAATTATAATCCCACAACATATAAACCTTATATTTTTATTAAGTCTTACTAAAGAAGGCATTAGTGAAAACATATGGAGGATACCTGAAGAAAACCTAATGGTTTTCAAAAATCATTTTTATTTTGCTTCATTATGCACATAAATCGACTATACATATATCATTCATATATAATATTCTCAATTTTTTCAACATAATTATATCTGTTAATGTTTTTTCTCTATCTAAAACAACACACACTTCCAACTAATGGGATACACAATCATGTTTCGTGTGTACATTGGGCTACTGCATCACAAGACAATGCCATTCACTATTTTAATACACCTTTTCAAGGATGTGAATAATGATGTATTAAAAATTTATATATGATATTTAAAAATATGTTATCTTCAAATAGATTATGATTATTAATTTATTATATAACAGATAACTTCCTGATTTTCATTTAGTGGGAATACAATATTTTCATTCATGTGTACGACAAACAACCACCACATAAAGTGATGTAATTTGTTTGATGCTGCATTTAATGTATTCTGGATGTGTTTAATAAAAATATGTAATAAATATAAGATAAATAATATATATATATATATATATCATTGTTTTCATTGTTTTAATATAACAAGAAATATGAAGCAACGTTCATGAATATGCTCGACCAGCTATCTCCAAGAACGATGTATTTAATTTTCTCTCTATAAAATTATACATTAATCTAAATTACTATATTATAAATGTATATTATATGTACATCATGGAAATAATTATTTGTATGATGAAATTATACACTAATTATGAAAAAATAAAGTAATAAGTTAAAACATACATGATAAACAAGGAAATTAAAACTAAAACCAATGAAAATATTGAAATATTTTTAACTAATGGTTAAAATGATGTTATAAAAATACAATTTATGGAATTATATATATTAATATAGTTCATGATTAATTTAATGTCATTATTAAAACCATTTTACTAGGGGTTAAATAGCATTGACAGAAATTGAACATATGATAAGAGGTTTCTTATCAATTTCATTTTTTGAGGAATATTACAATATTATACACCTAATTACGTTCATATAGTGTATAAAATACCCATTTTATATTTAATATCTTGATTAAATTATAATTATTTATACTATGAATTTAAATTTTAATTATATCATTAAATTGGATTTCAATTGAATATTTCCCTATGATAAAATTTATTATATAATCTCAATTCTGGGTGTGATTGTTAGCATTCTTCTGGAACATTCTATTTAATGTAATATTTTTTCATTGGAAATTTTATCTATTTAAATATACACATTATTTTTTTATTGAAATTAATATTTCATAAAAAATATACCATTTATAATTTAGGATTTGACTTTTAATGTTACATGATTGATTGGGGAAATAATGATAAATCCATATCCATTACTCAATGGGGAAATCTAATAAGGTGCATTGTTTAAGAATTAAATTGATAATACTATTTATGAGGATTTATTTTAATTTGTATGATATGGTTTTGGTACCATTTAATGAATCCATGTTGCGGCATAAGTCATTACAAGTGGTGAAATTTGTTGGATAACCCTTATGTGCTTGTTATGAAATTTTTTCAAACTGTCTTGAGGAATGATCTTGGTATATGAGATAGATTTGAAAAAATATAACTGGATAAAACCAAATATTCTATCAAAAATCATAAGGTTAGAACTTTATTGTAATGTTATCTTGTTCTTGGGAAACATGAAATCATATAGTTGAGCATTATCATTATTCACAATCTTTTAATATTTTCCATGAAATTTTTACTATGAAAAAAAAATCAATGGCTGAATTTAATTTAATTTATTAAATGTATTGCGTTTTCCTTAATTTTCCATTATATATTGATATTTTTAATCTATATATCTAAAAACATTGAGTTCTTTGTTATTTACAATTCCATATAAATTATTCCCGTTGATTCATGATAGATTCATTCATATATAACCCTTAGTTATAATTTCAGCTCACACGTAATTTTTTTCCATTCACCTAGTAATGAAGAATATATCATGGAATGAGTTCTAAATGATGATTTATATTTTGTTTTGTTATTTCATTAGTTTTAATTCTTTATTACTATTGTAATATGGCTATCATGATTCCAATAGAGATTCCAACACTACTAAATTGATCGGTCAATTGGGATTTTAATCGTGTATATACAACCATTTGATGGTAGTAGGAACCAAATTTATGATACATTGAACAAGGTAACTACAAATAAAAATTCAGTTTTTATTATTTAATGAATATGGGATTTTTTTATAAATATTCATATTATTTTTTAGTATACCACCATATGACTATTAAACCAATTGAATGAGGTCTATCGCAATAAATTTTTCATGACCCATATCAACTGAGTTCATGTTATTAAATTTGACAAAAGAATAAATAAAATAAAATGTAATTAAATCGTTTATTAACTTGTTATTATGAAATTTTTTCCAATAAATTAGTATTAACCCCATAACTATAGAGCAAGTAACAATTAATCCATCTTAAAATTATATTATTTGATGATGAAAATTAACAATAATCAAGTCTTATATTTGTGATAGATGTTTATAAATGAGGTATATATGTTAATTTATATTAAAGGGAATTTAAAATTCATAATTCACATATTATGTTAATTTATAATGAGTTGATATCATGTTTGACTAAGAGGGATTCAAGGTATCAGGTTCTATGTTTCATATTCAATATCATGAGAAATTTGTCTTATTATTTTCTATGATATCATTTATAGGGTTTGTAAATATGTTTTGAAAATCAATTATATATTCTTTATTTAAATGTATTTTGATTTAAATTATACAATAGATGTGTTGGTTTTAAAATATCAATTCTACTTCATTAATATTTCATACATATTCATTTCATGTTTCCCTTTTTTTCCATGTACAATACATATGTTTAATTTTTTAATTATAATATTTAAATTTGATGCAATTTGTAATCAACTTAACATTCTATATTTATAGGTTTTTTATATAGATTAATAACATTGGTAATGGTATTTGATAACTCAGCACCCTTTATTGTGTTATTATTCTAACTCAAGAACTTATTTATACCAATTATTGATGAATCCACAAATGATTTTTATTTTATTTTTTCCTCTCATCCATTATACTGAGAATTCAATTTTATATAGTTAAATTTCCATGATAAATTTATAACTAATAAATTATATCAATGTTGATAGTAATTAGTATAATCTATAATGATGGTTTCTCCACATTGATGTAATTTTTCCTTCACACTAAGGTAATCGATTAAATTTCAAATATAAAATTTATGTTATTTAATTTCACTATTATATTTCTCTTATATTACTCTAAAATTGTTATTTTAGAAATCTTTTTAATATTTCATTTTTCAAAAAAAAAATTCAATTTATTAAAAATGTATTCATTAATTTAGTAATTATTTTCAATATATTATACTCATTTATTAAAGAATAATATTTTATAAGAATTAAGTGAAAAAACTATTAAAAATCCTTTTTAAATTTAATTCTTTATGAAGGTATTAATTTTAGGATTTTTTAAAACCACTTTTGAGTGTGACAAGTAATATCGCCTTTTATGAGTATGGTAAAATTATATTTTAAAAAATATTTTATGATTTATTTCATCATAATATTAACTATTTTTTAATATGAATCCATTCCATGTTTTAATATAGTTTGAGAAATTATTTTCTTTAATTATTATTTTATAATGAAATGTAGATATTGTTATATTTTTCAAATGTAGTGGTGTTATTTCAAAAAATAATTTTTATAATAAAATCTACTTTTAATGGAATAATTTTTAATTGTGAATTATTTTGAGGCTTTAAAATACAATTTCTATATTAAATTATTCATTGGATCTTTAAAATGATAAATATTAAAATAACTTTCATTCTCTAGTTAATTAATATTGCTGAATAATATTAAATGTTTTTTCATGTATTTAACAAAATGGGTATTGCATCTCATTTTGAATGTTATTTATAAAGGATCTTAAAAAATAATTTTTAATTTATGTTCATATCATTAGAAGTTATTATATTAAACTGGTGATATTTCAATTCTACATTAATCCCTTTTTATTTTAATTTTTTACGTAATCATTTTATCATTTTTTAGGAATCTCACATCCTTTCCACAGGTAAATTATGTTAGTTTTATGTTATGAATGAATTCTTATTATAATGATATATACATGTAAAATGGTTACTAATAATGTAGTTTGTGTTTTACAAATCCTTGATATTGTATAGGTCTGTCAAATCCCTCAAATGCATTGGTTTTTATTTTAAAACTTATGAGATAATGATTCATGGAAATGTTTGGATTTGTCTCTCAAATTAAAATTGGGACATGGTAGGATTTGTTCAAAAATATTAATGGTGGACATATTTTAATTCACTCACATAATTCTTGGTGGTAATTCAAGGATCTATTTATAAAATTTATTGGTATAATAACAATTAATATTTTCTAATGTATATGATGAAAATTATTTTATTTATTAAAAAACATAAATCATGTAAACACATGGATTTTTTGAAACAAATTGGGAGGAAATGCATAGAAATATTCATAAATATAAAGGATTATATAAATTTATCTATTTAAAATGAATGTGTTAAAATGTTTTTTCTTTTTTATAGTGTGAAACATTCTTATACATATGTTATATACCTTTCTTATACCTCATGGATGAAGATTATTATCATTGAATTTCACGAACTCAATCAATTATATATATTGAATCATTTTAATTTATGTTAATAATTTTCATGGATTATTGGAAAAATATTATTCATTTTTTTTAAACATTACCCAAGTGCATGTTATTTTATATGTTTATTATTTACTCCATGGTGACGTATTAATGAATATTTCCATTACTGTGCGTTTTTACTCACCTAATTCTTATATTCCGAATCCCCATGATATATTAGTGAGTATAAAATATGTTATGTATATAAGATAGTATATTATTGATTTAATATATATTATTACATAATTGTATCCTTAAATATTTTCATATATATATGTTTCTCATAATTCTTTAACCATCTTTTAATGAGATTGTGGAATTATCTGTGATGTGTAATATTTAAATTACGAAAATGATGAAAATTAAATATAGTATTACCCCACTATGATTAATATACTATGTGTAAATTTCATTCATTTAGCTTCATATCATTGAGTGGTAGTGTGTGATGCCTTAGTTCGTGTCATAGTAGGGCTTATGTTTTTATTTTATTTTTATATTTAGGGTATTTAGATTATATACAATTCTATAAAATCTAATGTCTTTTATAATTATTGTATAAAATCCCCATGTATTTTTAATATATAGAGTATGTGGTTCACATAGAAATTATTTCTATCAATGCAAACAAAAAATGTGGATGTACCAAGTAGATATTCATAGAGAACTAGTAACACTTAAAATGGATAGATGAGAATGAACTCAATCTTCACTTGGTGATAGATAATTATTCATAAGATGATAATAAAATAATATAACTCTTGTCAGATATTATTAGGTAATTAAAATGATCTTTATGAACAATTATGATGGATTATAAAATGTTATTTTTTATGATATTGAAATTAATTAAAAAATGACCATGTAAAACCATAGTAAAACTGATAGATTGATAGTTTGAAAAAAATATATCATAGTAAAACTGAAGTCATCCTTGGTAAAATTTATATGTGACACAGTCTCCCCAAATCTCTAATGGTTATCATCTCATTAGAAGCTATTTATTATGTAATGATTATAATTTATATACATTTCAATACAATTATTAGATATTTATAATTTTAGTTACGTAAACACAATTTTTTAAGGGGATAATGCTACATCCCAATATATTACAATATATTTTCCTTAAAATTTTCATTGAAAAAATATATTTATTCATACAAAACAAAAATAAAAAAATGAATAATTATATACTTCATTAAAATTTATGACTAATAGATCATCCATAGAATAAAAAAAAATTATGAAAATTTAAATTCATCTTCAAAAAATTAATAAGAATTAAAATTTAAAATTGTAATTTTTAAATAAAATATGTTACAATTATATATTTTATTTAAAATATAAAGTCAATAAATTTATAATATTATTATATAAAAATTAATAAAACATCCATATTAATATTTAAAAACTTTTCCTTAGTTTAACATTTCAAAATATTGTTTAAATAAATTATTTTTTAGTGAATAAAAGAAAAATTCAAATTCATGTAATAACATAATTTTTATGAAATTATCAAAACAACATAATGGATTAAAAGGAAAAGTAAATATTTTTAAAAATAATTATTTATAATGTAAAATAAGTAACATAACAATACTATTTTTAATTTTCTTTAAACCCATGCTCACTGTTTTTGAAATATAAATATTCAATTAATATGAAGTATATTTTTATTTCATTACAATAAAAATATAATTTATCATATATAGAAATTTAATATAAAATTGTTGAATGAAAAAGTTAGATAAGTTTTTTAAAATAATGTATTATGATAATTTATATTGTTCTGTAGAAATATGTTAAAAAATAAATGTTAAAGATTAGGATAATTGTTAAAGGGTTATTTTATAAATAAATGTTATATTAATTTAGTTTAAGAACATTATAATAATTTTTTTATTTTTTATAATAAATTTGAAAATATTTCTTGACTTATGTGAAATATATATATTTACTTATTAAATATGTAATTATTTTTATATTTAATTATATACTCATAATGGTAAAAAAATATGATTCCACAATAAAAATTACTATATATTAAATGTTTTATTTTTTATAATAATTATTAAATATTTGTAATTTATATTAAATTTTTAGGTGTTTAAATGTATGATTAAAATATTAAATTTTTGTTCTTTTGGACCCCTTATTTTTTTATAAAAATTTAATTACATAGTCAAAAACTAGTCCCCATGGAACAAAATAATATGGTAATGTATTAAAATTTAATTTTATTTGGATGAAAACACAATTTAAACATAATTATTTAGGATTTAGAGATAAAATCACCCAAAAAAATTCCCTATATTCATCTTTTTGGGCATGTGACCATTGAAATGTGAAATAAATTTTTTTAAATTTAATGACTATTGTAAAAATAATCCTTCTCACCACCTATGAATTGGGATCCCAATCACACATCCTGATAAACTTATTACATACATTTATAAACTAAAACTATGAAATTTTTATCCACTATGAATCTCATAATGAGTTTATATGACTTTAGTCTCAATTAATTATCACATGAACTTTATTTATATGAAATTTTTCCGGTTAAATATGACATTCTCAATAAGTGTATTTCAATATCATTTATTATTTCTTTCCAATATGATGCTCTGTAACATTTTATAGACTCTATAATAAAAGAAAATATTCATAAATAATGTTTTGAGACGATTTTAGACGAATTTATTAACCATTGTAAAATATTTTCTCTTCAATATGGTAAAATTAATAAAATTAATCATGTATGTTAGTGGACTAATACCTCTATGAAAATATTGGTTTATAATTACTCACCTTCTATAATAAATAAGAAAATGGATTCATTTTATTAATTAATATGTTATAATACTTTAAAAATATAATTTTTAAAATTCTATTTTAATATAAATATTATTGCATATCATTTTTTGTAGAGTTTTGTATTTATTCATGCATTCTAGAGAACTACCACCTCGATGAATGATGAATGTATTTTTTAAACACCACAACAAAATGGAAGGTTATTAGAATGAATTTACTTATTTTAAATAATTTTTATGGGAATAAAACATTATTTATATGTGAGGTAGACATTATATAATAAAATTCCATTTTTAATTAAATCATTATAACACAGTCTCATTTGGGATAATTTTACCATCATTGTGAATAATGTTATGATGTTATTCTAATGAATGAAAATTGAATGTTATATAATATATATAAAAATTAATAATATTGTATTTAATATACTCTGATGAAAATTTAATGTAGAAATTAATATTTAACAAATTCAATAATACCCAACCTTTTGATCGTTAAAAATGCCTGAACACGTTCATCATAATTTCCTTATTAATAAGACAGATCTATATAATTAACCTAATGAAATGGGACTTATATAATAATTATAATAAATATTATTGTATCAATATTAATCGTGGAATTGTTAATGTTGATTTTTTTAATTAGCTATATAGCCATGAATCTTGTACATATTAAGGAATATAAAAATCCCAACATCTGATGATGAATATAAACAATAATAAGGTAACATAATTGGGGAATATGATTGAAAATTATGATTATAATTTATAATAAATTTTAATAATTTTATCAATGTTTTAATTATAATAATATTTTTCATTATAAAGATGGTTTTATCATGTTTCACTAATATGGATTTCAGGTAAGGGGTTCATTATAAAATATTTAATTTATTAAAAAATAATTCATATTATTATTTATTATAACATTTAAATTTTGTGATTAAGGATAATTAATTATATTTTTCCCAATTTTTTAATTAATTATTTTAACATGCATATCTTTTTCATACCTTAAATTTATTTTTATTCAATGAATAATAATATTTTAAAGGTTTATACATCTCAAATATGCATCATTGAGATATGATTAATATTAACCCATTCATTCCTTTTTTTTATTTGACATGTATTTAAATCTTCTATAATAATTATTCAATTTATGTTTTTGAAAAATCCATCCTTGTTTTTATTTGTATGTTATTTCATTTCAAATGATAAAAAATTCGTATGGGTTTTTATCCCATCGTAATTGATTGGGTTATAACACATCATATTGAAATTAAATCAACCCTGTTTGTTTTCATTTAACCTATGATTTTATTTCATGCTATATATTCATAAATTTTTGGAGTAATAAAATTTTAATTCAATGTTTTTACCCTAGAATTAATTTAATGAGAATATATCTCACTCAAATATAAAATTCCAATCCAATATACGTATAGTTTCCACATCATATTCAAATTTTCCCTATGCCAAAATTTTCTCCTTTATATGTGTAAAAAAATATGACTTATGTTTTCGGAGAAGGGATGTGTTTGTGAAATTTTTTAATTAAATAATAGTTACATACAAACATATGACACTAAGAAGGGGTGCTGTTCATGTAAGGTTTAGGACACTCTCTCACTAACACTGGCCATCATAGATTAAAATGATGAATCCACTATTATAATCAATGTATTTTCCTCCCCTCCAAAATATTTTGATTCCAATGGAGTAATCACATAGATCTTGTTTTCTAATATTTGTGATGAGTAATCAAATTCTGATGACTCTAGGTTATATAAATATGTTCAAAATCTAATTTCTATGACTCTTATAGATTTATAAAAAGGGTAAATCTACAGTGATTGAGGTAGGAGTATTTAAATCATCATTAACATTCCAAACTATATAAATGTGTTAATATAATGAGAAAAAATCAAATATATTAAAAAATATTGGATGAATGTGAATAAATATGAAATCATAATAAGTGATCGTCTAATAATTAACTAAAATAACACTGAGAACCATAAAAACTACTCTGCTCTTCAATACAAAACAGTAAAATTATTTTCATGTAAGAATGTTCGTTTTTTAAACCTATATGTACATACTTAAAATTTAATTTTAGTTTTATATGAAATAATTTAGATTAAAACATATTAAGAGTGTTTCACATAACATGATTCTTCACTAAAAAAACATTAGTTGAAATAGTTAAAGACATGAACATGCTATAAGCCATTAAATAGATACTATATTCAAAAATCCATTAGTGGAGAGTAACATAAACTATATGAATAATATGTATATTCCAAATCATTCAATATAGATCTCAAAAATAACTACAAATAGATAATAGTGGCTGTATATATCACTATCAAAGAATAAATAAAATTTCAACTGATGATGAAAGATAAATTTTTAGATGATTTCGTTATGAAACCACAGTAATAGACTAATATTTGGGAAAACATTTTTTAATATTGATTTTTAAAAATTAAGATCAAAGTAGAGCATTGAATTCATAATTATTATATGGATTTATAGTTATTTTAAAATCTGAAATAGAAGGATCATATGTAAGATAAATATCCTATCATCTAGTGTCTTCATTAGATTCAGGATTCTATGAACATAATAATTTATTTGGAGTGAAATCCAATTATTATTTTTGGATAATCTTCTTCCAAGTCTTTTTTTCACATTCCCATAATGTTTTTTTAATTAAAATTAATAAAATGTAATTTTAGAATTCTTCCCTTCTGTGATATTCATTATTTTCCTATATATTTTTCTAAAATGTCATTTGAAACAATATTTACATTATTGATATGCAATAAAAGTATTTCAAAATATTTTGATGGGTTTTAATCCTTTAATTATTATATAAATTACCTTCCATAATATATTTTCTTCAAAACATTTATTTACAGTTCAACACAGCTTTATTGTGTTTGATTTTTAATTAAATGGGTGTTCATATGTTGTCAAATACCCTATATGAAAAAGGATTATAAATTTTTCTAGTAGCATAGTATATTGGTATTTTGATAATAAAATATTCTAAAAAGTAGTTACATTTTTATTTTTCACATTTTAAATTTTTAATATAATATAGAATCATTTCAAATACTTAAACTTGTTTCCAAAATGATTTCAATTAAAATTTATTTTGAAAAAGATATATATGGGATTATATTTATAAAAAGTAAAATATTTATTTTTTTAAGGAATTCATGATTTTAAATAGGGTTTTGAAAGGATATATTATGTGAAAAATAATTCTACAGTGTTTCTTAAATTAATTTTAATTAAAATATTATTCTTAATACATTAATCAATTTTAATAAATATTTTTTAAATGTTTTATCATGCTCCATATATTAAAATTCAGAAAACCATTTAAAATATTTTAATGACATAAAAATGGGGTTTTCCACTTATTTTACTTTTGAATTATCCAATGATCATGAAAATATATTATTCATCATTATGAATATCATTAATGATCCTTATATTACAATATGGGAATTTTTATTCAAATATAGATTCCCAATCTCTAGTTGTCTTATTAAAATTTAACGTAATATTGTTTATGATACTCATGTTTTTTCTACATGATAATTAATTTATTCTTATAGTATAAACATTTTTATGTTCTAATAGAAAATATTTATGATGTTAGTTTCCATCATATGGTTTGGTTCTGATAAATCCAAAATACGATTTGGTTCAATTAAATCCCTCCAATTATTGGTTATGGTTTATATCTATTGAGATAATCCAACATGGACATGATAGAAATTTTTTTCAATATAATTCATTTACATGTTTCAATTTCATCCTCAAAATAATGGCTGAAAAAGGATTTTTATTTTTCAGAAACTAAATGGTGGAAATGAAATGGTTTTATCAAAAACCTATTGGGTTGTCATAAATGGGTGTTCTCTCACATCATATTGGGTCTACAAACATAGATTTTTTCCCAAAAATTAATGTTCGAAATACATTATTTTGTTCTTATAACGACCCATACATTACATACATTTTTATTACTTAGGAATTGAATCATAATTAATACAACATATAACAAAAAATTAAAGGACCGTATAGGTATAGTGTCTTTAGAAACTGGGAATCATAAACAACTAGTTCATAAGGCATCTACATTGTCTCCCACTTATTTCATCATATCTAGAGTCCCTTTTGGCATATACTACTTAATAATCTTCTTCCTGTCCTAGGGAAAGAAAACATACAAAAGGGTGAGCTCAAATTCTCAGTAAGGGTAAACAAAACAAATATCAATCACATCATATTCATAAGAACATAACATTTTGGGAATCATAACCTGCAAAAGAGATCATAATATCATAACATAGGATAAATCATAGTAGTGAAATGTAAATCACAATAATCATAACTTAAAAATGAAACTTTGTGGCATACACACATAATCATAGAGAATAATTTCTCAGTAGTCAATACTCATTGTCAAGACTATCTTAGTGGACAAAGTCCATTTCTGATCCGAGTTCACTCCTCGTTTCAGTCCTGTATCACTGAACCATATTAATCTGTTGTTCCAGCCATGTCTATCCCATGAGATGTAAATCTTTACCCAATTAATTGGCTTGAGATATAGGTCCCACCCATCTCATAATGAAACCATTATTATGTGTGCCCCTAGATCATAAATCATACATCATAGCATAACCTATCTAATAAAAATGGGATTCTTAAATATCATGCCATCATAACATAATCCATATATGATAAATCGACATCATAAAAATAATTCCATCATAATAAAATCAATGTAAAAATAGGGATATAAACAGAACCCTACATTATCTTAGATGGAAAATAATTTTGATAAAACACTTGAACTCCATTCTTGAGGAAAATATCCTTTCTACTTCAAATTTTTTTTTCCTTTATTAACATTTCATACAATTTAAAACTAAAAGAAGTTGATTAAAAATAAAAATGAAAAATTTTAAAGTAATATTCAAGGAAATAATGTTCTAAAAATCCATTCATGTCATATAAGTTAAAGAAAAACATTCTTCTCGGACTTTGGCCAGAAAAGTCAAAATGTACTTCGTACTAAAAAAGAGAAAAGATTCCTTTCATATCATTTCCTATAAACTCACCAAAGGGTAAAATTGGATTTAAAAAATTATAGGAGGAAAGAAATAATATCACATATTGACAAAACATGGATGTGGATGATAAATATTCCCCATTAAATTCTGAAGTATAAACAATATCAGATAAGAATGAGATTGCGAGATTTTCCCTTACCTTAGGTTTGATTTGCTTATTACATGTACAAAACTCCTGTATAATGATTTAAATAATGTTATTTACTTATTCTAGAATCGTAATCATTGTTATGATATCTTATATGGTCATATCATAGCTTCGTATTAGTAATATTTCATTGCTACTTGTTATTCGGGTGTTTATTGCTTTTTGTTCTTATGCGTGTTTTGTTGAATAAATTCTTATTATTATTTTTAGCTTATAGATACCTCATTTCCATAATAGTATTAGTGTAACATATATCATATTTATTAATTCAATCCATTTATATAATCATTTTTCAATGAAGATCATGTAGAACGAGTCGCATCACATCGTGGAGACGATATGCCGTACGTACGCACGAGCGATGATATCGTTCCTATGATCGTGGAATTGTATTTAAGTGTCTGTATAATATTTCATAATCAATATCAAATTACAATAATCTTATAGAGTAATTATTTACACCATTATACCCATCCAGTTAATGTGGTGGTGGAAAACAGATTACACCACGGCGTGGAGATGATATTCTGTACGTACGCACGCGCGGTGATTTCATTTTCCGTAGGATGGATAGAAGGTGAAATAAGGATGTTTAATATTTATAATAACATATCAGTATATAAGTGATACTGATGTTATTACATCACAATTAAACAACAAAATAATAGGAAGTAGAAGAAGAAATAAATTGGAAAGGATCGGTAATGGATATTACATCTTCTTTGACGCGCCTCTTCTTAACCTCTTCTAAGGGAACTAGAGTTGGTCTTTAAAGAAGACCAGGATCCCTATGATGTTTCTAGGGAAGGGGAGAAGATAATTTTATAGGGGTTAGCCAAGCATGATGGCTCAAAGTGGTGTGATGAGGAGAGGGTGGAGGTGCCCTTTTATAAGGGAGGAGAGGGGCATCTTTGGAAAAACTAATAATATTATTTTATTATAAAGTCATATTCGGTTTTTAATAGCTCCAAATTGATTTATTTCCAAGCTAAGGTGGGTATTGGTAGTAATCCTCTCATCCAGTAGAATTTGGAAAAGTTTAGGTTACTATGTTAACCTTATCATTTAGATTTAACTTTAAGTTAAATAATTTTACTTTTACCGTGTCTTCTTGTTTTCTTACACTATAAGGTCAATAAACTAACCATAACAATCCAAACGAACCCCAAGTTGTTCATTATTAATATATATAACCTTATCTAAGTCATTTGGCCGATCCTTAGATTTTTAGGAATAAAATAACAATTAATAATATAATATATTTTTTAAAAACTATTTTATGTCAATTTTGACACTATTTGGTAATTGATTTTTGTAAAAATCATAACAGCACGATTAGTTCGAAAACAGTTAATTACATCAATAATAATATGTTATATTAACCTATAAAATTATTTTATTTCATGAAACATCTCAAATTAAATTTATTTGGGTATTTATAATATCAATTATGTTAATATTTCCTTAATACGGTAATTACTGAATCATCATTGTGTCATAAATAAATTAAATTATTTCAAGTCTAAAAAATATAAATAAAATACCATTATGAATGAAATATTTTTAGCATTCTAATGAGTATTTATAGTCTAATTTATCTTATTTATAACCCCATATTAAAAATGTTTAATTATTAAACATTGATTTTAACTATTTTAACTCTTCTTTAAATAAAATAATATTAAATATCCTAATCTAATCCAAGTGGACCTAAATGGTCATATTTTATTAATAAGGTTATTTTTGGTCGAATTAAACTTATCCAATAGAATTAGGACATGTGTTAGAGAAATAATAATACCATTTTTACCCTTAATTACCGTATTTAATTTTAACCGTGGTAAATAAATGTAAAAAGTCACTATTCACCAAAAAATATTTTTATCTTATTGAACAAAATTTTACTCCTTGATGTTATCCATGTCTCTCAGATTTTTTAAATTCCACTCACAGAAGAGGTAAAATTATGTTTTATGTAAATTTTCAAACTCTCCTAAGAGGTGGGTAAAACACGGTAAAAAGTTCAACAAAATTTATATATATCTAAAATTATTATAAATTCACTCCAATGAATTACATTGAACATATATTGGTATTATGTGTCAATTTTGACCTAAAATAAATTTAAATAAAATAAATAATTATTTAAATAAAAAGTCGGTTTTTAAATAGTAACCTAGTGTTTTCACTATTCATCAAAAATTTAATGTTTTCAGAATAAAACAAAAAATTCACCCTAGGCTAATTTCGATATTCTGAATCCAAAAATGAAGTCCATTTTGAAAGTTAAAATTTATAAAATTTCAAAAAGTGGGTATTACTATTCATAACGGCTAGTTTTAATAATATTTTAATAGCATATCGTTGTTTAGTGAAACTCGGTATTGTGTACAGTGCAAGCTATCAAGGAATGCCACGATTGCATGTAAAGAAAGAAAAGATAGTGTTGTGTGTAGTGAAAGATTCCATTGGTGATATATATAACATAAAAATAAAATATTTCTCATAAAAATCTCAGGTGTTACATTCTACCCCTCCTTAAAATGAATTTCTCACTCGAAATTCGTCACTTTGTAACAAACAGATGAGGATACCTCTCCCTCATCATATCCTCAAGCTCCCATGTAGCTTCTTCTAATTGGTGGTTCCTCCATAAAACATTCACCAAGCGAGTGGTCTTGTTCCTTAGTACCTTTTCACTACGATCTAGCATCTCAATCGGCTATTCTTCATAAGAAAGATCTTGCTCCAGCGGTACAACTTCTGAGCTGAGTACATGTGAATGATCGGGTATATAATTTCTCAGGATAGATACATGGAACACATCATGAACTTGAGAGAGATTCAGTGTAAGCTCTAATCAATATGCTACCTTCCCAACACAATCCATTATTTCAAAAGGACCAATATACCTATGGCTCAGCTTGCCCTTATTTCCAAATCTCATTACTCTCTTCCAAAGAGATATTCGTAAGAACACTTTATCACCCACATCAAACTCTATGTCTTTTCATCGGTTGTCTGCATAACTTTTTTTTCGACTCTGATCTGCTCTTATGTGTTGTTGGATAGATCGGACCTTTTCTTCCATCTCATCAACTAGATCAGGTCCTAATAGCTTTCTTTCCCCAACTTAATCCCCTCATGTTGGAGTTCAATATTTCTTTCCATAGAGAGCTTTATAACGAGCCATATGAATGCTGGAGTGAAGGATATTATTATATGAAAATTCCACCAAAGGTAGGTTTTGATCCCAATAACCTTTGAAATCAATAGAGCAATCTCTTAACATATATTCTTGAGTTTGAATTGTCCTTTCAGACTGACCGTCTGTCTGAGGATGATAAGCAGTGCTGAAACTCAACTTTGTATCCAGAGTATGTTGAAGACTTCACCAAAACATCTTGTTAAACCTCGTATCCTGATCAGATATACTGGAAAGTGGTACTCCATGCAATCTTACCACATCCTTCACATATATCCTAGCAAGTTGATCCAGAGAGATATCTTCTCTAATAGCAATGAAGTGTGCCGAATTCGTAAGACGATCAACAATGAACCAGATAACATTATTTCCTTTGGATGTTTTAGGATGTCGAATGACAAAGTCTGTAGTGATTCTTTCCCATTTCCATTCAGGTATGGGTAATGGTTGTAACATCCCCTTAGGCTTATGTCTCTCAGCTTTAACTTGCTGACAAACCATGCATCGAGAGACATATTCAGCAACATCTCTTTTCATGACATCCCACCAGATGTACTCTTTCAGGTCCCTATACATTTTCGTGCTTCCAGGATGAATAGAGAATGAAGAACTATGTGCCTCATCCAGAAGCTATTTCTTTAATTCTGTGATGGGAGGAACACAAACCCGATTCCCGAACTTTATTATCCCATCACAATCAAGGTTGAATTGAGGAATATTTCTCACCTTCTTTTTTAACTCTACATGTTCTTTTTGTGCCTCTTTAATCTTCACATGTATAGATGGTTGAACATTCATTTGAGAAAGATAAGATTACTCCCCTTACATTATAATTTCAAGATCCATCATTTGTAAATCCATAATAATTGGATCTTTTGTGATCCTCATCATGGATAAGCTAGGATGGTCTTGTCAACTTAATGCATCTGCCACCTTGTTTGCTTTCCCAGGGTGATAATGAATTGAGGATTCATAATCCTTAATTAGCTCCAACCATCTTCTTTGACCCATATTTATCTCCTTTTGTGTAAAAATATACTTTAAACTTTTATGATCAGTATAAATATCAAACGTTTCTACATAAAGATGATGCATCTATATTTTTAATGCAATGATTACCGCAGCTAACTCCAAATCATGAGTTGGGTAATTTTGCTCATGGATTTTCAAATATCGTGAGGCATAAGCTATCACCATATCATTTTGCAAGAGAAAACACCCCAGTCCCTTCATGGATGCCTCACTATAGATCACAAACCATTCTCCACAACAAGGAAGTGTGAGCACAGGTGAACTGGATAACCTTCTTTTTAACTCCATGAAATTCTCTTCACACTCCTCCTTCCACATGAACTTAACTCCTTTTCGAGTCAACCTGGTGAGTGGATTAGATAATCATGAAAAATCTTTGACAAAACATCGATAATATCCTTCCAAATGAAGAAAACTTCGGATCTTAGTTATTGTTGTTGGTCTTGACCATCTCTCAATAACCTCTATCTTTTCTGAATCCACAAATATCCCCTCTTTTGAGATTATGTGACCCAAAAATGAAACTTTTTGAAACCAAAATTCAAACTTGGTAAATTTGGCATAAATCTTCTCCTTTCTCAGGGTCTTCAATAAAATTATCATGTGATCTTCATGTTCTTCCTTGAACTTTGAATAGACAAGAATATCATCTATAAAGACTACCACAAACTGATCAAGATAGTCTCTAAAGACTCTATTCATTACATCCATGAAGATAGCAGGGGCATTAGTTAGACCAAATGGGATCACTATAAATTCTTAGTTTCCATACCTTGTATAGAAAGACATCTTTTTTATATCCTCCATTTTGACCCTTAATTGAGGATACCCTGAACGAAGATCAATCTTGGAAAAGTATTGAGCTCCGTGTAGTTGGTCAAATAAGTCATCAATGCATGGGAGAGGATATTTTTTCTTGATAGTTATCTTGTTAAGTTCTCGATAATCAATGCGGAGTCTGATTGACCCATCTTTATTCTTAACAAACAGAACAGGTGCTCCCCAAGGTGACGCACTAGGGCGTATGAATCCCTTATCAAGATTCTCTTGAAGTTTCTTCTTCAATTCCTGTAACTCAATTGGGGTCATTCTATAAGGTGTCTTTGAAATACGCATAGCACCCGGTATTAGTTCTATTGAAAACTCAACCTCATGATTTGGTGGATGACCTAGAAATTCCTCTAGAAATACATCATCAAACTCCCATATAAAGGGCATATTCTTAATCATGATCTTCTCTCCAACCATTTGAGATAAATAGCCTTCATTTAGTGGAATCAAGACCCATAAGATGGATGAAATTTCCACTAGATGGTTATGTTCATCCTTACATCGATAGATGATCATAGATTGATATGGAATATGAAATGTGATTTCCCTTCTTTGGAAATTGATATGAGCTCCATATAACGAAATCCAATCCATGCCAAGAATCACATCAAATTCCATTATATGAAGGATCACAAGATTTTCTGGAAGCACTTTCCCACAAACTTCAATCGGAGAAGAATTATAAACTTTTGATGCGATTGTTGTGCCATTAGGGTTTGTCACATCTAACTCAACATCTAATTGTTGAGGTAATATGACGACACCCTTAGAAAATTCTCAAGAAATATAAGCGTGGGTGGATCCAAAATCAAATAAAACATTTTCTACTTTAGAGTTGATGGTAAGTTTACCTTTCACCACTTCGTTATCATACTCCAAATCACCGATAGAAATTGCATGTGACTTTCCTTTGTCTTTAGCCTTAAAAGTTTGTTGATGTCGATCATCATTATCATCCCTTTTATTAGGGAATTGATTGGAATAATTCCCCATTTCCTTGCACATGTAACATTGAAGTGTAGGAGGTGCACTCTGTGTAGCCTTTTCTTTGTTCGCATCACAAGAAATATTCTTCCCATCATTATAGAATTCAAATACCAGATGACCTTCTTTTCCACATTTGAAACATTTACTTGTCCTTTTAAGACAACTCCCTCCATGTTTCTTTCCACACTTTGAGCATAATGGAATACTCATATTATTTTCAGTGTGTTTTTTAGATTTTCATTTGATTTCCATTTTCCTCTTCTTATCAAACCCATAAGACTACTGGGTTACTCCAATCTCCATATCAACCTTGAGAGCACATCGAACGATTTCCTCATAGTTATTGAAGTCCCTTATGGATAAAGCCATTCGAAGATATGGTATTAAGCCACTAATGAATTGATTGATCTTACTCTCAGGTTGGATAATAATAAATCTAGAAGAATACCTTGCATGTCTCGTAAAATTTGCTTCGTAAGTACCAACAGATTCATTATCCTTTTGCTTCAGTTCAAGAAAATCCTTCTCTATCATTGTTTGAAGAATACGAGGGAAGTACTTATTGAAAAATAATTTCTTGAACTCGTCCCATTCCATGGACTCAATTTCATCTCTTGTCCTCGTATTCTTGATAAGATACTACCATTGATCAGCTTCACCATCCAAACGATATACTGCTAAGTTGATTTTATCATGCTGAGAACAATGAAGAAATAAAAATATCTTTTCAGTGGTACTGATCCATTGTTCAGCCACTAATGGATCAGTAGACCAACTAAATGATAGTGGACGCTGCCTCATAAAGGATTCCACAAAATGGGGCTCCATCCTTTGCTCGTTTGGATGTCCTACATGAGTCATTGCTTTAGAAAGTTGTGTGAGCATGGCTACAAGATTTTGCATTCCAGCTCCCATAACATTTGGTTTCTCAGAGGGACAATCATTGCAGTGCTCATCAGATTCCGCATTAAGACTGTTCCTTTGGGTTTCATCCATTGACTGAGAACAAGAAGTATAGTGTGAGCAACACTAATTATAATTGGAAAACCACATAAGCAACAATAAAATTTCACACTTAAGGTCTTATCATAGGTTGTTCACGACCATTTCTAAAACACTAATATTTTGTTCTATGCTTAGACTTATCCTTAGGGTTCTTACTAAGGCTTTCACATCCTAGTTTCCAAAGGTGGACTATAACATTCCTCTGATACCAACTATAACAACCCATACTTTACATACATTCTTATTACTTAAGAATTGAAGCATACTTGTTACAACATATTACAAATCCATGAAAGGACCGTATAGGTATAGTGTCTTTAGAAACGGGGAAACATAAACAACTGCTTCATAAGGAATCTAAATTGTCTCCCATTTATTTCATCAAATGTAGAGTCCCTTTTGGCATATCCTACATAAAAATATTTTTCCTGCCCTGGGGAAAGAAAACATACAAAAGGGTGAGCTCAAATGCTCAGTAAGCGATAACAAAAGAAATATCAATCACATCATATTCATAAGAACATAACATTTTGGAAATCTTAACCGGAAAAAGAGATCTTAATATCATAACATGGGATAAATAATTGTAGTGAAATGTAAATCCCAATAATCATAACATGAAACATGAAACT
Source organism: Viscum album (assembly GCA_963277665.1). Lineage (NCBI taxonomy): Eukaryota > Viridiplantae > Streptophyta > Magnoliopsida > Santalales > Viscaceae > Viscum > Viscum album. Next base: position 1,119,620,384 of record OY728146.1, read on the forward strand.
TTGTGGCATACACACATAATCATAGAGAATCATTTATTATTAGTCAAGACTCATTGACAATACTATCTTAGCAGACAAAGTCCATTTCTGAACCGAGTTACTCCCCGTTTCAGTCCTGTATCACTGAACCAGATTAACCTATCGTTCCAGCCATGTCTATCTCATTAGATATAAATCTTTACCCAATGCATTGGAGGGAGATATAGGTACCACCCATCTCATAATGATACCATTCTTATGTGTTCCACAAGATCATAAATCCTACAACATAGCATAACCCATGTTATAAAAAAGATGGTATTCTTAAACATCATGCCATCATAACGTAATCTATATAAGATAAAAGGACATTATAAAAATAATTCCATCATAACCAAATCAATGTAAAAATAGTGATGGAAACAGAACCCTATATTATCTTATATGGAAAATAATTTTGATAAAACACATGAACTCCATTTTTGAGGAAAATATCCTTTCTACTTAAAAAACATTTTTCCTTTATCAACATGTCATACAGTTTTAAACTAAATGAATTTGATTAAAAATAATCCTTCAAAATTCTAAAGGAAGTTTCATGGAAAATAATTTTCTAAAAATCCATTCATGCCATACAAGTTAAAAAAAAAAATTCTTCTCTTACTTTGTCCAGAAAATTCAAAAAGTACCTCGTACTAAAAACGACAAAAGATTCCATTCATATCTTTTACTAAAAACTCACCAAAGGGTAAAATTGGATTTAAAAAATTTTAGGAGGATAAAAATAATATTACATATTATAGAAATATTGATGTGGATGATAAATATTCCCCAGTAAATTTTGAAGTATAAAAAATATCACATAAAAATGAGATTGTGAGATTTTCCCTTACCTTAGGTCCGATTTTCTTTGTACGTGTCAGGACCTCTAGTATAATGATTTAAATAATGTTGCTGACTTATTCCATATTCTTAATCATTGTTATGATATCATATATGGTCATATTCTTACCTTCTTATTAGTAATATTTCATTGCTACTTGTTATTTAGGTGTTTTTTGCTTTTTGTTCTTATGGGTGTTTTGTTGAATAAATTCTTATTATTATTTTTAGGTTATAGATACCTCATTTCCAGAATGGTATTAGTTTAAAATATATCATATTTATTCATTCAATCCATTTATATAATCATTTTTCAATGAATATAATGTAGAATGAGTCGCATCACATCGTGGAGAAAGTAGGCCGTACGTACGCACGAGCGATGATATCGTTCCTATGATCGTGGAATTGTATTTAAGTGTATGTAAACTATTTCAGAATAAATATCACTTTAAAGTAATCATATATAGTTATTAATTACACCATTATCCCCTTCTATGTAAGGTGGTGGTGGAAAACAGATTACACCACGGTGTGGAGACGGTATTCTATACGTACGCACGTGCGGTGATTTCATTTTCTGTAGGATGAATAGAAGGTGAAATAAGGTTGTTTCATATTTATAATAACATATCACTTTATGAGTGATACTTATGATATTAATTCATAATGAAACAACTAAAGAAGAGTAAGTTGAAGAAGAAATAAATTGGAAAGGATCGGCAATGGATATTACCTCTTCTTTGACGCGCCTCTTCTTAACCTTCTCTTAGGGAAGTAGAGTTGGTCTTTCAAGAAGAGCAGGACTTCTAAGATGATTCTAGGGAAGTGGAGAAGATAATTCTTCAAGGTTTTTCCGAGCATTATGGCTCAAATTGGTGTGAGGAGGAGAGGGAGGAGGTGCCCTTTTATAAGGGAGGAGAGGGGCATCTTTGGAAAAACTAAAAATATTATTTTATTATAAAGTCATATTTGATTTTTAATAGCTCCAAATTGATTTATTTCGAAGATAAGGTAGGGATGATTCGAAATCCTCTCATCCAATAGAATTTGGACAAGTTTAGGTTACTATTTTGATCTTATCATTTAGATTTAACTTTAAGTTAAATAATTTTACTTTTACCATGTCTTCTTGTTTTCTTACACTATGAGGTTAATACACTTACAATAACAAGCCAAAAGAACCCCAAGTTGTTCTTTATTAATATCTATAATAGTATCTAAGTCTTTTGGCCGAACCTTATATTTTATTAGTAAAATAACAATTAATAATATAATATTTCTTTTAAAAACTATTTTATGTCAATTTTGACACTATTTGGAAATTGATTTTTTGAAAATCATAACAGCATGATTAGTTCGAAAAAATTCAATTAAGTCAATAATAATATGTCATATTAACCTATAAAATTAGTTTAATTCATGAAAAGTCTCATATTACATTTATTTGGGTATTTATAATATCAATTAGGTTAATATTTCCATAATAAGGTAATTACTGCATCATCATTGTGTTATAAATAAATTAAATTATTTAAAGTCTAAAAATTATTAATAAAATACCATTATGTATTAAATATTTTTATATTTCTAATGAATATTTGTAGTCAAATTTATCTTTTTTATAACCTTGTATTAATTTTTTTTAGTTATTAAACATTGATTTTTACTATTTTAACTCTTCTTTAAATAAAATAATTATAAATGTCCTAATCTAATCCAAGTGGACCTAAATGGTAATATTTTATACCTAAGGTTTTTTTGGTCGAATTAAACTTGTCCAATATAATTAGGACATGTTTTAGGGTAACAATAATACCATTTTTACCCTTAATTACCGTATTTAGTTTTAACCGTGGTAATAAAAGTAAAAAGTTACTATTCACCAAACATTATTTTTATCTTATTTAACCAAATTTTACTCCTTGATGTTAACCGTGTCTCTTGTAGTTTTAAAATTCCACTCACAAAAGTGGTAAAATTATGTTTTCTGTAAATTTGCATACTCTCCTTGGAGGTGGGTAAAAGACGGTTAAAAGTTGAATAAATTTTTTATATATCTACAATTATTATAAAATGACTCCAATGAATTAAATTGAACTTATATTGGTATTATGTGTCAATTTTGACCTCAAGTTTTTTTAAAAAAAATACATAATTATTTAAATAAAAAGTCAGTTTTTAAATAGAAACCTAGTGTTTTCACTATTCATCAAAAATTGAAAGTTTTTAGAATAATACCAAAAATTCACCCTAGGATAATTTCAATATTTCAAATCAAAAAATGATGTCCATTTTGATAGATAAAATTTATAAAATTTAAAAAAGTGGGTATTACTATTCATAACAGCTAGTTTTAATAATATTTTAATAGTATTTCATTGTTCAGTGAAACTCAGTATTGCATAAAATGCAAGCTATTGAGGAAGGTCGCGATTGTGTGTAAAAAAAGCCAAAATAATGTTGTCTGTAGTGAAATATTCCTTTTATGATTTATATAACATAAAGACAAAATATTTCTCATAAAAATCTCGTGTTTTACAGTTCTTGACATATAAGGTGGAATTGAATGGATATGTTAACAAATAGAAATGTTGGAGACATTTATTTTTGTTCAAATCATGTAGGGTGATCAAGACTCTGTTTTATTAGAATATTATGTTTTCCTATTCTTATTTAATTGGTTTTTTTATTATTCAATGATAATGATTGCTACCACATGATTATAAATTCTCATTCCATGGATTTAAATTTTACCATTTGATTTTATATGTTTTTTTCATGTCATATAGAGGAATTTTATATCATGTTCCTTTTTTTAAAATTAACTGTTTTCTCATATGCATACTATATATCATCCGATGAAATGTTGAAATATTATTCCCTTAATCAGATTTTGAGATGAACTATTTCATGTATTTCCATTATCATTTTAGGAATATGAATATAACATATTTATATTCCTGGTATTATGATATGTCATTGTATAGAAATGATAGCATTTATCATAAAATAAGATTCATTGATAGTCTATACTAAGAGACACTAAATCTTCTATTCATGGGATTGTAAGATTTTTTGAGACTTAATTTTGAAATTATAAAAATTATTAAATGTAAGGACATATTTATCTTAAATTGTTTGACATCATATGTGTAATGTTCATATCATTTTCTCCAAATAATGGATTTTGGGTTAACGGAACTCTTCCCATATATGAATCATATCTTCCAATATTTCTAAATTATTTAAAAATTAAAAAACATAAATAGATATCCAAAAACCATTGTTAAATAATATTCCTCTAGGTGTGCTACAGATTTAATACAATATAGTTTAACAATTATAATAAATACACATTTTTACATAAAAACCCATCACTTGGACCAAATATAAAACCTACCAATAAATTTCCACATATATAAAGAATAGGTCCTTGATGCATTTATTTTCCATTAAAAATACAATGGAATTTGAATATATCATTCTATTTCATGTATAAATAACTATATTACTTTTTATATAATACATAATATAAAAAAATATGACATAGGATTATAGCATAATATATAATCTATGTTAGATATCTCAACACAATTTTATAAAAGGGATTCACATAAAATATTGATTATATTTTTCAGGTTCACTATATATATTATCATTAATCCTCATCCAAAAAACATTCCTTTTATTTTTATATTGATGATATAGTTCTTCTTTTTATCAACAAAATTTTTCTATAAACACTATAGAAATATTCAATATTTTGTTAAGAATCAATTTCATAAATTCAGTCATTTGAAGAATATTACCTATATTATTGAAAATTTATACACACATATTTTCATCCTAATTATAGGATAATTTATTTCATTTTTGTTTATTGATGAAAAAATACCTATATTCAATATTGTTATATATTATCCATTTTGGATCAACCTGGGTTACAAAAATAACTTTATTTTCTATTAATAGAATATTATAATTTTTAAGTCCTAAAAATAATATCAATATGCCTCACAATCTTAAAAAAAAAATTAAATTAAGTTATATATCCCAAAATAAATAAATTTATTTTTTTGAATATAGAAAACATGGGATTAAGATAATTTTTATGTTAATATAATCATAATTTAAATAATTGTAATCTCTTATATAATTTAATCACTCATTTATCATCATTTATGTATTTATGGATCATGTTTTAATTGTTATTCATACATAGGGGTATGAAAATACGCACCATAAGGGTACTGTTACCTTTGCACACATGAGTAGAAAACATCCCATATAATACCTCCCTATTTTAAAATAAACGTATTCAATATTGGTAATTAAAATCAAATCATTGGAAAATAATTATATTAACAAATCCATTATTATGGGAGGATAGGATATTTTAAACTTCAACAAGATTTTTGGGGCAATTGAACATTGATATTAAATAGATTCTCTCACATGATAAACTGTAAAACTGTTTTTAAAATACCATAACATGATCATTAATTAAAACATTTTTCACTTTGATATCCCCACCTTCTAAATTGTATTTATTAATTTCATTATTTGGTGTTTAAAAATTTATATATTAGTGATGTTTTTTTATAATATCAATTTAATTGTTATTAGTTAAAAAATATCACTATTAGAGAGATTGTGTTATTTCTTAGGATTTTGAAAATTTAATATCTTCCAAATAATTACTGTTCATGGGTTTCATGAACAAAAATATAAAAATTATCATTTTTCATAGGTGAATTACATTATTATTTCTTACTAGGATCTCTAATAAATGTTAACCCAATAAATATTGTTCCTTCACTTTTATATTTTTTGTCACAATTATATATTATTGGTTCTTCTTGACAAATTAATAAAAAACCTTTTAACCAAAAAATATATTAGACATTAACCTTGGTTATCATGTACATAGAACATTATTTTATTCATAATTAAATAATAGTCTTATTTTTTGCTTCTTTGAATCCATTATTGTGAATAGTTTTAATAATAAATTTATAGCCTTGTTTCTATTGAAAAACGTAATTAATTAATTAATCTCTTAAATGAGATCATATTAATATTTTTCAATATTCATAATATCCATGTTTCTATGAAATGGTTTAAATTTTCATCCAAGGATATATTTTATTATGCTACTTTAGAATAATTACCATGAGAGATAAAATCAAAAAAACCCTATTGATTTAAATAAAAAATAACAATATAAGTTTATAAATTCTAAAAATATAAAATTTGGACCTCATGATGTATGAATTTATTTAGCGATTCTTCCATACTCATTAAAAATTTAAAATCACTAACATAGATATGTACATTAATATTTGTACCTAAACCAAGCACTGATACCTACTCCCATGGTTAATTATAATGCAACTAAATCTTATACGCTATCTGTTAATTATAAAATTATTATTATAAATGAATCCCCCTTTATAATAAATGAGGAATGGTTTAAAAATACAATACAACAAGCACTAGTGACCTGATATACAATAAAAAATGTTTCATTTTATTTATTGATGCAAGCTTAATGAATAATAAAAAAACACAATAAAACAATCAAATCGACATCGATAAAACCATATATTATAAACATTTATCCATCATCGAAACCACAAACAAACCACCCAAAGTCTTCACTATACCACACTAATTATTTGTGACATTCCGCAATGTGATATACTAGAACCATAAAATAATGTTAAATCTTATATATAAGATCCATTATTTCAATAAAATTGATAAATGTTAAACCCATTAGTATTTCCTCTATACACCCTACACACAACATCCTTCTATAAAAAATAATTGAATAATTTAATTTTATTAACATTCCAAATAATTAAAATATTTAGGATAATCATTCAAAATATACAAGAGAATAATAAAATATATCAGTTCATTTAATAAAAAATAAAAACAGGAACATTAATAATAAAAATAACAGTGATTACTTTAGACAAATCCAATACCAATAATACCGTACTCCACATGAAATAACAAATAAGCATTTGGAACCAACCAAAACAGATGGAGAACCCTTAGACCATGTGCAATACCATTTAATAGGTATCACCAACTAACGAGTACACCAACTAAACTAAACATAAAAATATATCTCTAAACAAGTTCTGCACACCCATGTGAGAAGTTACCATAGTACCACATTATAATATTTGTTAATTTACCCAAAAAATGTAAAATTTTAGCTACCAAATGTATTTTTAAACCTTAAAATTTATTAAAAATATCAATTTAACAATCACAATCATATGTAGTAAACTTCAAATACTCCAAAAATATTACTATCTATATAGATTAGTGAATTCGTGAAATAAAATCCACTAAATAACAAATGCATTCAAAATAAAATGCACTATGAAACTAAAGGCACAAACAAAAATATCATGATATATGGATATCAACCCCCAAATAAAAATATCATAAACTAGGGGACACAATTACTAATAAAAAACAATAACTATACTCTTGAAACCCTGTGGATAGGTAAATAAAAAATAATAATTTTCAATAAAAAATTCATACAACCACCCCATTTATAATCACACATCATAAATAGAAAAATTTACTATGACCAAGAAAAGTCAAGAATAAATCCATTTGTATAATTTCCCCCCAAATCACTCACACCAAAACACAATTTTTATCCTCGATAAATTCATTAATTACCAGCATTTTTTAAACTATTAGAATAATTTATATAAACCTGATTATAAAACATCATGCATTTATATTACATATTATAATGATTGAAAATAAACATTTATCTGATATGTTATTACCGTGAATCCAATCCTTAAAAATCATGATTGTATCTCTCCTTAGGCTCTTTTAGTATATTATATCCACACTCAAAATAATGAACCCTTTCACCCAACAGCATACCATATCCCCTAAAAAAAGAATCCCCATTAAAATAAATGGATTATATATGGTCCATTATGAAACCAATGATATAAAAAAATATTCCTAGATAAATAACAGTTTATATGAACGAGGAGAAACATATCATCATCCCAATCCCCAATGTTTCAAATGCATGATAGAAAATAAATATCGATGAATAAATAAAAAAACTAATTTAAATAACATTTTTAGATTTAATATATATATAGATATGTGGAATAAATATGGTTTTTAGGATCAAATATTTTTTTCAAGAACTGTTTAAATGTTTTTTTGGATCGAATGAATAGTCTCTATGACTGTGAATCTCATTTTTTCCAACCATTAGCACAATTTTTTTGATTACATTGTCCCAAGACCTTGTGGTATCTCATTAAACACTTTCTGGATGAAATTATCCCCCACTGTATTCTCCAAAATTATAGAAATTATCCTTAGTCAACCCCAACACCCTCAAACACTTCAATGCCCCCATAAACAACATCCTCACATATATAAAAACTAGTTGAACATAAATACATTATATTCAAGAGAATACTATAATTACCATTCCACCATCATACGAAAATATCATACTTGAGAATGTAATGAATATATATTATATATAACCTTCTCTAAAATTACATGAATTAAAACGCTCCCAACCATCATGTTTTTCAATGAAATACTTGGTTACATTAGTATCAAATCCATCAAATTTTTGAAAAAAAAACATCATTGTTATCACTATCCTCAAGAATATTATTTTTTAAAAAACCATAAGATAAAATGGATGATGAAATTATCATTATAGACTATTCTTAAAATATCATTAAAAACCACACATGTATATAAAATTATGCTTAAATATATAGCTTATTCCTTGGTAACCCTTTTCTATTATTGTGAGTTATGGCTACAAAATATATATTTAATTCCAAAATGAAATTTAATTATATCTTTATAACTAATTAAATTTTTATTGTACTATGGTGATATAAAAATAATTATAAATGAAAATCCCCAACATGGAATCTCATTATCACAAGTTCCAATGCACAATATCCCTCATGACATCCTAATAATTAGGTTTAAGAAAATACAACAATGATAACAGACATATTATTCAATGTATGATCTTCCCCAATGGATCCTTATATAATTTAACCACCAAAACAATAAAATCAATTAAATACCAATCCCTATATTCATGATAACATGAATTATCATCTCTAGTTACAATTCAAAAATTTACTACAATTGATTTATGAAAAAAATTATTTAACCCAAACACACAATTAAATCACATTATATAGGCATATGTACCCTTATATTCTCTACTTAAGAGACTAAAAATTGCAGTCTATAATGAATCATTTCATTCAAACCATGGTGTGATACATACATCCTAGTACATTGATAAAAATTGAGATTCATTGTGTCAATAATTATTGATCATAAACAAAATTATTAAAATGAATCCACAATAAGGATACCAACATAACATAAAACCATAAAATTTCACAAATACAACCAATAGATCCAAATATAACAATAATACCATGCTATGATGAATTATAATTGGTCTAATAACCCTAATTAGGTGTTTTATCATTCATCATGAAATTTTTTATTCAATGAAATCCCTCAAGGTTCAATCCTAAATACCACGAATGGAATGATATCAATAGGGCACAATGTAGTCCATACATATAGCCATGGATAGGTATAAGTAATCACAAACACAAAATATTTCATTTCCACTAAAATAGTAATTTTTATGTCAAAAATTGTTAGTGACTCATTCGAGTTAGAATCACTAAGCCCACTATGACATGCTTAGCTGACTGTTGTAACTTTTAACCATATTCTTCTCTGTCTTGTATTTATCCACATAAACACAACAATGATCTATGATACCCTATTTTACATTACAGTTAAATGGAATGTGTCCATCATATAACATTACATCAACATGATAACAGAAATACATCTCTGTATTTATACTATGAAATCATTCCAATAATAGTAATACTATGAAACACTCATGAAAACCCATTTATTAAAAAATACCATTCCTTTATTAGAATAAAATCCGATTACTAGTAATGGAATTTATATTGAGAAACATCGCCCACCTTATGACATACATTAAAGACCATAATCCTTTTATATAGATCAACAAATACTCTATTTCATTAGAAAAACTCACATATCCAATATATCCCAAAATGGACCCAATGAAAAATTGAAACTGCATAAAGCTATTATTAATTTACAACCAATTAAAATATTCCAAAAACAATTTATCTATAATGATTTATATATACACAATGATATTATATAATCTAGTTCTCTCCACCCCAATCCATGTTTCCCAATATTAATTTCTAGTATATAAGAAAACCCACTTAACTAACAGACTACCAACTTTTTACCAAAGTACCGTTCAATATTACAAATTATTAGTGAACAGTTTTGAAATATTCTAACCATGCAATAAAATTAGACATATTATAGATATTAAATGAAAAACTAATTTTATACTGAAATTAATAATTTCTCTTAAAATTCATTCAATATAAATATTCAACATATAAATATAATATAATTTTTGTGAATGAAGTATTCACATAATTTTGTAAAATCATTCAGTCTACATTAAAAAAAAATTTACAAAAAAATAATTTTAAAAAATAATTTCTTCTCTAATTCAAAAAATAATTTTTTTATAAAAACAAATTACCTGAACTGGTTATGGAGTTCAATTTCTTATACCCACATTTATAAAAATGAAACCCAACATATAGATCTTCCATAAACATTTTAAAATGAAATAAGTGAAGAATTCAAAAATAGGAACCTTCTATATTTTGAAAAAATAATATTATACACTTTTTATTTTTTAAAATTCCATTACTTTGTTAATATTAAATGATGTGAAACAATTTGTTTCAATAATAACATAATAATTCAATAGATATTTTAAAAAATTATTCAAATTCAGACAAAATAAAATTTGATCATTTTTAGATGTTGGATAAATGATCCAAAATCATGGAAATATTACTTATGTACAAAAAATACAAAATGTTACATCTATTCATTAAATCAATCATGAAATAAAAAACATAGAAAAATACTAAATAAAAATGTTTTTTAATCATTGATTAAAAATTATACATTTGTTATGTACTTGTTTCAATCTTAAAACATGGAAATCAATTTTAAAAATAATTAATAATCCACATCCATTTCATTTACAGAACATGATTTAAAAAAAACTCTAATCCAAAAATTCCCATTTTATCATTATATTATAAAGATAAACCAAAACAATTTTTTCTTAAAATATAAATTTTTTGAAGACATTATTTTTAATTTTATATTAAAAGTATCTTTTTTTTATAAATCAAGATATACCTCAATATTCCATCCAAAAAAACCAAATAATAAATTTTCATTCCATAAATTGAATTTCCTGACATTATTGAAATTACATAACTACCTAAATTAATTATATTGGAATGTATATATAATCCATTATTAAGAAGTAAATTGGTCAATGTCTTACCCATTATATGAAATCCTTACCAAACAAACATAGACTCAATACTTTTGATTAGTATAAATAGAATTGAAGTTTAAACCCATATAAATGATTTCTTATCATTAATTAATAAGAATCAATTAAAAAATCTCACTTCCCCAAATATAATATTAATATAATGTACTTGAAAAATTGTTTTAATAGCATACAGTCAGGGAATAAAAATATTACATACTAAAAAAACATCTAGTAATTTCCTAAAAAATCTTACCATCAATGAATAACCCTTCGATTTATTGGATCTAAAAATCAATTTCATTTAAATGATATAAACAATGAAAATAACCTATATATATGACATGAAATTCTAATAATAGAACAACACAATACTGAACACCCAAATTCAATCTCAGATTAATATAGACATGTAATATCATATGGGTAAAGCCAATGTGAACCTGATATTTTGATGTTTTCAATGTCTGAAACATATTGACACCCTTTGGAACCAGTATTCGAAATAAATATATTGAATATATTTTTTATACATTACCCTTAGAGTACGAACATGTTATATCTATATGGAAGCTAAACCATTTCCTAACCAAACTAAAATAATTTGTATCATCCCAAAATATCTCAATTTTAAAAAGTTGACCGTGTACAAAATTTGAATTTTATATGGCCATTGGTGTGAACCCGTGTGTGTAAGATGGTTTACAGAAAAGAAATTGCAAGTATGTAAGATTTTTAATTCTATAAAAACTTATGATAACACCCAATATATACATGAATGCTAGTTAATAGTTAAATTTTCTAATTTAATGTTTTTAAATATAACAAATAACTAAAAATGTAATATAATATCAAATGGGATACTAGAATCATCCTAGGAAAAAACTATCACTCCACCATCAACAACACAACCCACACTTCCCTTTTCTCCACTATACCAAAACTAAAACTATATTTTATCCACCGAAGACATAGTTTGCCTCTTCAAACTACGGAAAAATCATTATGAGATTCCCTAGGATGATAATCATTTTTTAATATATGCCCCATTATTATTTCACTAATGCTCCCACAATGCCACATTTTTGTAAAAATTCATAGAAGTAACTAAATATGATATTTATTATATAACCAATTTATAAATCTATTTGGATGTAGTTTTGTAACCATAAAAGAAAAAATAAACTATTTATTCAATAAAACAAAAAACATTAATTATATAAATACATTCAATAATCCAAATCCAAATTACAATAGAAATATAATTATATAAAGTTTACCCATACACCATTATAAAAAAATTCAAGGGAAACCATAATCAATGAGAATTATAATAAAGTGTGTCACTAAAATTAGAGTATAATAACATTCAATAAACTGTGCCTTCTTCTCAGGACAATTTCTCCACAGTATTGTCGGCGTTTAACACAGCATCACATTATCATTCCTAAAACGGTCACCATAATCATGTCATAAACAACCTAACCCTTTTCTAGTCCATAACCAAATATAATAAATAATAAAAATATAACAAAAACTATATTGTGAAACAAAATAGAAAAACTACAAAAACATTATTCCTCGTGAAACATAATGTACAAGATACCAAAAATTTAATATTCATCCCAATTAAATAAAAATAACATTTACAATACAATATAAAACACTAACAAAAAATATTTAAAACCATAAAACTAAATACACATTATCAAACATGAATCAAATTGGTGTAAAAATAAGAAAATAATATAATAACTACACATAAAATACTATATGAATAAACAAATTAACAACAAGCTAGTGGTTGATAAATATTCAACTAAAGTCCCTATTGAAATCACACTATGAATATAAAATAATATGTTATGAACAACAGATGAAATTATAAATATTAATATTTCTTTTCAAAAAAACACTCACCCTTGGACATCATTTTTAACATAGAATTATCAATGATCAAACAATTATAAAAATTACAATATAATTTACATAAATATAAATATCCATGATCATTAAATTTTAATATAAAATAAAATCAGTGAGAAATAACACATATTTGATGTAATTATTTAATTAACCTACACAATTATGATAATGATTCATGATCCCATTATACTCATCAAATCCCTTTGACATAGACACCAAATCTATGATCATTACTCATTATTACATTCTTAAACCCATAAATATTATCATGTCTTGAATTTATTGGGTTTTATTATGCATTGGATGAAACCCTATGTCAAGGAAATATATTCAGAATTAAATAAAAGAAGTTAATGATGTGGTGAAACATACATACTATATGGTAACCAAAATTAAATTTTTTCCTGAAACAACATGTATAATGATATGTGTCATCAATATAACATCATGAGATTTTATGAAATATTTTATTTTGAGATAAATTTATTATGCTTAACATTTTTCATCACATTAATCAATGATGTTACCCATTGTTAGATAAATCATGGAGTTTAGCCTGAATTATTCATAACACTATGTTTAGCTTTTATTACGCATAACCCATAGATTAAAGAAAACATTTTGTACTATTAATATATTATTATTCAATATGGTTGTAATCACCCATATATTCAAATTGAGGGTATGAATTGAATCTTTCAAATTTTGAAAATATATTTTTTCAAATATTTATATATTTAATTCCATTTTCATTAATAATTTATCCATAAAATTAAAACTGTATGAAAAAAATGATATATGTATCTAAGACAATATTTTATGTGTAGAAACAAGTATTATATCAATAATTACATTAAATAAATTGGACAGATTTTTTTTTAAATTAATATATTATATATTAAATCAATTTTTTAGAATTAATATTATTTGTTTTGTAGACATGAGATAAAAATTAATTCAATTTCATACATAAAAAAATATTTTTATACAACAAAATTTCACTTCAGTTTTCAAATTTTTATTAAAATTTAAATAATTTTATGTTTTGAAAATTTATTAAGAAATATTAATATATTTTTAAAAATAAACATTTTAAAATTATCATCGACCAAGTTATTAACAATTTTATGAAAATATACTATTTTGACAAATAGTGATAAATATAATTTTACATATACAGTTGTGATTTCATTTTAAAAAAATAAAAAACATAATAGGATGGTTTTAAAACTAAAATTAATCTCGTTATATATATATCTAATATTTCTCATTTTATAAAATTTTAAATTTAATTTTGATATTACATATTTTTAATCTATAGAAACATTTCTATTTCCAAAACCACTTTTCATCGCATCTATATAGTAAATTTTTTATAATTTTTTCTATATCATTGCAATGTATTCTGAAAAATGGACTCTATGCTTGTAATCATAATATTATATATTATTTTTTATTTTTAAATTTTATACAATAAAGAATAGTTAAAATAGATAAAAATATTTACTACATTTATAGTGAACATGGGTTTATCATTTGGGAGAGGGGGTTAATTTAAAAATATAAGGGGTGAAAGTATATACATACATGGAGAAAATTAAAATTATATGTCTATATTTAGACTTTATCTCCAACAATAATCTATTATTTCCAATTTTTTGAGCCTTTTGAACTAGTATAAATGTGGGTACATAAATTTCTTTTAAAAAATTACATGTGTCTCATTCAACCTACTTATAAAGGGACACCCCCTCTCATCTCTGCATCACACATTCAAATACCATTGTTTCATCCATTCCCTCCAATTCTGTTTTCATTTCCCATCTATCATCTATGGATAGTTATATTTCCCAAATGTCTAACATGAGAATACATTTAGTTTCATATAAAAAAACATATTTTACAGACGTGACATCCTAACTGAGTATTTACTTTTTTTTATTCATAAAATTCTATTAATTGTTATTAATTATTTTCTCAGAGAAACAATATACTATCCCATATAATGAGATTTTATTTTTATAATTTAATATCATAAAAACATATCAACATCAATAAAATGAAATGAAAATTTTATGTCCATGTGTACATCGATCTATTGCCTCGTGAATAGATTCATTTTTTCATCACCACCAATCTGAGAAGGATATATTGATCAATTTAATTTAAATACATGATATTTATTATTATACATCTAAAATAATATTACCACATTAAATTATTATATCATAAGTCATTGTAATACAAAATACACCACTCATTTGTATAAATAATACCACCTCACGAAGCAATGTGATCCTTTTGGGAAAACTCATTGAATAGAATGTGAATATGGTAAAATTATTAGACATAAGCGATACATATAAACTATAAGTGATTATAAAATGTTAATATATTATTAACCTTTCCATTCATTTCATACATTTAGAATGTTGAAATAGTTTTCATGTGTACGTATTACGTATCATCTCCATGAACAATTTATTTCATTTTCAATATATATCTTTTATGTGTTACTCTAAATATATATAATCTAAATATATATCATATTTCTATTATTTTTATAATTTTATATATTATGTAATGATAATAAATGTAATATTATCAAAAATAAAAAATTAATACATATTTTTTTAAAGAAGAAGTTATTACCAGAAATAAAAATTTAATAAATTATTATAATGAAATTGTTGGTAAAATAGAATAACTACATAAGAACTAAATAATTTTGTTATTACCAGAAATAAAAAATTAATAAATCATTGTGGAAATGATTTTACATTTTTATTTTTTAAAAGTCAAAAGAACTAAATTATTTTGTCATAGATCATTATGTCATGCAATTAGTATTCATATGTTAAGATGTAATATTTACATATGATATGTTTAGGTCACTAATATTGGCCTCAGAGAATGGTTCAGTTAATTATTGGAAACTATGATTAACAAATATTAGTGAAATACATATGGATATTTCAATGTATATATCGATATATATGTATATGTAAATGTCTATGAATGTATCAATGTTTGAGAAAATGTCATATATTATCGGTAAAGGATAGAGTGACTGTTTTTAATGCCAATACATCCATGTATGGAAACTAAAAATTGACGTGGCTTTGGTATAGAGTTACCTAGACGTAATTAATCTAAAAAGCAATCATTCATCTGGAATCAATCATTACAGAGTTCATGAAAATTAGCATTACTAAACCCATTGTTTGACACTCCCTATAGTTAATCATTGGGAATTGAAAAACTCTTTATGAACTATCACGATGGATTTCAATAATTCCATTAACCAAACATTTTATATTTTGAAAAGTGGGTGTCCCAATTTTGATCTAAGATTAGGGTATATTAGTTATTATATAGTTTCCTATTATTATTATTTTACACTATTCAATTCTATTTTATTCAATGGTTGGAACTATAAAGAATAAGGATAATAGTTAATGTGATATATAATGTTTAGATAAGAATCTAAATATGTTGATGATATAAGTGAATGATATTGTGATTATTCCTAATCAGTTATCATGATGTAAGATGACTATATTACAATTTATATAACTCTCACACTCACAAAATAAGTTATGAATATTGTTTTATATGAACTTTAGTGGTGGTGACTATAGGGAAAGAAGACAATGTATCTGATTTTTTTAAAATGTGGGAAAGAATACCAAATATAATGTCTCAAAGTAATGTTTTATGAGTTAAACATAATTACACAAATAGACAATTTCGAATTAAAAAATTAATGGTTTAGTTATCACCTTGTATGGGAATACTTGTTTTCATATCATGGTTTCAATGGATTAAAATTTTAAATTTATAAAAGATGCATATTAAAGGAATTTATTATCTAAGATGAATGCTCAATAATAGAATTAAAATGGTTTTGTGATTTATGGTTTTTATATTGATAAGGAAGAGACTCTATGTTATATGTGATATGATAGATGTATTACCAAATATAGTGATGAAAAAAACATAAATTTTTAAGAATGATGTAGATTTTTTGATTTGATTATGTATTTTAATTCATGAATGCTGAAATTTATAAGGGTTGATCAGTACATGTATCATTACAGATTTTCAGGAATATATTGAATGATGTTCATGCCCTTGAAATGTTATTTAATTAAAAACTGATATTTTGTTCAAAAAACATGACTAAGGTATGATAACCATTAAAATTTGTCAAATTTTGATATTATTTTATTGGGATGGTGATATTATAAAAAGTATTAAATATAACCGGATGGTATTAATGACCTTGGTACTGATTATTGAATTCTGAAAAAATTTGTTTATGTTATCATTGTCTGAGATTAAAGAGTTGTTGGATTTATGGAATATATTAAATAATATATATTTTAATTAAACAATGGATGATGTATGAATATTTTCATTATAGTTTTATTATTTTTATTTTTATTACCATATTTCTGGACATTATATATGTATGGAATTTACATATTTGTTATGTCACAATTGAGAGATACTTTATGGTATTTTGGGGATTAAATTAATGATTATTTTGGATAAAATAGTTACCATATTTATAATTTTTAAATTTTTTTACGGGATATATGGTTACAAAATTATGAAATTTATTATGTATTTCTTTGAATGTGGATTTATAGATTCTTTTATTATATTACCGTATAATTTTTTTTGTGCTTAGATAATATGTTCTACACAATTTTTTTAATAATTACAAATATAAGAATGTACTTTTAAATATTTAAGGTATTTTGTTATAAATTATTTCAACAAACAAAAACAATTAATACCTTAGATGAAGAGATGATGTGCATGTTGTTCAAAGAATATCCATGTATGAGAATTTGATAGTGAAATGGAATGAAATCATACAAGTAAATATTCTATGGAATATTATTCCTTATAATAGGGATATTTAAATAAAATGTTACATATTTACCTTCATGGATTATGAATGGATAATAATTTTAACTATCATGGATTTAGAGATTTTTAGTCTCTAATATTCTTCTAACCATTTTCTTTGTAACTATATATCAATATTTAAGTCTATTATTTCTCTTTTATGTTTTTGTTTTGACTTATTTCACATATCCTTCCATTTTGAAAAGAAAGTATGTGTTTTTAAAAATGGATAAAACACGTCACTCTATTCATATTAATTAAGATTTTTTATTAATCTTTTTTAAGATTTGGGTTTCACACAAATTTATTTTTAAATATTAAAGTCTTATTTATGAATAAAAATTTAAAAATAAGAGGATAAAATTTATATATGGGGTAGAATGTGACCCCCTGAGATTATATGATATTATTATTCCAAAATAATATAACATATTGAATATTTTTTTTACATTTAGCACTGAAAATAGCATTTAATAGATAGAATATTTTGTTTTTTATTTGTTTCATTATTCATTGATTTTATCCTTTGTTTAACTCTACAATTTGTTTGAACAAAATATGACATTCTATTGATGTAGCATTTTTAAAATTATATTTACAACCAGGCCATTGGAATGGAGCACATGAAAAGGGTTTACAAAATTTCTAAAATATATTTCATAAACATAATAATATAATGAATTATGTTGTGGATAGTTAATTGTAAATGGAAATAAAAACCATCTGAAAACAAAGGATATCATTTTCTGGAAAATAATTTTATGAAAAACAAACATGTTTCATCTAAATAAATATTATTAATTACTTTGGGAGAATTATTTTAATGAAATTAATATGTTATATATTTAATATATTTTTTCTCACATTTATTTTATGTTTTATCTATACAAACGATAAGAGTAAATACATTTTTATGTTTAGAATTTATATTTTTATAAGTGTAGGGTTAATCACCATTTGATTTTTTATTTAAAATAAATTTTTTATAATTTTAGAAAATATTTTTTATAAAATAAAACTCATTTTTGAAATATTAATGTTATAATTATATTTTTGTAATATTAGGAAATTTTTCTAAAAATGTTTTTTTTATTTTATATTGAAAAGAATGGTTTTTATTTAAAAAACTCATGAATATAAAAGAATTTAAAAATAATGAAATATTTTAAAAAAAATAATTTTAATATTTGTTAAAATATATATCATTTAATCCGTGATAGGTTATTAAACTCAATTTCATATTCAATATTGATGTAATTTTTTTTTAAACTTTTGAATCATTTATCCTTAGAAAACCGATTTCTGTTAGTTTCCATGATTAATTTTACATTAATTTTATTAATAATTTGTTAATGGTATTTAGAAAAATTTATTTCATAGTTTTATTCATAATAATAAATATTATTTAATATAAAAAAATTAATTATTGAGCATAATCAATAATTTAACCAATAAAAACTAATTACCATGTATAAAGTGAAATGGGTTTATAGAGGGTTAAACTATATATATAAGTGGTAATATGAACAAATAATTAGTCCAAACCCAATTTAATAGAAATATATGGATCTTATGACATAAAATATTCAATAATTATCCCTTTTTAATAATTCTGTTTTTCTAAATACAAGGGTACTTCATTTCTCAAAAACTAGAAGTGTGTCACTAACTTCATATATAAAAGGCCACCTGCTCTCCAGTCATATTAAAACATAAAATACACATTTTATGGTATGATACATTCTCAACTAAATTCGTTAATTTACCCTCCAATCTTAGAATCTGTATTCTTGTCATAAATATGACACATGAAGATTTTTGTTCATTGCAAAAGGATTTTGTCTACTGAAGAGGAAACGTAGCAAATAAAGCATTTAATTATTAATAAACCAAGATGATATATAAAGAAATTTATCTTATATATACTTATATTTTTTAGGTAAATTTTAAAACTAAATCCATCTCTTCTTTTGTCTAATGAGACACAAAATCATCATTTCTGGCTCTGGTGAACTACCACCTCACCAATAGATGGTATTAAATTTTCCTTCACTACCTCTCAATGATGGATATAATAGTGAATTTAATATGTAAATATAATATTTTTTATATAATTTTAACACTTTAATTATACTACTAAATATACCTTCAAACCTCTTAACATAATGGAAAATAAAAACATCCCTTGTGTGTATAATGGACTACCACCTCACAAATAGATGTGGTGCATTTTCCATTTACAATATATATGGATGGTAATTATAATTGAATTAATGAATATATAATATATAGTTGACATAAATTTTACACTGGATTAAATATACAACAAATTATTTCATACATAACATTCTATGGGTTATATGATAGTGTTGGTCATGTGTACATTAGACTACAACTTCAGGAAGAGAGGTGATTTATTTTTCACATAGACATTGAATAGAAGGTAATTAATGTTAATTTAATGAAATTTTGTTATATAAATGAAATAATAATGATTCATTACTGTTAATAAACTATTTTTCTTTCATTCATTTAATCCATCAACAAAATGAAAACAATGTTCATGTGTACGTATGTAATTCTATTTCCATGAATGCTGTAATTCATTTCTTATCTCTAAATTTTATTAATTAAAATATATAAGTATATTCTAAAAATATTTAATATTTTTACATTAGGTAATATCATATATATTATATATCCATAAACAATTTAATAGTAATGAAATTAATAAATCAAAATACTCATGGGAAATGAACCATTCATTACCTAAAAAGTAATTTTAACAAGGACTTGAAAATAAAGAGGTAATAATAATGAATAAATACAACTTATATGATATTATTTATATGATTATTATCCTGGATTATATTTATACTAAATTTTATTTCTTATATAGTATTTTAGTGAGATTTTTGGGGAAGAGGATCTCATGGTAAAGGATTTACTTCTCAGTTATTTTATATGAGATAAATTCTATATTCCGCACTTGTTTTTTTACGTGATGAAAATAAATCGCATGAATGATAATTGTTCAAAATATCTGGAAAATTATCCTGATTTAGATATCTATTTTATAATCTTCTTCACATGGGATTTATAGTTTCTAGAATGAAAATATAGTAAATGATATTTTCTTAAATTTTCATTCCATGATACATATTTATTACTATGAATCTAAATTATCTTATTAGATGTATATTCAAAACAACAAAAATATAATATAATTAAATTATTTATTATAAATAAACTTTATATTTCATTTAATTTCCTTATTTCAGGGGGATTACAATTAATTTTTACCAGTGCGGTACATGTTTTATGATACAATATCATCGTTTATCAGGAATATTTATATTAATTCTTACAATGATGAAATAATATAGTACATATATCAAAAAAAACTCATAAATATTATTATCCAATGGTTTTTTCATTATAATACAAGTTTTTCCGTTATTTAATTCTCTTTATGTACTCAATATTTCAAAACAGTGTCTTTAATGAGAACAAAATTTATTTCTCTTTTGTCACAAATCCATTTTCAATGATAATAATGGTTTCTAGTTACATTTGGTATTTTTTAAAAAAACTAAATTATTTATTAATGAAAATTTAACCCATTTTTTTTACTAAATGTATTTTTGGAACAAATATTAGTGTTTTTACATTAATTATCATTTCATTTTTTCAAAAACAAAATTAACAAAAACATTATTTTAGGATCTACATCATTCCCTATTATACTAAAATAATCAATTTTTCAGTATATCCTTTTATAATTTTCAATATGTAATTTGAAATTAAAATAATACAATTTTCTTCTATTAATTAATGGTATTTTTTCAAAGTGAATTGTTTATTTTCATAAACAAATTTTTTAAATGATTTCTTATGGTTAATTTATCAGTTTCTACGGACATTTTAAATGAAAATGATTTTAAAAATGATTATGTTTTTCAAAATGGTTTTCTAAATATCTAAATTATTGATTCATTAATATATATTTTAACTTTATTATTATTCCATTATAATTTCAAATTTTATTTTTTTAATTATAGCCAAAATATATTATGAATACTCAGTTTTTAGAACCAATTTTCATGAAATATTTTTTTTTCACAAACAATGGTTCCAAGTGATTATTTTAAATAATGTTACATCTATGATGAAATAATTTGATGAAAATTATACTTTACATGGGATATAATCTAAGAATACCATTATTATTATTTCCTCATCTGAGTATTTTTTTATGAAGAAATAATTTTTTTAAAAAATTCCATGGTTTATATCATGATAAAGTATTTATGAATCCAAATTATTGTTCCATTGATTTTGATTTGATGAAATATGAAATTATTATAAAACCTATAAATTTCACATATTTAATGTTATCTTTGAATTTATATAAAACCACTTTTGTTTCATGGGTAATGATATGAAATTTTTTTATGTTGTGTTATACATACATATAATTTTCATTATGTGGTGGAGGACATGTATCTCAGGCCAATTCATTAGGTAATGATTGATATATCATTAGATAAATATGACTAAAATGACGAATGAAACTAGTTTAGTAAGGTATTTATCCACTATGACAGTCATGGGAGTGAACCCTGACCACTTCTTTTTTTTGTGTTGCCCCATTAAACTTTGGTAGTATTAATAATGATCCTTGAACTATTATTAAAATAGATTTCTATGACTATGTGTATGGCATAATTATATGTATTAATTGAATGTTTTGAATGTAACACATGATATTTCTATGAAAATATTTTGTTTTTTTGTTATATACATCATCAAAGGAATCTTTCACTACACACAACACTATCTTGGCTTGCATTACATGCAATCGCGGCCTTCCTCGATAACTTGTGTTGTACGCAATACCGAGTTTCACTAAACAACGATATGCTATTAAAATATTATTAAAACTAGCCATTAAGAATCGCAATACCCACTTTTTGAAATTTTAAAAATTTTATCTTTCAAAATGGACTTCATTTTTGGATTTTTAATATCAAAATTAGACTAGGGTGAATTTTCATTTCTTTTTTTCAAAACTTTAAATTTTTGATGAATAGTGAAACACTGGGTTACTATTTAAAAACTGAGTTTTTATGTAAATATTTATTTATTTTATTTAAATTTATTTTAGGTAAAAGTTGATATATACTACCTATATAAGTTCAATTTAATTCATTGGAGTCATTTTATAATATTTTTAGATATATAAAAATTTTATTGAACTTTTGACCGTTATTTACCCACCTCCTATGGGAATTTGCAAATTTACATAAAAAATAATTTTACTACTTTTGTGAATGGAATTTAAAAAATCCGAGAAACACGGTTGACGTCAGTAAGTAAAATGTTGTTCAATGAGATGAAAATAATTTTTGGTGAATAATAACTTTTTTCTTTTATTTACCACGGTTTAAAGTAAATAGGGTAATTAAGGGTAAAAATGATATTATTATTACCCTAACACATGTCCTAATTCAATTGGATAAGTTTATTTCGACCAAAAAAACCTTAGGAATAAAATATGACCATTTAGGTCCACTTGTATTAGATTAGGACATTTATTATTATTTTATTTAAAGAATAGTTAAAATAGATAAAATCAATGTTTAATAAATAAAACATTTTTAATATAGGGTTATACATAAGATAAATTATACTATAAATATTCATTAGAAATATAAACATATTTCCTACATAATGGTATTTTATTTATAATTTTTATACTTTAAATAACTTAATTTATTTATATCACAATGATTATGCAGTAATTACCTTATTAATGAAATATTAACATAATTGACGTTAAAAATAACCAAATAAATCCAATTTTGGACTTTTTATGAATTCAACTAATTTTATAGGTTAATATGACATTTTTGTATTGATTTAATTAACTTTTTTTAAACTGATCATGTTTTTATGATTTTCACAAAAATCAATTACCAAATAGTTACAAAACTGACATAAAATAGTTTTTTTAAAAAACATTATATTAATAATTGATATTTTATTCCTAAAAATCTAAGGTTCCTCTGAATGACTTATATAAGGTTATATATATTAATAATAAACATCATGGGGTTCGTTTGGGTTGTTATAGTAAGTTTATTAACTATATAGTGTAAGAAAACAAGAAGACACGGTAAAAGTAATATTATTTAACTTAAAGTTAAATCTAAATGATAAGGTTATAATAGTAACCTAAACTTGTCGAAATTATATTGGATGAGATTATTTCGACCCATAACCACCTTATATTCGAAATAAATCAATTTAGAGCTATTTAAAACTGAATATGACTTTATAATAAAATAATATTTAAAGTTTTTTCTAAAGTGCCCCTCTCCTCCCTTGTAAAAGGGCACCTCCTCCCACTCCTCCTCACACCACTTTGAGCCATCAATCTCGGACAAACCCAGAAAAATTATCTTCTCCACATCCATAGAAATATCCTAGAGGTCCTGGTCTTCTTAAAAGACCATCTTTAGTGCCCTAGGAGGAGGTTAAAAAGAGGCGCGTCAAAGAAGAGGTAATATCCATTACCAATCCGTTCCAAATTCGTTCTTCTTCAACTTATTATTCCTTAGTTGTTTCATTATGAAGTAATAACATAATTATAACTCATATACTAATATGTTATCATAAATATGAAACAACACTATTTCACCTTCTATCCATCCTACAGAAAATGAAATCACCGCGCGTGCGTACGTACGGAAAACCATCTCCACGCCGTGGTTTAATCTGTTTTCCACCACCACCTTACATGGATGGGTATAATGGATTAAACAATAAGTATATATGAATATTTTTAAGTGATATTGATTCTTAAACAGTATAAATACACTTTAATACAATTCCACGATCATGGAAACGATATCATCACTCGTGCGTACGTAAGGCCTACCGTCTCCACGATGTGATGCGACTCGTTCTACATGATCTTCATTTCATAATGATTATATAAATGAATTTAATGAATAAATATGATATATATTACACTAATAACATTATGGAAATGAGTTATCTATAACCTAAAAAGAATAATAAGAATTTATTCAACAAAACACACATAATAACAAAAAGAAATAAACACCCGAATAACAAGTAACAATGAAATATTACTACTAAAAAGCTAAGAATATGACAATATATGATATCATAACAATGAGTAAAATTATGGAATAAGTCAATAACATTATTTAAATAATTATACAGGAGTTTCGAACACGTACGAAGTAAATCAGACCTAAGGTAATGGAAAACCTCGCAATATCAATTTTTATCCGAGATTGTTTATACTTCAGAATTTACTGGGGAATATTTATCATCCACATCCTTGTTTCCTTAATATGTAATATTATTTATATCCTCAAAAAAAATTTAAAATCCAATTTTACCCTTCGGTAGGTTTTTAGTAAAAGATATGAAATGAATCTTTTGTCATTTTTCGTACGAGGTGCTTTTTGACTTTTCCGTCCAAAGTACGAGAAGAATGTTTTTTTAACTCATACGTCATGAATGGATTTTTAGAACTTTATTTCCATGAATAATCCTCTAAAAGTTTTCATATTTATTTTTAATCAACTTCTTTTAGTTTAAAATTATATGACATGTTATGAAAGGAAATGTTTTTGATGTAGAAAGGATATTTTCCTCAAGAATAGAGTTCATGTGTTTTATCAAAATTATTTTCCATCTAAGATAATACAGGGTTATGTTTCTATCAGTATTTTTACATTGTTTTGATTATGTGATGATGGAATTATTTTTATGATGTCCTATTATCTTATAGGGATTTTGTTATAATGGCATGATGATTAAAAATCTCATTTTTATTACATGGGTTATGCTATGAGGTATGATTTATGATTTTGTGGCACACATAAAAATTGTTTCATTATGAGATGGGTGGGACCTATATCTCCCTCCAATGCATTGGGTAAAGATTTATATCTCATGAGATAGACATGGCTGGAATGACAGGTTAAACAGGTTCAGTGATACATGACTGAAACAAGGAGTGAACTCGGTTCAGAAATGGACATTGTCTGCTAAGATAGTCTTGGCAATGAGTCTTGACTACTAAGAAATGATTCTCTATGATTATGTGTGTATTCCACAAAGATTATTTTATTATGTTATGATTATTCGGATTACATTTTACTACTATGATTTATCCCATGTTATGAAATTATGATCTCTTTGGAGGTTAGGATTCAAAAATATTATGTTTTGATGAATATGTTATGATTTATATTTCTTTTTTGTACCCTTACATAGCATTTGAGATCACCATTTTGTGTGTTTTCTTTTTCCCTGGTCAGGATGAAGTGTATTAAGTAAGATATTTCAAAAGGGACTCTACATATGATAAAATAAAAGGGAGATAGTGTAGATGATTTATGAATCTGTTTTTTATGTTTCCCAGTTTCTAAAGACACTATACCTATATGGTCCATTCATGGTTTTGTTATATGTTGTAATAATTGTGCTTCAATTATGACGTAATAACAATGTATGTAAAGTATGGGTCATTATAGTTTGTATCAGAGGAAAAGTATAGTCAAACTTTGGAAACTAGGATGTGAAAGCCTTAGTAAGAACCCTAAGGATATATCTAAGAATAGAATACAATCTTAGTGTTTTAGAAATGGACATGAACAACCTATGATAATACCTTAAGTGTGAAATTTTATTCTTGACAGTGTGGTTTTATTATTATAATTAGTGTTTCTCACACTATTCTTCTTGGTTTTATTCAATAGCTAGAACCGGAAGGAACTGGGTTAATGGGGAATGTAACGGGAAATGCAATGATTGTCCCCCTAAGCAACCAAACGTTATGGGAGGTAGAATGAAAAATCTTGTATCCATTCTCACACAACTTTCTCAAGATATGAATCATGCTGGACTTCCAAACGAGCAAAGGGAGGAGAAACATTCTGTTGAATCCTTCATGAGGCAGCGTCCACCATTATTCAGTGGGTCTACTGATCCATTAGTGGCTGAACAATGGATCAGTACCACTGAAAAGATATTTTCAGTTATTCAATGTTCTGAACATGATAAAGTCATCTCAGTAGTATATCATTTGGATGGTGAAGCTAATCAATGGTGAAATCTTATCAAGAATATGAGTCCAATAGATGAAATTGAGTCCATGGAATGGGGCGAGTTCGAGAACTTATTTTTCAATAAGTACATCCCTCGTACTCTTCGAACAAAGATGGAGAAGGATTTTCTTGAACTGAAACAAAAGGATGATGAATCTGTTGGCACCTACGAAGCAAATTTTACAATACTTTCAAGGAAATGGGGAATTATGCCCATAAATTCCGGAATCCAAGGGTTTTTGATGATGATTGATGTTAACAAACTCTTAAGGCCAAAGACAAAGTCACATTCAATTTATATCAGTGATTTGGAGTACGATCACGAAGTAGTGAAAGGTACACTTACCATCCAATCTAAAGTATCAAATGTTTTATTTGATTCTGGATCCACCCACTCTTTTATTTCTGAAGAATTTTCTAAGGGTATCGCCATATTACCTCAACAATTAGATGTTGAGTTAGCTATGACAACCCCTAATGGAATGACAGTCGCATGAAAAGTTTACAATTCATCTCTGATTGAAATTTTTGGGAAAGTGCTTTCTGAAAATCTTTTGATCCTTCCTATTGTGGAATTTGATGTGATACTTGGCATGGATTGGCTTTCTTTATATGGATATCATATCAATTTCCAAAGAAGGGAATTCACATTTCATATTCCAGATCAATCTATGATCGTCTATCAATGAAAGGATGAACATAACCATCCAATGGAAATTTCTTCCCTCTTATGGGTCTTGATTTCACTAAATGAAGGTAATTTATCTCAAATGGTTGGAGAGAAATTTAAGATTAAGAATATGCCCATTTTACAGGATTTTGATGATGTATTTTCGGAGGAACAACTACGTCTTCCACCAAATCGTGAAGTTGTGTTTTAAATAGAACTCATACTGGGTGCTATGACTATTTCAAAGACACCTTATAGAATGGACCCAATTTAGTTGCATGAATTGAAGAAGAAACTCCAAGAGAATCTTGATAAGGGATTCATACGCCCTAGTGCGTCACCTTGGGGAGCACCTGTTCTATTTGTTAAGAAGAAAGATGCATCAATGAGACTCTGCATTGATTATCGAGAACATAACAAGATCACTATCAAGAAAAAATATCCTCTCCCACGCATTGATGACTTATTTGACCAACTATACAGAGCTCAATACTTTTCCAAGATTGATATTCTTTCAGGTTATCATCAATTAAGGGTCAAAAGGGAGGATATACTAAAGACAACTTTCCGTACAAGGTATGGACTCTATGAATTTATAGTGATGCCATTTTGTCTTACAAATTCCCCTACTATCTTCATGGATCTGATTAATATAGTCTTTAGAGACAATCTTGATCAGTTTGTGGTAGTCTTTATAGACTATATTCTTGTGTATTCAAAGAGCAAGGAAGAACATGAAGATAAATTGAGAATTGTATTGAAGACCATGAGAATGGAGAAGCATTATACCAAATTTACCATGTGTGAATTTTGGCTTAAAAAAGTCTCATTTTTGTGTCACATAATCTCAAAATAGGGGATATCTGTGGATCCAGCAAAAAAAGAGGTTATCGAAAGAGGGTTGAGACCAACAACAGTTACTGAGATCCAAAGTTTTCTTGGTTTGGCTGGATATTATCGACGTTTTGTGAATGATTTTTCATGATTATCTAATCCACTCACCAGGTTGACTCAAAAAGGAGTTAAGTTCATGTGGATGGAGGAGTGTGAAGATAATTTCAAGGAGTTGAAAAGAAGGTTATCCAGTGAACCTGTGCTCACACTGCCTTTTAGTGGAGAAAGGTTTGTGATCTATAGTGATGCATCCAAGAAGGGATTGGCGTGTGTTCTCATGACAAATGATATGGTGACAGATTATGCCTCATGAAAGTTGGAAATCCATGATCAAAATTACCCAACTCATGATTTGGGGTTAGCTACGGTAATCTTTGCATTAAATATTTGGTGGAATTATCTTTATGGTGAAAGGTGTGATATCTATTCTGATCGTAAAATTTTAAAGTATATTTTCACACAAAAGGAGCTGAATATGTGCCAAAGTAGATTGTTGGAGCTGATTAAGGATTATGACTGCTCAATTCATTATAACCCTGGGAAAGAAAACAAGGTGGAAGACACATTAAGTCGACAAGACCATTCTAGCTTATCTATGCTGAGGATCACAAGAGATCCAATATTTATGTATTTACAAAGGATGGATCATAGAATTATAATGGAAGGGGAAAATATTATCTTTCTCAAATGAATGTTTAGCCATCTATACATGTGAAGATTAAAGAGGCACAGAAAGAATATGTACACTTACAATAGAAGGTGAGGAATGTTCCTAAATTCCACCATGATTGTGATGGGATAATAAAATACAGAAATTGGGTTTGTGTTCCTCCCATCCCTGAATTAAAGAAGGAGCTTCTGGATGAGGCTCATAGTTCTTCATTCTCTATTCATCATGGAAGCACAAATATGTATAGGGACCTAAAAGATTACTTCTCATGGGATGGCATGAAAAGATATGTTGTTGAATATGTCTCTCGATGCTTGGTTTTTCAGCTGGTTAAAGCTGAGAGACAGAAGTCTAAGTGGGTGTTACAAACATTATCCATACACGAATGGAAATGGGAAAATGTCACTGGACTTCCTAAAACATCCAATGTCAATAATGCGAGATGGGACATAGTTGATCGTCTTACGAAGTCGACAAACTTCATTGCTATTAGAGAGGATTTCACTCTTGATCAGCTTTCCAGGATATATGTAAAGGAAGTGGTAATATTTCATGGAGTACCACTTTACATTATATCTCATCCGGATCCGAGGTTTACCTCAATGTTTTGGCAAATTCTTCGGCACACTCTAGATAAAGAGTTGAGTTTCAGCACTTCTTATCATCCTCAGACAGACAGTCAGTCTGAGAGAACAATTCATACTCTAGAGGATATGTTAAGAGCTTGGTCTATTCACTTCAAAGGTGGTTGGGATCAACACCTACCTTTGGTGGGATTTTCATATAATAATAGCTTTCACTCCAGTATTCAGATGTATTTTTATGAATCTCTCTATGCAAAGAAATTCCGAACTCCAACTTGCTTGGATGAAGTTGGGGAAAGAAAGCTATTAGGACCTGATCTTGTTGATGAGATGGTAGAAAAGGTCAGATCTATCCAATAACACATAAGAGCAGCTCAGAGTAAAAAAAAAAGTTATGTTGAAAACCAAAGAAAAGAACTAGAGTTTGATGTGGGTGTTGAAGTGTTCTTATGAATATCTCCTTGGAAGAGAGTACTGATATTTGGAAGGAAGCGCAAGTTGAGCCCTAGGTATATCGGTCCTTTCGAAATACTGGATCGTGTTGAGAAGGTAGTTATCGATTGGCGCTTCCCCCTAATCTTTCTCATGCTCACGATGTGTTCCATGTTTCTCTCCTGAGAAAGTACATACCTAATCTTTCACATGTACTCATATCAGAAGTTGTAATGATGGAGAACGATCTTTCTTATGAGGAACAGCCGATAGAGATTCTAGATCGTAGCAAAAAAGTCCTACAGAACAAGACCACTAGCTTGGGGAATGTTTTAAGGAGGAACCACCAATTAGAAGAATCTACATGGGAGATTGAGGATATGATGAGAAAGAGGTATCCTCATCTGTTTGTTACAAAGTGACGAATTTCGAGTGCGAAACTAATTTTAAGGGGGGTAGAAGGTAACACCCGAGATTTCTATGAGAAATATTTTGTTTTTATGTTATATACATCATCAAAGGAGTCTTTCAATACACAAAACACTAGTTTGGCTTGCATTACATGCAATCGCATCCTTCCTCGATAACTTGCGTTGTACGCAATACCGAGTTTCATTAAACAACGATATGCTATTAAAATATTATTAAAACTAGCTGTTATGAGTAGTAATACCCACATTTTGAAATTTTACAAATTTTATCATTCAAAATGGACTTCATTTTTGGATTCAGAATATCAATATTAGCCTAGGGTGAATTTTTTGTATTTTTCTGAAAACTTTAAATTTTTTATGAATAGTGAAAACACAGGGTTACTATTTAAAACCCAACTTTTTATTTAAATAATTATTTTTTTATTTAAATTTATTTTAGGTAAAAATTGATACATAATACCTATATAAGTTCAATGTAATTAATTGGAGTCATTTTATAATAATTTTATATATATAAAAATTTTATTGAACTTTTGACCGCCTTTTACCCACCTCATAGGAGAATTTGCAAATTTACATAAAACATAATTTTACCGCTTTTGTGAATGGAATTTCAAAAATCCGAGAGACACAGTTGATGTCAGTATGTAAAATGTTGTTTAGTGAGATAATTTTTTTTGGTGAATAGTAACTTTTTACTTTTATTTTCCACGGTTAAAAGTAAATAGGGTAATTAAGGGTAAATATGATATTATTATTACCCTAACAGATGTCCTAATTCTATTGGATAAGTGTAGTTTTACCAAAAACAACCTTAGGAATAAAATATGACCATTTAGGTCCACATGGATTAGATAAGGTCATTTATTATTATTTTATTTAAAGAATAGTTAAAATAGTTAAAATCAAAGTTTAATAACTAAATTTTTTTTAATATAAGGCTATACATAAGATACATTCTACTATAAATATTCATTAGAAAGATGAAACATATTTTCTACATAATGGTATTTTATTTATAATTTTTAGACTTTAAATAATATAATTTATTTATGTCACAATGATGATGCAGTAATTACCTTATTAATGAAATATTAACATAATTGGTGTTAAAATACCCTAATAAAGGTAATTTTAGACTTTTTATGAATTCAACTAATTTTCTAGGTTAATATGACATGTTAGTGTTGATTTAATTATCTTTTTTATAAATAATAATTTTGTTATGATTTTCACAAAAATCAATTACCAAATAGTGTCAAATTTGACATAAAATAGTTTTTAGAACAAATATTATATTATTAATTGTTATTTTATTCCTAAAAATCTATGGTTTGGAAAAATGACATAGATAAGGTTATATATATTAATAATAAACATCTTGGGGTTCGTTCGGCTTGATATAGTAAGATTATTAACCTTATAGTGTAAGAAAACCAGAAGACACGGTAAAAGTAAAATTATTTAACTTAAAGTTAAATCTAAATGATAAGGTTAAAATAATTACCTAAACTTTTCCAAATTCTAATGGATGAGATTATTTCGACCCTTCCCTACCTTAGCTTAGAAATAAATCAATTTGGAGCTATTAAAAACCGAATATGACTTTATAATAAAATAATATTTTGAGTTTTTTCTAAAGTGCCCCCTCTCCTCCCTTATAAAAGGGCACCTCCTCCCTCTCCTCCTCACACCACTTTGAGCCATAAAGCTCGGCCAAACCCTACCAAATTATCTTCTCCACTTCCCTAGAAACATACTAGAGGTTCTGGTCTTCTTAAAAGACTATCCTTAGTGCCCTAAGAGGATGTTAAGAAGAGGCGCGTCAAAGAAGAGGTAATATGCATTACCGATCCTTTCAAATTTCATTCTTTTTCAACTTCTTCTTCCTTAGTTGCTTCATTATGAAGTAATAAAATATGTATCACTAATATACTGATATGTTATTATAAATATGAAACAAAACTATTTCACCTTCTATCAATCCTATGGAAAATGAAATCATCGCACGTGCGTACGTACGGAATACTGTCTCCATGCTGTGGTGTAATCTGTTTTCCACCACCACCCTACTTGGATAGGTATAATGGTGTAATTAATAAATATATATGATTATTGTAAAGTGATATTGATTCTTAAATTGTATACATACACTTCAATACAATTCCACGATCATGGCAACGATATCATCACTCGTGCGTACGTACGGCCTACCGTCTCCACGATGTGATGCAAATTATTCTACATGATCTTCATTGGATAATGATTATATAAATGAATTTAATGAATAAATATTATATATATTACACTAATACAATTCTGGAAATGAGTTATCTATAACCTAAAAATAAGAATAATAATTTATTCGACAAAACATGCATAAGAACAAAAAGAAATAAACACATGAAGAACAAGTAACAATGAAATATTACTAATATGAAGCTAATAATTTTACCATATATGATATCATAACAATGCGTAAAATTCTGGAATAAGTCAATATCATTATTTAAATCATTATACAGGAGGTTCGGATACATACGAAGCAAATCAGACCTAAGGTAATGGAAAATCTCACAATCTCAATTTTTATCTGAGATTGTTTATACTTCAGAATTAACTGGGGAATATTTATCATCCACATCCATGGTTCCAAAATATGTAATATTATTTATATCCTATTACAATTGTTTAAATCAAATTTATCCCTTTGGTGAGTTTTTAGTAAAATATATGAAAGGAATATTTTGTCATTTTTCGTACGAGGTACTTTTTTACTTTTCCGGGAAAAGTACGAGAAGAATGTTTTTTTAACTTATACGACATGAATGGATTTTTAGAACATTATTTTAATGAAGATTCCTTTACATGTTTTCATGTTTATTTTTAATCAACTTTTTTTAGTTTAAAATTATATGACATGTTAAGAAAAGAAACTGTTTTTGAAGTAGAAAGGATATTTTCCTCAAGAATGGAGTTCATGTGTTTTATTAAAATTATTTTCCATCTAAGATAATATAGGGTTATGTTTCTATCCCTATTTTTACATTGTTTTTATTATGTTATGGTGGAATTATTTTTATGATGTCCTATTATATTATATGAATTGTGTTATGATGGAATGATGATTAAAAATCTTATTTTTATTACATGGGTTATGCTATGATGTATGATTTATGATTTTGTGGCACACATAAGAATGGTTTCATTATGAGATGGGTGGGACCTATATCTTCCTCCAATGCATTGGGTAAAGATTTATATCTCAGGAGATTGACATGGCTGGAATGACAGGTTAAACCGGTTCAGTGATACAGGACTGAAACGAGGAGTGAACTTGGTTCAAAAATAGACTTTTTCCGCTAAGATAGTCTTGGAAATGAGTCTTAACTACTAAGAAATGATTCTATATGATTATGTGTGTATTCCACAAATATTCATATCTTATGTTATGATTATTTGGATTAAATTTCACCAATATGATTTATCCCATGTTATGAAATTATGATCTCTTTTGCAGGTTAATATTTCCAAAATATTATGTTTTTTTGAATATGTTGTGATTGATATTTCTTTTGATTAAAATTACTGAGCATTTGAGCTCACCCTTTTGTATGTTTTATTTTTCATAGGTTAGGATGAAGGGTATTAAGTAAGATATTCCAAAAGGGACTCTAGATATGATAAAATAAAAGGGACATAATGTAGATGATTTATGAATCAGTTTTATATATTTCCCAGTTTCTAAAGACATTATACCTATACGGTCCTTTAATGTTTTTGTTATATGTTGTAATAAGTGTGCTTCAATTATGATGTAATAACGATGTATGTAAAGTATGGGTCATTATATTAAATCAACGACTTGTGTCATTTTTTATGATTCATTTTATATAGAATATCATTCTATATTAAATTACTCATGATTAAGACCTATGATATCATGTATATGATTTTAAAATGATTTTCTCATATTATCATAACCTTATGATATGGATATGTCGATATCTCCATTTTTATACATTACTAAGAATCTGGTCAAATAATTTCCAATGTATCCTTTCCCTAGGTAATGTTGAATGGTGTTTTTAGGAATGGTAAATGAGTGGATATGATTCTAAAAAATATAGTGAGAGATAATATATACCACTTATAAACATATTTATCATGTTTCAATGATTTCAATGTCACTAGACCTAAATATTTATTTGGTGAATAAAATTTTTTTCGTTAAACATTCACATATTAATATGTAAAATTCTTTTCTAATATATTTGGGTTATTAAAATCAAATATAACCCAAAATAAAAAAAATGAATTCCCACATAGGACATGAAATGGGGAATAAACTACGAACTACTTGTTAAATAGGAAAATTTTTAACACATTAAAATGATTCATAACATAAAACTACTATAATCTATAATATAAAATTCCAATATAAAACTCATTTTAAAATAATAATTTACATTCACAGTGGGATATACATTATTAAGGCCCCTGATGTTACTTTTTGAAACTCTCATTGGATTCTATATTTCCACCTCTAACATATTAAACATCCCTTGAATGCTCTACATGAATCCTCAACACCCCCAGACACCTCTTAAACAAATTCAGAAACCTTCAAGTAGTATTATCAATCATACAATCATAAATATATCACTTATTAAAATAAAAATCCTCATTAGTAACATGTATTATTATTCTTTTCTTGTATTCGTATAAATATTATTATAAACATTCCAACTCCTTAACTACAATTTCATTAACTATTAATCAATCTAAGAATAAGAATACCATGGTTCCTAAATTGATTATTATATTACCTAACTGTGATGAACTACATAATATTCATTATCAATAAGGTTATATCATCTATGATTATTAATGTCAATTTCATCATTATGACCAATATTTATGAATTTTTTCATATCAGCCATTTTATAGATGTTTAATCATTTTCTACTGTTCTCTTATAAATACACATATTCATTCAAAATATTATGTAGATGATAATGAATTCCCAATATCTATTATCTGAAATTAAGACTATATGATGAAGATATGAGTAAAATTATATTATATCACAATAATACAAACCTCATATTGGTAAATGGGCATAAATTTTTTAATTAACAATTTGAAAATATAGTATTTTCATAATCTCCCAAGTATATTTTTTATAATTTATTTTTATTGAATTCATAATACATTTATTAAACCAAATAATCATATTTTTCTACTTATTACAAATAATTTATGTCTAGTTATTTAAAAAAAAACTATTTCTTGATTTTATACTGTTATTGAGTTTGTGTTGGAGCATTATATCACATATGGTATTGAATTCAATAATTTTATGTATAAATGTTTCCTTTTTTATTAGATTATTGACTCACATAAAACACATCTTACACTTTTCAATCTAAAAAATATATACATATTATGATGCACATTAGGTGATTGTATAAATTTATTCTATTTTGACCATTTATTTTTTTATCACAATTAATGTTATAATTAATTTTTCATTTTATTATTTTTCTTGAAATATTTTAATATCAATGATAAAATACCTTCTTATATAGATAGGGAGGAACCTCTGTGAAAATACCCTTAATACTACATTTTAATAACCTGGTATCAAATATTTTAAATACCTTTACGGTTTTTATGATGCAGGTGGTGATGCAGGCCCGATACTAGTTTTATATGATTTAGACATGATGCAAGTATGTGGAGATGCATGCTTGATGGAGGCCTGGTGACATAGGTAGGATGATGAAGGCATTATCTTTCACTGGGTCATAAATATATGTTCATGGTCCACTTATACATGTAATATTTTTTATGTAATCGGTATCCCTCAACAATGATAGAAAGTGTATGATTCTTTTTTAATAAAAAGAGGCTTCAATCATAACATTTTTTTATAAAATGATCAAATTCTTTCATCAATATACTATAATATTTGTTGTGTATTTTCCAAAATAAAATATCTAATATGGAGATTTCATATCATTATGATATTAAAGGAGTGAAATTTAATGTATATAAAAAATATAAAAACCCTCATTTTATAGTTCCTAGAAATAAAACCCACATTGAAGAGTGTTTCAAGGGTACAACTCAATATATGGTCTTTTTCCCAATAAATCAATTTAATTTTGAAATATATAATAATGATACATTAAATGGTATGTTTTTTATTATATAGTAATTATAAAATTTTAATGAATTTTATTCATGGAATTTACAAGTAGATGGTATTTTTCAATCTTATTGTTTTTATGATTTTCTCTAATATCATTAAATACACTCTATCAACTGCATTTTTGAAAAAATTAGATATATATATAATAGAATAGTATTTAAATATATAATATATATGATTTTCTTAGTTCCCATATATTTCATGGGAACACATACATTGGTCATGTTGATGTCAATTAAATCTGTAAATCTCATTCTATTTACTATGATGTCATTTCAAACCAACTTCTCTACAATTAGTGAATACAAATAATTTTATCTATCCATGAATCATCATAAGAAATTACATTACAACATTGAGATATGAATTATTTCTAAACATTGTGTAATCATCATATAGAAATTAAATTCAAATTAAATTTGGAAATTTTCTAGAAAATACTATTATTTTATAAAATTGTGAAAATATATGTTTTTTTTAAAATTGTCATTTGTTTTTAATATATTATTATGAAATATTCTATTAAATTTATATTATAAAACATTATTACAATTTACTTATATATCAAATAAACATAACTAAATTTAAATAATATTTATATTATAGTTTAATATATGTTTTCTCAGTCTTTAAATGACTTTTTTGAAAACTCATTTACTGTGCATAATGTTTCACAACTTTAAAAAATGAAAATTGGTTCAAATGGAAATTTCTTTAAAACAAATGATTATAATATATATATCTAAAATTTAATTCATTTAATATTCATGGATTTAGATATTTTTAATAATATATAAAACTTTCCTTAAAAATGTAATTTCTTGAAATCTCATTTCTTGTTACATCTTTGAGTTTGAATTTAAATTAAATTCGGCTGCTTCTGTGAGTTGAATTAGGAAGAATGTATTATACATTGTGAATAAAAAAAATTTTGAATCGAAATTATATATATATATATTCTCTAACTATTTCTAAATTAATTTTTACCATATTTAATAATGAAAAACAAAAAAAAAATATTTTCCACATTTAAGGTAAATACTGGTTTAACGGGAATAAACTGAAAATATAATGGATAAAATTTAATAAAAACATATCGAATTCATATTATAAATTAATATTTAGTTTATATATCTTATAAAATCCTAAAATAATTTAATGGTGGTCATTTTTTCTTTATAATATCATTTTAATCATTTGTTTAAAAAAACTAATTTTGTGTTCTCTCCCCCACATATAGAAGGAAAACCCTTCTCGACTCTATATCACACTGACAAAAAACATTTTTTTCGGAAAATAAAATACCAAATTACTTTTTTATATCCCAATATTCATTCTTTACTCCATGTATTATTCCTTAATTCATCCTATTTTTTCTTTTGGTTAAAACCTAATAATATTTTCCTAAAAGTGGCAAGGTCCTTATCTATTCATTTTCAGTTTTTCATCATTCCCTTACATAGAAAATTACATTAATGTTATGAAATCAAATACACATAATTCTCAATATTATAATATGTTTTAAATTTACACTAATGACAAAAAACATTTTCCTCCTTATAACAAAAAAATCATTTATGAAGTGTATGAAGTCTACAGCCTTATGGACTGATGTTATTCATTTTTAATAAACATGTCTCACATATATATATAATAATTTATATGTTGAATATATATAATTTTCTAATAAAATTATACTTTTTTGCATTAATATCTGAAATATATTCTTACATTCCATTAAATAAAGGATACACTAACATCACTCATGTGTACGACATATTATATATTTTCATAATGATCAGATTTAATTTTTAAATTATTTACATAAATGGTAACAATGATTAATTTTATGTTTATATATTAAAATCATGATTTGTTCATAATTTTTTAAAATTTAAATCTAGTATAATTAAAAACCTTTCCATCCATTTAATAGAATATAATATCTGTCATGTGTACGATAGACAACCCCCTCACGATGTGATGTGATTTATTTTTTTATTGCCAAATCACATGGATGTAATATGTAACTATATTTAATAAAATAATAATATATTAATAATATATTTAAAATTAATTATGGTACATTAACACTTATATTCTAATATCTTAATCAATTAAAAAAAGAAATGTTTTTCATGAATACGTACTACTTATAGTTTTCTTAATTGAATCATAATTAATTTTTTATAAAAAAAAGATAATCATTGGTTTTAAAAATTATATTAAATTAAAATTTATGTTATTATTTATAATCTGGATATTATTAAATAATAATATCGTTGACTTTATTCAAATGACCAAAGTGATTGTGGACATATGAGTCCTTTTTTATCAAAACTCTTATCATTTAATTAATTTTTAATATAACTGATTATGATATTGTATCATATAAAATATAACTAATAATACAAATTGATAATGTATTTCTTAAATTAAATAATTGATTTAAATTTGATAAAATGGAAGCTATGTATTTCACATGATGATTCATGCTTGGGATATGGGTTTCATGTGAAAACATCCTTCATTGAGACAAATGTTCTTTTATGCACCTAATTTCAATTGTTTATATAATTACCCATTACAGATTATATAATGAATCAGTAATACATCATTATATTTTATTTTTAAATTAATATAATTCATCCATTGTAGTTATGATTCAATATTTTAAATTATGGAAAGTGTTTATGAATCAACCTAATTTTATTTAGAAATTTTTATACATGTATTTTCAATTTAG
The DNA here is from genome assembly GCA_963277665.1 of Viscum album. Classification (NCBI taxonomy): domain Eukaryota; kingdom Viridiplantae; phylum Streptophyta; class Magnoliopsida; order Santalales; family Viscaceae; genus Viscum; species Viscum album. The sequence continues at coordinate 1,119,660,385 of OY728146.1, forward strand.
AAAATTATTTGATCATTCTATAATAAAAACAATTCAATTCATTATAATTATAATTTTTATGAAATATTCATATATTATGATAATTTTTATAATTTTTTGTACCTAAAATGGTTGGATATTTATTAACAACATCTAACAACATTTAACTCATGAGTCAAAAATCCTGTTTCTTCCATATCTATGTTTTCTATAAAAAAATTGTTTCATACCCTACTATGATTTTTTAAATAAATTTTTACAATGGATCATAATTTGAATAAAATATTTAAATACAATCATCCAATGCATTTCCAAATGGGAATATTTATAGTATTTACTGAAAATGTGAATGGAATTATTTTTTTTAGATTTAGTACATGAATGATATTTTCCTCTTCCATAACAATTTTTTTTCCAGAAGAAGACATTATATATTTTGAAATATATTTTTAATAAAATGGATTTGCAAATTTTTTTTCAAAATATTAGTTCAAAAAAGAATTATAGTTGAATGAAATTTGTTTTAAAAATTACAATTAATATTTTTATAGTTATTTATATTTATAAAACCCCATTAAGGTTATGGAATGCCTCTTAAATATATAAATATTTTCCCTATATAAACAGATATTTTACTATTCATTCCATTGAAAATTTTATACCTGCATTATTTTCATTTTTTACATTCCTTCATTATGGAATCTACTTTTATTATGTTATAAGTCAAGATTATGGAACCAATTTTAAAGGATTCTATAATTATTATGTTATTATATAAGATTTACATCAATATTGTGGAAAACATATATATTTTACAAGTTATGAAGGGAATATCTATATGGTTCTATAATGAATTGGGAAATGTTATAGTCTCATGAGATATTATGTATGTCGTTACGGAGAATACATAATCCATTATGGCAAAATTTCTTCAATGTTACATTTCCGTTGAATAATATGTGTATAATTAAATTGATCACTATATTTGGTATCAGAGGAATTGATTAGCTGCAAATTCCAAAATATTATTTGAAATGTTATTCAAAACCCTAGGGATACGTCTATATATAATAGTAAATATAGAAATATATTCCAGAATATTATAGATGTATAGAGTTAGTGGTTTCCATGAAATTACATTCTTACATGGAAACTATAAGTGTAAGATGATATTCTATTAATGCGCATATGGGTAATAAATTAAAATAAATAATTTTTGGTTTGACCTAAGAATTATCCAATAAAAAATAATGGGTCTTAATTCCCACCAGGAATCATTTAAATGTTATTACCCTGAGGGTTATAATTTCTATTACAGTATGATAATGAATTTTCAACTTTTTTATTCTATTTATTTTAATTAAAGGATGATACATTTTGAAATCAGTCCAATGGAAAATATGATGAAAAATGAAATAATTTATACTAACGGTTACCAAAATAATGGTAATGGATATTATACTTGTTACCAAGAAAAATTATATTTCATTAATTATAAGATAAAATTGGAAAATAGTTGGATTTATAATGAAATCAAAGAAGATAAGGATGGAGTATCAAGGATATTCAAGCTTTAAAGTTGAAAATGAAAATATGATTAAATATATTACATACCATAAATTTTGGAAGATACAACATTTAAATATACCTAATAGAATTATAATATTGATTAAATATTGAAATGGAGAGATCAAATCATCCCAAAACCAATGCAAAATGGAGATTTTGGATAAAAATACCTTGGTATATAATGATTTACCTATGGTTCCTGTAATAGTTTAATATCATAAATGTACAGAACATGGTCATAATACTTTTTAGTTTCATAATCCATGGACTAATTCCTTTGATTCTATGTTTTTAAAATCATTTAATTGGAATTAATAATATGTTTAGGTTTCAAAACTCAAGATTCATAGTCTTGGATTATTTTTTTTATCATTAGTATTCCATTTACCAAAAAATGATACATCTAATGATAATTTCGCAATAGTTAAATCTAATATATTTATAAGAACACAATGAATGGTACTAATAAATTAGAATACTAATATAATGTTATGGTGTTACACTATAAAAAATCACATTTATACTAGTTTGTTCACAAATATGTGTTTGATGTTGAGGATATTATAGTAAATTATCAAATATGTCGTTTATAGTTTTTGAAAAAGGGAATCTCATGACATGAGTGATAACCAATATAATATAGAAAATATTCTAATGTTGAATGCATAATTTATGTGTGATAAGGTAGGAGTACCTAAATCTATCATAATTATTTTAATATTTATGGTGAATTGTTTTTCTAAAAATTACATGATGAGTTGATATAATATTGATAAACTATTTTAGATGTGATTAATTATATTTAAAGGGATGTTTTATTTTTTTCATGTATATATAAAATGTTAGTTTAATGAAAATATATATTTGGGAAGAATATTATGACTTTATTTGAGATGAATGCAGAATGTTTTTTTTAAGATATACACATATGAAATGAATTATATTAAAATTTCTGGGATACAATTATGTTATTATAAACTAATGTATTATAATATAAATATTTTTATAAAAATGTTGGTTTTAGTAAAGATAAGAAGAATTGATTAATATTTTTATATAAAAAATTTGATCCACTAGATATTTATTTTAGTTCTTTTGAATGAAAACCAATCATGAATTAGAATTTTCTAATGAAATGCTGATATTGTGGTGGAATGTATTAATGAATGAAATTAAAAATATAATCAAAGTAAATTTCATTATTTTCTCACATAGGATATTAATTGGATCTCTCAAATATTTGATAGGGATACTAAAAAACAAATTTATCCTATTTTTTTATATCTGAAAAATCACTGGACTGTTAATTTAGCATATTTCAATGGTCATTCGGTAGCTGAATTTGAGAAGATCATTCATATTCATGTAAAAAAATTTCATTATCACTAGGAATAATTATTTACTATATTATTTTATGTTATTATAATCACATGAAATCCATGGTATCCTATATATAAACCACGATATGTGATGAAATTCAAAATTTAGTTTCCCTCATTTTAAGAGTAAGTGTAATTAAACAATCATACAATTCAGTTTTTAAAAAAGAATTTTTAACATGTAAAAATAATTATTTCTCAGAAAAAAGATTAAATTGATAGGAAAAAATTAATTCGATGGCGTATAATGTAACACCTCATGAATTTAATTTATGAACATTATGTTTTATAGTGTATATGTCCCGCAACACCTAGCCAAAATAAACAAAAAAATATTATCATTCGAGTTAGACATATATAAATTAGCAGTAAAAATTTGGTAAATAAATAGTACAAACTCCTTTATCAATTTTATATAATGATCTAACTCAATGAATATTTATAAATTATTATTAACCTGTCAAGAAATTTTAATTAAAGTCATTTTATTAATAAAAAATATGATGTCATTAAAAACTGCAATTCTTTCAAAAGAGAGTTTAATTTTTACATAAACATGTTTAGAAAATATATTTGATAAAAAAATAATTAATATTAGATATTTTCTTATCGATTTTAAGATAGTGTAAAATATTCATTTGTTTTAAAAAAATATTTTTTTAGTGAATTATGGAAAATATAATGTTTTATAAAATTATTGTTAGCTTTTTATAAATAAGTCCCATATATTATTTAATTTTATAAATATTTATAAAAATTATTATATTGTATTATTAAATCCAATTAATTAAATTAAAATCATATTCGTAATATATTTTTGTATATTATTATTATTTTTGGATAAAAAAATATTCTGATTATTGTTTTAAAGTGCATAAAGACTCTCCATTTGAAATTATTAAAAGTACCCCTATATTAAATGAACTAAAATATAATATATAAAATAAATAAATATTAATATTAATATAAATTCATTTATTATTGTAACATTTCATTATTTTAATAGGATACTATATTTTCCAGAAAAAATTTATTTTAGGAAAAGTTGTTTTTGACATCATTGTGGGATTAATTATAAATTAAAATCATCCAATTTTATGAGAAAAATATGGGAAAAATATATTTCATACATTTAATCACAATAATTTATAATTTCAAAAAAAAAATATCATCATAATTTTTCACAACAATAAAGGGTGAAAATATTATAAAATGTTTTTTTTGTTATGATAAAAAAAGGTATACCAAGTGTTAAAAAAATCATTTCTAAAAATGAACCAAAATATTATAATTTGATTGGTATAGTAATGTATGGAATGTATAACGTTTAAGGATGGAAAATGAATCATCTTTTATCTCTATTTCATGAAGAAAACATTAATGTATTTCATTGGTTTGAAAAATTCAATATGGGTCCTCTCCATGAATTTTAAATAGAACCCTCATCCCCTCATATTCAGAAATAAAAAAAAGAAATTTATTGAAAATAATTTCCAAACCATCATTATTACATGTATATTTTGTTCTTAAAATCCTTTATTTTATAATAAATCCATCCTTGGAAGGATTGTGATGGGATCCTAAAAAAGTTGTCTGAAGAAGAGGTAATATTCTTATCTGAGTATTTAACATTATTTAATACTACTCCCCATAAAATATTAATAAAAATGAATGATATAATATCCCCAATATTTTACATATATCTAGTGGATGGATTTTATGGGAATATCCTATAACAATATCATCCTCCATCAAATGGTAATCAGAATTTTTTAATGTCTGTACATCATACTATCAACATATGAACAACTGCAATATTTTTTTCAATAACCTCATTACACATATGTTCAAAATTAGAAATTTATTATATATATATGATATTTATAATATTTTTTACTTATGGAATTTGATATCACATATACCTTCTTACATTATATTTCATTGAGAATATGATAATATTGCTCATATATACGATGGAATATCGTATCATGAGGTATGATGATTCCTTTTTAATTTTTTGATTTGAATAGATGTTAACCCGGATTAATGAATTATTAATATTTTTTATATTAATGAAATATTAAAAATATAGATATTAAATATATCATATAAATTATTACATTACCATCTATTGAATAAATTATGGCATTCATTATTTCTGTGGTGGACCTCCACATCGCAAAGCAATGTGTTTCCTTTTTTATTAGCATATATTATAGATAGTGTATGCATTTTTATTTAATGAAATTGTAATATATTTATTGTATAATGGTTATTCTATAAATTTATATAAAAACATAATACATTTCTATCATGATTGTTGAATAATGGAAATGTTACTCAAGAGTACGTACGACTTATCGTCTCTATGATAGTAACATAGTTCGTATTTCAAAACCATATATAATTTTTTGATAACAAATTATAATTTAAATATAAAAATGATAACAATTACATTATTACCATTATAGAGATGATTAAATAATAATCACTTTTTCCTTACTAAACATAGCAAAGTGAGTTTTGACATATGAGCCTCTTATCAACAAAACATCTCATATGTAATTAATTGGAGATGTAATTTTAGATTATATGGTAAATAATATAATACAATGAATATTGAGAATGAAATATTATATTAATAAATAAAAATATTAACATGTGTTTATTTTATATGTTAATAAGGAACACATGTGAATATTTGAGCTTGATGTAAGGGTTTATCAATAATCTACCATCTTAGAGATATATATTCATTAATGTGTACATTTCAACCATTGTATTTATGATTAAATTTTAACCAAATATATAAGGATTTATTTTCTAAAATATTTTTATTTGGGATTCATTATGATTTAATTTTAATTTAAGAAATTATAAAATAATATTATAAAAAGGTATTTTATTGTCCCTCTCCTATAGTTATTCATAAATTAGTCAAATAATAGTAAAATTATTCACTGATTACTACATAATATGACTAAGAAAATGTTATCTAGAAAATATGACTTTATTTATATCATTATCTAAAATAAATTTTTCCTTAACTATTTTTTCAAAAAAAAAATTTAATTTTGTTTATAATTATTCATCAATTAATATAATTATTTTTTACCAATGTCTAACTTTTCTCAAAATGGTTTAAATAGAGACTTCCAATAATGTTCAAAAAATACATTTTTATCATTTTTTTTAAATTATGAAAGGTTTATTTGTTTTAACATGTATGATATGAAAAAAATTTGATCATGATTTCCATAATTTTTTTGTAAAATTTAATATATGTTTCTAAATGTATTTCAAAAGAAAAGTATTTTCAACCATGTATTGTGATTTTAAACAAAACTCTCTATGTGGAATGTTTATTATACTTATTAATATTATAAAAAAAATTAATTTTTTTATTATTCAACGTCAACATTCTTAAATTTTATTCAATTATTTTAAATTCTGTATATATGTCCCCCTCATATAATCCTAGCTAACACTTCCTTACATTGAAAGGGTAACACATTCCTTATGTTCATTTCTCTAATTACTTCATTATGGAATATTCATTCATTAAGGTTTAAAATATGGTTATGAAACCAATTTTATTTCTATAGATATATCTTATTAAATTCATTATGATTTACATTCTATATGTTTCATACATTGATTATGAACATGTCATGATTTTTATCCATAGAGAGTGATGTAATGCATTGGCTAATGTTATAGTATCATGATAATTCATATATGTGATTATGGAGTAAACATAATCCATTGTTAGACATTTAAAGACATTTAATATTGTTTGGGATGTTATCCATGACTCATTTTTATTTTATGATACATATTTCTTCAAAATTTCACATAATCCATTATCTTATGATTGCATGATAATTAAGTTGTACATGAATGTTATTAAATGTTATCATTATCATTTATGATATCATGTAATACCAATATATGACATGTTTAGTTTCATTATATTTTTTTCCATTGGATTTTTACCATGTACATTTCATTGTATATTTTAATGGTTTCCCCATTCAGTTTAAGAGCTCATGAAGATTTTAGGATATCACTATGGATAAAAAAATAAATATTCCCTATTTTATGTTCATTATTTTATAGTGTGGACATAAAATTAGAGTGATTAAATATCTAATGATATTTAGTGTCTTACATATTAGATATTTATTTTTATAACAAAATTTATAATATGGTTAAATGGTAATGGTTACCGAAATTTTGATGCATGGTAGCTAGAACCATTATCTTCCCCTTCCAAAAGAGTTAATATATTCATTAAGAAAATTATGATATTTTAATTCCATTATATTCTCCTTTATTATTTCTAAAATTTATTTATTATCATCCCATACATATAATAATTAGTTTTATGACAAATGATTGAGTAGTAAATTAAATACCCTTAAAAATAGTCATCACTGTTATGTATGTAATTTTATCATCCCTAATTGTTTGATCCCTATAACTTCACTTTGTATGTAACATATGGCACTTTTTTAGTATGTCATAGTGATAATAATGTAAATAAATATTAACAATCAATTTAATGGGATTTATTACACATTTTTTATCATCATAAAATTAATATATCATTCATTTATTTTTATGGTACTGTAACGCCTTGAAAATCATTACCTAGAGTCGGTGCATTATTACATAACATTGGCATAATACAAGGAATCATGTCCAGAAAGACTGATCAGTTTTGTAGCCTTGGAAATACTAAATTCATTCAACAGGTTTACATTAAATAATAAAATAAAAACATCAGCAACATTTTTCCCCTTTGAACACAATTCTATTATTATCCAATCCCTGGAGGTCAACAATAAAATACTTCTTCACTTCATGGGATAAATAAAAAATAGAAAGGGGTGATCTCAGATGCTAAGTAAGGATAATAATATAGTAGAAGCATTCATAAATTGTCTTAAACATTTAAGTCAATGTATTTGACTAAAAAATAACCCTTTAAAACATAAACACCAGAATAATATGCCAATGATAAAACATATAATACAATTTACTTATTCACAAGGATTTTCTATTAGTCAAATAATCACATGAAATATCCATATCCAATTTCATAATTATGGAATGCTTAATTCCAGACATCATATCCACATAGTCAAGGACTTATTCCAAGACTACAAATAAGATTTTGTCAATTACTTGTGTCAAGTAACTAGTTTGTCTCGTGAGACCAACCGATACATCGAGGAGATATAGCAAGCTCCACCCGTCACTTACTATTACCAATGCATTCCTCTTATGAAAAGGATTAATAATAACCTAAAAATTAGTATTAAAACTATCATAAGTACCATCAATACTGTATCCATAAACCATGAATGGTACAAAAATAAGACATCCATAGTCAGACATATCACAAAACCTTCAATACAATATGGAAGATTTGTATCATAATAAATCAACTTCAAACAAGTAAAAAATCCATTAAAGGATGTTGACATAGATAAAATTAAAACATTTACTAAAGAAATACCTCGTTCTATATTGAAAAAATTTAAAATTCTTGTAATTATTAAATATTTTTTTTTGAAAATATTCTTATAAGCTTTATGTGAAGCTTAAATGGTATAATAACGGTGGAGAATAACAGCAACCTCTGTATAAGTTAAGAAAATACATTCCTACCTTAATTTTGTCAAAAGGTCATAATGTCAATTGTTTGGAAAAAGATGGAATGATTACATTCAAAACATATAGGGTCAAATAAGGGTATAAATGAATTTAACCCATAGTATAGTAATTGTTAAAATTGTTTTCAATTACATTTTTAGGAAAACATGGATATGGATGATAAAGATGTCCCTATAGATACTTATGTATTAACAACCTCAGATAAGTAAAGAGATTGTAGAATTACCTATACATTGTTATTTTCCTTGGTTGAGGGTATGTTAACCTCTTTTATAATATTTAAATCATTTTTATTAAATTATAAAAAATTATATACATAAATATTATATCATATATAATCTTCCAATATTTAATTATTAATAATTTTTTTGTACTATCATCATTTCGGGGGTCAACTGATCTGTTTTCCTTTATATGCTTGGTTACGTAATTCATGTTTATTATAAATAGGATGCATTTTATTAATATATAGAATTATATTATGTTCATATACAATATTCATTATCATAAAATTAAAATTATTCTTGAATGATTACGATGGGGAATGAATCTCATCGTATTCCTGGATACGGTAATCCGTACGTACACATGAGCGAAAATATCATTATATTGATGGTGAAATCGTATTTAATTGGATGGTATATCATATATTAAGAATAATTATCATGTTATATTTATTATTTAAAAATTTTATACTAATTATTATACCCATCAAAATAATGAAGTGTTTGAATAACAAACTACACCACGATATAGAGATGGTAAGTCGTACATACACACATATGGTGACTTTGTCATTTATAGGATGGATAGAATAATGGATATGGTTGTAACATATTTATAATAACATCAAAATATGTAGGGGGTACAAGATTTATTATTTTTGTATGGCAACAACAAAGAAAGATGAAGTGGAAGAAGAAAATAATTTGAAAGAGGTTGGTGAAATAATTAACTCTTCTTCGTGTGTTTCCTTTTGAGTTGATCAAAAGGGCACTATAGGATATATTTTTGATCAAAGTAAGGCCTCTATGATTAAGGGAGGATAGATGGGAGCATATTTGGGTAGGGTTCAGGCGATCCAAATGGCTTTGGAGTTGTAAAATTCTGATAATGTGTAGTACTCTTTTATAAGAGAGGTGAGGGTCTCTTTTGGAAAAGCTTGAAATATTATTTAATAATAAAATAATTTTTGGTTTCTAATGGATAAAAAGTAATTAATTTGGAGGATATGGTGGTTATGGGTCGAAACAAATTCAACTAATAGGTTTTATACTGGTTTAGGTCACCATATTAACCTTATCTTTTAAATTTAACACTTAAATAGTTTGATATTTACCGTGATTATTTGTATTTTAATATTATATGGTTAATAAACATACTATTACAAGACCAGATAATCCCAAATGGTTATTAATTAAATTATATAACCTTATCTATGTCATTTGGTCAAAACATATATTTTTATCTATATAATATCAAGTAATAATATAGTATTTGTTTTAAAAACACAATTATGTCAATTTTGACACTATTTAGTATTTGGTTTTTGTGAAAATTATAACAGCATGATTACATCAAAAGAATTATTTAATCAACCATAACATATCATATTAACCAAGAAAATTAGATCAATTCCTCAACAGTCTCAATTTACATTTATTTGGATATTTATATTAACAAATATTTTATTATTTCATTAATAAGTTAATTCTTGCATCATCATTGTGTCATAAATAAATTAAATTATAAAATGTCTAAATATTATAAATAAAATACCATTATGTAAGAAATATTTTTATCTTTATAATTAATATTTATAATCGAATTTATATTATGTATAACCCTATATTAAAAATTATTTATTTAATAACCGTTGAATTGATCTCTTTAAACTCTTCTTTAAATAAAATAATCATAAATATCCTAATTTAATCCAAGTGGACCATAGATGAAAATATTTTATTCCTAAGGTTGTTTATGGTCAAATTACACTTATCCAATAGAATTACGACATGTTTTAGGGTAATTATGATATAATTGTTACCCTTAAATACCCTCTTTACTTTTAACCATGGTAAATGAATGTCATAAGTTACTATTCAACAAAAACTACTTTCAGATTATTGTACCCCATTTTACGTACTGATATAATCAATGTCTCTTGGTTTTTTTGAAATAAAACTCATAGAAGCAGTAAAATAATGTTTTATGTGAATTTTTAAATGCTCCAAGAAGGTGGGTAAAAGGCGTTAAAAAGTTCAATAAAATTTTATATATTTAATTTTATTATAGAAGACTCCAATGAATTAAATTGAACATATATAGGTATTATGTATATATTTTTATTTTAATAAATTATAAGAAAATAACTATTATTTAAATAAAATGTCGGTTTTAAAAAATAATGTAGTGTTTTTCATTATTCATAAAAAATTTAATGTTTATAGAAAAATACCAAAAATTCACCCTAAGCTAATTTCGTTATTCTGATTAAAAAAATGTAGTCTATTTTTAATGAAAAAATTTATTAAATATCAAATATTGGGTATTACTATTTTTAACGGCTAGTTTTATTGGTTGTGGTGTGTTTGAACTTGAAGTTTCATACAGCACAAGATACGATATTATTCCAAGGGAAATGTACCGTGGAAGCTTGAGGTGTTACATTCTCCCATCCTAAAAATAATTTCATCCTTGAAATTTCTATAATATTATTGTATAAAAATATTTTGGTGGTTCTTCGTTCTATGTTCCTCGGGTTTCCACATTGCCTCTTTCATCTTATGGTTTCTCCATATAACTTTTACAGGACGAGTTATTCAGTTTCTCAGCACTTGTTCTCTAGTATCACGAATTTTGATAGGCTCTTCAAAATTAGATAGATCAGGTTCCTCTTCAATTTCCTCATAAGTGAGTATATGTGTTGTGTCAGGCATGTATTTTCTCAATAGTGATATGTACAACACATCATGAACGATGGAGTGTCTTGGAGGAATTGCCAAACGATAATCTAGAGCTCCAATTAATTCTAGAACTTCGAATGGTCTGATATACCTGGGACTCAATTTACCCTTCTTAACAAAATGAATAACACCCTTTCATGGAGGTACCTTCAAGAAATTATGGTCTCTTACTTGAAATTCCAAATATTTCCATTTGTTATCCGCATAGATATTTTTCCTATTTTGGGATACATTGATATGGGTTTGGATAATCTCCATTTTTACCATTGTTTCCTAAAAATGTTCTGGGCCTATGAGTTTTCATTCACCAACATCATCCCAATATGTTGGTGTGCGACATCTCTTTCTATATAACGCTTCATATGGTGTATCTAAATACTCGAATGGATACTATTTTTATAGTAAATATGTACCAGAGGTAAATATTTATCCCACATACATTGAATTTCATGTGAGCAAGATCTCAACATGTATTCTATGGTTTGAATAGTCTGTTCTGATTGTCCATCAGTTTGTGGGTGGTAGGAATTGATCAAAAAATGTTCAGTATCTAGGGATTTCTGAATACTTTATCAAAATATTGATGTAAAATGGGGATCAAGATATGAAACAATTGATAGGGGTACTCCATGAAGTCTTACAACAACATTAACATAGAGTCATTCTAATGGTTCAAGTGGTAAATCATCTATTATAGTAATAAAATGTGATGACATGGTAAGGCGATCAACAATGACCCATATTTCATTATTCCATATTAGATAACTTTGTAGTCCCACGATAGAGTCAATCTTAATATTATATCAATTCCTCTCTGGAATGGGAAGTGGTTACATGAAACTTCTTGGTTTTTGCCTTCCGGCATTCACTTGTTGATAAACCATACATCTTGACACAAAATTAGCAATCTCCCTATTCACGATTCCACACCAAAAATGTTCCTTCAAATATCTATACATACTGGTTCTCCCATGGTGTATAATGAAATTGGAGATATGAGCATCACCCAACAATTCCCTTTTTATATCAGGTATGTTAGGAACACAAAGTCTCTTCTCAAATATCAAATTGCTGTCTTCATATATGAATTCACTCAATCTCCCATCATTCACATATTTAATCTTCTTTCGAAAATCCTCATCCTCAGTCTGAGAACTCATTATCCTTTCTTCTAAATATGGTTTGGAAAATATTTGAAAAACATATTAATGCTTCTCCTTCCATGGTTATTCCCATACCCATCATTACTAGATATATGTATATAAGATTATTTTTAACTCTCGTCTGGTTCAAAACTCAATGATCATTTCTGCTCAAAGCATCTGACACCTTATTTTCCTTCCGTGGGTGGTAGTGTATAGTGAAATCATAATTCTTGAGTAATTCAAGAAATCATCTTTTCTCCATGTTGAGTTCATGCTATGAGAAAATGTACTTCAATCTCTTTTGATCAGTATAAATCTCACATTTCTCAATATAGAGATAGTGTCCATATTTTTAGTGAAAAGATTACAGTTGGTAATTGAAGATCAAGAGTAGGATAGTTTTACTCAAGATGTTTTAACTATCATGATGCATTGGCAATAACGCTATCATCTTATATAAGGACGCAAACAAGTCCTTTCATCGAAGCATTACTATAAATACAAAAACCACCATTCCCTGATAGTAGAGTCATGATATTATCATTGAATAATCTTATCTTTAGATCATCAAAACATTCTTCAATATCTGTGTTCCATACAAATTTAACCCACATATGTGTGAGCATGGATAATTGGTTAGCCTACCGGGAAATATTCTGGATGGAATGTCGATAATAACCTGCTAAACTAATATAACTATGTACCTCAGTTATACTCCTTGGTTCTATCCATTATTGGACTGCCTTTTTCATATAAGTATCAACATAGACTCCGTCCATAGAGACAATATTGTGATGAAAAGAAATCTCCTGAAGCCAGAATTCACATTTTCTAAACTTCCCATATAATTCATTTTATATAAGGGTTTTTAAAATAGTACGTAAGTGATTTTCCTGATCTTCATAAATTTTGGTGTATATTGAGATATCATCAATAAATACCACTACAAAATCATCAAGATATTCCTTAGAAACTCTGTTCATTGAATCGATGAAAATAGAGAGTGCATTAGTCAGTACAAAAAGAAATACTGTAAAATCATAATGTATGTACCTGGTACGAAATGCAGTTTTCAGAATCTATTTCTTCTTCACACACAACTGATGATATCCAAATTGAAGTTCAATCTTTGAAAAATATTGAGCTCCATGATGTTGATCAAATAAATTGTCAATACGAGGTAGGGGATACTTGTTCTTTATTTTTATAGCATTGACCTCCCTTTAGTTAATGCACAACCTCATAGATCCGTATTTCTATGTTACAAAAAGGATAGGAGCTCCCCATATAGAAACACTAGGGTGAATAAATCCCATATTACTCAATTCCTCATGTTGTTTCTTTAGTTTCACTAATTCAACATTGGCCATTCTATTAGGGTCTTCGATATGGTCCTTGAACCCATAATTAAATCAATGGAAATCTCAATTTCTCATTCTGACTGATGTCTAGGTAAATCCATTGGAAACACATCAACATATTCTAGAACAATAGGTACGTCCTCTATTCTAAAATTATTTTCCTCACCCATGGTTATTTCATTATCTTCCTCCACAGTAATTGAATTTACCAGAGCAGGTGGGGGTGGATGGTGATAAGAATCTGTTGGTGACGTTTCTGCTCTAAAGATAATGTACTCCTTATAGTCATAAAAAATAGTAACCTCCTTCATCATACAATAATCTTTCTCATCATCGTCTATATGCCAATCCATTATAAGGATTATATCAAATTAAATCATGGGTATGACGATGAGACATGCAGATGAAGACCGTGTATATGCTCTAATGGAAACTAATTCACAAAATATTTTTGTGATGATACTTCCCATATAAGTTATGATTGACAACTACCATGTAATGTCAAATTGAAAATATATAATTTTCATAGAAAACTGGGAATATATGAAATAACGTGATGATCTATACTCAAATAATGCATTGGCTAAACTTGATGAAACCATTAAATTACCAACCACCACATCTTTCGAAGATTCAACCTCAATAGTGGTGATCACATAAGCTTGGCCTTTCTCCCATGTATTTCTGAGGTATGTTCCCTTGGCTGCAAGGAAATTCATTTTCATAATACCCATTTTCCCTATAGTTGTATAATTCAATATTGACAACCTCTTTAATTCCCTTGCAATCACATGCATGGTGGCCTTTTTCACCACACTTGTAATAGACTCACATTCCCTTCAGGAATGTACTAGGGTGTTTCATCCCACATTTACCATATGATGGATATTCAACTTTTCCATATTCCACTTTATGTACATTTCTAGAGTGTTCAGCAGATCTCTTTTTCTCTTTCTTTTCTTTAAAGCTGTAAGACTTATAGAATTCCTTTTCTGTCTTGATTGAGCATGAGACAATCTCTTCATATGATGAGATGAATTGTGAGACTAATGTATGATGGATAAATGGTATTAACCCATCAAATAATCAATAAATATTACTCCTTGGGTTACTTATATAATCTGTTTCATGTCCCGTGAGGCGAAAAAATTCCCCTCAACTCCTTCCAATTTGCTACTCCCTAAAGAATGACATATTTTCACTATGAAATTTATCCATTTCATAGCTACTAATGGATTTTTACTCCCATCAAATGTTTTTGGCTATTTCCTAATGAATCGGTCTAAATATTACCCCTCAATTACATTTTTGATACTTCTCCATCTTCCTTTTTTTTGGATGAATTAAAACCATTGATATGCATCTCCCGTGAGGCGATAAAATGCCCTGCCAACTCTTTCCAATTTGCTACTCCCTAACGAATGACATATTTTCACTATGAAATTTATCCATTTCATAGCTACTAATGGATTTTTACTCCCATCAAATGTTTTTGGATGTTTCCTAATGAATCGGTCTAAAACTGATCCTCCATGTTGTTGATAAGGGTGCTCTGTACGGGTAGGGTTATTATTCATAAAATGTGTGAGTTTTCCTACTATGATGATAAGCTAATCAACACCAGTTGCCTCACCAACTCCACTATAATTATCTTCAGTAGGAGGAAAATCCCTACATATATTACATGCGTTGATACGGTTTCCATTCTTTCCACTAGGTGCCATTTCTAAACAATGTCATAATGTTGATTAGTTTATAAAACGCAATACATAATTCTGAACATGTAAACCTCTTAACATAAAATGAACAGTATATTGATATAATCCACAATCATAAAAAAAATTTCACTGAGGATCTATATACTCATAAATCATTCATAGTGGTTTGTAAATAAAATGTTAATTATCTTATGCATATCTCTCGGGAGTGTCGTAACCAAGAGTGCAGCAAGGCCCATTTTCATGCACCAGTTCCAATTCGAGTCTAGCTCAAAGTGGTGTTTTCGGGTTTTAAACCTAGTGACATCTGTGATAGAGCCTCCTCTACCTACTCGTATCTAGGCAGAGATCTTTTTCTTAGAAAACTCAAAAAATATCTACATTACCAAAATTTGAGGAAATTATTCTATATTAATCCTCAATGTCAATCTTAGGGAAATGTTCACTAATCAGAGTTTTTCTAAATCTAACATCCAAGGATTGTAATAAACATGATCTGATACCCAATGTAATGCCCCGTCTATTTGTTACCTAGATTTGGTGCAATATTACATAACACTGGCATGATACCAGGAATCATGTCCTGAAAGGCCGATTAGTTTAATTTCCTTGAATGCACTGGATACATTCATATGTATTAAATTATATCAAAAAATAAAAACAACTACAAAATTTTTTCACCATTGAACACACTTCAATCCTTAGCCTATACACGCAGGTCTACAATAAAATATTTCTTCACATATTGGAAAAAATAATACATAGAAATGTGTGGGCATATATACTTAGAAAATATAACAATATAGAAAAAACATTTTTAAATAAGAATAATCATTTAAGGAAGTGTATATGACTAAGAAATAATCCTTTTAAACATAAACTTTAGCATACCATGGAAATGATAAAACAAATAATGATATTTAATTATTCACATGAAAATTCTTCTAGTTAAATAATCATATGCAATATTCATAGCCAATTTCATAATGATGGAATTCAAAATGCCAAACATCATAACCACATAATCATATCCTTATTCCAAGACTACATACAATATATTATCATTGCCTTATTCGAAGACACTAGTTTGTCTAATGAGACCTACCGATGCATCGAGGTGCTATAGCGGGCTCCACCCGCCACTTACTAAGTCCATTGCATTATTTTTACAAAATAGTTGAAACATAATATAAACATTGGTATTAAAACTAGCTTAAAAAATGTCAATAAATTATCCACAAACCATGAATGGTATAAAAATAACACATCAATAGTCAAACATATCACAAAACCATTAATACAATATGGAATATTTGTATCATAATAAATCATCTTCAAACATGTTTAAAATCCATTAAAGGATGTTGACATAGATGAAATGGATCCTTTTTTAAAAGGAATACCACTTTCTATTTGGAAACCATTTAAAAGTCATGTAATTATAATAGAAAACATTTATTTTTAAAATATGCTTATAAGAATTTATGGAAAGCTTCAAAGGTGTAATAATGTCATAGAATAACTGCACCCGCCATATTAGGTAAAAAAAGATATTCTTACCTTAATTTTGTCGAATATGTCATAAAGTACCTTATTTGGAAAAAAATGGAATGATTCCTTCCAAAACATATAATGTCAAATAAGTGTATAAATAACTTTAACCCAAAATCTAGTAAATGAAAAAATGTATTGAATTACATTTTTACTAAAACACAGATGTGGATGATAAAGATGTCCCAGTAGAGACTTATGTATCAATAACCTCGGATAAGTAAAGAGATTGTAGAATTAACCCATACATTGTACTTTTACTTGGAAGAGGGTGTGTTATCCTCTTGTATAATTCTGAAATAATTTTAATTAAATTATTCCAAATCAGATACATAAATAGGATATCATATATGATCTTCATATATTGCTTTGTTAATAATATTTTTGTACTATCTTCTTTTCTGGTTTTAACTAGTCCACTTTCCTTTATATGGTTGGTTTCATAAGCAATGATTATTATTGATAGGATGTATTTTTTTCATATACATGATGATATTATATTCATAAAAATTATTTTTAATCATAAAATGAAAATTATTCTTGAATGATTAAGATGGGTAATGAATCTCATCTCGTTCATGGATACAGTAATACATACGTACGTACGAGTGACAATATCATTACATTAATGCTGAAATATTAAGTAATTGGATAGTGTATCATATATACATAATCATTAAAATGTTATATTTATTATTTACATTGGTTTTACTCATTATTATACCCATCCACATAATGAAGTGTTTGAATAACAAACTACACCATGACGAGGAGATGGTAAGCCTTATGTGCGTACATATGTCGATTTTGTCATTCATAGGATGGATAGAATAATGAATATGGTTGTAAAATATTTATAATAACATCAAAGTATGTATAAGGCTCTAGATTTTTTATTTTTGTATGGAAAAAACAAAGAATAAGGGATGTGAAGATGAAAATAACTTAAAATAGTGTGGTGAAATTCTTACCTCTTCTCCATGTGTTTCCTTTTGAGTTGATAAAAGGGATCTGTAGTATGGATTTATAGTCAATAGAAGACCTCTAGGATGAAGGGAGGAAATTTGGGAGTATATTTGGGTTGTAATTGGCCAAGACTAATGGCATTGGATGTGTGAAATTAATATAAGGGGATATACCCTTTTATAAGAACGGTGATGGTCACTTTAGAGAAATCATGAAATGTTATTTTTTAATAAAATAATTTTTGGTTTCTAAAGGATCAAAAATAATTTATTTCAAATCTATTGTGGGTATGGGTAAAAAAATCTCATCCAATAGGTTTTATATTGGTTTAGGTTACCATATTACCCTTATCTTTTCGATTTAACTCTTAGTCAAATCATTTGACATTTACCATGTCTCTTTATATTTTTATATTATATGGTTAATAAACATTCTATAAAAATCCACGAGAACCACATGTGGTTAATTATTAATATATTTAACATTATCTATGTCCATTTACTAAACCACATAATTTTAAACATATTATATCAATTAATAATTTAGTATTTGTTTTCAAAACTCAATAATGTCAATTTTGCCACTATTGAGTATTTGGTTTTTTTCAAAATCATAACAACATGATTACTTAGAAAAAATATATTTAATCAACCTTAAAATGTAATATTAACCTATAAAATTAGTGTAATTTCTCAAAAGGCTCAAATTAAATTTATTTAGATATTTATAATATCAAATATTTTAATATTTCATTAATAATTTAATTATTTAATCATCATTCTCTCATAAATAGATTAATTTATTTAATATCTAAAAATTATAAATAAAATACGGTTATGTATGAATTTTTTTAAACTTTTTAATGAATATATATAATCAAATTTATCTTTTTTATAACCCTATATTAAAAAATATTTTAGTTATTAACCTTTGAATTTAACTCTTTTAACACTTATTTAAATAAAATAATAATAAATGTACTAATCTAACCCAAGTGGACCAAAGATGGTCATATATTATTCTTAAGGTTTTTTTAGTTATAATTAAACTTATAAAATAGAATTAATACTTGCATTAGGGTAAGTATGATATCATTTTAACCCTTAAATATCCTTTTTTCTTTTAGCCGTGAGAAATACAAGTCAAAAGTTACTATTTATGACAATTATTTTCATCTTATTGAACCACATTTTACTTATTGATATAAAAATTTTCTATTGTATTTTGGAATGTAATATCACATTATTGTTGAAATTATACTTCATGTAAATTTGTAAATGCACATCTATGGTGGGTAAAAGATAATAAAAAGTTCAATAAAATTTTATATATCTATACTTATTATAAAATGACTCCAATGAATTATATTGAACATATATAGGTATTATGTATCAATTTTGAGCTAATATAAATTAAAATAATATTAATAATTATTTTAATAAAAATTTGGTTTTAAACAATAACATTATGCTTCCACTATTCATCAAAATTTGATAGTTTTCAGAAAAATACCAAAAAATACCCCCAAGATAATTTTGATATTCCGAATCAAAAAATGAAGTCCATTTTTAAAAATAAACATTAAAATTTTTTAAAAAGTGGGTATTCCTATTCATAATGGATTGTTTTATTGGTTTTGGTATGCTTGAACTTGATGTTGCGTACAACACAAGCTATCGTATTATTCAAAGGGAAATGTACCATGGACGATTGGGGTGTTACACGTACTCCGGGATTATGTTAAATACTTTTACTACAAATTTTTCATTCCTTTTTAAATTCATATATATGAAGAATATTTATCATTTATATGTCTTCTTAAAACAACAAAATTATGTTTATATCAATAAATAATTGTTCATTTTTTAATGAAACCACTATAAATTTTTTTAATATCTTCATGGAAACACATGTATTCAAATTATATCATAAAATAATTTTATTATTATATATAATCAATAAATTATGATGTAATTACGGAATCATATTCTTTAACTTATTCAATCATTTTTCATTACTCATCATTGAAATCATTAATTTAAATTATAACGATAATTTTTTAAATATAATTTAATATGATATTAATGGAATTTTATACATTTTTTATCACAATAATGAGAACCTAAATTAACTTAACTAGGAAACCAATTTTATCCTTGAGTTAATAAACCTATATAATGGATGATATCAATATTCCTATTTTTTAATCATCATTCCTATAAATATAATACACATCAATTTTTACATTATGGTAAATAATACTATTAATTAAATATTTTATTTATTCATTATTTATTTTTGTTATAGTAATTTATACCATTACTATACAACCATCTTTTGAAATGAATCTATGTTCTAGTTTTCTTTTATGAGGAAAAAATCATCATTTTTTCATTTTAACAAACTATGATAATTTGTTAAAAATTTATCCTATATTTATTTCTATAATTTAATTCATTTTTTAGAGAGGCAACATTAATAATTTTTTGATAATTCAATCTCACCACCTTCATTGTCGTGTCTTCATGGGAATATTACTAAGACAAAACAAATATTTTTACATATTATACATGGATGTAGTAGGTTTCGACCAAATCTATTTTAACTGCATTAAAAGATACAATTCACAAGTGACATGAAAATATAACTCCATTAATCATCCCCATTATCAGGGTTTTACTCATAATTATAAATATATTTGATACCACATTCTTATGATGAGTTGATTTTCATATCATTCAAATCCATCCACATCATATATAAAAACAATGTAAATTGTAAATACTCATGAGAAAAATTAACTAAATTGGAATCTCCATGAATAAACACATTATAGTTTGAAAATATATGGTCAAATAAATATCCTCCATAATTAAAATATCATAAACTGTATATAAGAGAATGTATTTTTTCCAAAAAACTTCATTTATTTTAATGGATTCATAAAAAGATTTATGCCTTTATATAGTTAAATATGTTATAAAAAGCATGATATTTTTCATAAAATACCATGAAGATACCAAATTATAAATTTCTCAATCTATCTTGTTCTTTTTATGAAAATTAAAATCTAAACATTCATACTGATTTTATTTATGGGTGATCTAACAAATATATTTTATGATATTCAGCAGTGTTAAGAAACCTCATGTCTTTAATACGACAACATCTCTCTATGTTCAATATATTAAATATTATAAATAATATTAGATATTTCATATTTCATGAGAAATTTATGATGAAATATCTTAATATTCATTTGTATATTATAATTAAATTTACATACTAATTGACGTCATTATAAGTTTAGAATTTACCATGATATACAATTATTGATAGTTTTCCATAATTTAGAATCAAAAGGATCGAAAACCAATTTTGGTGAATATATTCTATTTTTTATTTCAATAAGTGTATTGGATAAATGAATTTTATTAGTAATATATCTCACTAAATATATTTACTACTCTTTTTATAATTAACTATCTAATCAGGAATTCTAATTATTTCAAGTATATCATCAAAATAAAATAAGTCAAACAGATGGATATGCAGATTTAATATTTTTACATAAACTGGTTACCTATAAAGAGTTTACAATCATGATTTGATGGTGTATAATGAATCAATATGACATTATCATATGGTACAAAACTCACGATTTTAATAAATATTATCGTTAATTAATAATCATGTTTGATGCTTGTATTGGATAAAACACTGAATGAAAATATAAAAAAGAATACCAAAATAAAATTATCATATTTTTCAGTTATATAATATAAATTAAATTTTTTCTTGTAAATATAAATTAACCACTTTATTTAATAATAAATATTTAGTAAAAAAATTCATTTATTATTGACAATATGCATTTTCTAAAAAGTATTTGTATGTATTAATGTCAATTATATGGAAATAAATTTTTTCTCACCATTATAAATTTTATTCTATAAAATGTATCTAATATCAGGAATTTTATGGTCTAAAATCATTATATTTACCCATTTTAAGATAAAAAATAACATTATTATATTTAATTTTTATGATAAAAATACTTGTGAAATTTTTATTTTAAATGATTTGTTTGATTATTTTTAAAAATATTATATCACAAAATAATTATATATATATAATGAATCTAATAGAATGTTTAATAAATAATAATTATATTTTTAGCGTTAAATTTTTATTTTGTGAATATAAATTAAGAAAATATAATGATTAAAATAATAATATTCAAAATTAAAAAATTATATATATATATATATATATATATTTTAATTAACAGATATTTTTTTATAAAATTAAATTTCATAAATTGAAATTATATATTGGTTTATCACATAAATTTTTTTAAGTGGGTTTGTATAATATATTTTTTTAAATATATGTTACATGGGCAAGAACTACCGACATATGTAAGAAAAATGTTAAATATAAAAATATTAGAGTAAATAATAATAATAATAAATATATCATATATGTATCTTCATTTTATGGAATTGTGTACCCAATATTATGTCATTCCATATTTTTTTAACAGTCTCGGTCATATACCCATGAATAGTGTAATGATATATTTTAAACATAAAAGATATTCATATAATTTCAATTTTATTCTCATAAAAAACTTTGTCACTTCTAGGATTTCAATGATACACATTCATATAGAAATATCATTGAAACCCTATCTATTTTTTCTCATATATATATATATATATTACAATTTTTAATTAATATAATTTATATATTTTATAATAAAACTTTATTTTTAACAAAGACTGTGAAGAGAGTATTGAAGGTACCAATGTGATTAATACAAATCCTTGACCAATTAATATTATTATTTCCATTGTAATACTATAGTAATTAATGTTATATAATAAAATAATTATCATTATTATACTATTTTATGATTATACTATGGAAAAACAAACATATTTTCCATCCCTTCCATATAATTAAACTGAGGAGTCCCGATCATGAGTTTGTTTGGACTACATCCTCCAAAAAGCTATGTCTTTCATTTTTCATCATTGAATATATTCTATTGTAATATGGTTAGAATTGTATAATAATTGTTACATATATAATAAAATAATAATTGTTAACAGGAAAACAATACTCAACCTTTATTCCACCACATTATTTGGGAAAGGGTAATAATGTCATTGTGTTGTGAAAAATATGGCCTCCATCCACTGATATTTCTTTTTTTTCTCAAGATTATTTTTTTCCTAATTATATGAATTTTATTCAAAAAATTATAAAAATTGGATAATAAATTTTAATTATTCATTAGTAATGATAATATTCTTCATAATATTATTATCCATAATCATCCATTAATTTTTTTGTATTCATATTTGTGTCAGTTTGACAACACATATGACTGATTAGATGAAATTTAAAATGAATGAATAAAGGAAATTTAATAAAAATATTATTATAATATAATAAAAAAATTATATTTTTATATTCTATGAAATATTATATTTTGTATGTAACTTCTTATGAATATATCACTGATGATTGAAAAAGTTGCAAAAAGAAGATGACACCGATTCCATTTTCATAAATCCAAAATAAATTAATTATTCAATGAAAAAAGGTAATTATAAATATATATAGGTTATATAATAATGAATACATATACGATATAGGAATGAGAGTATTTTTATTAACAAATCTCTACTATTATGAATATCATAATGATTGTATTAATCAATAATTGATACTAACCACTGATAGAAAAATATAACAGATAAATAACTAATATATTTATAATAAATTATATTAAATTAAATATATAAATGTTAATTTATAATAATAATACTTTTAAATATAATATTATGATAGATATTTTTTATAATAGGTTAGAGTGTATTTTTCATAATAGGAATAATGGTTAGTTATTTTCTTGACACAAATTTTTACATGGGATCTAGTCATTCATCATTGAAAATATTAAAATAAGGATTTAATAATTATACCATATGATAATATTATTATATATTCCCAAATTATTATTTTTTAAATCATATTTCATATCAAATTTGTCTTCACTAATGAATCTCTTATCTCATAAAAATGTAATTTCATTACAAATAATTTACATCTATTATAAATTATATTTTTCACTAAAACTATGGTTGTATGTCCTTCCAATGATATCCTTTCCTAAATAGAAAAAAAATTAGATTTATCTCTTTTGATATCATATTAAACTATATCCTTTTTATAAAAATCATCATGTTATCATTTTCATGTTGTGGGCATTCACTAATGGTATTTAAAATAATTTAAAAGGTATTTCATTTTAAAAATCTTGTGTTTTTTATATACATTTCAATTTTTCATTAAAATGACTTATTTATTCTAAGGGAACAATTAGACTTTATTTTACATAAATGGATTATGAAAACTTTTAATCATCTTCTTGTAAATGTTTATTGGAAATTAACATTGAAATATAGTTAATTAATAATAATTTTTAAAAATATATTCTAATGGATTAATGTTTTATAAATCAAATTATGTGTGAATTTTTTGGAATTAATTTTAATGGTAACATATTTAGTATCAATCAATTATTTATTTAAAATTCAATAAATGTTACATAATTTGGAATAGTTATTAAACTCATTATATTCATATAGTTTCCTTATGATATTAAGAATTATTTGATTTTTATGTCATAATCATATTTATGGATGATAATGTGTGGGGTCTCATATCATCCTCTAACTAATTGGATATGATTTTTCATATCACAATACAATTATCAGTAGACATACATAGATATAATCACAATATTATTTGTGAATATTATTTTATTCAAAATAAAAAGGTTGTCAATATATTAATTTATTCCCAACCTTAAGGGATTGAAAAGATGTATTTTTTTTAAAAAAACAACCAATCATTATTTTTATACGACATCCCTAAAATTATAATTATTTTGAAGATAATCCAAAACAACGGTGGTGAATTTTTTATTAGTAACATACTTTCCTAAGATTGTATGCCATGTTTTTTCTGTTATATAATTCTTATCAATGGTTTTGATGAATTTTGTTCGGTTTTTGAGGAAATTTCATGATCATTAGTGACTAATTTGGTTTTACATTAGTCCCTTATTATTACATTATCTTTTAACCATATATTTATTGGGTTATCAATTATTCAAATATATTTAGGATCAAACCACTCTGACTTGTTTATTGGATTCCCTTATAGATCATTTAACCACACCCCTTTATTATGATTTAATTCTCTATGATTTGAGTGTTAGTAATACATATGGGATGTTTATAAGGGTCATAGAGTTCATTAGTTATGATGAAATATTAATGAATATTTTACAGTATTTTATTTTGGTTCTAATCTTCAATGGCACTGAAACATTTATTCCCTGTTTTGTTACTCTAATTATTATATGGAATGTTTTTTCACGTAAAAATTTGACTTGAATGAATTTTTTTCATAGGTGACCATAGTTCTTTTCAAAGTGGATTTTAAAAATTTTGTCAAATACATTAGATAATATTAGTTAAAATAATAGATATATTTCACTGTATATGATATCAAAATAATTTTTTCATAATGTATAGATTTTATGGGTTTTCCAATAAAAACATCCCTTTATAGATTCTAAAACTTGTTTGTTATTATGAAACCTAATAACATAGGTATAATCATCCAAAAATATTTTTTAATTATCTACACAATATTCACTATGGTGCATAATGAGTTAAAATAAGACAACACGCTGATAGAGACACTCTCCTATAAATTATTTGGTAAATTAAATTTCACAATATTAACTACTATGTGTTTTTTCAACACGTTTAGGTTAGATAAAATACCATAAATCTATTACGGATAACCTAGAGTGATTCTGATATATTAATAATCTAGGGTATTCATGAAAATTTTGAGTTATTTCTTCCAATGTCAGGTTATGTCCCAATGGGGCCCATACTCGGACTACCTAATCATTTGACCAGTATGTATTATGCTTTTGACTAGAAACTAGTAGGCATATTCCTATTATAGAATAAATTTATTATGTATATATACACATGAACACATCTCTAATCACATAAAATATTGAAATGTAGAAACAAATGAACAACCAACTCATGAATATATATATGTATCCCACAACTAGAGTATGAAATGAATAAAAAGGGGTGTAAATAGTTCCAAATATAGGCCCACCACAAAGAACTCTGTTACAATAGTTCATTCTAAAAGTAAAATTACTGGGAATATTTTCTGAAACCTTCAAGAACACAACTATGTCTATCTAGTCACACAAAACACCATCTATTCTGGGTCTACCTAGGACTCTTTCAAAAGATCAATTCTCTACACATGATTCAAAATATGAAGGAAAATACCATGTAGGGGTGAGTATAATAATAATAATTGGGAAACCATGAAACAAAAATTAATATAAAAATAAAGTATTGTAATATATAAATATGCTTATGTCTTCATCCTAGATAATTAGAATAACCAGATATATTCAATAAAGAAACACAATCTTGGACTATGCCACAACGATAGTATACTAATCCATGAATTCTATCTCAAGGATTCAAAGATGAACTCATACAGGAGAACACAATATTGAATCTGATAGCACTGATGATGTCTGCCCTATAATTAATACTCTTCAAGAATAACCATGAGAAAGATTTTTTGATAGATCTAAAAGTGAATAAGATACACATATAAGGATCACTGCCAAGGCCCAGACATGATTCAAAAATACACTATCTAAATTAACTTGGATATGTAGATCATCAAAACCATGGTAGTATTGTCTACATAAATGTGAAGAACTTTTCCTAGGTAACAATGAGTAATAGAGGATCTCACTCAGGACCTCTCGTAGAGATTCTGACATCTCTATCCAGAATGTCCCATTGAAGGGATCATAGACCAAGGGGTAGGTAATTATTTATACATACCATAATTAAATAGGTTACTAGAATGAACCCTAATGAATAATTTCCATGATATGAGAGAAATCATATATAATACAAGTATTAAGAATTACATGGAATGTAGAGGGTTTACAGATATTTCCCCTTAAACCGGAGTTATTCCCCAATAAACATCCCATGTGATTCAAACTATGTCTGTGTAGTACTACCTTACAGATAGACTACCCGTGAAGTTTACCCATGTATTAGTGAATGGATCCAACCTATGTATGTGTGACTTTGTACTAGTAAATGTTGTCAACCGTATACGTAGTCCATGTCGTGTCATGTGGGGGATTACAAGCTATGTTGGCTGGTAGTGTAGTCTACCCCATCTATGTGTACATACCATGGTATATGTCGAGTATTCAAGTAGGGGCCACATGTTGTGTATACCGAGCAACATGCAGTGTGATACATATCTCATACCCTAAATTGTGGCCACCACATAGTGGTCCACACATGCAGTGTAATCCTGGATTCCACGCCATATAATATGGGATATTATAGAATCCTTGGTTTATTGTCTGTCATCTCTTGCATCTCTCCGGCCACCATATCAACCATGCCATGTAGGGAAACTCAACACCCAACATCTCTTCTCCATTCCATCTCTGAATGAAAATGATTCAGTTTTTCGATCTTCTAATAAAATTAGATCATAGTTGTTCTTCATTTCACACTGAAGAACATGAATGAATATGAATTTGGTTTTGATCATATTCCAATCGACTACCAAAACAACTATCTCACCACTATTGCTTTACATTCATCCCAGATCTTTAATATTGGACAATCATGAAAATAACCCAGCACCAAAAAATTTATGATACTATAATTTTTCAAACCATGTCCAACTGAAGAACCTCAGAATCAGTAGATAATTCAAAGAAGAAAATAACAAAAATAAAAAATTCATAATGACTTCCATCATTGGTTGTGTTGATCTCGGTTCATTTCTATTAAAAGATATATTTAATGATATACTTCCACAAAAAAAACTCCCAATAAAACCCTACAAATAAGCCCATCCCACAAGATGATCGAACTGTCATCAATTTGTTCATTGATTGATTCTAATTCATCATAGAATACATGGAATACTAAAAGTTTATCACATTCCCAACCTTGATTCGATTTGATCACTTATGAAGAATGATAGTTGCATCACATACGTTGGAAAGCTCTTTTGAATCGGTTTTATGCCAATCTTCAGCACAAGATCATGCTTCCCTTCACTTAAGAGAATTAATCAAAGGTCTCTCTAATGGTCTGTCGGTATCTTTGAGGTTATATATCTAGTCTTAGGATTATGAAATAATGTTTGATTTAAAGATGTATCACTCGATGTGTTAACAAATTATATTAAAAAATCATCTAGTTATTTAATTCTTTTTTGCCACGATAACTCATTCACAAATGACCCAAATGGACTAATGTTATGTCATTCTTATGGTAAAACTATAATTCATTACACAACATAACGCTCATATTAACAAAATATGAATTCATTTAGATGTTTGTCATGACCAGTCCTCTGGGCCCGTGTTGTGACTACCACAAGCCCGCCTTCCATAGTATAGGGGCTGGCGACTAGCACTGAAGGTGAATCCCTGATTAAAAGGGAAGGAATTTCCTTGAAACCTGTATCACACATAGTCTGAAAACAAGCATTAGAAGAAACAAGTACTAATATAGAAATGAAAAGTGTGCTGAATTTAAGTGGGCTAGTATACAAACCCAACTAAACAACAAGTACAAGTTCAAGTAAAAATGGAAAAATAGCTCCTGGATCATCCACCAGGGTATCCTAACTGAAGGGTAGGTATAGAACTCAAAAACCTACTCCCAAAGGTACGTTCAATCTAGTCTAGCTCCGAGTTGCATCCCATTCACCTCCCTCAACCTCGATCACTGCTGGCCGTCGTCTGCAGAGAACACAACAAGGTGTGGGCGAAGCCCGTGCAGGGGTGAGTATAACAATACTCAGTAGGGGACCCCAAAACCCAAAAATGTCTTCCAAAATCGGTTAAGGATAAATCAAAGTAGTAAGATACAATCAAAAAGTATCAACTATCCAATATTAGGTATATTCCCATACATATACCTAAGTTACCAATCACAGTCCGACTCCAACACTCGAGCCAAAGAACAACCCATTCCACAAAGGAAGTAAAGTCAATCATCTTGATGATAACGACTGAAATACAGGACTCATCACACACAAGTATACAACTTATTTAGAGGGGGTATAGATGATTAGTTGTAGTCACTGAATCATCTCCTCTGCCGAACCCACGTAAGATCCTATAACTATATCCACACTGTCGAACCAATGGAGGATCCTGGTACAGAAGCCATCATTATTGATCCCACGGAGGATCCCGGTCCAGTACTGTTGTTGTCGAACCCATGGAGGATCATGGTACATTATCATCACTGTAG
Organism: Viscum album; assembly: GCA_963277665.1. Taxonomy (NCBI): domain Eukaryota; kingdom Viridiplantae; phylum Streptophyta; class Magnoliopsida; order Santalales; family Viscaceae; genus Viscum; species Viscum album. The sequence continues at coordinate 1,119,690,145 of OY728146.1, forward strand.
AACCCATAGAGGATCTTGGTACAGTATCGTCACTGTCGAACCCACGGAGGATCCTATCATCTCAGTCACAGCCAGCCATAGGGTTTCCGCACAAAGCATGCTTGATTCCAGGAGGGTCCTCTCCTTGAGCCAAGTGTCGATACATAAACTTCCACATAGTCTTGAGTTGATGTATCCCATAGTATGGTCTCATCATCAGGAACCCAATTACATAGATGGAGCACCAATCGAACGCTCGATCTGTGAGTTATTGGCATTTCGGTTCTAGGGGCCCAATAGATTTTTAGGTTCAAACAAATCCGGCCATACACCAACTACGTCCAAACCTCAAACGAGGTATTCCAAAAGATCCAGCATGCTCTAATCATTCTGTATCGAAATACGGTTCATCTTTTGAACACCAATAGCCCAAAAAATGGATGAAATGTGATTTCAGGTTATGTGTCCGGATAGGGGTCAGACACAGTCCGCGGGTTCGACCAGGTCTGATGGAGCAGTCCTGCATAATGGCCGCCCTTCCCTCATGGCCAGGTTGGCCACGCCATGGGACCCTTCCTGTCCAGCCTTGTGGAGCACCACTGGCGGCTAGCTTAGCTGGCCCCTCTCCTTCAACTACCACAGACTTTGGCAATGGTCCCTCTCCAGCACTGCGCGGCGGCGCCACCCTCCATCTCTGCGGCCCGCCGTGGCCGTGGTTCTGCATCACTGGTGTGGCGCGATAGTGACGTGCCCCTCTGCCCTGGCCTGTCATGGCCGAGGCTCCCCTTCTGTGTGGCGTGATGGTGTCACACCCTCATGGCGACCCAGCGTTCTTGCGCTGCCAGTTTTCTTCACGGTCGGCCCGATGCCGGCCTCCATTGCTCTGCCTCCGCCATCAACACAATGAGAAAAAAAACAAGGGGGCGGGGGGAGGGTCTGACCGTGTTTGTGTGGTCCGATCTCGTTACGTTGTTAACAATTGGTATATCTCAACCATCATTTAAATGACAAATATTGAAAATAAAACTCCTACATAAAACAACTCATGTTTCCATACCTCGTTTCGAAGAACAGTGATGATGTTTCGGGAAAATGTTGCATCGATTCATTGATGTCAGAAATAATCTGAGGAATTAGTGTCATCAGCGTTCTTCACGGGCGGCTCCTTCTCTTGTGGCTTGGTTGAGGATTGAAGGAGGGGTTCATCATTCTTCGGTGGAAAGTGGGCGTTCTTTGTTGGAAAATGTCATTCTCCCAAGAACTCCTCCTCTCCCTAATTATCCCAACAAATATTATGCCAGCAAAAAATAAAATAAAAGCATATTCCATATTTTATTGATCGACATGAATTCAAAAGAATTCAAATGGGTGTCAATTAATTATAGAGGTTCAATTAATTCAATAAGTGGATTGGAACATTAATTAGTGGGGAAAGTTCAAGGGTTTCCCCCCATTTTATAGAGTGTTAAAATGGGAATTAAAGCTCGGGTGGGCCCCACCTCCAACCTCCCCTTGGAGGATTCAACCGTCACAAATAAAAATAATGTGAAAATTTTATTTTTATTTAATTTAATTAAAAACCCCATAATCTAACTTCCATTCTCGTTAAAACGCAACTGCAGTAATGGTCTCACTAAGAAATCACTGACGCTGCAAGTTCAACTGTGCCATCAGATTTCAACTCTGAGCACAGATTCAAAATATATAAAATCATGCATGTACGTTTACTGAACGTACCTGAAAAAAACATAATAAATTGATTCCAGGCACACCGGGCCTCGGAATCTGGCGACGTACGAAATTTTGGACTCGTAAAACTCCCATGAATTTATGAAAAAAAATCCTGGTAATTTCTAGGTCATTAAATTCTCACCACCTTAGGGATTTACATCACCAAAATCTACAAATAACACTAAGGAAACAAAAGGGGGTATTGAGCATGCATTTCAGCCTCCCGCTCCCATGTGCTCTTCTGGAGGTTTCTGTGCTGCCAGCGAATGCACATCAGATGTATCGACCATCCTTGTAGGACCTGCTTTTGTCGATCCTCAATCTCCACTAGAACCTCCATGACTGTCGCCCCGTCATTGATGTACAGCTCTGAGTGGTCGATGATGTGAGACATGTCGTGCACGTATCTCCTCAGGTGAGATATGTGGAAGATTTCATGCACCCGGTGCAACTGAGGTGGAAGAGCTAAGAGGTAAGCCACCTCGCCTACTCTGACGATGACCTAGGAAGGTATGATTAATTACTGAGATAACTTTTCACCATGTCAATACTCTCTATACGTTGTCGAGTTGAGACCCATAGAAAGACGTGGTTTCCATCCTCGAACACCAGTGGTCTCTTTCTCCTTTCAGCATAGGACTTATGGCTGATCTATGCATTCTTCATCCTCTTGTGGATAATCTACACCTTCTCTATCATAGCCTTCACCATCTATGGTCCAATAAGTGCTGACTCCCTTGGGTCAGTCCTACACCAAGGCGATCTGCAAGGTCGGCAGTAATGTTCCTTGAAAGGATTCATCCTGATGTTGGTGTGGTATCTGTTGTTAAACACAAACTCTAGAAAGGGTATGTTAATCTCCCAACTACGACCGAAGTTGATGAGGTACGAATGAAGCATCTCCTCAAGAGTCTGAATGTTCCTCTCAGTCTTACCATCTATCTGAGGATAAAAGGCGATGCTCATGCAAAGTTGCGACCCGAAATCCTCCTGCAACCCCTTCCATAGCCAAAAAGTGAAATGATCATCCCGATTGGGAACAATTGTCAATGGCACACCATGAAGCCGTAAAATCTCCCATACATAGAGGTGTCCCAGGATCTCTACTGAACCCTTCCCTTTGATTAGTAGGAAGTGGGCCGACATGGTGATTCGGTCGAAAATCACATAGATAGAGTCATGTCCTCTAGATGTACGTGGAATTCCCATCACGAAGTCCGTGGATATCATGTCCCACTTCCACTCTGGGACCTCTAAGGGCTGAACCAAGCCAGCTGGAACCTATTTCTACGCCTTCACTTGCTAATAAGTGAGGTATTGTGAGACAAACTCTAATATTGCCTTCATCATACCTAGCCACCAGTGCTGTTGTTAGAGGTACTGATATATCTTCGTCACTCATGTATGTAACGCTAAAGGAGATGTGTGAAACTCCCTCAATAATTCTTCTTGAAGTGAAACTGGTACCATTGTATGTACTAGGAAGAGAATGATGTGCTCCCCACCTTCAAAAAATCCATCAGGTGCCTGTCCTATGGATATCTGAGCACGTCGCGTCTCACAGTCAGGATCCCGATGTTGTGCCTCCCTGACTGGCTAATGTATTGGTGGAGAGACTGTGAGATATTGTAGAAAGGTTGCTCCATCTCTATCCTCAAAGTATATCTGCAATGCGTTCAGCTGCTCTGTCGCCTCTCTTTATAGTTGAATGTCTGATCTCCTACTGAGAGAATATGCTACACTGTTCCCCTTCCTAAAAGTATAGACTATCCCATTGTCATAGTACTGGAGGAACTCAAGCCAACACCGCTATCTCAGATTTAGGTCCTTCTCCGAGAAGATGTACCTGAGACTCTGGTGGTCATAGTAGACTATAAAATGCTCGCCCATCAGATAGTGCCACCAAATCTTCAAGGTTAATTCCACTACAGCTAACTCTAGGTCCTGGGTAGCGTAGTTCTGCACATGGTGTCTCAACATCCAAGAACCATACACGATCACTGCTCACTCCTGCATAAGGAAACACCCGTGTTCGGTCCCTGATGTGTCGCAGTAAACTATGTACCCAATGCCCTCCTCTGATATCCTCAATATGGACGCACTAGTTAACCTTTTCCTCGGCTGTAGAATTCTCTGATGGCATATCTCTGACCACACAAAGCATTTGCCTTTCTTCATAAATGTTGAATGTAGTGCTGTAACTCTGGAGAAGTCTAGCACAAATCTCCGATAGTACCCATCTAGTCCCAGAAAACTATGTACCTCTGTTACACTCCAGGGTGGTTCCCAAAGAAATAATGCCTTGTTCTTTGATGGATCCATTGCAACTCCAGCCTTTGAGATGAAATGTCTTAGAAAGTGTACCTATCAGATCCAGAATAGACACTTCGGGAGCTTACCATAAAGCTGGTGCTCTTGGAGTGTGTCCAGTACTACCCGAAAATGGTAGGAGTGCTCCTCCTCGGTAGTGGATTATATCATAATGTCATCGATGAATACTGCTAAAAAGTGATCAAGGTGTAGCTAAAAGAGCTTGTTCATGTGTCCCATGAACACTGTTGTTGAGCTGGTTATGCCGAATGGCATAACCAAGAACTCGTAGTGGCCATAACAGCAACTGAAGGATGTCTTCTGCACATCCTCATCCCATACTCTAAGCTGGTGATAGCCCGACTGATGATCTATCATTGAGAACCATCATACTCCCTTTAGCTGACCAAATAGATAATAAATACTTGGGAGTGGGTACTTGTTCTTCATGGTCACCTGGTTTAGGCGACGGTAGTCGACAAAGAGCAGCAAGCTCCCATCCACCTTCTTGGCGAACAAAATCGGGGATGCCTAGGTTGAAACACATGGTCGGAAAAATCCCTTTCCCTACAAGTCCTCCATATGTACTCGCATCTAATGAACCTCCACGGGATCCATCCAATATTCTAGATTAGATATCAGTGTCGTCCTGAGGTATAGGTCAATTTAGAAGCCCACCTCTCTGCGAGGAGGTAGTCCTGGAACATCTTCAAGGAAAAAATCCGCGTACTAATCTACCACAGTAAGAAAACTCAGACTCCGCACATCAACAGCTCAGAGAATGAGGCTATCAAACTGATGTGTGATTAGCTTTCCACTCCTCTGGGTAAGTCCATCTTGCACTGAAAAGTCTCCATTCTCACCGGTGAAGGTAAACCTCATACCATCCTCACAGACACACTGCACTTTCCGCATAATAAAGTCAATCCGAGCATGAACTATGGATAACCATTCCATACCCAAGATGACGTCGTAAGGCCTCGATGCCGACACAAGGAGATCCCATCCAAAGCTCCCACCTCCTAGAGTATGTTCAGACTACCGACACCAGTTCATAATCATTGAGTCTACTCTCGTAAGAGTCTCTAGATGTAAGGATCGAGCCAAAATCTCCATCAGAATCTCTGAGCACCGAATGATTCCAGCTACAATAAAAGACAGACTTGCACCTGTGTCTATAAGTACTGTATCTAGGGTGGACTAGACACAAATATTACTTCAAATCATCTCAGGTGCATCGTGGTTCCAGGCCTCGACTTCATCGAGTTGATTCAACCACTGTCTTCTAGATTTTTGTGGTCAGGGTGGACCTCCTGGTTGTGGTAGTGGTGGTAGGGCTTCAAAACATCATCCACCAACTGCTGCTCAGCCAAATCCTATGAAATTTCAGCCTCCTCCCGATAGACTACCACGGTTGAGCCTTTTCCTCTTCTTGGCAGGTCCCTATACTATCTGTTGCTCATCTGCATTACGGGTCGGGTAGTCACGAGCCATGTGACCCTGCCAGCAGCACGCGTAGCACTGTCTGCTCCTCATATGGCTGGGTCTGTCTCGTGTGCCCCGCAAAACCAAACCTGAATCATGGGGTCACCCACCAGATGGCGTGGTCTGATTGGACGTCTGCATCATCTGTCTACTACTGGCTGCAGAAGACTCTGCTACGTGTCACCCTGTGGTGGGTCTCGCTGCTTGTGATTGCTCAGCAAGAAAAATCTCTACTAAAAGGGCTCACTCCAGCACCCCTGCATACATCGGGATACTAAGGAAGATAATCGAAGCCCTGATCTCATGCCTGAGTCCCTGCTCAAAGGTTAGGGCTTTGGAGAATGTGTCACGTACCATATCCATGGAGTAGCGCGACCAGTCGGTATACCTCACTGAGTTCTTGAACTACCATCATCCTACCCTATTGTATATGTAGTAACTCATGTATCCACATCACACGAAGGGTGGTGGGAACAAACTCTGACCGTAAGAGACTCTCGATGTTTTCCCAGAATAGTGATGCCTTGTCATGCATCTGGAGCATCAGGATCCACCATCTGCATGCTGCTGGATGAAGTAGACTCTCGACAAGGATCATCATGAGGTCAGCTGGTGTCCCTACCAATCTAAAAACACACAAAACAACCTCCATCAAATCCTCAGCTGCCTGTGCATCCATCTCTCCCCTGAACCTGGGCGACCTCTGGTGCTAGACCTCGTGCAACGAACTCACACGGCGTGAATTATCTCCTTCATGAGCTGGTGGTATCAGTGGCCCATCGTGTAGTGGTACCGCTAGTACCTCCACCGTGATGGGGACATGCACCGAGGCATCGTCGCTCGATGGGCTACCATCTCGTACAAAACTTGGTAGCCTAGCTGGTTGTCTACGTGGGGCCATCCTAAAAAGAAACAGGCACACCATGGTCAAAAAAATATACCTGGTGAGCTGAAATAGAGTAATCAAGAAGAAAACATTCCAAAAGAAACACACACGCAATCAGTTTTTTCGTGCACTGAGTCGGAAATCAGAAGTCATAGTCCTAGTGTATGGATACGTTAGCCGCCACACCAACACCAGTTTCCCTAAACTGATAACCCCACAACAAAACATATCAAAATTACTATTTAATTAAGCAGAGTCTAAGTATTGCGGTAGAACTGACTCTTCTGATACCAATTTGTCACGACCCGTCCTCAGGGCCCGTCCAGTGACTACCCCAATCCCGCCTTCCATATGCCAGGGGAAGGCGACTAACATCAAAGGCGAATCCCCGATAAAAAGGGAATGTATTTCCATGAATCCAGTAACACACACAGTCTGAACACAATCATCAGAAAAAAAGTACTAATAAAGAAATTTTTTTGCTGAAAGTAAGGGGGCCAGTATACATACCCAACTAAACAACAAGTACAAGTACAAGTAAAAAGGAAAAAACAGATCTCGGAACGTCCACCAAGGAATCCTACATGAAGGATAGGTGAAGAACACGAACAACTCCTCCATGAGGTATGTCCCATCTAGTCCAGCTCTGATCAACCTCCTGTCCATCTCCCTCAGCCTCGATCACTATTGACCTTTGTCAGCACACAACACAACAACGTGCGGATGAAGCCCATGTAGGGGTGAGCATAAGAATACTCGTCAGGGGACCCCGAGACCCCTGAAGGTCTCCCAGAATCCACTAAGTATAAATCATTGTAGAAAGATACAATCAGTATGTATCAACCATCCATACTTAGCTATATGCCCTTACATATACCTAAGTTAACAATCATAGTCTGGATACAACACTCGAGCCCAACCACAACCCATTCCACAAAGGAAGTAAAGTAAATCATCTCGATGATAACGACTGAAAGACAAGACTCAGCTCACACAGGTATATAACTCATGTAGAGGGGTAGAGACGATTAGTTATGGTCACTGAATCATCTCCTCTGTCGAACCCACATAGGATCTTGGAACAGTATTAGTGCTGTCGAACCCACAAAAGATCCTGGTACAGAAGTCGTCACTGTCGAACCCATGGAGGATCCTGGTCCAGTACCATTGCTGTCAAACCCACAGTGGATCCTGGTACAATATCATCACTGTCGAACCCATAGAGGATCCTGGTACAATATCATCGATGTCGATCCCACAGAGGATTCTATCATCTAAGTAGCATCCAGCCATAGGGTTTCCACATAGATCACACTCGATTATAGGAGAGTCTGCTCCTCGATCCAACTGTCGATACATCAACTACCACATAGTATTGATTTTAAGTATCTCGTAGTTTTGTCTCATCATAAGGAACCCACCGCGATAAATGAAATGTCAATTGGACACCAGGTATGTGAGTTATTGGCATTTCTGTTCTAGGGGCACAATTGGTTTTTAGGTTCAAACCAACCCGACCATACCCCAACTGTGTCCATACGTTAGGAGGGGTATGGCAAAAGATATGTCCTGCTCTAAGCCTTACGTATCCATAGATAGTTCATCGTTCAGACACTCGTATCGCAAAATATGGATGAAATGTGATTTTGGGTTATGGGTCCGGACAGTTGTCCGACATGGTCCGCGGGTCCGACCTAGTCCGATGGAGCGGTTCGTCCCAATGGAGGCCTGGCCCAGTGGTGGCCCGGCTCGCAAGGGCAGGCCGACCCAGCGGCGGGCCAACATGGCCTATCTAGAAAGCCCGTGTGGCCGGGATAGCCACGCCATGGGGGCGGGGGTGGGGGGTGCCCTCCCCCCTTCTTATGAAGGAACCAGTGCTAGGGGAGGGTTCAAAGTACCTCAGGACCCATCAGGTCCCGCCTTGTGGAGCGCCGCCAGTGGCTGGCTTATCTGGCCCACCACCTTTGACAGTCACGGTCCCTCTCGGGACCGACACGATGGTGCCGCGCCCCTTCACTGTGGCCTGCCCTGGCTGTGGTTCTTCATCATCGGCAAGGGGAAATAGCGCCGCGCCCCTCCGCCTCGGCCCGGCTATCTGCGGCCCTCGGCATGCCTCTGTGGGGTGCGACGGCACCGCGCACCTTCACCGCTGTCCGTCATGGCCGCTGCCACCCTTCTGTGCGGTATGACGGTTTCACCCCCTCTTGGAGAATGAGCAGCCTTGCGCCACCAGTTTTCTTTGTGGTCGGCCCGATTCCAGCCTCCATTTCTCCGTCTCTACTCTCAACACAACAACAAAAACAACAAGGGGGGAGGGTCGGACCTTGTTTGTGCGGTCTGAGACCTCCTCTTTACATTGTTAACAAATGGCATATCTCAACCATCATTTAAATGATGAAGATTGAAAATAAATATCATAAAAAAAACTCAAATTCCCCTGCCTCATTTCGAAGAATGTTGACGAAGTCGCAAGAAAATGTGGCATCGATTTGTTGACATTGGGAAGTGTCAGAGTAAGAAGCGTTGTTGGCATTATTTGTGGGAGGATCCTTCTGTTTTGGATTGTTCAAATATCAAAGACAATGTTCTTCGTTCTTCAGTGGAAAGTGGTCGTTCTTCGTTGGAAAATGTCATTCTCCCAAGAACTCATCCTCTCCCTAATTCTCCAAAAAAATTATGCCAACCAAAAAAAATAAAACCATATGCATTATTTTAATGATCGACATGAATTCAAAAGAATTAAAATGGGTGACAATAAATTGAAGAGGTTCACTTAATTCATTATGTGGATTTTCACATTAATTGGTGGGGGAGTTCAATGGGTTTCCCCCACATTAGGGAGTGCTACAAGGGGGGTTAAAGCTCATGTGGGCCCCACCTAATAATATCCTCCAAAGGGAGGTTATGCACAGCTGCGCCCCACCTCCAACCTCCCCATGGAGGATTAAACCACCACAAATAAAAATAATGTAACACTTTTACTTTTATTTAATTTAATTAAAATCCCCATAATCTAACTTCCATATTATTAAAATGCAACTGTGGTGATGGTATCACTAAGTAATCACTGACGTTGTGAGTTCAACGGTGACCTCAAATTTCAATTCCGAGCACCGGTTCAAAAGATATAAAATACCGCTCATACATTTACTGAACATACTAAAACAAAACTTTAGAAATTGATTTCGGGCGTACCGTGCTTTAGAATGTAGTGCTGTCAGAAACTGAGGACTCCTAAAATTCCCATGAATTTAAGAAGAAAAATTTTCCACAGAATTCCCGGGTCTTTACAACGTTATTAAATATTATCAACAAAATTTCACATGCATGCTATATTATTTATTTGATATATTTCAAACATTTTTTAGGAAACACTAAGTATCAGAATCACACACATTCATAAAACATGGTCTCGATAAAAATCCATATTTTTTTTAAAAATAATACATTGAAAATAAAATTCATTACATCTAATCTCAATGTATTCACATTGTACATGTTCAAAAAAAGTCTCTAAATGTGATTTTATTTTATGTGATTGTGGGAATAAGTTGTTATATATCTAATAATTTCTATAAAGGAAATTTTGATATTTTCCAAATTAAATGAATAATGCAATGGGAGATACTAAAAAGACTCCTAGAATATCTTACCTTAACATCAAATGGAACGAATAATAATATCATCCATGTTGATCTCCTAAACACAAAAAGAAGGATTGTATTGTTTTTGAGACCATCATGTGAGAACATAAATCCTCCTTCAGTTGATAATATAATCCATTTACTATAGGGATATCTATCAATGTGATAGAAATTATACATTATATTATGTAGTTAATGGGTCATGATAATGATTTCTTAGAATTAATATATTTAAAAGGAGATACTAGTTGAATGTGGACAATAATAATAAACCCAAAATAAAAGGAAATATTAAATTTCAAATATGATGATATCAAGTGTATATTCTTCTGAAAAAATACTTGAAAATGTAATGGGATGAGAATGTTGGAATATATGAAGAAAAAATAATGAGTATCTCAGTGTTTTGTTCTAGTTATATATTTGAATTTGAAATGAAGATAAATTTTTTTATTATTGAATAAAAATCATTTTTTAAAGGTAATTATAAATTTATAAAATTTAATGTTGTAAGGATATTTTTTAATTTACACTAATGATATTTATTGAAATTGGGGAATGTATTTTTTTGAGGGATAATGTATTAAGGTGTGATATTTGTGAATATGATAAGATAAGATAAATGGGGGAAATAATTTAAAACATTCTACATATAGAATATAACTGTATAATAACATTAATTATTACCAAAATGGGTCTACAAGGTTATTAGACTATGGTCAGGCTAACCACATGTTGATGAACACTTGAATTACTACAATGAATCCAATTAACACAACATAGGAGAATAATTCCATGAATAATATTCCACAAAAACATAATTACTTCAAGAGGAAAGAGTATGTGAATTACGAAAATAACTACCCTTAATCGAGAGCTATTAATGATTGTAAACCCCAACAACCTCTCAAACTAAGGTATAATAGAATATCATATTCCATGTATAACACATCATTACTTATTAAGCCCATTTTTTAATGAATTAAAAAAGGGATTTCACATTATTACATGCACATGCTCTTTTTTGACTTCACATTTATTGAATTAGGATAAAAATTACAAAAACATGTTTAGACATCCCTGAAATATCAACATCCCAAAAAAACAAGTTTATTATACGTACATAGCTTCTATGTTCTTGATAACATCCAAATCATGATCTCAACTACTATTAACTCTTATAACTGCACATACATCCTATGTAAAATAAGTTGAAAATATGGGATGAGAATAATAAGTCTCAATGTGTTACAAATATTAAAATAATCACATTATAGCATTTTTAATCATGAAAAATCCTATATAATGATTTCCTTCTTCACAGTAAATATTTTATTTCAAATATCCTTTTACATTTCCATGATAAAAAGTTGATTTAATAAGGCTATAATGAAAACAGTTCAATGAATTCATAAATTTATAGTTATCATCCTTAAATTTTCTTGTAAAATATGAAATATCGGGAATAAAAATCATTTCAAACATTCCATTCACTGTTATTAAAAAATAATAAACATTTATTAAATAAATAATCACATTTTCTTTTCTTTTAATACAAAAATATTTCCATTAAAAATAATTCAAATAATATCAGGTAGGTATAGTGGGATAGTATGCATAAATAAATATTTCAAAATCATTTTTAATGATGTATCCTATCTTGTTATTTCATTAAACACTAAAAAATAACCATTCTATAGATAACTCTATTACATTAGACAATGTATTGTTGTTATATATTGGGATCACCAATCCTCACAGTAATATTGATTTCATTATTCATTAATTTCAAATATTCATTAAAAAAATAATGATTATAGAAATATATAATTGACTTTAACCTTTAAAAACAATTGAATTTTCATTTAATCTGAAATCAATAAAAAACTCATAATAATCTAAAACACTATTAATATAAATAGAAAATGATTTTAAAATAAATACAATCCATGAATGCTATTGTGAGTAGTTTCAGTGAAAATCACCATGGAGGATTATACTGGAGTCCTTATAATTTATAATGGATTTGACTATGAAGTGATTTAATCAAGCCATATATGTTAAAAACCTAGTTTTAAATTCATATTAAAAAGATGAAATATACTAATACAATATTTTTTATGAAAAATATTTTTGAATATTTATTGTTAAATAAAACAATAGAAAAAAATTTACATTATAACACAATTAATCATGAAAATAAAAACATTTACAATGTTTCCATGAACATAGACATTGAAGATATAATGATTAAAATATTTAAATCAATTATTAAATAGATACTATAATACCTCAATTCCTTTTGAGATTTATAAATTCACCATCTTCTAAATAATATATTTTTATGTAAATATAATTTAATTTTTAATGCTCATTACATTATAATTGTTAATTAAATATCATTTATTACTAGGTTTTATTTAGTTGTTAATATGGTTAGTTTCATGATAATAATTTTGGGGTTATTCATTTTGTAACAATAAAACCACCTCAATGAGTTAATTGTGGTAATCATTTTATTTTCCCATTGTTAGAATAATATTAAAAATGATACATATATAAACAATATAGATTATAATTTTTTTTCTAAATTTAACCATTTAAAGTCATCCTGAAAATTGATCCATGTCCATTTATAGATATGGAATTCTGTACAGACATTAGAATTACATATTTATATTTGTAATGGTTGGAAATGAAATAAGTTATATAATATTTACATTTTAAAATATAATAATTGTTATATAAATTAAATATTTATTCATTATTTAAATTTTTATGACCATCCTTTTATATATAAAATTAAAAATATATCACATCACTTCACAGAGAAGGTAATCCACACATACACATAACAAAAATTATAAATTTTTGATGCATATAAAGAGTAAGAAGGTAAAAAATATTTTATGAATATATAGTAATGATTATAAAATATATATGATATAAATTTATTTGATAAATCATTTTATCCATCCATATAATTTAATAATAAAACAAAATGCATCTCTTGGTAGATGTGGTAGTCTACACATATATATGTGCACTGTTTCAATTTCCAATAATACTATGATGTTTACAAATAATTTTTTTACAACAATCATAATAAAATATTTCAATATGTAATATAAATATTTTAATATTTAATTATGGATTCAATGGAATCTAATGAGGTATATGATGAAATAAAATTTATCTTGTATGGTTAAACGTTATACCTTCTTCATGAATTCATCCATTAACCACACAATATAATACTTTATGGAATGGTATTTTGAAAAGACAAGAACCACAAGGATGTGGGGGGGGGGGGATTTGGGTAGAGTTTTAGGTAGTTATTTCCAAATATAGAGTGGTCAGAAAATTTGAAAAACTAATGATATGGGAGTCCATTTTACAAGTGAGGGGAGTCACATAGATTTAATTTTAATAATCAACAAATTATTATAAAATCTTAATAATGGAAATTTAGATAAAAAATATCCATTGAAAATATAATTATGATATGGTTGAAAATTAAATCATATATTAACAAAAAATAATTATAATATTTTTTGGTCGTATGAGTTAGTTTTTAAAACAACTAATAAGATATTCTTTGTATTGTGGTGATACATGTGTCCTATTGTAACTATTAAAAAAACAATTTTAACTCATTAATATATTTGATCCACGAGATTCCAAATAAATAATATTATTTTCAACAATCAATTTTTTATAATTGGTAAATATTACCATTTAATACAAGTATAGAAAATTAAATAAAAAAGGTATATAAAAACTAACTTCTTGTGAAATAAAATGAACACATAACAAAGTTAAATATAACGAGGATTCATATAGATTTATTAATATTATTAAAGTCAAATTGATATTGAGAAAAATTAAAGAAAAATTTAAATATAAATATAATAATACATTACATGACCAAATGAAACAAAAATGTTATTAAATAATTTAATATTCTAACTATTAATTAAAAAATAAATCACAATAGAAATAGCTCTAAAATTCATCCTAACATATATATATTATTCATTTAATTACATAATTAATGTATTATTTCAGTTAATATTACATAAATCCTGAAAATTATTTTTTATATAAATGTATATAATTCATGGAAGAATAATTTAGTTAAATTGAAGTTTTTATTTATAGTTTGAAAACATTTATCTTGTTATTTATAAAACAAATATGAAAATAAATAGAAAAAATTAATAATTTAGAATCATATGATTGATTTATTTATATGATTAATATATTTCTCACATTTTCCCCCTTTTGATATTGCATCCTCATTATTTTATTCATTACATAAACAAGTGATGGTATTTTCCCTTCATAGGATTTTCTAATTCCAATGTTTCTTTACAAATAATGTGATTTTTTCATTAAAAAACTTGTTTATGAATATAAATTTTATTCACATCCTAGACCTTATGATCCAAAATATGAAAAATAAAATATTCATATAGTAGATTCTATAGTAAATGTACCATTTATAGATTAAAACAAGATATGAATCTGGTAAATAAATTCATAACATTTGAAGAAGAAACACATCATGTATTAGAGAAAAATTAGTGGTAAATATGCCTTGTTAGATAATAATCTTCCCTTTTCCAAAATTTTTTATAGTCTACTAATCCTTGGATATAAAATTCCATTTTAAAAAAATTCCTATCACTTTTACATAAAAATACATCATGAAAAACATGACTATCTATATCAAGTGAGACATCATTCCATATTTTCTTTTCATTTACTATTATAACTAATCTAATCTATCATCATGTTTTACTAAATCACTAAAATTTATCAATAACATATTTTAAAAATTATGACCCCAAAACATCCTATCACTATCATCATCCAAACATTCCGAATATGAATACATGTAACATATAATTAATCAAAATTTTCCACTATTTTTAAAAAATGAAAATATTTATTATAATAATGTTATACAATTGATATATATTAATAACAAATACATTCATAATCTATTGACATGTTTTGAAAACTACCATCCAAATTATTAATTTTTCATTTTGACCATCCATCAGATTGAGGGTGATATACTGTGATGAATCTCAATTAATCACATAAAAACATATATCCTTTCTACAAATTTCAAGTGAACATAGAATAAGAATTACCTACAATGGTGAGGATAACTTTAGAAAACTTTATTATTTCATTATGATAATTTCATGAAATATTATATAGTTATATATTATCATTAATTGGTAAAACCACAATGTTTTTGTGAAACTATAAATAGTAACAAAATTTACATTATTACAAAGACATTTATTTGTAATCCAATAAAAAAATAAATTATATATTTTTTATTTATATTGATTAAATATAAAAGCATAAATCATCCCCCTATTTAGTTATCATTCAACATTAACATATTTATAATTCAAGAATATCTTGGTAAAATTTTTATTAAAATTGAATAAACATTCCTCTATAAATGTTGTGGACGATTACTATAAATCATCATAGATCATGGTTAAAAAAATGAAGTCATATGTGCTTCACCATTATACTCAATCTTAGACATATAATAAATTGCTATAAAAGGACTATTATTGTGAATTCCAGTAATAGTTTTGACATACATGGGATTCTAATTCATGATATTTTTTTCAACATTCACAAATCTAGCCCATCCACCCCAAAACATCTAGAAAACCATGAACACATGTTTTCCAAAACATTAGATTATAATTTGTGACATAACCACAACAATCAATTCTATGGATACACCACATTAATGATCGATCCATAACTCAAACATTGGTACTTCCCACGACATGGATCTACATGATCTTCTTATTACATTAGAACCAATCCTTCTCAAGGGTTCTTTCCTAAAAAAATTACTATCAAGGTCAAATCATGTATTAGAATGACCTGTATAGCATAGTTACCAATAATCAAAACCTGATCTTACATGAAAACACTATTCCCAAAAGAACACCTAATCTCGTTTTGATTCAACTAAATTCAATGAGATACAATCACCCAAACATAGGTCTTTACTGATATATTTTCCATTCTATGTCCTATAAAATTCTTAAAATATAGAACCAATATCCTATAAATAAAAGCAATGTTATTTATTTCATAGAGAATTAAATTTCATATCCAATTACAATCCAACAAATCTTGTTATAATTTTTTCAAATATGGTTGTCATCATCCATCGATTATATTTTAATATAAAAAATAAAATTGAATCAATCTATGGAAAAATCATTTTATAATTCAAATATGGACAAAAATGACCACATCCATATTCTAGTCAAACTCCACATTTGATACACTAAACATCAAAAACGAATTATTGTTTGATGGAATACTTCGAAGACCAACTCAACTACAATAAAATAGATCATGTTCATCCAAATATATCATAGTCCCAAATTATATTGAAAATTAATTTCTATATTTTTTGGGGGGACGCATCATGAATTCAATGAGGAATATCGATACACCCATACGCAATTTGTCACAACTACCCAAATGATAGATTTACAATCCAATTGTCTATTTCATTCATGCACAATCTCTATCACATGATTTTCATAACACCATGGCCAACATCCTACAATACACCATTTAAATGACCATTAATTAACCCATCTAATTCAAAAATATAATCTCTACAACCTTTATCTCATTAAACACAAAGCTTAACTATTGGACATGGGATGTTTTCTCATACCTGAGGTCCAACATGAAACAAAATCTAAATACTATTTATAGAACATTTTATTATTTAACATATAATAATCTGAATTTATAATGATGTAAACGAGCACAAATTGGGCACAAAACCCATCCCAAGCACAAGACTCATTTTATACTTCACCTTGAGAAAAAATATATTGAGTTCAACCCTTTATTACATTCATTCCAGTCCCAAAAATAAATTTTCATACAGTTCCTAGGATATTGGGCCCATAATGATCTCATAATACAACATCTATACATATCTCACTCATAACCAATATAAAAAAATTAATGGTTACCCACATGAATGATGTGTGTCTCCTATATCACTATTAAACACAATGATATTGTATACTCAAGCACCATAATAATAGAAATATTCTCAAACATTTATGATTTTATCACTTCCAGTCCATTATCATATAACTCATTCAATGTTTATCAGTTTCACATTCATGTTAGTTTCACCCTAACAAAATAATTACAGCACTCTTATCTATAAAATTCACATGACATCACACATATTTGAAATCTCTTAATACCAAAAAACCAATTATTCCCTAATTGAATGTTAGTAACATTCAAACAAAGAATAAATAGTTACTCCTTTTAAAAATCATTTATACTAATTATTCCTTATGCTATGTCAGTATTACCCACTACTGTCACCATTCTCAATATTAACAAATATGACCATTCTTTTTCTAGTAATCCTATATAACATCAGGAAGCAACGACCCAGGTAACAAATAGTTCATCTATAAAAGATATACTTGATTTAAAAATCACCTTCAAAATATTTTATTTCCATAAAAAATAAAACAACACATTACCAAGAATATAGAAAAATATCAAAAGTTCACCACAATTAAAATCACATAGAAACAAACACCTACATGTTTCTTCCTGCCTATGAATGAATGAAATGAACAGGAAACAACTCACTCAATTTTTACTCACATGAATATATTCATCAACTAAACTAAATACTTTTTTATTACACAAATATCACTTTGTCTCCATCGTGTACTATAGGGAATGTATCAAGAAGGTTAAAATTCAAGGTTTTTCATCAAAAATCCTTTCATAAATTATCCATGACATCCAACATGAACAACCATGATCTTATTAGGTCCCATTTTTGTATAACATACATGACCATATAAAATCACTAACCAATACAGAATAAATTATCACTAAGAATCAATATATTAGACAAGTACCTAAATAATTGCAACAACATCACTCGTCATGACCATGACCTACAACATCATCATTGATCATCCATGTAGAGGAAAAAACAAAATAAGATTTGTTTTAGAGGATATCATTCCATACTTTAAGGTAAAAAAATTATGGTTTTCTTTCTATAGTTAATAAATGTACCCTTTGAATAAACACATATAAGGGGATCATTATCAAGGAATAAATTTTCTATAATAACAAACTAGAGTTACCACATGTCCCTAAAACCATCAAACTGCGTTATTTACACTATAATTGACCATGTATATATAAGATCTACTAGTCCAGTAATATGATAAAGATAAATACATGTTGATCATGTTAAGTAGAATGCCACTAAGTACAAATATGTGAAAAATAGGTATGATCATTTGATGTATCTTTTGTAAAATAGGAATATATATGTTAAATGAAATAAGAAAAATAATAATAAGACAATATGAATTGTGAATCCACATATAATAATAAAGATAAATTAGATGACTATTCCATAACATTCTATGGGTAAAATCAATAACATGTGTATTTCCAATGGTACATGAATAAAAAATCCATAATAATCACAAATATAAGCATTGTGTGTTCCACACGAGCTGATAGTCAAACAACAATTATAATCTAAATTCAAAGCATCAATCCCATTAATGGATACATCGTTGTCCGACTACAGTAGGTGTATGTGATTTTTCATTCCTATATTATTCCATGATTTTGATATATTAATATACCATGGATACCATATCCTAAATAGGAATGAAAATATATAGAATGAAGCCTATGAGAAAATATAATATTTCCTCGATCAAGTTCACTCTAAAAATAATATATTTTGGACAACCACATGACCTCAGGTGTAACATCCCATATGAAAAACGCTACTGAATGACATTTTAGATCTAATGATATACCAGAGTGGGATAATACACCATATATTTGTTCATGAATTCTTATAAGAAATAAAAAATTATCAAAATAAAAACATAGCCATTTAATTACGTAGATAAAAATAAAGTAAAAAACTACATTAACAAATTACATATAGATGTATAGTCATAATCGACCAATCACCAACTAGGAAGAGTTCATATATAAAAAATAGAATAATATAAATTAATATCAATATTAACATCATTGTGGAACCACTAAAATCACCATGAATCACCTCATCATGATTAACAAAACCAATATGAGATGCTCCAACTTAATCAGATGACACAGTTCCTCTTCCCCACATGTACCTGAAACAATGTAAATGTATGATTGATTACCCTATATATATATATATATATATATATATTGTATTTAGGGGAACTATTAAATTAAAAAACACACCAAAAACATAATCCAAAATGCTAGGCCATCTCCCTAAAGGTATATCCCACCCATTAATACAAATTTAATCAATACATGGCCTATATGACTAGTGGGAATGAAATGACCTATTTGGCCCATAGGCCCAGTGGGCATGTAATAACCTAAAATCCTAGTTTCTTTTTAATTAAATTGGATTATTTCACGAGAAATCGTTGAGATTGCGTGTCATTCTGATCCCCACAGTGCCCAGAAAGATCTGTCGAAAAATGTTATGCTTTAAGTAGCATGTTAAGTTATTTTTCAAAAAAGTTAGAGTAACATTTACACGGGTTCCCAAATCATAAATATGAGGGAATCTTTGAATTAAAGATGAACGATTTATTGTAGTCAGGACATATGTTTCATTGGATAAGGCCTATATTTAGAAAACCCTTAAATACCATAACCATAAATAAAATTATTAAAGAAAATTGTTTTATTTTTCAAATCCTTATAACTCATGAATTAAACAGTGGATTGAAAATATGAGACCACCTTTGAGCTCAGAAGGGTATTCTTTCCTTAGGGAGATCCTAACATTATCCAGCACCGGCTAACTGTGGAAGTTAGTTTTTATCCATAAATAGAATAATTAAGTGAAATTATTTTAATTTTAACTCCTTATAAATAACTAAATCTAATATTAGATTGGTATTCCACGACATATGGTTGCATCCTGACCAAATAAGAGATGTCCTGCCCATGAAAGGTCGGGAATGGGCAAACCTATCTGGTCGAACCCCTGACCTAACAGGCTTGGCCGGACTAGATCCTGGTCGGGTCAGTATGGTCTGACCTGGTCAGACTAGACCCGAACCGGACCGACCCCTATTGAAAAAAATGACTCTATCTTTTAGATCAGGCGCCCGATTGATGATCCCTTTATAGATATGGAACCCTCATGATGAGACAGGTCTTTTGGAATGTTCTATGTAGACTTTCTAGAATAGGAAATATGAATATTGGATTGATGAATATATTGTCCTAAAATCAAGATAATTTCTTGCATGAATCATTCGGCTGGCAGAGACATGAAGTCTGGAGACCATATGTGGAGTAGATCTTAGTGGATCTGTGTGACCAAGAATACCCACTGTACTAATCTGGGATGAGTACCTCAATAGTAAAATTTGATTATTGTTTCAACTGATAGTCTTTCATTCCTTAAATAGATAAATCCTTTTGTGAGTTGTCATTTCATTATATTCATGCGGTGTGGTCTAGATTCTTGTTCATTCCAATATGGGCTGGGCCCCTAATGTGTTTTTTGTTACTCCCCACTTTGCAGGCATTTCCCATATGTGTCGTGTCCCATTTAGGTGATTGATGCTTCTCTAGAGACCCTCGTGATCCGAGACTAGGTGGTTCTTAGTGAGGAAGGATAGATAGATGCTTCAATAGAGATATTGGTAGTTTGGGACCATGTGGTGCTCGGTGAGATGAGATACGTAGACGCTTCGATAGAGAACATGGGTGTCCAGGATTAGCTGGTTCTCTGTGATATGGGATGGAAGAACGTACTTCTAGTGCTACACACATATACTCTTTACATACCCTTTGGGTGGGGTCTTGAGTGGACGAACCCTAGAATTTGTGCTTTCTTTTGTAGTTTTGGGATTGAATTTTTGCCAATTTGTACTTTCAGTTTGTATTTTACTCTCAGTAGTCGTCTCATTGACAATTGTGGTTTATTTTTTATTTAGTTTTCATAGTTGGAACTTTGTTTATGGATACATATTTTAAGACATATTCCCTCCCTTTCAGGATGTGCCTAGTCTGTTCTATTCAGCTACCACTGGACTATGAAAGGAGGGCTTGTTGTAGTCACAGGATGGTCCATGTGGGATAGATCAGGAAAAAGTGGTATCAGAGATTTTCAGTTCTACCGGATGAACTAATAGTCTGTAAATTTTTATGTTGCAATAGTGTTTAGTGTTTCAAGAACATATTTCTGGAAAGGGAGTCCAATGTTGGTACGGTAGCCGTTGTATCAAAACACTAAGGCCCCAATTTATTTTTCCCAAGATGGTATGTGAAAAAACTAGTTTAATTAATCTTTGAGTGTTTTCCCATGATCTTTTCTGATTCAGAGTTAGAACACAATGTATAATTAATAGAAAGTGGTTCATCTTGAATATTTTTCAAGATTCATCAGCACATACAGCCATCCATGATTCCTATGTGTGACCATGAGGATGGTCCACATATAGATTAGGGTTCATTTCATGGATTGTTTCTTGAGAAGGCACCTTAGGGTAGTATCCTAACAATTCCATTTCTTGTCATTCATCAGTTACTACTGGTGATATTGATAGATAATTCATGTAGGCTCACTGCCTTACCCGAGTTTCAGTGATAAAGACCCCTCAGGTTCTAAGGTGATCCCAAGTCATTGGCAGCTATGGACTGGATTGAGGTGGTGACTTAGTTTTTTGTCTAGTTTGGGAACCATTAGATAAGACGGTATTCCTATATGTGAGCCTTCTATGTGGCTGAGAAGTGCGATGACGAGGATTAGATTACATAATCTTATGACGAGGTGAATTTTCTGTAAATAGAGTTTGATAACCTCTCTCTGAGAAGAGGATATTTTTATAAAATCTAAGAGATATGTGTTCTAATGAGCATCAACAACATCAGGGGGATGAAAAGTTGATTACTAAGTTTTCATCATGCTATGTCAAACCCTTTATGTACTCAATGAATATGATGGTAATAGTGCTTCAAAGATCGAACCTCTAAGTGAGATGTGTTTTGGGAAATCCAAGCCATAACTATTTCTATATACATTACTATGTATTCTAGGTTGTTAGAGAGAACCTTTTTGGTTGATAGTTCTTTGAATAAGCAAATAAAACCAGTGGATGTCAGCGGTGGGAAATAATAAAACATACGTCAGTCTCAGAGACATGGATGAGTATAAGGATGTCAATGTATAAAGTGTTCCAAGACTTCCTCTTTGTACATAGGTTTTTTTATGAATTGATCTGTACCTTAGGACAGCACAAATATCTACAATTAAATATATGACAACTCTTGTAAAGCTCTAGAAGCTATGGGTATACTTGTAGGACATGTAGAGAAACGTGTTCATAAGTCCTTGGGTGACATAATGGCGGCCCAATTGTTGTTTTACATGAAGGTAGATAAAATTGTGATTTGTGTGTGGACTTTCCGTGCATGAACAAAGTGACTTTGAAGAATAATTTTCTTCATTCAAGGATTGTTGTCATTTTTAATTAATAGAAGGGATCATGATGGTTCTCTATGGTAGAACACTGATCAAGATATAACGAGATTCATGTACGAGATGAGGACATCTTGAAGATGGATTTCATATGTCGATATGTACATTGCGGGTACTTAGTGAAGCCATTTACTATGACGAAAACCCCAGAAATGTTCAGGTGACTCATAAATAGGATCTTCCAACCAATCCTAGAACAATTTTTACTGGTAGATATTGATGAAATCTTATTGTATTTAATGTATAACAAGAAGCACACGATACACCTAAGGATGGTACTCGACACACTCTGAGATCAACAGCTTTACAGAAAGATCTTGAAGAGTGATTTCAGGAAAAAATAGGTCTCATTCATGGGACATGTCATCTCATATGGTGTACTTGTGGTGGATCTAGTGAACATTGAGGTGGTTCTATCTTGGTAACCACAGAATATTGTTACTGTGGTGCGTAGATTTTGTGGGTAAGCTAGGTAACATAGAAGGATTGTACATGAGTTCTCCAGAGTGGATGCACCCATGATGAAATTGAATAAAATGGAAAACCCATAGTTTAGGAAAGATGATGCCAGTATAACATTCTGTAGCTAAGGTAGATCATGACTAGTTCTCCTATCTTGAGGTTTCTATTGGAGGGAACCGACTACATAGTGTTCGGTGACACATAAGGAACTAGTTTTAGTTGTGTATTGATGTAGGGGAATGGAATGGTTGATTATTTCTCATGATAGTTGAGACTGAATGACTATAACTACGTGACTCGTGACCTTGATTTTGTAGCAACTATCTTTACACTAAATATGAGGAGACACTCCCTTATGGGTGAACGATTCATCATATACTCTGACCAAAAGAGACTCATGATTACATTTAATCTAAATGATTTGAGTCTAAAACTATGAAGTTGGATATAATTATTCAAGGACTATGACTTTGAGATAGTATATAATCAAAGGGATGGGAACGTGGTTGATGATGCTCTCACAAGAAGATCGTTCTCATAGATACTGATTGAGGACTCAGAGTAGTTGACCACAATTTAAATGTAAATATGGATAGAGATAGGACAGCTTCTCTTCAATCGATGGTAGTTTCCCCTCAAAGCTTAGAGAATGTTAGGAATGAACCACTCATAGATGCTAAATGTGAGACAACAAAAACCCATATTTCCCAAGGGCATGCCCTAAATAGATATTAAAAAATGTGGGGACCACGTCATACATTTCAAGGGATACAATATAGTGCTAGTTTCATTATGAAAGGAAGTGTTGAGGGAGTTACATACATACCCTTTTTGTGGTATATTTAGGTGTGGCGAAGATGTACTAGGACATCCAATGTCAGTATAGGTATTCAGGGATGATGAAGGAAGTGGTTGAGTTTGTCTTGAAATTCCACACTTTCAGCAAGTGAAGGCTGAGAACCATGTTCAGTAGGTTTGATATAACCCCTCGAGGTACCAATGTGGATGTGGGAAAAGATATCGATAGTCATTATGATAGGCTTACCATGTACATCTAGGGGACACAATACTATTTGTGTTACCATTGAATGACACACTAAGTGAGATAACATCCTACTCACGTGGGAGTCGGGATCTGTAGAGGGCTTGGGACACCTCTACGTCCAAGAGATAGTTTGATTCCATGGAGTACCATCTATGATTGATTTAGATTGCGGTGAAGTATTTACATCCATGTTGTTGGAGGGATTATAATAGCCCTTTGGGATTCAGTTGCACTTGAGCATATCCTTTCACCCATAGATGGAAGGTCAAATAGAGTTGACCATACATACCTTGGAAGATATGCATCGTGCTTTCATTCTTGATTTCGATCGCAATTGGGATGACCACCTACCACTGGTGGAGTTTTCATACAATAAAAACTACCACTCCACCATCAGTATGGGACCACTTGACGCGCTATACAAATTATAATATAGGTAATCATTATTCTAAAAAGACCTATTAGAGTTAGCACTCATGGGTTCAGAGATGGTATATGCTACCACAGAGAAGGTCTAGGTCATCCTAGAGCGAATGAAGACTACACAGAGCAGACATAAATCCTATTCTGATAGTTGATAGATACACTTGGAATTCGAAGAGGGGGACCATGTATTCCAATAGGACTCTCCTCAATGAGGGATTCATAGATTTGTATTGGGTAGAATGTTATCTATGAGATTCAACGGCCCATTCCATGTCCTGTGCAGAGTTGGCGAAGTTGCATACCACTTATCTATTCCCCCATAGATGAACTGAGTGCATGATGTTCTCCACGTGTCTCAACTCATAATATACGTGCATGATCAATCACACGTCATTAAATGGTGTGAGATAGACATTGGGGGGATATTTGCAGAGTTCCCAGTAGAGATACATGATAGACAAGATCAGGTCCTTAATGGAACGTTGATTCCTCTTGTACATGTTCGTTTGTAGTATGAGAAACTCAAAAAGTTCACATGTAAACATGAGGCTCAGATTCGTGCCATGTAACCCCTTTTTTTATTAGGTCTTGTTTTTTTCTTATGAGGAAATAAATCTCCAAAGCGGGGAGTAATTTTTTACCCCATAATCCCATGAGATATTTAAAAAAATAAAGATGTATTTTTTGAGACCAAGCATTGTGATGACATGAGATTCCTAGGCCCACAGTTCCCAAAACAATCATTCCAAAAATGTTAAACATTAATTAGCATGAATGTGTTTTTTTTCATGAAAAAGAAGAGTTCTTCTAAAACAAGTTCCGAAATACGAAATACATGGGCATTGTTGTGTTAAGGATGGTGGTTTTACCCTAGGAGTGACTTTAGATTAGTATGCACGAGCCACTAGTGAGAAACCCCAAAAATGGTATAACCTTAAAAAATTAAAATTATTTTATTTTTCAAATCCTTATAACTCATAAACGGTGAATCATGTTGAAAACTTGATACCACCATTGAGCACATGAGGGTGTTTTTTTGGAAGAGCCTATCATTGGTCGATGACGGCCAACTGCATAAGTTAGTTTTTGTCCATAAATAAAATCATTAGAATTTTTTTAATTTTAAATACTAATAACTCCTTAATAGTAACTTAGATTATAAATATAAGAGTACTATTGAACTCTTGAGGTAGTGATTACGTTAGGCAGAGCTCATCCTTGACCGTCGCGGGTCAATGGTGATTAATATTTGTTGAACATTTTCAGAAAAATAAAATGCACGCGTGAAAATTTTTCAAAATTTTATATCGGTGCTCGAATCACAAATCTCAGGGCTTCGTTGAACTCATAACAGAAGGATTTTCATAGGATGGACCTAAACTATACTAGTGATGGTTGAGGAAAAATGATATTTTCCATACCTATAAAGGAAAATGATAAAAAACTAACCTATTTTATTTTATATTCTTAATTTTGTAACTATTGTAGTAAAATAACATATAATGTAATGAAACCAAAAATGTTGTTTTTTAAATTAAATGGTGTAATGACATTGTACTAGTAAATAATTGATACACTTTTTTGTGTTTTATACTTTAATGATCGAGAAACAATCATAGGATTGTTGGCACATTCCGAGATTATCTATGAAGCTATAGTTGGTGAGGATGATGATTTCCAATGACATCCAATCGATTGATCTTTGAATGATGAACGATAGATGTTTTCATCTTCCACCCCTCGAATGGATCAGGCCTAATGAACAAGTTTATCATGTAGGGGTTTGCATGGTGGATGAGATTATCCATTATTCATTTCTAAAAAAAATGAACATTGATCAACCCAAGAACATGTTGATCCACATATCACTTGTTATTTTTTGAGTGTACTCTTTTATCTAGATTTCATCGAGTTTAATTTTTGATACAAATTCAATCCTTATCCCCATGTTTCTAAGCCTCTAATGCTGAGGGTATGGTCCGACACAAAAAATGCTCAAGTCCCTCTGCCCTATACATTTTTTTTGTGTTTTTCATGGACACAATTTCAAAATGGAGGCATGGATATTTTGAGTCCACAAGATGGAAGATGATATTCTATGGAAGATAAAGGGGAAGAAAGTGTGAATAATGGACTACCAGAGTGAACCTAGTGGTCTGTGGAATTCTCCAAAGGATTGTGGTGGAACGCCAGAAGGAGCATCACAACCTGAGCCATGATGGTGTGGTAGAATCCACAAGCCTCCATGAATTCTGGGTGATACGGTCACTCAGCTGCATTAGAGGTGCCTCAGATGCAGCAATTTCACTGCGTGATGTAGTAAAAAGGCCTTGGTTATTGAGATGGTGGACACCCATGAGGTCGGAGGGAAGATTCATCATCTGCCCACATATTGGTCAATCCTGTTCCTACCCGCCAATGGTGGGCTGGGGAGGGGGAGTCTTACCTAGTGGGTCAGATCCGGGTCAGGTCGGTGGACCTTGGTTGGTTCGGGTCAGTATGGCTGGGTCAGACTGGACCCAAACATGAAGAAACCCTTTTTGGAAAACCAGTTTTAACTTCAATACTAGGAATCCAATTAACAAGCCTTTTGTGGATTGGAACCCTCATGATGAGGCAGTTATTTGGGAATTATCTAAGAATACATCCAAGGATGTTCAACATAAACTGATTAGAAAGATGACTAGATTCTACCATAATCAAGCACATTTCGTCTGTGAATCTTGTGGCTAGTTGAGACCCAAAGACTATCGACCCAATGTGGATCAAATCATAGAGACCATGTGCATATTGGATCCTCACGACCCTATGTGGATTATCTCTTACAGAATCTATAATGATCAACTCTAAGTGAACATGTGTAGATCAGCTCCTAGCAACCCTTTGCTTATCATCTCCTAGAGACCATGTGTGGATCGACTTATAAAGACCATGTATTGATCATCTCCTAGTGAACCATTGTGGATTAGCTCTGAGAAATCCTATGTGGATCATCTCCTAGTAAATCATTAGGTCCCAGAAGACACACAATACCCATCTGGGATGAGATCCTCAAATTTTCAAGGTGTTATGCATTACGACTGATTGTCTTTCTTTCCAAACATTAGAAAATAAGTTGTGTGAGATGCATCTTCTTTATCATCTTTTTATGGGGTATTGCTTCTTGGTAGTTCCATTTTTTTGTGGGGTCCCTACTGAGTATTTTTTACTCACCCCTACGTAAGATTCCCCAATATGTTACGTGTCCCGTGCAATTGATCGACACTTTGACGGAGACCCTGGTGGTCCGGGACTAGGTGGTGCTCAGTGAGATGGGATGGACAGATGCTTCGACAGAGATAGTGGTGGTCTAGAACTAGGCTTTTCTTAGTGAGATGAGAGGAATGAACACTTCAGAAGAATCCTTGGTGGTCCATGACTAGGTGTTTCTCATTGAGATGGGATAAACTATCTACTTCTATGACTACAGACAGCAACCCGTCATCTACACTTTAGGTGGGTTCTTGAGCGGATGGACCATGGGGATTTTACAATCATTTCTGGTTTTGGGCTTGTATTTTGGAGCCATTGTACATTTCAGTTTTTACTATACTCTAAGTAGTTTCATTAGTGATAGCTGTGGTTTAAATTTTTCATACATTCCATAGATTGAGTGTTGTGCGTGTGTATTGGTTTTAGGGCATATGCCTTCCCTTTTTGAGATATGCTTACTCATTGATATTTGAAAGCCCTTGGCCTATGGAAG
Organism: Viscum album; assembly: GCA_963277665.1. Classification (NCBI taxonomy): domain Eukaryota; kingdom Viridiplantae; phylum Streptophyta; class Magnoliopsida; order Santalales; family Viscaceae; genus Viscum; species Viscum album. Next base: position 1,119,718,453 of record OY728146.1, read on the forward strand.
GAGGTATTGGGGTAGTGACGACATGAGCCCTTGGGGGATGGGTTGTGATAGGGCATTAAAACCCAATACATGTCTTTAAAGGGCTAAATTTTTTACCCAAATGCCTTCATGTGAATAGAGCTACTATAGTTCCTGCCACCACAATGGTGCTCAATACACATCAAAACACTACTACAGATCCAGCTATAGTGCATGCCACTGCTACAGTGATGTCGTCCAATAGTTGCACTCCTACTCTAGTATGCTATAGTAATTCTACAAAACATGTACACAATGGTTTTTCAGACAACATTTTTGATGTAGTATTACATGGTTCTTATCACTAAACCATGACCCAACTAACGTGAGTACCCAAGTGTAGTGGTTGACTAAGCTAGGCTTCATTTTATTATTCACTAGGGAACCAAAAATTCCATTTATTACAACCCATAATTTTATTGATATTTTTCTGTGAAATTATAAGAATAAATAGAAAATTTTACTAACAAAATAGAAATATCCACCGTGATTATCTCCATCGACAAATGAAAAAATATATATGTTCATTTCATGGGGACTATTGTGAATAGAATATATCATACTCACCCAATGTTGTAAATATAACAGATAGTTAAATACAAATAACAATCATTGACCCTTAGGGTTGGGTTCCCAAGTGATCATACGTACATGATTAATAGATTTATTATCTCTATGCTTGAGACTGGCCTGATTATGACCTCTCTCAAAACAAGGGGGCCTAAAATCCTAGATCTACTAATTAGTGGTAGAACATGGGTTCTCTTGAGTAATCAATCATCCTTAATCCCCTAGGATAAACCATATGGAAGAACATGAGCATTCTCATGTTCTTACAATGTTTTATTACAATGAGGGTGTGGTCTATGGAATTATTATACCTAAATTAGTTAATAATTTATGATAAACCAATGTAGTGAACTATAATTCACTCTTAGATCTCATGAAAAATTTCCTAAAACTAAAATAGAACATTTCAACTCAACCATAACATATGTATTTTGGTATGTATATCATATGAGGTATCTTAAGATGCATCAAGGGTATCCAACAGTAACCATGGGAATGGATTATTTTCATACATGGATACATATTGCAATAAAATGTCAGATATTGACATTCAATTCTATGGATTCATAATAAATAAATATGCCTAATAGTATCTTTAATCAAATCCCATTATTCCTAGGAATTCAAAATGTTCTCAAAATATTAGAGGAATCCTATGAATTTCATGCATTCATCTTTCCACACCATCACAAATTATTCATTATAGAATATTGTGACTAATATTTATGTATCCACTTCTACATAAACTATTTGAACAAGATAATATTAAATTTAGTATTATTATAACAATATTATATGCATCCACATCCCATATATTGTATAAATCCCTTGGTCTTATCCATATCAACATGTGATTCACCGGCATTCCGAGCAATAATAGTAATGTTAAGCCTGGTTATTGATTTCCATGAATCCTAGGAAATCACATATATATACTATCAATTAATTAAAAAAATATCTATGGATGGTTTAACCCACATGAATATTACCATCATCTCTTTCCCATTGATCATATGAATCAATTCTGGTTCAAAAGTGGAAATGATGACAATCTCTATCCATTCATATGCACTTCCTTAGTTTTAGTTATCAACTAGATCCCACAATGATTTTTTGAGTTGGTGTAACATCCCTTTCTCCAAATCCACTAAATCTTTGCTCTGATACATTACATTACATGACCTCATGCACTCTTCCCCATACACCATACATTGCTAACTAGTATTAGAGGACAATTATACCATCTATGGAGACTATAACCTATTTACCCAAGTAATCCACTATATACAACAGTTAAGCTATGGAAATAATATTTAATATCCAATGATGATGAATAGAAAACTGTTTCACGAATATAATATATATCTAAAATCAAAAAATAAATATTCCATGTCATTCTAACTATTCTATAAGGGAAGGAAACCCAAAATAAAAGTACAATTGATCCCCCAAGATAGAGTTATATCCATCTTCAAATTCCCATCCTTGAAATACCGAAACCCAAATCAAGTCCCTATAACTCGTCATTTCCCTTATCCAAACCTACAAAAGTGATGCTTTCTCTGGTACCAAATGGCATTCTATGCATTTTGTGAGAATTACTTAGTAGAACACCACCAGCTATGTCTACAAAAAATCAAATCATAATATATATTGCATGAAAATAATAAATAATATATTCGTAAATATAACATAAATCAGGTTAAATTAGTTAACTATCATCACTCTAACCATTTCTATCACTACTACCATTTTATTATTTAGCCCGTCGTCATTTCCTAATCTAAAATCATCTTGTCTTCCATGATTTATACATTTAATTCATTAAAAAAGGGTTTATGGTATTCATCACTATGAATAAAGAAATATTTCATGTCCCTATCTCACAGGGTATAATCACACCACAAAAAAACACATTATCCTCACTTCAAAGACTTTTTTTGGATGGAATTCATCCATTAGGTAAATTATGATATGTCCACATCCCCAATCTATTCATTGTGGGTAGGATTTTATAGCATCGATCTAACTCAATCCACAGGAATCTAAACTCAGTGAATAGCCCAATACTATACATCCATTTGATCATTCATAATTATACAATAATCAAATAGAAAATAATTAACAAACCATACTGAAAACAATGTACAAAACCATAAAAACCCATTATAATCAACATTTGAATTTATATTATGCCACAAGCCATTAACATAGTTTCCATTTACATTTCATATCCCATTTTCCATTCTAATGTCAAACTAACTAGGAATATTAAATAATTCCCATAAATTATCACATATAATACTCATCTCTTCTGATAAGATAACCCATTTAACCCATTCCTTATTTCACTTGTAGTAACCACCTTAGGAATTTGATGTACATATCATACACCATTTGAGACATTCACTTTTACCCAATTAAAACATTTATCATATTTAAAAATTTCTATCCATTATAAAATTTTCACATCCTTCAAATAATGATATATAACCCATTCACCCATTCACATTTAGTTTTCTTAAACCAATAAGCCCATTTATAATTCATAACCCTTAGACCATCAACCAATGACACTTTTACATTTTATATGTCACATATCCGCTTATACTTTACCCAAATGGCCCTTATTACATTTTCCATTTTTTGAAACATGTATCAAAATTCCAATTTTTGCTCAAATTAAAATATTAACATTTTCCTCATGTGATCTACATTATCTCATGTTATATTACATGTTTAACACCATTAATATCAAGGGTCAATAATGCAGAAGAAACTCATGGGTGGACCTATATAGATATAAGCATATTCCATGCCTCCCACATGGATCATGGGGGGTACAAGTCACTATTTGGACAAGAATTTTACCAAATATCAAGAATGGAAACAAAATCACAACAGTAGATATCTAATAACACAACCAAACATGTAAAAATAATCTCAAAGTCAATGGGATATAAATTTTCATCCACATACCTCAAATAAAATGATTAAAAAACTATTATTCTAGAATTAGATCAGGATTTAAACAAAATTTGATTCCCTATCCTATATTCCACTCAAAAGACACACTTTTATGGATTCAGAAGAAGAACAGACGAACTATAAATAGTAATCTAAGAAAATGATGCTTGAGAAAAGTTACACTTACCCAAAGCCCCAATCTCCATCCAATAGAGCTCCAAATAGCCATTACATGATGGATAACCACCCTTGGGTGTCTTGAGTAGGTTTGGTTTACCCATATACCTTAGTGGGGAATAAATTGTGGAGTAATTAGGTAGGGATCGAAAAATCCGAAAATGGAAAAATTTGTTATTTTCCAACATTAATTGTTGTGCACGTTTTAATTGTAAATTTTTTCAAACTATATGAATACCAGGTGAAGACACTATCTAAGAGAAGTTCGGTGACACATTTACCTAGTCATTCAACATAGTGTGACCAACCATTCACCAAAATTTAAAAATTATATTGTCCAATGATGCATGATCTACCATGGTAGGATGAATGATTATTTAATCATGAGCAAACCACTCTCTTTTCATATGTTGGACTAGTTTTCCTTTTTCTAATGTCATGAACCCCTAGAGAACCCCTAGACTCAAAATACACCAAGGGAAAATGTAATTAACTAATATTAAGGAATTAAAAGAAAAATATAAACAAGTATATCCCTCCACTAAAACAGTTATCATACAGCCACCCAAAACTCCAATATAATGGTTCTTTCCTAGAAAGATTCTTAATACGATAAACAAAATGATTTGGATGCTTCATAGAAGACACATGAAACCGAAACCATAAATATACCACTAAATCTCCATATTGAGGCATAAGAAACACTACCTAAATCCCACACAATTGAAATTCAAACTCATCTTCCTACCATTTTGGAAGAGTCAATATGCACCCCACTTGCATGATCATCTTCACAGCTCATGTCCCAAATGACTTGGTTCTATGATACCATATAATCGAAATTCTATTGGTGACCCAAAATTGAAACCATCCAAGGAAACACACTATCATTATCAACCACATTTCTCAACCTACGTCATTCCAAAGAAAGACACATTGGTAAAAATCCAAAGTTGAACATCCAAAGAAAACCAAAAATCTAAATGCAGTCAGTCAGTTAAAACTGATCCAATGCCCGTTATCTTGGAAAAATCCCCCTAATGGTTATTACTCAAGTCCATCTATCTAGAAACACCTATTTCAACATCAACTAGTAACATTCCTAATGTGGTCCCCTCCACCGTAAACATTAACTCACCACTACCATCTTCCAGTGATTAGAACCTCCACAGTTGAAGAATGACACCAGAACCCCAACTCATATTCACATCATACTGGATTTTTCTCCTACTCACCATGCTCGATCATCCATATGAAATTCAAACAACATTCGAATCTTTCCACTCCATTAAAACAACACAGTGGGTATCCTTAAAACATTAGTTATAAGTCTAAGAAAATGGCCTTATTAACGCCCACCTTCATTTTGGAAACTTATATTCCACTATGACATCAGTATATATGTTGGTCACATCTCACTACATCCATTTGTTTTTGTAAATCATTTCAACCCATCACTGATTGGAATATCTAATACACCATCTTCCACTACTAGAATGCTACCCGTTTTACCTCACTAAGAAGCTTACTAACTTGAGACCAATCAATATCCAACGCACCTACTAGGTTCATTACCAAACTTCAAGTAGAAGTCAAATGTCACTACATCCAACATCCCATAATACCTCATCATGCTCCACTACAGCCTTGAAAATTTCCAACACAAGCACTCACATTGTCCATACTCTGACTAAAGACAACTATGTCCCTACTCAATCTCATTAACAACTATAAAAGCAGACTATTCACTCCAAAACACCATCCGAAGTTTGTTTACATCTCATCTCATTCATTCATTTATCTTAGATGAGTCAGATTGTACCTCGACGACTCTTCCTAAAATGCTCACCTTCACTTCTAGCATGTCATTACACCTCTTGACCATGATTCCGTCACACCGAAGGACACCCCCATGTCCCCAAATCACACCTACCATAGATCATGATCGATCTCAATTGGGGTTATGAACACTAACCTCCATTATCATCACATCAACAATTCTAACACATGTTTTTCAGATTCCTCATAGAACTATCTTGGACCTAAAGATAATGTTTGGCATGAAAAACCACCACATCCAAAGAACCCCAAACCTATCTGAGGAACCAATCCTAAACCTCAAAAGTTTATCACTAGAATTATGATGTCACCACATCGTCTCCATGCTCTGGTCCACACATCCCTAACTAAATTATCACTCCCCGCTTTAGTAGTTTTGTTACCCTCACATTCCACAAGAAATTTCAACCAATATTTTTCAAGTTTTGATCATATGCATAAACCCCAAGGCATGGACATGGGGTCTAAATTTTCACATATCAACATAAAAACCATCAACTGATACTCGTTCACATCATTTGAGAATTGAACCCATTTCATTCGTCGATATCGGGTACATCCCGAGGACATCATCCATTACAATCGATGGTGTATATCCTACCATAAATCTACACATATACTAATACATGATTGAAAACTCCAAGATTACCCACATCAAACCCTAACACATTCTAGTCACTTTGAATAATGACATAGATATCTCAGTGCACCTTAGACGATGTCATATTTTTATGCATGATCATCCCTAGCTAAAAGTATTTTATGAAGTTTTTAATTAGTAATACTTCAACTCATCCAACAATAACATCACATGGCACTATGGGACCCCATCACCTTCACAGAATTGTTAAAATACTGGCCAAAAATGTCACCTCGCCACTTAACCCCACTGCTTCGGTGAGATTTCCAACCAATACTAACCACCTCCCCACACCCATTCTACGATAGCCATGAATATGGAATTCCATTGGTTCTACTAACACCACATCAATAAGACAACATTATATCACATGGTCTAAATACCATCAGATCCTATCCCAATGCATGCTCACTCTCTTGACCACGACTTCTAGATCATTATCAATATTGGTTTCATGAATACTCAACATCTCACTAAATGACAAGTTGATCCTATAAAAAATTTCAACCACATGAATATGCAATGATTTGTTTTACCCTTTATAACAAATGAATCCATGTGATCATCATACACCATAGTCTCATCTACCTTAAACCCACATCGAGACACCATTAATCATTTTCCCAACAGATGGGTCAAACATACAAATGATATAACCCAATGACCTAACCTCATAACCAACTAAAATCTCTAAGGATAAATTTTGAAAGAACCATGTCACAACCATATAAACTAAAGAAACATCATGGTACTCTTAGATCATCGATTACATACCTGAATAATCTCACTTGAATGCTATTCTAAGACACCTAAAACATTGGGATATCCATCCTTAATGCCACCATTGATTTTCCAAAGACTATAAACTCATATTCAAAACTCGAGTTGTACCATCCCTGATCCATTGACCTTCTCACTTAGAATTCTATGACAATTATAATCCTATACAAACTCAAAATGGACACTTATACCCCACCTTACCAAGATAACTCAAAAAATGGTCGATCATTCTAGCACCGAAAACTCATGAGTGTCGAACGATACCAACTTTTTGATGAGGATTAAGGGAAGCATTTCCACAATCCCTCCCTATCTAGGCATCATACATAAAACGTGATACTAGTAGTAAATGATGGGTGGAATTTATTTCCCCAATTAGGAACACTTTTCCCAATGCACCCCAACAACATTCACACTGGGTCTCTTTCCAATAATACTCACACACAATCATTACCCCATGATCTAGAACAGTCTCTCTTATGGTCCAGAGCATGACTGGAAATTTCGAAAACCACATGTGTCCCCACAACAATATTGAAACACCCATTATTGATGAAACCACAAAAAATACACTCGTCATTATGTCCAATAGAAAACCAATTCAATTACATTCTTTTATGGTTACCACTCTCTCATGATTGTACTACTAATCAAAACAATCTGGGACCCAACACCGTGAAAATCATAAAAAGAAATGCCTAATGTATATAAAAAATGAAACTAATCAAGGTCTCTAGATATTTAATCAAGGTCCCATCCTATGATACTCTAAGTACCCAATGATCTCATAAAAGGTCTAGACTATACACACTAGGAATACTCTATTCTATTCATCCCCAAAAAATTTGTAATTACACATCATTTATAATTAACATGAAAATTTTGAAAACATAGATGTCTACACATTAGGATGTTCTATTTATCCAACATTTCAAAAACCCATACTTATTCGTATTCATATTTGAAAACATTATCACCACAAAACCTCTCTTGTGATGACCAATTAGTGAATTCCATAATAAAAAATACACTCCATGCCATACTCATCCTACTCAACACACACTATTGCAACAAGTGTGATCATATCTTTTATAACACACTCATCCATTACTATCATGGGTATTGGATCACATTGGCTAAGAAAACCATAATAGTTAAAAATATTGCATTAGAGTCCCTATTTTGAATTAATTCCCACTTTCATAATGAAACCCCTTCCCCTCAGCACATCATTAAAAAAATGTACATTCTATTCCAAACATATTATAACTTATTTACAGCCTTCTAAGAAGCATAATTCATTAATTATTTTTACATTATGACTGAATCCATTATATTTTAGGCACCATTAAATCCTTGAAATTTATCACCACCAATAATTTTAACATCTATTTGGAATTTCATCAACCAAATTTTTCTACATCCCAAAATATACACTATTTCTTTTTACCCATTTGCATCATATTCATTATATGCCAATTTCATCATGATTTTTTCCTTGAAAGTAACATAAATCCTACATAACATTTCTAAACACGCATCCCATCTGTTCATACCATGATGCATGCCACCTATGTCTCTAGGAACCAAAAATGATGCATGAATGCACAACAAAATTCTATTCTGGCCATGAGAAAAATATCATAAAATGGTCAGATAACACAACTTGTGTATCACCCATTAGTGAAATATCATTAAACTACAAAAACATATAATATGAAAAAAAAATCCCACCATAGGTACCTGGGATTTCCCTAATACATGGGTTAGCTTCTCCCATACAGGGGATAATTTTTAAGCTAAACACATCTTATTCTCTAATATACCATTCAAAAATATTAGTAAAGAGAAAATAAATCCTCAAATAAAACTTTTTAATTTCCTCAAACTAGAAGCCACTAAACTTGTTCTTCATGTTGGGTCATTACATGACTTTAATTGTGCCTCCTCATAAGCTAGAGGATACCGACTAGTAGCGTGGGACTATTATGAAATTTGGGGAGACTACACCCTCTTTACCATAGTAAGACACAACTAATTATAATTAAGTATAAAATATAATATGTAATATATAATGAACATATATAAAAATCCATTTCCCAAATAGGGTACAATTCCACTACTACACACTAAATATTAAATGTCATGATAACTATCCCAAAAGTCCTGTAAAGCCAAAATAAATAAAAAAAGTAGAATCCCCAAGATGGTAATAAATCCATGTCTTAATACTCATCCGTACACATCCCAAGACCAACTCATTCTCCTAGAATTATCCTTTTCCCTTAACAATACTAGCAACCATGATTTCATCATGGGTACCTGGCAATGGCCTATGTAGCATGTGAATATAACTCAGTAGGCCGCCTCCATTGGTGTCTAAAAAATACCCAATCTAAATATATAGTGAATTAAAAAAATAAATAAAAGGGAAAAAACTAAGGATAACTCATGTGTCGTAATATTACTACATTCACTCAAACACATTATATTATTATTCTAATTTTATTTATTTATTCCATCTTCATTGAAAAATATCAATTAATCATGTAATTTATGGGTTATGTATGTACATAATTCACCCCACTATTTATGAAATTCACCAATATGAATAAGGTAATATGTCATTTATATATCTGACTATGGATAAAAATCATCCAACAAACACATTATCATTACCTTGATGCATTATGCCTTTTGGAATGAAACCTTTAGGGGAAGACAACTCTATCCACTTCCCAAACCCATGTACTATGGTGTGGAGATTAGTGCCTCATTATAACTGGACTCTTAGGCATATAACTTCAATGAATACCCAACACTAATATTCCATGTGAACAATATTATTCATCCATTCATCTCACACATAACATATCACAAACCATACTCATAAAAATATTCATAACCAAAACAAACCATTACAATCCACATGGTAATTCCTATCATGCCACAACCAATTAAAAAAATTTCTAATTACATTACACATCCAATTTTTCTTTCCTATTCGTAAGTCACAAAGTGTATTAAATAATTCTTATACATTATCCTATTCTTCAAACTCATCAATTCCCATAAGTTAACCAATTTAACAAATATTCCATTTCACATGTAATATTCCACCTTATACATTCTATGTACATCTCATATGACATTTGGCATGATCACTATAATCCAATTACCCCATTTATAATTTTAAACAGTCTCTATAAAATATCCTTTTAACACTTAAATAAATGTGTGATCCCTAACCCATTCAATCATTCAAATTTACATTTCATAACCGGATTGGATTGTTAATAATTTATATGTGTTAGACTATCAACCAATTACCCTTTTATATTCCATATCTCACATATCTAATTATCATTAATACATAATACCCCATATTCCATTTTTCAAGTCTAGAAACATCCATCAATATTTCACTTTCGATATAAAATAACATATTAATTTTTTCTTCATAGGCTCTACATTATCCCACATCAAATACATGTTTAACACTTCTAATATCATGGTTTGGGAATAAAGATTCACCCCATGGGTGGCCCTATATCTGTATAATCATCCTCCATGTAGCCAATATGGATCCATGGGGGTTCAATTCACCATTTAGACCCAAATTTTACCAAATCTACCCTAATAATCCTAAATCACAATAAGAGATAACTAATATCACAAAAAACATTGAAAAATATTGTCACTAAATATGGGATATAACTTTTCTACCACCTACCCTGATTATGACAATGAATTCACTCTTAATAACAGTCATAGATCTATATTTATATACCCTTTTATTTCCCAATATAAGATCAAAGAGAAAAATTCATTTTATGGATTTTGAAGAATATAGGAGGAACTGAAAACCCGAATCTAGAAAAAGGAGGCTATATATGTGTTAGACTAATTCAAAGGATTGATCTACAACCAAAAGTGGTCCAAATGGACAAGAATAAAAGGATAACAACCATTTGTAATATTGGATTGATATGTTTTGTCTATATGGTGGGGTGGAGAAGAAATGAGGTTGAAATTGGGTAGGGTTCAAAATGTTCAAAATTGAAAAAACTGTAATTTTTCCAACATTTAATGGGGTACACAGTTTACCCACATGATTTTCCAAACAATTCACAAATTGTGCACAAGAAACTTCCTATGAACACCTGCCACGGATCCTACCTGAAGTGTAGGTACAACTCTCGAATGGTCGTCTATGTTGTACATATCACCTAATCGTCGACCTCTGAGCATCCTCCAGTTTCAGTACCCTTAAACTCAATCAATTTTGTCTGTCCTATGCACAAGACACAACAAGGTGCAGGCATAGCCGGAGTATGGGTGAGTATAACAATACTCAGTAGGGAGATTGAAATCCCTAAAGGTCAGTCAAAATTCGTGAAATATAAACCAGAAAGAAACACCATGTTCGCATGCATGAAAATAATAGTCAACCCTACTTAGGTATATTCCCATTCATATTATAGCGACCCATACTTTACATAAAATGTTAGTACTTCAAAATTGAAGAACACTTATTACAACATATACCAAAACCACGAAAGGACCGTATAGGTATAGTGTCTTTAGAAACTAGGAAGCATAAACAACTGGTTCATAAAGCATCTACACTATCTCCCATTTATTTCACCATATCTATAGTCCATTTTGGCATATCTTACTTAATACCCTTCTTCCTGACCTGGGGAAAGAAAAAATACAAAAGGGTGAGCTCAAATGCTCAGTAAGGGTAAACAAAAGAAATATCTATCACATCATATTCATAAGAACGTAACATTTTGGAAATCTTATCCTGCAAAAGAGATCATAATTTCATAACATGGGGTAAATCATAGTAGTGAAATGTAATCCCAATAATCATAACTTAAAAATGAAACTTTGTGGCATACACACATAATCATTGAGAATCATTTTTTAGTATTCAAGACTCATTGCCAAGACTATCTTAGCGGAAAAAGTCCATTTTTGAACCGAGTTCACTCCTCGTTTCAGTCCTGTTTCACAGGACCGGTTTAACCTATCATTCCAGCCATGTCTATCTCATGAGATAGAAATAATTACCCAATGAATTTGAGGGAGATATAGGTCCCACCCATCTCATAATGATACCATTCTTATGTGTGCCACAAAATCATAAATCATACATCATTGCATAACCCATGTAATACAAATGGGATTCTTAAACATCATGACATCATAAAACAATTCATATAAGATAAAGGAATTCATAAAAATAATTCCATCACAAAATAATCAAATCAATGTAATAAAAGAGATAGAAACATAACCCTATATTATCTTAGATGAAAAATAATTTTGATAAAACATTTGAACTCTATTCTTGAGGAAAATATCCTTTCTACTTCAAAAACATTTTCCTTTCTTAACATGTCATACAATTTTAAACTAAAAGAAGTTGATTAAATATAAACTTGAAAACTTGTAAAGGAAGATTCTTGGAAATAATGTTTTAAAAATCCATTCATGCCATATAAGTTAAAAAAAATTCTTCTCGTACTTTTGTAGGAAATGTCAAAAAGTACCTCGTACGAAAAACGACAAAAGATTCCTTTCATATCTTTTACTAAAACTCACCAAAGGGTAAAATTGGATTTAAACAATTGTAGGTGGATGGAAATATTATTACATATTGAGGAAACATGGATGTGGATGATAAAATACACCCCAGCAAGTACCAAAGTATAAACAATCTCGGATAAAAATGAGATTGTGATATTTTCCCTTACCTTAGGTCCGATTTGATTCGTAAGTGTCTGAACCTCCTGTATAATTATTTAAATAATGTTATTGACTTATTCCAGAAACATACTTATTGTTATTATGTCATATATGGTCATATTATTAGCTTCTTAGAAGTAATATTTCATTACTACTTGTTATTCAGGTGTTTATTACTTTTTGTTCTTATGCGTGTTTTGTCGAATAAATTCTTATTCTTATCTTATGTTATAGATACCTCATTTCCAGAATGGTATTAGTGTAATATATATCATATTCATTCATTCAATTCATTTATATAATCATTATGCAATGAATATCATGTAGAACGAATCACATCACATCGTGGAGACGGTATTCCGTACGTACGCACGGGCGATGATATCGTTCCCATGATCATGGAATTGTATTCGAGTGTATGTATACAATTTCGGAATAAATACCACTTTACAATAATCACATATATTGATTTCACCATTCTTTTTTTTGATTTTAAAAAGCCGGTTAAAGGGGAACCGGAACCCCAGGATACAACCACAAACTCAAACCGATAACAACCATACAAGGATCATACAACATACCAACACAGATTTTCCTATCATCCAAGACAAACTCATCTCCGCTTCCCCTTCCTGACTCATCATCTCTGGTATCCATGGTTGTTTCCCATCCTGGAGTTCTCCAGTAGTGAGCACTATTGACACGGTTCCTGAGCTGATCTAAAACATGGTAATCTGGTACTGTCCTCTTGATCTCACTATTCTTTGCCCAGGTCACAGTCACCTCTTTATTCCTCTTGGAGGCGGAGCGATCCCGCATCGTCTGCGGGAGACATGAGTAATCCCTCCTTGGTCGACGTCTAGAAGTGGCAGAAATAAGTCTTTCAGTTGAAGCAGTTCTCTATTTCCCACTTTGAACCACTTCACTGAAAGAGCGCTTCTCCCCTCCTTTACCGGCCTGCTCCCCCGAGCCCAAAATAGGAGAACCTGCAACCTCCCTTTCTGGGGTCACAACCCCCATAGCAGTATCATCCACCAGCAGAGGCAGGGGCCCACCCTCTACGATCTCCACATCCTCATCCACCGCATGAGTATCATTAATCAACAAAGGGAGGGACACACCCTCTTCAATCTCCTCATCCATAGACACCGCGGGAACCTACTTCACACCACCATCAACCTGCACACTCCTGTAGGCCCCCATTCTATCACTCCATCTCCTGAAACAACACTTAAAACAGGATCAAAACTAACATTAGCAAGGAAATAAACCCTATTGCTTAAAGAAACAAAGGGTATGGCCTTTGGATCCAAGCCTCTATTCTCCTCTGTACAATTCTGAGATGAACTGTCTTCCACAACCCCAACTGAGGGAACCAAAGCAGGCCCTTCCCCAGCCCTCACCCTATAATTTACGGTCTTACTGCCTTGACCATCCGCATCTAGGGTCTTTCCAGCATCGACCAGGATATTGGCCACCACTGTAGATTGAGCCTCCTTATCCTTCCCCTTTGAACTCTTCTCCATAGGATCAGGAGACCTCCTTCGAGACGAGGTCTGGAACTCATGACGCCAAGACTTCACCTCCGGGGTAGATGAGGCACGCCGACATCTCCCAGAATTTTGTCCAAAACGATTACAATTCAAACAAAAATCAGGCCAACTCTCATAGATAACCTATTGTTTAAACCTATAATCCTCTCAAATTGTAATCCAGACAAAGTCAAATGGGGCCCTAACGGCATCCACTTCGACACAAACACGGAGATTAAACGGATGACAAACTACTTCAGTACGAGAATCCGAACACAGAAATCTACCCACGAGATTACCCAACATTCTTATGATAGCGGGATTTTGATAAGGTAAGGGAAGCTTAGGGAAACTAACCCAAACCGCTGCTGAAGGGAGATCACGATTCACATGAAAGTTGAATGACCATCGAAGGAGGAAGAATCGACTTCCATTGAAACTGCGAGGACCTCTTGACCAAGCCATGACAAGATCCTCTTCCGACGCAAAACGAATCATAATGTCGTACCTGTCCAGCAACCCGACGGTTTCCCATTCCTGTAGGTCCCAAGAAGAGAAGACGAACCTGTCGAAGGTGTCGACAGACGGTCTCCTTTGTCTAAATCGAGCAACCATGGTATGCTTCATCAGGGAAGCCGATTCCGTGAACTCAGAAGTTGAAATTTGAATGTTAGGGATGCCATCCACTAGATCTGGAACTTTAGGGCTCACAAAAGACTTCGGAAATGGCGGAAGAAAATCAGTTTTGGAGAAAGGTTGAAACGAAGACCTTGCAATCCCGGGGGACGACGAACTCTCCTCCCCCGCAAAGGGGGGAGGATCCGGTCATGCCGCCATCGTCACTAGTTATGGGAGAGAATCGGAGGAGTTCGTGAGCCTTCTCCTTCTCCACATATAGTTACTATTTACACTATTATACCCATCCAAGTAAGATGGTGGTGGAAAATAGATTACACCACGGCGTGGAGATGTTATTCCGTACGTACGCATGCGCGGTGATTTCATTTTCCGTAGGAAGGATAGATGGGTAAATAGGGTTGTTTCATAATTATAATAACATATCATTATATGAGTGATACTGATGTTATTAATTCATAATGAAACAACTAAGGAAGAAGAAGTGGAAGAAGAAATAAAGTTGAAAGAATCGGTAACGGACATTACCTCTTATTTGAAGAGCCTCTTTGAGACCTCCTCTTAGGGCACTAAAATTGGTCTTTGAAGAATACCAGGACCTCTAGGATGTTTCTAGGGAAGTGGGGAAGTGAAATGGGCAGGGATTGGCCGATCTTGAAGGCTCAAAATGGTGTGAGGAGGAGAGGGAGGAGGTGCCCTTTTATAAGGGAGGAGAGGGGCACCTTTGGAAATATAAGAAATATTAGTTTATATTAAATCCCAACCCCACGTAATAAATTCCAAAATGACTCATATATGATGATTAGATGAGATAGGGTTGTAATATCATCATCCAATAAAATTTAGACACGTTAGGAATTTATTTTAAACAATATCAACTTGATTTATCCTTATTTATCAATTTAATTTTATTATTATATATAATTACATATGTGTTTTGAATTTTCAATAATTTTACACTTTATTACATTTTAAACCATATAATTTTTAATTTATAATTTCTAAATATTTTTGTGATTTTTAAACAATTTATAATATGTTATTTTTATAAAATAAAAATAGTGTCAATTTTGACACTATTCATTTATTTGAATTTAAATAAAATATATACAGAAGATATGTTCAAACTTAAAGCTTTAATAGATTCATAAAATGTCATATGTATCTAGAAAATTAGTGGAGTACATTAAATAGTTCATATAATATTTATTTTAATATTTTTAAAACCATTTATTTGATATTTTAATTAATAAAATAATTTCAACATCACTATTGTGTCATAATTAATGATACTTATTTAATCCCTAAAAATTCTAAATAAATTCCTATGATGTAGATAATTGTATTATATTTCTAGAGACTATTCATGTTCTAAGTTTCATTAATTTTGTCACTAAATTAAAATTATTATACTTATAATATTTAAGAATGTGACATGTTGTCACATTCTTTGGTTTTAATAATAATTAAATTATTTTCACGGAAAAAAGTCCATTAAATGAATCTAATCCGACAAATGGTGATATGGGTCGACTTTTAGTCATCCAATAAGATTTTGGCAGGTGTTGGGGTAATTTTATAATCTTATCTTTACCCTTAACTGCCCCATTTACATTTAACTATGGTAAATAAAATTTACCGTAGTTACTATTAATAATGCCCAAAAATAAAAATTAGCTTATTGAAATAATTTGGACTCACTGATTCTGAATATGGAATCCATTTTTCAAAATTCAAAACATATAAGTTGCAGTAATTAATTTAAAATAAATCCTATAGTTAAGAAAATGGGTTTTAGAAGTTAAAACATTGTCAAAGATTGAAATGTTTTTACCTATGAATTCAATGTAAAATTAATGCTAATTACATACATTATATTAAATGGTAATAATATATTCTATTTATAATTTAAAAACATTCAATATTATAATTTAACCATATAAATTATCTCAATGAAAAAGTTGTTTTTAATTAAAATTTAGCGTACTTTTACTATTCATCGAAATATGAAAGTTATCAGAAAAATACCAAAATTTTATCCAAAGTAAATTTTTATATCCTGATTCAAAAGAAGAATTTTATTTTTCCAAATTGAATTTATAAAAATTTCAAAAACTAGATTTAATGTGGGTGCACCATCAAAACGCGGCAAAACTGCATTTTTTGAAAAATACTTATTTTACCCAAAAAATTTATTTTGTTCTCTTACTATGTTCTAGAAAATGTGTAAGATAAATAATAATGTTATAAAATTCAAAATGTAGTTAATACTATTCATAACGGCTAGTCCATAATAATATATCATTGTTTAGTGAAACCCGGTATTGCGTACGATGCAAGCTATCGAGGATGGTCGTGATTGCCTGTAATGCAAGCCAAGTCCATATTGTGTGCTGTGAAAGATTTATTTGGTGTTGCATATAACATAAGACATAAAAAAAATTCTCATAAAATATATGGGTGTTACATTCTACCCCCCTTAAAATGAATTTCGCCCTCGAAATTCGTCACTTCATTACAAACAGATGAGGATACATCTCCCTCATCATATCCTCAAGTTCCCATGTAGCTTCTTCTAATTGGTGGTTCCTCCATAAAACATTCACCAAGAGAGTGGTCTAGTTCTATAGGACTTATTAGCTACCATCCAGAATCTCTATCGGCTGTTCTTCATAAGAAAGATCTTGCTCCAGCGGTACAACTTCTGAGCTGAGTACATGTGAAGGATCAGGTATGTACTTTCTCAGGAGAGATACATGGAACACATCGTGAACTTGAGAGAGATTCAGTGGAAGTGCCAATCGGTAAGCTACCTTCCCAACATGATCCAGAATTTCCAAAGGACTGATATATCTAGGGCTCAACTTTCCCTTCTTTCCAAATCTCATGAACCTCTTCCAGGGATATATTCGTAAGAACACTTTATCACCCACTTCAAACTCTAGGTCTTTTCATCGGTTTTCGGAATAACTTTTCTATCGACTCTGAGATGATCTTATGTGTTGTTGAATATATCTGACCTTTTCTGCCATTTCATCAATGAGGTCAGGTCCTATTTTCTTTCTTTCCCCAACTTCATCCCAGCAAGTTGGAGTCCTGCATTTCTTTCCATAGAGAGCTTCATAAGGAGCCATCTGAATACTGGAGTGAAAGCTATTATTATAAGAAAATTCCACCAAAGGTAGGTGTTGATCCCAACCCCCTTTGAAATCTATAGAGCAAGCTCTCAACATATCTTATAGAGTTTGAATTGTCCTCTCAGACTAACCGTCTGTCTGAGGATGATAAGCTATGCTGAAACTCAACTCTGTATCCAGAGTATGCTGAAGACTTCTCGAGAACTTTGAGGTAAACCTCGGATCCCAATCAGATATAATAGAAATTAGTACTCCATGCAATCATACCACTTCCTTTACATATATCCAGGAAATCTGATCTAGAGAGAAATCCTCTCTAATAGTAATGAAGTGTGCAGACTTTGTAAGACGATCAACTATGACCCAGATAGCATTATTTCCTTTGGATGTTTTAGGAAGTCCGGTGACAATGTCCACAGTGATGTTTTCCCATTTCCATTCAAGTATGGGTAATGGTTGTAACATCCCCTTAGACTTCTGTCTCTCAGCATTAACTTGCTAACAAACGAAGCATCGAGAGACATATTCAGCAACATCTCTTTTCATGCCATCCCACCTGAAGTACTCTTTTAGCTCCCTATAAATCTTCGTGCTTCCCGGATGAATAGAGAATGAAGAACTATGAGACTCATCCAGCAGCTCCTTCTTTAATTCTGAGATGGGAGGAACAAAAACCTGATTCCTGAACTTTATTATCCCATCACAATCAAGGTTGAATTCAGGAACATTTCTCACCTTCTTTTGTAACTCGACATCTTCATTCTGCGCCTCTTTAATCTTCACATGTATAGATGGTTGAACATTCATTTGAGAAAGATACAATTTTCCCCTTCCATTATAATTCCAAGATCCATCCTTTGTAAATCCATTAATATTGGATCTTTTGTGATCCTCATCATAGATAAGCTAGCATTGTCTTGTCGACTTAATACATCTGCCACCTTGTTTTCTTTCCCAGAGTGGTAAATGAATTGAGCAGTCGTAATCCTTAATCAGCTCCAACCATCTTATTTGGCGCATATTCAGCTCCTTTTGTGTGAAAATATACTTTAAACTTTTATGATCAGTATAAATATCACACCTTTCACCATAAAGTTAATGCCTCCAAATCTTTAATCCAAAGATTACAACAGCTAACTCCAAATCACTAGTTGGGTAATTTTGGTCATGGATTTTCAACTGTCGGGAGGGATAAGCTATCACAATATCATTTTTCATGAGAACATATCCCAGTCCCTTCTTGGATGCATCACTATAGATCACAAACCTTTCTCCACTACAAGGTAGTGTGGACACAGGTGCGCTGGCTAACCTTCTTTTTAGCTCTTTGAAATTTTCTTCACATTCCTCCGTCCAAACAAACTTAACTCCTTTTCAAGTCAACTTGGTGAGTAGGTTAGATAACCTTGAAAAATTGTTCAAAAAACGTCGGTAATATCCAGCCAAACCAATAAAACTTCGGATCTCAGTTACTGTTGTTGGTCTCGACCATCATTCGATAAACTCTGTTTTTGCTCGATCCACAGATATCCCCCTTTTGAGATTATGTGACCCAAAAATGCAAATTTTTGAATCCTAAATTCACACTTGGTAAATTTGGTATATAACTTCTCCTTTCTCAGGGTCTTAAATATAATTCTCAAGTGACCTTCATGTTCTTCCTTACTCTTTGAATAGACAAGAATATCGCCTATAAAGACTACCACAAACTGATCAAGATAGTAACTAAAGACTCTATTCCTCGGATCCATGAAGATAGCAGGGGCATTAGTAAGACCAAATGGCATCACTATAAATTCATAGTGTCCATACCTTGTACGGATAGCCGTCTTTGGTATATCCTCTATTTTTACCCTTAATTGATGATACCCTGAATGAAGATCAATCTTGGAAAAGTATTGAGCTCCGCATAGTTGGTCAAATAGGTCATCAATGTGCGAGAGAGGATATTTGTTCTTGATAGTGATCTTGTTAAGTTCTCGATAATCAATGCAGTGTCTCATTGATCCATCATTCTTCTTAACAAACAGAACAGGTGCTCCCCAGGTGACGCACTAGGGCGTATGAATCCTTTATCAAGATTCTCTTGGAGTTGCTTCTTCAATTCCTGCAACTCAATTGGGGCCATTCTATAAGGTGTCTTTGAAATAGGCAAAACACCCGGTACGAGTTCTATTGAAAACTCAACTTCACGATTTGGTGGAAGACCCGACAATTCCTATGGAAAGATATCATCAAACTCCCGTACAATGGGAATATTATTAATCGTGAGTTTCTCTCCAACCATTTGAGATAAATAACCTTCATTTAGTGAAATCAAGACCCATAAGATGGATGAAATTTCCACTGGAAGGTTATGTTCATCCTTGCATATATAGATGATCATTGATTGATCTGGAATATGAAATGTGACTTCCCTTCATTTGAAATTGATATGAGATCCATATAAAGAAAGCCAATCCATGCCAAGAATCACATCAAATTCCAATATAGGAAGGATCACAAGATTTTTCGGAACCACTTTCCCACAAACTTCAATCGGAGAAGAATTGAAAACATTTGATGCGACTGTTGTGCCATTAGGAGTTGTCACAGCCAACTCAACATCTAATTGTTGAGGTAATATGGTGATACCCATAGAAAATTCTTCAGAAATAAAAGAGTGGGTGGATCCAGAATCAAATAAAACATTTTCTACTTTAGAGTGGATGGTACGTGTACCTCTCACCACTTCGTTGTCGTACTCCACATCGCCGATAGTAATTGCACGTGACTTTCCTTTTTCTTTGGCCTTAAGAGTTTTTTGACATCGATCATCATCATCATCCCTTGGATTTGGGCATTTATTGGCATAATGCCCCATCTCCTTTCACATGAAACATTGAAGTGTAGTAGGTTCATTCTATGTATCCCTTCCTTTGTTTTCATCATTAGACATCTTCTTCCCATTACATCAACATTCAATTTCCCAGTGACCTTCTTTTCCACACTTATAACATTTTCTTGTCCCCTTAAGACAATTTCCTCCATGTTTCTTTCCACACTTTGATCATAAGGTAAAACTCATCTTATTTTCATTTTGGTCTTTAGATTTTCCTTTGAATTCCATTTTCCTCTTCTTATCAAACCCATGTGACTGATGGGTTACACCAATCTCCATCTCAACCTTGATAGAACATCAAACAATTTCATTGTAGATTTTGAAGTCCCTTATGGATAACACCTTCCAAATACTTGGTTTTAAGCCACTAAAGAATCGATCGATCTTACTCTCAGGTTGGATAATAATTCTAGGAGCGTACCTTGCAAGTGATTTAGGGAATATACTTTGATGGGTATTCAAAATGTGACTCAATACATAGCTGTGAAATTTACAATGTATGTATGTTATTTATGCCATAAGATACCTTTCTAATTTATGATTTCTGTTTTTCATTCATAAATCAAATGATTTAATGATGTGTGTTATGATTGTAAAGTATGGTTTCATTGATGGGTTAATATTTCCATTACTATATATATAACCCTTATTGATCTTTTTTATCCCCAACCTATGTTTTGAAAGGTTTTTCATAGGACTTAATGATGAATTGTGTCAAGGATGTGATCAAGAAAAATTCATGATGTAGAAAACATGAAAGTAGACATGTTTCTTTTTTATAATAGTTTTTATTTTATGAAAAAAATGGAAACTGATTAGGATGTGTCTGCTTTGTAATTTTTGAAATTTAATGTAATAGTTATCACCAATTTCTATAAAACACTATACATGAAAATATCCTCAATGTGAATTCTTGTCTTAACTCATTATTATGTAATTTTTTAGTTTAGGGCCATATATACCAAATCTGAATACTTAGACAAAATCCCAATTATGATATCACATCATTGCAATGCAGAAATATTTTTCCCAGAATATTTACATGTTTTAAATCATATGTGAATAATAATCTTTTAGTATATCGTGGCCAAATGATTTTCATAGTGTTATTTTGTGAAATATATGGGATTTAATGAAATACATCTTGTTGAAAAATCCCAAAACATTCCTTCAAGAACTGGTGCTATGTATATGTACAAAATTGAGTTGTATTCATTTTTTGGATATTTTTTTTATAAGTTCCTTAAAGTGAATCAATTCAGGACATCATGGAAAGAAGAATTTCATGATTGAAATGAAAAATGTCTTCAATTACAATCTATATTAGTGACATTCATGTCCATAAACTAACCAATACATCTTGCGAGCATGTGAGATTGATGGTGTTGATGTAAGTGTTTTGAGGGAGGCAATGTTCCATCTCCAAAATAATTTATTTGTACTTTTATGAGAACAGAGTAATAGTTTCTAAAATTCAAAATTCATAAATTCGTACTGATTTGTGGATTTTGTTATGACTGACACACATTCGGTGTATTCATTTTTTATAATACCTTTGTACTAAACCATGTAAAATTGTTATGTAGTCTCTTTTCTTCCGACTGTGTTTTTTTTCTTGTTTCTATGTGATATATTTAACTAGTTTCTACCAACATGGGAACACGATCCATCACATATAATGAAAAATTTGAAACCATGATTTACTCTTCACCACTCATGGTGTTATGGGTCCTCCATAAAAACATTTTAATTGTGAACTTTGTTTTATATAAAAGTATTCACTTACATAATCATGAAAACGTTCATAAATACAATTCCAATATTCTCTTCTATGATGTAGAACCCTGTTTTTTGAAGAATATTAGACAAAAACATTCCAAAAACTATTAATCATGTCTGTCATAATCTATTAGCTCTATCATAATTAATTTTTCACCAATATACATAATTATGATTTGATAGATACAATCCATGATCTAAATCCTTATGTAAATAAAAGTAGTGTTGTGGAAATAATCAATAGTCGCCTTTCATTCTTACATATACATCATTCAATTTTAGAAAACCAAACTCAATCATATGAACTAATCAATTTTTTTATATTGTTATTGAAATATCATCATTAACAAGGATGCATTATTCTATAAATGAAATAATTTTGGAGATAAAATAAAAATTAAAAATGATATTGAGTATCATATAAAGTTATGTTGTTCAGGAATTTCAATATTTGTAATACTATAAAATATTTCACTATACATTTAGATAAAAATCACAACAAAATATGTTTTATAGACTAAATATAATCCTTTCTATAATGATATCATAAATGGATATTATGAATTTTAAATAATATTGCAACAACGTATGAATTATAATTTTATTATGATATTATAGAAGTATTCATAATATCTGATGAGATGTTTTACACTTTCTATGTCAGTAGAAAAACATTCTATAATTACAATGATAAGTGTGTATTGTGATAGAACAGTGACACATGCTACTACAATATTTGAAACCCATTACAGTACTATGTAAATGTTTTTTTTTCAAAATCTATTATGGTGTTAAATATTTATATAGTTCCTACAAAAGTTTGGGTTGTAGAATTTGAACTTTGTACCCTTGAGTTGGGGTTCTCTACCATTATAACCAACAATAGCCTCACAAATATAGTTATAATGTTAGTGTTTCATCTATGTGTGTAATATGGGTCATTTTTATTATATCTAATTCCATCCAAATTTCTCAATCTCAATCAATAATAAAATATACTATATTGAAGCTTATAAAATATATTTATTTTTGTCAATTTTATTCTATAAGAAAACATATATAGCATAAGTCCCCATCTTTTTCGTTCACTAGTGTTAATATCCATAAAATAATTTTATATCATGTTGATGGTTTATAAAATAGAAGTTGTTTTACTTCTATGATATAATAAATTATTCCATTATTTTTAGAAACTCATCCTCCATTAATTAGTTAGATCCAATAGAGGCACAATAGTTTCATAAAATCTATATGGCCATCGCTATCAAAAAAGTGTTCTCTAGATAAAATGTTTGATAACTCCTTTATTATATTAATAATATTACTTTATTATTCCACGAATTTATATTTTTTAAATATAATATTCATCGATTACACTGAAAAAACTAGCAACCCTATATAATGTATAAAATATTATATGTCACAGTGAAATACGTTTTAATCCCAAATTCAATATTACTTCTCTATTAAATCAAATAATATTATTAAAGAACTCAATTGAATATATGTAATTGGATTCTATTCTCAATAAAGACCCTATATTATGTGACTTAGATATACAAATTAGTACATTTCATCCACATGTAAGCACATAACCATGATAGTCCTCTGGTTTTTTTACATGAATTTCATGTTTAGTATTAATGTAACCCTTCATGGCTTTCCATTTCCTATAGCAAATAGATACATCAATGATGTCCTTCACATTCATTTTTAAAAAATCTAAGTCTTATAATTATATTATTCTAATCTTATCTATTCCCTTGTTGAAAACTCCCACCGCATAAAAAATATGTGTTTATCTACAAACCATGGAATTAAATAATATTCCAATAGTGGATGAAAAATTAGCCTTCTTCATGTAAACAACTTGTTATATTATATCTTCTTTTTCTCATTTTTATAATTTATAAAAAATTTCTAATAAATGAAGACATAAAATTTTATTCTAATATATTGAATATGATAAAAATAATTCTGTCATAGTCTTATTATTATAGCATCAATGTTCAAATTGGATGATCTCTATTAATCTACATATCTGAAATCAAGGTATCTCCTCAAATGTCTAACATTTATTGATCTATTTATAGGTTTAATTTCATCTAAATAATTCATTTTATAAATGATCTTTAAATCATTATGTCATCATTAAAATAGATTAATTATAATGTATCACCTATCAATAAATATGAAATAATATTAGAAATCAATGCCATAATATTTTATTCATTATTGTTCATGAATGCATTAAATTAATTGTTCCACTACAAAAGATTCTAATTTGACCAAATAAAATCATCTAGATTTTTCAAACTATATCATGATTTTTTACTGGATATATCCGATTAGATTCTACATACAAATTTTAAGGTATATATACACATGTAGAAAAGAAATATTTACATCGATTTGTTCATGATTTATATCCTTAAAAGGATGAATACTAAGAACTATCCCAATGGTGGTATGCATCACTTTTTGGGAAAAATTATAGTATAATTCAGACCATTATTCTATTTAAATCCTTTCAAAGTAAAACTATACTTATACATCGTATTACAATCATACTAATACTTATGAAGCTACATACATTATATAAAATACATTATTTTCATGATAAAAATATATTAACTCCAATATTTTATTTTATGTAAATGATTAAATCTTTTCATTCATATCCAATTATAATTTTCTCTAACCATTTAACTACATTCCAACTATAAATCCTTATAGCTGTATATTATTTTCCTATAGAAATAGTTCAATGATGAGTACCACATCAAAGATCATGTCACCCTTGTAGATTACCATAAATCCACTAACGTTGTATGAAATAATAGATCTAATGTCATATGATAATGAGAACCTTCAAGAAAAAAAATATAATGAAAAAAATATTCAACACTACCACAATCAGTTTCAATAGTTTAATAGCCCATATCTATGAAAACAAAACTATATATCATGTTTGTTCATCAAATGATCAAGTTTTTGTATATCATCATAAATGAAATGAGAAACAGATCAACACCAATGCCAATGTCGAAAATTTATTTAGACACATAATCATGCTTATCCTTTACACTAATATATATATAGATCAAAATTCAAAATAACCAAATACTAAAAAATTTGACAGTCTTACATTTGATCATGATGAATGCTCCTCGGGTTGAAAACCCCCCCATCAACATACATGGGCCCTAATTCAAGATATTTTTTTCTATATCTGGAACTATCTCATTATTCTTCTTGGGTGTCTCCGAATGCGGACTTATACAAATGAAATTCACATTCACTATCATATTCATCCATTCACCCACTTTTCTATATTTTCTTTGTACAAAAAATAGTATTCTCCCAATAATTTAATTATTAAAAAATAATTCCATGAAATATTTATTTCCAGACTCTCCTATAATTTTATACATTAATAATTTTGTCTTGATCTACCCTCATTATCCAATATATTCATTCATATGAAGAAAATGAAAAAAAAGTTGTTAGACTATCATTTTATAAGGTTAGAACATAACTTCCATGTCATTTGATGGATAAATATAATTTAATATTATGACCCTACATGTTAATATATCATTTCAGGACCCCAAAAAACTATGATGACTAGGTCCAACTACCAACTGTTCAGTTTTCTACCTCCTTAAACAAAGGATCCATCCTTCTAAATTAAAAATATTCACTATTTACACATTCCATATACTACCAAAATTATATATTGTAGTGTTACTTTTATTCCGAAACCAGCATCACATAATCACTCTGGTGGACTAATGTTTAATTCTGTAATTGGAAAAAACCAAGCCAATTTATAATTTCATGTTTTTTATGTGTTTTTATTTCATAATGTTTAGAATTGTATTTTTTACTCAAAAAGAAAATATGACTATATATCTATTTTTAAACATTCATAAAATCGATGTGTCTGAAATGTTATATCATTTATAATCTAGATTACATACATAAATAATTTTCCCTTTTTATCTAGAAATACAACTCACATTTTCTAGGAAATAAAAAAACTCACTATATATTTTAATACATGAATCGCCCTTTAACATAATCTATAAGGGTTCATCTTCTGAATGATGAAAGATGAAAAAAATCTTGAAACGAAAGGGAAAATATAAAAATAAAAATATTTTTTATGGAAATATTCCCTAGAGAATAATGTCTATGAATCTAGATGGATATCCATGATCAACTTTAACATATTATATTTTCCATGATCTAATGTTTTTTTGTATCAGTTTCAAATTCCATCAACAATTTCATAGAAATTCTTATTGACTTATAGATTCCACACCAAAATATTTTAGGTAGGACTAAACCACATTTAAATTACAATAATATTTCTTCAATATTTCAATCATCTTCTACAATTTTATTAAATCACATATCTACCTTGTACAAAAATGTTATGATAAGAACATAAGAATTTGTTGATTTTATTCTTTAAATACCGTCACAATATATTTGGCCTTCCATTTCGATAGACGAAAATTTTTATATAATCATAGAATCCATAATATTTTTAACAATATATTAAAAAAAATTAAGTAAGGAGGATAATAAAACCAAATAACAAACCCCATCATCAATCATAATTTTTCATAATGTCATGTTACTTACGATTACATTGAATTCATTAAGCTTGTCTATAATGTCCCAAAACATATTCTAGTAGATCGAGTGGTTACATTACTAAATTAGAACTAGATACAAGAAATAAAAACCCAATCAACTGAATAGTTTAGGGGTCCTGGTAAAATATAAGCATACTGTAAATTTACTTTCATATTTCAAATAGAAAATAAAACAAAGTATATTCATTGTCAAAATCACCATCTACTAGAGAATACCATGGTGTAAAAATCTTAAAAATATCTTCGTGTCATGTGTTAAATAAATATTAGAAATGTGTGTACCTATATTCTGAAAATGAGGATGTGGATTACTGATTCTAAATAAGGCACAAATAATATGGATATAATTAAATGATAATAATAAATTTCTATATAAATAATTGCAAAAGTTAAAACTATAACATAAATATTAATATTAATTATATATTTACATGTACAAAAAATTACTACTATCATAATTAGGTAATTCATAATGATGGGTATTATAATGATAATATTTAGGCATCCTATAATGAAAACATATATAAAAGTG
This sequence comes from Viscum album, assembly GCA_963277665.1. NCBI lineage: Eukaryota > Viridiplantae > Streptophyta > Magnoliopsida > Santalales > Viscaceae > Viscum > Viscum album. The sequence goes on from OY728146.1 coordinate 1,119,746,365, forward strand.
TAAGTCCTTCACTAATACGAAATCTAGGTTGTCTAATCAGACCAATTGATGCATTAAGGTTCTATTACAGGCCCCACCCATCACATAAACTGTCCAATACAATCCATATATGTTAGGGTTGTATCATAATGATCATAATTATCATTTTTAAAACAATTGAATGAATTTTAAATAATTTTCCTAGTCAACTAAAATATTAATAAACTTTCTATATTAACAAGGTGAATGTTACTAAAATAGTACATCCCCATAAAATGATCATAAATCATCCAGAAAATATTGAATATGGTATCGTAATATAATATATTTAATTAATCATTGAATATAACAATTTATTTTAACTTACATGTACGGAAAATTAAAATATTATTGGATAATTCATTTGGAAAATGACATATTCAATTTGAAATTAAATATATTTAAAACAATGAAATTTTTAGGTGAATTTTTTTTATTATCCATTTTTTCATATAAACAATTATTATAAGATTATTTTTGAGATAAATTCATGAAAATATGATCATGTTTTATAAATATGATACATTTTTTCACACTTTTTTTAAAAATATTAAATGTTCATTGTTCCGAAAATGACAAGAAGATTCTATAAAATATTTATTTTTAAATGACATAAATGGAAAATATAACTAATAAATAAATGATTTTTAATAAATTTATTCTTCAAAACAATATAGTAAAATTATTTTCATGGAAGAAAACTAATTCCCCAACGGATATTTCATCATAAACCTTATCGGATAATGATGAGATTGTAAAATAAACCCTTATAACTTGGGTATCATTTGAATCATTAACATAGTCAAACAACTAACATTATATGAAACATAAAATAAGATGGAGAAAAATATATTATTTACATAATATATTAATAAGTAATTTTATACAATATATAAAATAAATAAATGGGGAGTATGTCATATGTCTCATTGAAGACAAAATGAGATGAGAAACCGCTTTCTCAAGTTTGATTTCCTTCATACATTTCTAATATGCTTATATAATAAGTATATATTAATTATAAAACTATTAAATACAATAACATATATATTATATGATATATAATTTAATTATAACCATTTTTCCATGATTAAATTATTATTATATATTAAAATAATTATTCTAGGTGATAACTTGATCAATTTCATATATATTTGGGTGATGGTAGGTCATACGTACGCATAAACAATGTTTACATTTTCCAACAGATGGAATGATTGAAGGGTAAATAATAAATCCCATTACCATAATAATTTATAATCAATATATATCATATATAATCATAATCTCTGTCATTAATACATTGAAAATAAAAAATAAATAAAAATGAATCACTACACTTTGTGAAGGTACTAGTCCACACATACCCACAAGTAATGTTATCATTTCTAGTAATATTATAAGTTGAGAAGGTATATATGATAAAATTATTCTAGATGTATAATAATTTCATAATTATCAAATATAATCATGAAGTAAATTTTAATATCAATCCATAAAATATGGTGTTAAAATGAATTACTCTATTACGTGGATATGGTATGATATAGATACACACATGCAATACTTTTACATCACATTTGAATTGAGAGGGGGTCTGTAATGGTCATTTAATATTCATAATAATATTTACATATTTTAAAGAAAAATAATTTATAATTTTATAAAAATTTATATAGGCAATTCAGTGTTCAACATAAGAAATAAATTTGCAGAGGTTGGGTAAGACAATTGCCTCTTCTTCTTGAAACCATATTTAGATCATTTATTGAGTAACCCATTGATTGTATTTCAGGGATTCCATAAACTCAATTACATTGATACAAGTGTCCAAATCATGAAATGGTGTGTATCTTTCATTTTATAATTCTCAATGTGGTGGAATGGTGTGAAGGAATGGTGTTCTTTTATAATTGAGGTGAGGGATATTTTTTTCAATTTCTTAAAAGATGAAATAATAATAAAATAATTATATAAGATAAATTAAGAATAATTTATAGGGATTATATATTTATTTTTTATATGTTTTAAATCCCATATTTCAATAAAAATTTTATTGGTTTTGGTATTACATTAATCATTATTTATAGGTTTTATCCAATTGTTAAAATATTTTAATGTCAACCACTAAAATTCCTTTTCAATATTATAGGGTTATAAAATTATATATATAGTTAAAATGGGATTATAAATCACAAATTTATAAAATATTCCTCCATATATTATTCTATTTTCCCAAAGTAAATTTCTTCAAAAATATTATTGATTTAAAATATATTGTCATGATAAAATAGCATTCAAGTCAATTTTGACACAACTCATTTATTTCTGTACAAATACATTAATTTTTTGGGATAATAATATAATAAATTAAATATTTCTATAATATCATATATATCTACAATATTAGTGGGGAAAAAATTTCACTCATATTTAATAATTCATTGATTTCATTACGTTCATTTGTTTTATGAAATAAAAAAATATGTTTAATTGTTCTGTAAGAAATTAAGGTATTTATGTAATGTATAATAATTTTAAATAGATAAATATCCTTAAATTAAGATTAATGTAACATAAATATACATTTATATTCATACTTCATGTAATTTTACTCATCTATATGTTTTTAGGAATTATTTTATATGTTATGTTGTCTTTTTCATATGTGCGTAAAAATTGCCCATGGATTTGGATAATCCATTTTTAATATAACCCGAACACACCTTAAAAAAATTATAATTATCATAATACATACTATATTATCAAAAATTCATTAAAATATTTCATCTATTTAAATCATAATCCTTAAGGTACAAAATTTTACTTTTGCAACGTTGCGAAAGATTTTCATCAGCTATAAAACGTTGATTCATATTTATCATGTAACAAATTCTAATATATATATATATATATTAAATTACATATGAATTATATATATAGTATGTTATCTAAATTTATTCATTAAACATTTTTCACAATTTTTTGATATAGTATTTATGTCTTGGTATTATCATAAAAACATCATACTTCATAAATACAATTTTTTTACTATTTAAATTAATATTAGTTATTTAGAATAATTTAAAATATTTTTCCTAGAGAAAATCAGACTATATATATCAAAATATAAATATAATTTTCATGAAATTGAATTCAATTAAGTGAAATCATTAATTTAGATATAAATGATTAAAAATGCACGAAACATATGTTTTAAAACAATGTGTTTTAATGTAAAAAAGTTTTTATACCAGATTCAAAAAAATAGATTGTAAGGAAAATAATTTCATTATATATAATATAAATGAACTAATATCAATTTTAAACTATTTAAAAAATAATGTGTTACTTTGAAAATTTCAAGGAAAAAACTTAGTTTTGAATTAAATTAAGTATTTTTCGCTATTTTGTGAAAAAATATATTTTCGAAAAAAAAATTATTATTAAACAAATTTTCTGTATTATGAATTAAAAAATAATATTATTTTTATTTAATAAAATATCTAATTGTTATATAAATTTATTATAATTTTTGTACAATAAATAGTAATTTTTCAACAAAACTTAGATATTGAGACTGTAATGGCCTTACTGAAAAATGATTAATTAATATTTATAATATGATAAATATAACTATATTGAAATTTTTCTTTATATATATATATATATATATATTATTCATTTAATACTATTCACACTCAGAAAATAAATGGTTCTTTTATAGTGGTCATAATTAATATCTAACTAGTACATCACTCGTGCATAAACATGACGCTATAAATGAACTGTTATTTTAAATATTTATTAATAAATTAAATTCAAAAAAATATAAAAAAATTAATTATATTTTAAAATAACAAAGTAAAATAGATAATATTAGAATACTTGTAGTTTTTGAGACATCAACACAATAATAGTAAAATAACACACAGTTCATGTAACTGAAAATAAGAATTAATTATGAATCATGAAAACTCAAATGATGAATGTAATTAAATGAGACATTGTTTTCAGACCATTAGAACATAATAGTAGGTACACATAGAATAATTTCATTGGAAAAACAAATGGTGAGAAATGTGAGAGTAGCATTACATTTATGTCAGTTTGTTGTCTACGTATATGTCATATAATAGTTTGGAATGTCATGTTAATAAATTCCAAGAAAATATATGACTTTTTTGTGAAAGGGATCCACACACCTGAATATTGGATTCACATTATATCCCACCTCATTTGTTGGAAACAAACATGAAAAATAAAAAATTGGGGAATCTGTTTAACAAAAAACAAACATGAAAAATTAGAAAATTTGGAATCTATATTACTATATACTGTATACACATTAGAAAAATTTATTCTGTGAGATAATAATTTTATTACAGTGTATTAGTACACTCTAATAAATATTGATTGAAAATTGAAAATATTATTTACAAAAGGCAATTTGAAACATATATATTTGGATAACGTGTTTCCAATACCATGGAAATTCCAGACTAACTTTCTAGAATTTTTTTCATTATTTTTATTTATTTTATTCACTATATGGATATAAATATCATTGGAATGAGTAAATGTCAGTGTGGAGTCTTGATATATAGAAACATTGCATTCGAACAAATCAGCAACATCGATGTCAATCAATAACTTTTCCAACATAAATAAAAAACTATATTCAATAAGCTATAATATATACTGAAAGTCTAAACATTGATGTATTAATATAATATTTAGTAGTTTGCAATTCAGAAGAACAAATTAATTGTGTGTATAATCAAATGAAAAAAATGGTAAGATGGATAAATGTGTAGAGTCTATGTCAGGTACACAGTGATAGTAACAACAAATTAATATACAAAACATATACCAGGGTTGAAGATATAGTTATACTTGTTATAATTAATCCAACATCAGTTATCTTCATCTGCAATTTCATATACATAGATCTGAGAATAAATTTGTGGTTTTCCATTAAAATTACATAAAATTCCAATTTTATTGTGGTTTTTTTCATTTAATCTAAATATATTTGGAGACTTAATAATGTTTAAGTATTTTTATAATTTCTACCCAATAATGCGAATGAAAATATAGATATGTAAATGAGAATGTGGTCTTGGAATGCACTTGATAGAGTGGAAGTATTATTGAAAACTATTTTTCTTAGGTATTAAAGAAATGCATGCAACACCTCTAAATCAATCATTCCTCGTGAGAAATATAATGTTAAATGAGGTATATGAATGTGGATATATTGTTTATTTCTCCATTAAAATAAGAATGTTGAATCATAGAACTAAAAATGTTATATGGGTCTTCTAAAATAGAATATGATGATGGAAAAAATGATTACAATATTTGATGTTATTTGGGAATGAAATAGTAGTCTCATTAAACATTATAAATAGTCAATATAGTAATATAATAATTTTTTAAATGAAAATTACCTATATGTTCATAATTTGAAGCTGTAGTTACATATGTTCATCATTAAACTTCAAGTTATTTGTTATTTATGTAAATTTACTAATAGAAAATAAATTTTAAAATAAATTAATGTTTAAAATATAATGTCCACATTGACATTCTTGGGATGTTGAATGTATAATTTATGTAAGAATTTCTTATAGTAGAAATATTCATCATGGAATGATTCATTGAAATTTGTTCCTCAGGTGGTTATGTAGAACCTACTGGCTTATTAAACCCTCTTCAGAATAACATCATAGATTACAGTGTTATTATATTTTATAATGTGTGTATATAAAAAGAGATATATAGAATAGAATCCGGATATGCTAGATGGAATTATTAACATACCTTTAGATTAAAAGGATTGATGTTTCCAATAATATTATATGGAGAACTTTTGATCATTGCAGATACATGTGTACGAAACAATATTTCACTGATAGAGAAGAAATTTTGTACTAAAATATTTTGCGCATAAAATTACGAGGATGAAAAGGACGACTCCATAAAAGTATGAGTAATTTTATTTACACGTAATAATAATAATAATGGAATAATTAGTTTTTAAATAGTAGTGTGACATATTATGCTCATAGATAAATAATGATAAATGAAAAAATGCTCAAATATTGAAAGAATTTGTTGTATAATGGTATTCATTTGTTGTCTGCTAATGTTTTATCATGCAGAAATTAGTGACAGATTTGAGTATCATAGAGGGACTCTAAAATCGGGAGATGAAAAATTATAGCAAGAAATAGTTATATATTTTTCAGTATGAAATAAATTTAATTATATTCAACATAGAAATTGGAACTAACAATTCAGGGATATAGGTGATAGTATAATTGTTTGACATCTTTATGTTTTATTTTATGGTTTGACCAGTTCATCTTTACAACATTTTCCTAGAGTTATTGTTCTCGTAAAAAAGTTACTATAGTAGAAATAAACATTGTTAGGTTGAATTATAATATTTTAAAGAGTTAAGATATTTCATTCCAATAATGTAACAAATGAAAATGTATTGGAAATTGTATATTTAAGGCACTGTTACTTGGTAGAGGGGAAAAATTCGTACATGTTCATATTTTTTTGCATCATGTGGGTGTTATACGGTTAGATTCATTAGTCTTTTCAAGAGTTATTTTTTATCTAAATTATCGTAAATATAAAATATTCTATTTGATAAATAATTGAACAATATCAGTATTGGTGAATATAAATTAGACAACGTAATTGTGGTAGTTTGTATTTTAGTGTTCTTCTAAATCTTACCTCTCTAGATCTTAATGGGGAGTGCATATCTTTATTGTTTATATTATATTTTATTGTAATTTTTTTGAATAGAACCATGAAATTTAGATATGTGATAAGAGTTTTAAAAATTCATCTTTTAATGAAAAGTAATAATTAGAATGTGAATGTATTAATTGAATATTCTATTGATCGTATTAAAATTTATTTTAAATCAAAATTATCATAAATTCTAGAGTATTATGTCCAAATGCTACCTCTTACAATTTCATACAATGATGAATCTACCATAAACCATTCTATTAATGAATGGTCAATAAAAAAGGCTAAAAAGATTAAACATATGTACTTGGAGTATTTGAAATTGAAAATTTATCATGAATGTATAATTTTTTTTGATAACCGGTAATGATTCTGAGATGAAAAAATGGACATGTATTGAAGGATAGAAGGATAAAATACCTTTAATGGATATGTTTACCTATAGTATGTCCAAATAATTTATGGTTGATGGTTTGGTGGTTCATGGGGATGTTATCAGGCATTGTAAATAGTGGTTTTAAATACATCTATTAATGAAAGGGATTGATTGAGATGAACTGATGAAGATGTTGAGGCTAATAGTGAGGTAGAAGAGTACTTATTTTAGTGATAAGTTATGGATAAGGAGGTGGTTTTCTATTTAGTAGTAACCATAGACGATGATGGAGGAGAAGGTTATGATCTGTATCTCGAGTGCACAGGTAGAGAAAGAAGGTGATGCTGTTTGAAGATAAAGGAGTATTTGAAGGCAAGTATGAAGGAGCTAAAAACCAAGAAGGGGGAGACTGAATGATAATGCCATACTATGGAAACTGAATATAAAAACTGAGAAAAACATATATTAGTTATACTAAAGGAGTTTATGGTTGAGAATAGAGATGTAGCGAACACCCTATATTATGGAGGTTGAATAAGGTGAAGGTGGGGATGATGAAGAATGAATAATGGAGGTGATGCAAAAAAAATATAGATTTTGTAGAGAAAAATAATGGTGAGGTGCCCCATTGATTAAAAAGAAATCATATTGAAGGATACATGGTAATGAAGGAATTTTTATAGGATAAGATGCCTTCCATGAAACATGACATCATTATTATATATATATAGACATAGATATTTTTTGGGTTTTCTATACTTGATGATTCATGTCATGAACATTATCAATCAAGGGATCTTATTTATAAATATTTTTATGTTATATTATCCCCACATAATTAAATTACACCATTAAAATTTTAACAATTTTATAAAATCAAAGTGTTGATATTTGAAAATAACATTGCAGAAATCTACATCCTAGTAAGCATTAGTAAAACATTCTTCTAAAAATATGGAAAAAAAAATATATAGGTCATTAAATTTTTTTCCCAAATGGGGTAAATTAGTTGGAAGAGAAAATAAGGAAATAGAGGACAAGGATAACTCTTAAGGATAGATATAGGGTGATAAATAAAATGTTCATGAGAAGGTTAGAAAAAAAACAAAACAAAAATTACTTTTAGTATAAATGACTATTGATTTCTTCTTAAGAAAAATTAATAGATAATGTTTTTATTTTCGGGTATTTTTCCAATAATTGATGAATTATTTTAAAATCATGATAAAAAATAAAATAATTTAAGATTATAAGATTTAATTCCTTATCATAAGCACTATATAATGATTTTATTATTCATATATTAATATTCATTGGATTCGTGAAATAGTTGGTGGAGCATGTCCTCTTTGGAATTATGGATGGTGGCGATGGGATCTGGATCCAGATTTTACCTGGGTTCTTGGATGGTATTTTAGGGCAATTTATTCATTTATTTCTTCATTTTAATGGTTTGAAAGGGTTTCCTAATGCTTGATGAGATGTAGTTTAGTTGTTGAGTTGGTTTCATTGGTTTGGGGAAATTGTTATATGATGTTTTTTTTTGATTTGATGGTGGATTTGGTGTATTTGCTTGCCGATTTCGGCCTGGTTGTTCTTTGCCATGGGGGGTTGGATTATTGGTTCTAATTCATCGATGGAGGTGATGACGTATAATGGTGTTCTCACCTGCGCTTCGATTGACGGGGATGAGTATGTTTGATGTTTGGTATCGAAGAAGTCTATGGTTCATGCATCATTGTTTGTATCCCCGGTGGACGTGATGAAGGTGGTTGTTTGACAATGCTTTGGAAACAATGACGACTGATGGTCCCACCGACATCCTGCTATGAATGGTGGTGCGTGGTGATGGATTCCAGATCGAGGCACAGTTTAGGTGCATAGTAAGATGATAGGTTCGAGGCTTGAGGCAGTTGTCTCAGGATTTTTGTTTTGGAAATTTGAATTTTGATTTTGATCCGGATGTTTTGAAGTGGTTAATTGGCAGTGGTGAAGTCCTGTATTGGGTATCAGCAACCCTTAAACTGGCCTTTAGAAAATGAAGAAAATTATTTGCAGAAAAACATGGAAGAAAGAGTTCAAAAACATTATGTCACTAAATTTAAAAAATAAATTATCAGTAATCCAGTATAATTTATCTCTTTATGACACATTTCAATAACTTTATAAATTATTCTCAAGAATTGGAGAAAACATAAATAATCATAAATCCATAATGGATACCCACATGAATTCATCTAATAAATATATCCTTATTGATTAATTAAAATCTATTATGATAGATTGTAAATCAATGATAGAATGAATATCTATCATGAATTACATCAACATCAAATCCACAATAATTTTCTAAGCCATGAATACAATCCCATTTTCATATTCATTATAAATATTCCAATTCTCCAAACTAATAATTAAAAACACTATTTAACAAACCTTTTAATTGTAATCATCCATTTGTTTATGTATTTTTTAAATATATCACGATACCACTTAATAACCTTTTCATATTAACAATAACATTCAACATTTTATTTCATATCCTTAATGAAAAACTAATATACTATAATTCTTAATGATTTCATGATTTTTAAAATTGAAATATCATTAATATAAATACTTATGGAAAATAATTATTGTATCAAAATACATAATTTAATTAATTAGTTCACATCAGCAGTTGTAATTATTTAATATTAACATTGATACCTTAGATTCATCTAAACTATATTTTATTCAAACATAGAAATTTTTTAGTGGAGATCCATATTTTATTATAATTGAATCAAAAAATGTTTGATAATTAATTCTCACTATTGAATTCACATTTCGGATAGAATTTTTTATCCTCAAATGAAGAAATATTTCAATCTCATTATGCATATTAAATAGTGTTCAATTTAACAACTATCAAATATTGGAAAATCATTTTTTCCCTTCATACATTGTTTCATTTGTTCTCTTCCATAAATTTCTTCTCTTTTATTCCATCAATTTCATTACTCGTATAAAATTACATCAGTATATTGATAGATCAAAATATCATTTTTTTAATTTAATGAAAATTATTAGGATATTAATTTTCTTTGATGTATTGAATAATATAAATTAACAGAACAATCAATAATTATCATTGGATTGCATTAATATTCCAAAACATACCTGGAAGTCTTTATAATGTAAGATTCATATGTATAATCATTTTCCACACCCATTTTTCTTAGACATAATTATTGTGTCTACGTATCCTCTTATTCTTCTTGAGAAAAATACTTTTCAATTAAATGGTCCTCAAAATACTTCTCTTCTATAATATTTCCCCGTAATCCATAGTGGTATCAATAAATTTTTACCAATAATTTAAATACCTTGAGAGATGATGAAATTCAATTACAACCTTAACCGTTTGATTATATATCAATTATATGAAAATCATATTTATGTAACATATATATTTCTCAACAAAAAAAGTATTTGTAGACCTATTGAATGGTAGAGGTACTCGATCCATGGCGCCATCTATCATTATTACACCATGATGTAGATCAGTAGGATACTCTACAGAGGCATTCTTATTGGTAATAACATGAGTTATCATCCAATGTATATGTATAATTTTTTTTTCTCCAACTACATCATCATTATATTTCACAGAAGGGAAATCCGGAAAAGTATTTGGTACATTAATATAGTTTCCATCCCTTATATTGGGCACAATTTCTAAGCAATATAATAAAATAAATTAAATCATAACCTCTTGAATTATAATGTATAACATATAAAAAATTGGAAAACATATCTTAAATTTAATAATTTACTCATAAATAATATTTCAATAATCATAATTTTTTTCATAATCTTCTCATGTTGCATCATATGGGTAATTTCATTCATAATTGATTGCAAAAAAATCATTCCAAAACATTATAATAAATTTTCTACGATTATAACTAAAATATCCATGAACCTATTTTACTGTAAAAGGTGTTTAAAATATAATATTAAAACTAGAGACAAGAAATCATATCCTTATGTAACTAATAGTTTATTATTATTTGTGAATGATATTTATAGTTCTATTTAAAATTTAAAATTCAAAACATATAATAAAAAATTTATTTGAGAAAACCCTTTCCACTATTGTAATATATCTATGAAATAATCATAAAACCCATCCCTGTATAATAGGGAAAAGAATGACACAAAATGGGTGAGGCTAGATTCTCTGTAATGGTATATTTATAGAAGAACCCAAATACGAAATTAATAAACTTAATGGAGATAAATGATAATCAAATAATAACATTAGATTAAACATGTAAATTGACATAAAAACTAATAAAATAGTGGCAAGTGCCTAAAGTAACTAATAATATAATTTGAGAATGCCTAATTTCAATCATAAGAAACATTATTTTTAGGTATTTTCAATGAAACCTTACATAAATTAGCAAGGCTTTCACCAATACCCCAAACTAGTTTATCTCGGGATTCCAAATAGTTATTATAGGGGATATAATTAGAACAGCTCAACATGTACAATGTGTATTTATTTTTTTTTATGATAGGATTGAATCATAATTTACTCATACAGTTTTATTAAGACTAACATATGAAATTTTAATAATTACCCTAATTAGTGAACATAATCACAAACCATTAAGAGTAATATGGTTATTGCATTCAAAATAGTAAATCCACAATCAAACTGATAATATACCATCCAATAAAATATTGAATATCTTATCATCATGAAATTTACTTTTTAATGAATATGTATTAATATGGGTGTTGACATATATTAAAATAAAATTAACTATTAAATGGAAAATTAACGAGAAAAATAACCTTTAATCATTGAAATTACATATTTTTATAACATATAAAAAATGATGGAAACATTTTCTTTGAAAGGATACATTATAATTATTAATATGGACTTATTAAAAAATATTATTCACAATAGTGGGAAAAATAAACTCATTATGTATAAGTTTAAAAATAATTCCATTTCTACTTTTGTAAAAAGTCTTAAAAGTAATTATTTATTGGAAAATGACATGAAGATTCCTTTAAAACCATATTTAAAGAGAAAAACATATATAAAAAGATAATGAGTAAATCATTGGAAAGTAAGAAAAATATTCTTTAAATTTTCTAATGAAAATATGGATACGGATGATGAATATTCCACTTAGGTTATATAACATAAACAATCCTCAATAATGATGAAATTACGAAATAAGCCATTACAACATCGATATAATTTGAATCGTAAGGCCTTGAATGAAACGAAAGATAATAATAATTAACTAGTATTAATAAGAAGAGATACATGGCATAATCCATAAATAAGGTTCCTATAAACACACTAAATTAAATAAGTAGTGAATATGGTATCAGTCTCATAGAAGTAATAGTTAGATGTGAAACCCCTACCTTGGGACTGATTTCTTATATACATACCCAAATAGAAAAAATAATAAATATAAATTTATTATAAATGAATTTAAAAAAATTATAATATATATCATACCATATATGTTTTTTAATATATTCTTTTTATGACCCATTTCTATATAATTCTCTATATAAACCCCTATTCAAGTTGATTTTTACTTAATTTTCAAGTATGTTATAGGTTAGTAGTTTGTGTCCTTGTACATTGGTAAAATATAAAAAATAATCATAAATATAAAAAAGATATAATTATAATTTATTTTCAATATATATATATATTGAGTAATCAATTAAACATAGTGATAGAAAATAAACAAAACCATTCCCGGAGATGGTAGGATATATGTATGACTGAATGTTGTTTTCATTTCATGAATAATTTAAAAAAAGAAGTTAAATTAAAATTGAAAATTAAATAAAAATTATAATGTAACATATATAATATATTTATAAAATTATTCCTTGTATTCATCATTATAAAATAGAAACAAAAAACACATCCCATTGCTTTGTGGAGGTGGCAATCCACATGTATACACGAGCACATTATCATTTCCCAATATATTAGAAGGTAGGAATATATATTAAATCATATAAATCCATATGAATTATAATTATAATTATCATATATTATCATTATAACAATAAAAAAATCCTTCTACAAAATACAGTGATGATAAATGAATTGAATCGTAATGTGTAGATAGTAAGTCATATGTTCACACGAGTGATACAATTACATTACATTTAAGGGTAAATAGGGAGAGTAATGGTTTTTAGAATAATAATAATGTTATTTTTTTAATATTTTTTATATTAATTTAAATAAATTTTACTTTGAAGAGGATATAAAATGAAATATATTGAAATATTTCAGGTAAGAAAATTAAATATTCTTTGAGAGACGTTATTTAGATTGATTTTTATGGAGCACTTAGTAAGCCTTTTTGGGACACCATGAACACTATAAAATGGATAAGGATGTTGAGAAGATAAATGGGATGGGATTGGATGATATATTTTTTTAAAAGTGGTTTAAATAAGTGATGGGATGGGTGACCTTTTATAATTATTGTTGGGGATATTATTAGAATTTCATATAACATTTAATTATAATAAATTAATTATTTAATACAAATTTCTACCAATGAATTTTATTATAAATTATAAAAGTATATGATTGAAATATTATGAACCAATACATTTCATTTCAATTTTATATAAGTCTAAAACTTATAATTTGGTCCAACCCCATAGTTTTCATACAATATCATTAATCGTAGTAACATTTTTTTCAATATTAAAGGATTTTAATATCCCAAAACAATAAAATTTTCTAAGAAATATCCATTTAATGGAATTCTAGAACATATTCATTTCTAATATTCCACATTAAATAATTTTATAATTTTTATATAATATAATGAAAAATTCTATTTATAAAATATCAATTCAGTAAATTTTTACTACAATCACTTAATATTATTGTAAATAATTAAATAAATATAGGGAAATAGAATATAATCCAAAGAAAATTTTTTACATTAACATTAAGAACATTAAAATTCATTTATTAAATTAAATAATAAAACTTATATTATTTTAATAATCTTTAAAAAATACTTATTACATTTTTATATTAAATTAATAAATATTATGTAAGTATTATGGTGTGATTTATTGTATTTATAAAACACCCAATACTTTTATATAAACTAATAAAAATTTATTATTTTATTTTTTTGAATTTATGTATTTAAATTCATTTAATTTATATTTTATATAATATTTTTTCCTCGAAAAAATATTTAATGTGATATTTTAATTTTTTCCGCCTTGTGCAAGCATTAAAAAATAACATGGACAAGACATTTTTTATATTACTCTATAATTCATGTATAATCATAACTTTCATCTAAAATCATATTTATATAATAAAAATATTTATTAATTGCTAATTAAGTCTATAATTTTAACTTTATGGTAAAAAATTTACATTTCATGTTTGGGGAAAGCTCGGAATGGGAATTGAAAATGTTTCACATATTTAGCATGGAATAAATAATTATTTATATTAACTGAAATAAATATTTATGATATTTTTATTATTTTATCACACTAGATTCATTATAATTTATTGATAATTATTATGTTATTATTTTGTCATGGTTATATGATAAATGATATTGTATTTCAAAAAAAATGAAATTGTTATAATATTTATGAGAAATGTTACATCATTATGATAATCTTATAAAAATCATAACTCTATTAATCTAATTATTTTAGCTCAAAAATAAATTCCATTTCATCAAATTCATTTCCCATATTCCATATATAATAATATTAATTCAAATTCAGAAAACATAATGAAAAATATATTTTAGAAAAAACAAATTCAATTATATTATTTTTTTAATACCAAATTAAATGATGAAAATGATTCCAATGAAAATAATTGGATTATTAAAAATTTAATCAAACTAATTTTTCATTGAATTCATTTTAAAAAAATTGTAATTATATTTTATTTTAAATAGAAATATATTTTTCAAAAATATTAAATTTCATTTAATATTTTCTAAAAAATGTCTTCCATAAAATCCCAAAAAAATTCACAATAATATAATTTAGATATACTAGATTAAAAAATGTTTTTTAGAAGAAAAAATTTCTAAAAAATTATTAAATTAAATATAATATTTTCTCATAAGAACAATTTTTTAAGAAAACATATTTCTTATTTATAAAATAACTGTCCTAAAATTATAGTATATATTTATCAAGAATAAATAAATGCATTTATATTAATAACTTCTTTATCATATATCATAATTTTCAAAATTATATTCATACTATTCAATTTATGTTCTTGATTATAATGTTAAGATTTAGAATATAATATTTCATATATTCATTACGTTCGGTGTTTCACGTCATGTACGTTTTCGAATGTAATGTTATTATTTTAAAATATCATGTTGTTTCATGATTAAAAATAATAAACCATTAAATAATCATTATATTGAATATTAGTGAGAACATGTACACATTTTCATATTTATAAGGCTAGACATATATATTAGTGAGATATTTCATCAACTCATCCATCATCTTATCTCCCTTGATGTGGAACTCTATGTATTTTCTTGTATAAGGTGAATGCCTACAAGAATTTCATGATTTGGGTGGTCATTCTCTATATCCTCTATATATAATTATATTAAAACATAAATAGACTAGTACATCATTTTTTAAAGGGGAAATTTTATCAGTGTCATCCTATAACAAAAATGATTTCATTTGAAATGATTAATCAGCTCATTTAACACTTCAATATACATTATTAAAATTGAGATTCCAAAACTCCATCCCTAAAATTTAGCAATTGAAACAATTTGTTATCGAAAAATCAAGTATAAAAATGAAAAATGATTCTATAATTTCTAAAAAAATAAGTGAAAAAATAAAAAAAACATGAATAAAATGATGTACAGAACAATTTATATGGTTTAGGAATATATCTACATCTACTTAGATGTTATAATTTCACTATGTATCAAATTTTCATATACAAGGAATTTTTTCAGATTTATAATAGCCATATAATAGAAGAGTTCATAAACAAACATGATTAATTAAAATATTAATTTAAATAGTGTACACATTGTAAGTCTATTATGATATCATAGTGTTGGTAGAAACATTTGATCAATTATAGTGCCATGTCGATGTCAGTTTTCATCCCTAAAATAGTGGCTATAAAAATATTGAACTACTATTGTCAATAGTATGATCTACTAATATGGTTTTAAATGTTACATGTGTCTTTAATTCCATGTACATAGAGTATAACTGTGGAGATAGATGCCTTATGGGATATATAGTCCATAGAGAATGTTGTAGTCATATTCATTCCTCATAGATTCTACCATTAGGTTATATAGATATCATTTTTGGTGCATTATTACTACTTTTTTTATGGGTATCTTCCTTATTCCATTATAGAGATAAACATTTGTTTATTTTTCCTAAACTAGTCATTAAAATTTTATTTTAGGTGTAAAGGGTTAATGTTTCTAGGGAATATATTATTCATTGATGATGTCAAGATTTCATAAAGGTAGTGTACAATGATTATGATTTAGTGTTTGGGTAGAACAACACTTTGGGATATATGAAATGATTATGGATACATCTATACGACACTATCATTAGTACATTTTTGGCATATTTGGTGTAGTCTAATGTGGATATCATTTAGGGGGATAATATATTTTATAATTCATATATCTAATTTTATATAAACATATGTGAGTGAAACAGTCAAATCGATCGGTGTACCACTAAGTATTTATCTTTTTAATTTTCCAACATTATGATCAATTCAATCTATGATTGGTTCCTAGTATTTCATGAGGTTGAAAAATTGTACTGTGTTGTTTTTGTCATAATATGTTGATACACTACCTTCTAAATAACTAATGATGTTTGAGATAGTTTTTCATGAAAATATTTTCATCCAATGATACTGGCACAGACTATAGATCTTATATAGATATGTTTTATTCATCCAATTGTATCTCTTATATATATATATATTAACATTCATAAACAATACTATTTTTATTCAATATAGTTTTATATATTATCATTACATGTGTTAGGTGATGTTGAAGACCCTTTATCACATTTCAGGGATTAATGATCTATTCGGTCAACAAAAGGGAGCTTTCCGGTAGCCAATAGCTAATTTTTTGGTATAATTAATTTCAATTGTATTAAATAATGATGATAATCTATATTATACATTGCAAAGTTATAATTTGGGTTAAATATTTATTCTGATGTCATTCTGTGTTGATAATACCCCAACTTTGTAAAATAATGAGATTCATAGAAATAGAATCATTTAAATTTATTTTTAATCAGTAATAATTTTTATTAATCTCAATATTTATTTTATCTTGTTGTAAACACAACACCATGATTATCATGTGTTTCATAGAACATTATGTTTCTTCAATTGCATGTATGACACACAACATTGAGCTTATGTGAACAATGAAATAATATTATGATGATAGTTATCACATAGCTATTGTAATGGTATATATGATTATTATAATATTAATTTTAAAAATTTGTTTTAAAAATTTATATATAATGAATTAATTGGGAATCAATTAATTAAATATGAAAATAAAAACCAATTGAATATAAAAGCAATGATTTTATAAATATACTATTTGCATGCCCAAGAAATATTTTTATATGAATAATTTAAATTAATAATTATTAGATTTCAAATTTATATATTAAAAAACTTTTTTACATTCAAAAAATATATTTTTTATTTATAATATTGGAAAAAACTGAATTTTATGCATAAAAGCAATAATTTTTTTTCTAAAAGCCAGTTTCAGCGCATTTGATGGAAAGTCTTCTTTTTATAATAAATTTTGACACATAAATAAAATATATTTTATGAAATTAATTTATTTTCATAATTCATAGAGTCAAAATTCTCATAGTGTAAATATTAGCTGTTTTTTTGAAAAGTGTAATCTTTTTATTAATATTGAAAATGACGAATTTTAATTGATTTTTTTCATGAAAAAACTATATAATTTATTCTTATATTTAAAATTAATTTTAAAATTATATTAAATAATTTTTATATTTATTAATAAAATTTATGTCATTTTGATCAGTTTCATATTCAAATTGGATATAAAAACTGAATAAATGTTTTAAATTTTCACCTTAAAAACCTGCATTACAAACCATTCTGCATGATTTCATTTTAGTTACATTTATCCACAATTGTGTGATGAATTTTTAAAAATGTACTATATATTTTTACTAATAATAATATATAGTTTTTATAATGTTGAACAACATTTTTATCATAAATATTAGTGAATACAATTAAAATTAATTTTATAGATTATAGTAAAAACCAGTTGACATAGTGGTTAAACCTAGAATATAATATATAAAACATTCCCAATAATTGTATAAAAATAGTCATGAAATATTTAGACCATAAAACCAATTATGTTGTATAATATAACAATATTTACCATTAGTACACAATTTAAATAGGGGAGAAAACAATTCTTTCCAAAAATACAAATTGTGTTCTCTTCTCCACATATAGATGTCATCACAAATTCATCCACTATCCAAACACATAAATACATTTGGTACTGACAATCCCTAAAAATATAAATTTTCAAATTCCCTATCATAATCCTATAATCCTCACATTTGGATGAAATTAATCCATTGATTTCCATTTCTGAAATACAAATAGAGTTACCTGAAGAATATGTAACATTTATCAGCTTGTTTTTTTTGGTTTCAATCTCTATCATATTAAATTATTCATAAAAATACTTATATTAAGAAAATTAATAACATTATTTTATTTTATATTTCTAGTATGAATTACAAAAATACATAATTCCATTAAAAGGTTAATAAAATCATTGTTCATTTGTATGGTGGACTACCGCCTCCAAAAAATTTTGACATTCATTTTTTATATACAAAATATCACGATTGAAAATTATTATGTATATATTTTATATAATATATTCATGATATTTATAAAATAATAATATATATTTAGTTATTATATCATAATAACCTTCTTACACTTCATACCATCGGGGATACAATATCGTCACTTGTGTGCATAGTGAACTACCAATATAAGTAGCAATGTAATGCGTTTTCTACTAACTTGTAACAATGATGTAAATAAGGGATATTGTAATGAATATATACGATATAAATAAAATATTTATGTTATTAATGGAATTATATTCTTTCTTTAAGAATAATATATAATTTTATTCTCACATTTCATGGGCACAAAAAATGTGATAATGTTGTTCTGGAATGTATAAACTACTTCCTCCTCAAAATGATGTGAAAAATATCTTTTTCATTAACACATATATATAATGATAAATATAATATAGTAAAACTATATAATATTTCATTGATTCTATAATTATATTTTAATAAATATAAATGTTATTGACCTTATTTTTTTTAAATATTATAAAAAACAGAACATTACACTTGCATAAGTATAACCTAATGTCTCCATGATTGTAACATTGTTTATCTCTTCAAACCCACATTCCATTATTAGTTTGAAAAACCAATTAATATATAAATATTATTATTATTTCATTATTATTATTCTATATTTATTAATTTAATGAACAAGTTGACCATATCAACATACCAGATTCATTTTGACATAGAATAAGAATATGGTAAAAACATACAACTTCAAAATAATTTATTATTTAATTAAATTTAACATGAAAATGAGTGAAATAAATTAATAATAAATATTAAAAATGTTATATAAAAAATAAATAATTAATATATGTTTATTTTTCTATATTGTAAGGACACACATGTTGAATCAGACATTATGCATGATACTTCAAACCAATCCACATTCATTGAGGCCTATCTTGATTTTATAAATTTTTTTATATTATATGTTTTATATAAAAACCCATATACATGTTATTTTCTCATGAAATTTAACATTATTTAATAATTTTATTCTTAAATGGGTTTTATTATTTAAGTGTTTCACTAATAACCAGGCATATTTTATAGATTTATTTTCAACGAGAAATATTTTGATGTTATAAACCTATAATATTTTACATGACGTATATACAAACCATCATATATATTATATAATGGTTTTTTCTGTTATCATGATATTTAATATATATTTAATGTTATTCATTAATTATTTTTACGAAATAAGTTTCCTCATAGCGATGAAGGGCTTTAATTCTAAAAACAAACATCGATTAATGATTTTCTTCCAACTCATTCTCTTCCACATACATATTTTTTAAATAATTTCATTAATTTTTTTTGACATGTAGGTAAACTATTTTAAACATAAATTTTATGTATATTTAAATTATTTAATAGTGTCCAAAAAAGGATTATTTGATCATGAATTATATTGAATAATAATATGAATGACCAATTGGGTGATATATTCTTCACATACATGGTGACAGTTAATTTTTCACCAGTGTAAAAGTTTGTTGATATTTATATTCCATGTAATAATTCATGGTTTCGTAATTGAAATGAAACTATTTCCATTTTTTGGTTTTTTTGGTTTTTTGTTAAAGAAGATGGTGTTTTGGTAGTGAAATGTGTTTTTAATATAATATATATTTTTTAAATTTGGTTTCTCATATGGGTTAATATTATTTTACAAAAGTGTTTTATGGTGAAAGTGTTTTAGTCATTATATTTTACATGAACATTAAATGAAAATAGAGATCCTAGTATAACATATTAAATGGTTTGATCCCTATTATAGCTCACAAGTGATCCCTATATGATAGGTAGAGATGAGCCCCATTATATATCATAAGAAATATGCGATCCCAATATAGAATATTATAATTGTTGAGGCCCATTAAATATCCCGTGTGAGCCAATTATATTTTTATAGAAAGATGATACACATTATATAAATTCCGTGCATTAGGTAATGATTATATTGGATGTTATAAATATTGTTATTCAAATTATAATTATTTTTAATTGGTTTTTTAATATGATTCCCAATGTCACCTAAAATAGTTTCAATTACATTAAATGGGTATTTATTATTTTATTTGAGAAAAATGTGTAATATTTTCATGTGATCGTGTTTTATTTAAAATGATCATATAATATTGATGATAATGTTAAATGTTATATGAGTTATAATATACCCAATGGACTATTAATTATCATTTTTCATTGTTTCCCTTACAGATATTTTGTTCTCATCCAATTTTCTAATTGAATTTAACATGAATTATGGATGGGTAAGTGAAAGTAAAAATCCATGTTAAATGTCACGACCTGTCCTCGTGGCCCATGCCGTGACTACCCCAAGCCCGCCTACCATAGGCCAGGGGCTGGCGACTAGCACCAAGGAATAAATTCTGGTAACAGGGGAAGGAATTGCCTTTGTAAAGTAAAAAAAAAACCACAGAGAAAGCAAGCAGTAGAAGTAAACACTATGTAAAAACTGGGTACAACAGTAACTGTGGAAAAGTAAGTGGGACAGAATACAAACCCAAACTGAAAGTAAAGTACAACTCAAAAGGTAAAACAACAACTGAAAGTAAAGCCACAACATTGAGCCACTACTGGAATTCCCACCTGAAGGGTGAGTACAGATAGCCTCCACAGCTCCTAGGGTCCAACCGTCCGCTCCGAGTACATCCCGCCCTGTTGTCCACCTCCAGGTACCGTCCTGCTCCGCAAGCCTCAACCACGATCAACGTTGTCCATCGTCTGCAACCAACACAACGTAGTGCAGGGGTGAGTATAAGCTACTCAGTAGGGACCCTGAGACCCCCGAAGGTCTCCTAGAATCCAAAAAGGATAATCCACAAAGGAAAGATACAATCACGAAGTAACATCCGAAAATTCTTAGGTATATGCCCATACATATACCTAAGTCACCAATTCGAGTTCACTCCAACCTCCGAGACCAAGCACAACCCAGTCCACAAAGGAAATCACAACCCAGTCCACACATGAATTCAAATCGTAATCCACACAGGATAGCAAAACACAATCCACAAAGGAAAGAAAAATAGGATTCAGCTCACACGGGTATACATCATCATATGACGATAGAGATGATCAGATACAGCCACTAATTCATCTAAGTCGTTGGACCCACAATGGATCGATAGGTACTAACCCACGCAATGACCCACAAAGGATCTGACCCACATAGGATTGATAGGTAACTAACCCCTGTAATGACCCACACAGGATCTGACCCACATAGGATCGATAGGTAACTAACCCCCGTAATGACCTACACAGGATCAGACCCACACAAGATCTGTAGGTGGTGGACCACACAGGACCGCTGAGCACTGACCCACACAGGACCAGACCCACACAAGATCTATAGCACTGATCCACATAGGATTGCTGAGTGTTGTAGTCGTCACCGTCGAATCCACTAAGGATCTCTGTACAGTCGTTGTCGTCGCAGACGCAGCCAGCTCTAGGGTTCCTGCATACAGCAAGCTCGTTCGGGAGGGTCCGCTCCATGAGCCGAGAGGCTGATACAACAACTGACACATAGTCCAGAGTTTATGTATCCAAAAGTTTCGTATCGTCAATGGAAACTCGACGTCACAGACTGCGCCTCAATCGGACTCCTGGTCTTAGAGTTATTGGCTTTTTCGTCCGAGGGGCCTGGTTGGTTTTTGAGTCAAAACCAACCCAACCATACTCCACCTGCGCCCAAACCTTGAGTGGAGTAAGCCAAAAGGTCCGTCTAACTTAGATGAATCCAACAAAGTCGACGACACGTCGATCGGACGTCCGGAGCTCAAGTTATAAGCGTTTCCGCTCCGAGGGCCCGGTTGGTTTGTGTACGAACCAACCCAGCCGAACCCAAGGTGCTCCGAATCCTTGAGTGCGATCTACTAAAACGACCGTACCGATCCAAGGATCGCATCGCAACTGATGGTGCATCGATCGGAGGCTCGTAATTCATGCTATGGGCAATGGACCGAAAAAGGCTCGGTAATAAGGGGTTCGGGCCCGGTCCGACCCGGCCCAATACCCCCAGGGTCGGCCCGAACCGGGTCCGAGTCCGGCCCTCTTGGGCGCGGCCTGGCCCGGCTAGCGTGGCCCGGCCCGATCTGGCGGACATGCCAGGCAGCCGGCCCAGCGTCCGGCATGCTGGGCACGCTGGCCAGGGGCTCGGCCGAACGCTCGAGCCGTTTCGGGAGCGGGGGGCGCTGCCCCTGCGTGTAGCAACCGCGGCCCCATTATGGGGGCACTCTGTCCAGCGCGGCCGGGGGTTTTTGAACCCTTGGTTCCTCTATGGTCCGGCCGGCCCGCTCTGGCCAGCCGGCCTCTGCCGCCACGGGACCGGCAAGGCTGGTCCCCTTGCTCCGACGCCGGCAGCCCGGTACCAGCCGTCGGTTCCCCTGCATCGCCGCGGCCCGGAACTGGCCGTGGCCTTGGTTCGTCCAGTACGGCGCGACGGCGCCGCGCCCTTCCGCCGCGGCCCCGCTCCAGCCGCGGTGGTCTTGAGTTCCTCCGAAGCGGCGTGACGACGCCGCGTCCTTTTTTTATCTTCTACGGCACAGTGTGACGGCGCCGCAAATTTATTGCTTCCAACAGCGTGGTGCGGCAGCGCCGCGCTTTCCCACTCTACCTTTTTACAATGTCCATGTGGTGCATCGGCACCGCGTTGCCTTGTTCGCCGCATCAAAAATCAACAACCAAAAAGTGGAGGAGTGTCGGCCGTGTTCGTGTGGTCCGACCTCCTCCCGTTATCACGATAACAGGTGGTTCAAGGAAGGGAAGATAACGACGGAAGAAAACACAAAAGCGAAACGCATAAAACCCCTACCTCAACGTTGTCGTCGAACAAGCGTTCGTCACAGAATTAACTATCGTGGAAGAAGAGGATCGCTGCAGAAGAAGAGGATTGCCACGGAAGGAACGTCGCTGGCGTTAGGTGATCTCAGAGGAAGGCGTCTCTCGCCAACGAAGGTTGGCGTTCTTCATTGGCGATAGAGCGTTCTTCACGTTCTTCGCCGAAGAACGAAGAATCCTCTCTTTTTTTTCTCCCAATGCATTAAAACAACACAACCCAACCAACTAAATAAAATAAGTTCAACAATTATTTTATTATCGCCTTATGCTTTTGAAATTCGAAAGATTATAAATGAACAATTAATTCGTTGAATTAATTGTAACGATTTAACTACGCAATTTAATGGGGCGTTTCTTAACCAGAAAAACATATGGTTTAACTTTCATTAAAAGGGGGGTTGTAGGTGCGTTACATAGGAGGGAAGAAACGGTGGGGCTCCTGTGGGCCCCACCTCACAAATATCCTGCCAAGTGGGTAGGATATTGTGGGTTCCACCTCATCCGCTTAACTTAGCTTAAGCGGCTTTGAGTGAAATAAAATAAAATTGTTGCACCCCTTTTTATTTTATTTCATAGCCTAACCCCAAAAAAATTAAAAACCACACCCGTGCAAACGCAACTCCAGAAAAGGCGTTTCTAAGAAAATACCAGTGCTGCGATTCTATCGGTTCCCTCGGAATTCTATTCCGAGCACCGGTTCAAAAGTTAGAAAACCCCGCTCGTTCGTTTACTGATGTACCCGAACTAAATTTTTGAAAATGATTCCAGGCACACCGGGCCTCAGAATCAGGTGTTGTTAGAAACTACGTTCTTGTAAAATTCCAAATAAAATTAAGAAAAACATTTCCTTGAATTTTACGGGCGTTTACATTACTCCCACCTCATGGATTTACGTCCCCGTAAAGATACATCAAAAACTAGGGAAAAAAAGTGGGTACTGAGCACGCATCTGAACCTCCCGCTCCCATGTGCTCTCCTGGAGGTTCTCCTGCTTCCATATGATGCGCACTAGAGGAATTGACCATCCACATAGGACCTGCTATTGTCGATCCTCAATCTCCACCAGGACCTCCGCAAAAGTCACCCCATCATCAACGTCCAACTCCCCATAGTCAATGATATGCGTCGGGTCATGCACATATCTCCTCAGCTAAGATATGTGGAAGTCATCATGCACTTGGTGCAACTGAGGTGGTAGATTCAGGCGATAAGCCACCTCACCAATCCTGCTGAGGACCTGGAAGGTTCCGATGAAGCGCGGAGATAACTTGCCGCCTCGGCCGAATCTCCGTAATCCACGTCGAGGTCAGACCCGAAAGAAGACATGGTCGCCATCCTCGAACTCTAGTGGCCTCCGCCTCCTGTCAGCATAGGACTTCTGCCGGCTCTGAGCTGTCCTCATCCGCTCCTGGATGACCTGGACCTTATCTGTCGTGGCCTAGACCATCTCTGGTCCCACAAGTGCTGACTCCCCAGGGTCTATCCAGCACAGTGGTGATCTGCAAGGTCGTCCATACAATGCCTCGTATGGTGCCATCCCGATGGTGGAGTGGTAGCTGATGTTGTACGCGAACTCTACCAAGGGTAGGTGGTCCTCCCAGCTGTGGCCATAGTCAAGGACACATGTGCGGTACATGTCCTCGAGAGTCTGAATGGTCCTCTCCGTCTGACCATCTGTCTGAGGGTGAAAGGCGGTGCTCAGATGTAGCTACGTCCCGAATGCCTCCTTAAACACCTTCCAAAGCCAGGAAGTAAAGTGAGCATCTCAATCGGAGATGATAGATGATGGAACACCATGAAGCCGCATAATCTCCTGAACTTAGAGATGTCCCAAGCTCTCCATTTAGCCCTGCTCTCTGATGGGTATGAAGTGTGCCGACTTGGTGAGTCAGTCGACAATCACCCAAATGGAGTCGTGACCTCTGGAAGTGCGTGGAAGCCCAGTCATGAAGTCCATAGATATGTCATCCCACTTACACTCTGGGACCTCCAAGGGTTGTACCAAGCCTACTGGTACCTGGTGCTCTGCCTTCACCTGCTGGCAGGTGAGGCATCGAGAAACAAACTCTTCCACAACCTTCTTCATGCCCGGCCACCAGTGCTGTCGTCTGAGATCCTGGTACATCTTCGCCACTCCAGGATGTACCGCCAAAGGGGAAGTGTGAAACTCTCTCAGCACCTCCTCTCGCAAAGCAAATGGTACTAAGGTACGTCCTCTGAAAAAGACGTCGTGCTCTCCTCCTATGGAGAATCCATCAGGTGCATGTCCGGAGGATATCTGTGCACGCCACATCTCACAGTCAGCATCCCCATGTTGTGACTCTCTGACCCGCTGAAGCAGTGGAGGAGTGACTGTGACTGACTTTAGGAAGGCTTATCCGTCTTTATCCACGAAGGATATCTGCAAAGCGGCTAGCTGCTCTGTCACCTCCTCAAGTAGCTGAATGCCCGTCCTCCTACTGAGAGAATCGTCCACTACGTTCCCCTTCCCTGGAGTATAGACTATCTCAAAGTCATAGTCCTAGAGGAACTCGAGCCATCAGCACTGACTCAGGTTCAATTCCTTCTGAGAGAAGATGTACCTAAGACTCTGATGGTCAGAATAGACTGTAAAGCGCTCTCCCATCAGATAGTGTCGCCACATCTTCATATCTAAGACCACTGCTGCTAATTCCAGGTCATGGGTAGCATAGTTATGCTCATGCGGCCTCAACTGACGTGATCCATAGGAAATAACTGCCTGCTCATTCATCAGGACACATCTGAGGCCGATCCCTGGTGCATCGCAGTAGACTACGTACCCTACTTCCTCCTCCGGCAACCTCAAGATAGTAGCGCTGGTCAATCTTTGTCGCAGCTCATGGAAGCTCTACTGACATCTGTCTGACCACACAAAGGGTTTACCCTTCTTCGTCAAAGATGACACTGGTGCCGCAACTCTGGACAAGTCTTTTACAAATCTCTGGTAGTATCCAGCTAGTCCCAAGAAACTCTGCACATCCATCAGGCTCCTGGGTAGCTCCCAAGCTAGCACTACCTTGATCTTCACGAGATCCACCGCAACTCCCGCCTCAAAGATGACGTGTCCCAAGAAGTGGACCTCGCGTATCCAGAACTGACACTTTGAGAGCTTACCATAAATTTGTTTCTCTCGGAGTGTTTCTAGTACAACCCGCAAGTGGTAGGCGTGCTCCTCCTCAGTCGTCAAGTAAATCAAAATTTCGTCGATGAAGACCACGACAAATCGATCAAGGTATGGCTGAAAGATCCCGTTCATGAGGCCCACGAACACTACGAGAGCATTGGTTATGCCGAAGGGCATATCCAAGAACTCATAGTGGCCATACCGACATCTAAAGGCCGTCTTCTGCACGTCCTCGTCCCGAACTCTGAGCTAATGATAGCCTGACCTGAGGTCTATCTTCGAGAACCACCGTGCTCCCTTCAGCTGATCTAAGAGGTCATAAATCCTCGGTAGCAGATACTTGTTCCTCACTGTCACCTGGTTCAGGCGATGATAGTCAACACACAGTCGCAAGCTCTCGTCCGCCTTCTTGGAGAACAATATCGGGGAAGCCCAGGGTGAAACACTGGGTTGGATGAATCCCTTGCCCTGCAAGTCCTCCAACTGTACCCGTAGGTCTCGAAGTTCAGCGAGGGACATCTGATATGATGGAGTGGATGTCGGGGCTATCTTGAGGTACAGGTCAATATTAAAGTCTACCTCTCTACGTGGAGGTAGTCCTGGAACGTCGTCGGGAAAAACGTCTGCATACTGATCCACCACTGCAGGAAAACCATGACTCTGCACGTCAACTGCTCCTAGGATGAGGCTATCCAACTGATGAGTGATGGGTTATCCTCTCCTCTGTGAGAGTCCATCCTGTGCTGCGAAGGCTCCCTTCTCACCGGTAAAGGTGAACCTTCTCCCGTCTGTGCGTACACAACGCACCTTTTGCCAAATACAATCAATCTGAGCATGGACTGTAGATAACCAATCCATGCCCAAGATGACGTCGTAAGGCCTCGACACCACTACAAGAAGATCCCAGCCGAAGCTCTCGCCTCCTAGAGTAAGCTCACACTGCCGGCACCAGTGTGGAATCGTCGAGTCTGCTCCCGTAGGAGTCTCTAGCCGTAAGGATCGAGCCAACGGCTCTGTCGGAATCTCCGAGCTCCGAACAAGGGCAGTGGCTATGAAAGAATGACTCACTCTTATGTCTATAAGAACTGCAACAAGGGTGTAATAGACACAGATAGTACCTCGAATCATCTCGGGCATGCCGTCGTCATAGGCCTCCGCTCCCTGGAGTTGTGTCTGTCTCTTCCCGCCAGCTCCCTGTGGTCAGGGTGGACCTCCTGGTGGTGGTGGTGGTGGTAGAGCCTCAAAGCGTCTCCCACCACCTGCTACTCGGACAGCTCCTCTACCTCGTCCGCCTGCTCCCCGAGGACTGCCACGGTCGACCCTTTTCCTCTGTCTGGGTGGCCCCTCAACCGTCTGCTACTCCTCGGCATGGAGGGTCGGGCAGTCACGAGCCATGTGGCCCTGCCCGCCGCATGTGTAGCACTGCCTGCCTCTCGAAAGACTGGATCCGTGCTGTGTGCCCCGCACTGCTAAGCCAGTGTCCTGAGGTCGTCTGCCTAAGGGTCTGGTCTGCCTGGACCCATGAGTCATCCGTCGACTGCCTGCTGCAGAAGACTCTGCTACGTGCCGACCCGCGGTAGGCCTCGCTGCTGAAGCAGGCTCTGCAAGGAAGCTCTCGATCAAAATGGCTCACTCCAGTACTCCTTCCTGAGTCAGAATGCTAAGGAAGATTAGTGATGCCCTGATCTCATGACTCAATCCCTTCTCAAAGGACTGGGCCTGGAAGAATGGGTCTTGTACCATGTCTGTCGAGTAGCGCGAGTGATCGGTAAATCTCGCCGAGTACTGGGCGACTGTCAAGCTTCCCTGCCGCAGTTGTAAAAGTTCCTGGATGTGCACCGCATAGAGGGTGGCTGGGACGAACTCCGAGCGGAAGAGGCTCTCAAAGTCCGTCCGGAGGAGAGATGCCTCATCGTGCACCTGGAGCATCAAGCTCCACCATCTTCCCGCAGCCGCGTGCAGTAGGCTCGCTGCGAGGATCACCATGAGGTCTGCTGGTGTCCTCACTAACCTGAAAACTCATACCATTGCCTCCAGCCAATCCTCAGCTGCCTGGGGGTCCATCTCCCCACGGAACCTGGGTAGTCGCTGGCGCTGAAACTCGTGCAGTGCACTAAGGCGACATGCATCGTCAGCAGCTGGGGATGGTAGCATCGGTGGCTCGGCGGGTATAGGTACCATCAGTGCCTCGGTTGTCAAAGGGACCTATACCAAGGCCTCATCGCTCGGTGAGATGTCGTCACGCACAACTCTCGGAACCCTAGCTGGCTGCCATCATGGGGCCATCCTGAAAAAAGACAGGTGTGCCACGGTCAGAACAGTATACCTGGTGAGCTGACACAAAGTAATCACAATGAAAACTTGAAACACACATGCAATCAATATTTTCGTGCATTAAGTCGGAAATCAGAAGTTAGGGTGCTGGTGTACGGATACGTCGTCCGCCGCACCAACACTGGACTCCCTGGACTAATAACCACACCCAATACGCTTAACATGATTGCTTCATTTAGAAAAAAAGACTAGAGTTCAAAGTTCTGTGGTAGAACCGAACTCCTCTGATACCAATTTGTCACGACCCATCCTTAGGGCTCGTGCCGTGACTACCCCAAGCCCGCCTTCCATAGGCCAGGGGCTGGCGACTGGCACCAAGGCGTAAATTCCGGTAATAAGGAAAGGCATTTCCTTTATAAAGTAAACAAACACCATAGAGCAAGCAAGAAGTAGAAGTAAACACTAAGTAAAAACTGGGTACAATAGTAAGTGCAGAAAAGTAAGTGGGCCAGAATACAAACCCAAACTGAAAGTAAAGTACAACTCGAAAGGGAAAATAGAAACTAAAAGTAAAGCCGCAACGTCGAGCCGCCCACTGGAAGTCCCATATGAAGGGTGAGTACAGATAGCCTCCACAGATCCTTGGGTCCAACCATCCGCTCCGAGTACGTCCCACCCAGTAGTCCACCTCTAGGTACCGTCCTGCTCCACAAACCTCAACCACGATGAGCGTTGTCCGTCGTCTGCATCCAACACAACGTAGTGCAGGCATAACCCGTGCATGGGTCAGTATAAGCTACTCAGTAGGGACCCAGAGACCCCCGAAGGTCTCCAAGAATCCACAAAGGATAATCCGAAAAGGAAAGATACAATCACGAAGTAACATCCGACACTGCTTAGGTATATGCCCATACATATACCTAAGTCACCAATTCCAGTTCGCTCCAACCTCCGATCCCAAAAACAACCCAGTTCACACAAGAAATCAAAACCCAATCCACATAGGAAAGATAATCATAATCCAGACAGGATAGCACAACACAATCCATAAAGGAAAGAAAAACTGGATTCAGCTCGCACAGGTATACATCTTCATATGACGATAGAGATGATCAGATATAGCCACTGATTCATCTAAGTCATCAGACCCACAAAAGATCGATAGGTACTAACCCCCGCAATTACCCACAAAGGATCTGACCCACACATGATCGATAGGTAACTAACCCCCACAATGACCCACAAGGGATCTGAACCACACAAGATTGATAGGTAACTAACCCCCACAATGACCCACACAGGATCAGACCCACGCAGGATCTGTAGGCGCTGGCCCATACAGGACCGCTGAGTGCTGACCCACATAGGATCAGACCCACACAGGATCTGTAGCACTGATCCACGTAGGATTTCTGAGTGTTTTAGTCATCACCGTCGAATCCACTGAGGATCTTTGTACAGTCTTCGTCGTCACAGTCGCAGCCAGCTCTAGGGTTCCCGCATACAGCAAGCTCGTTCGGGAGGGTCCGCTCCACAATCCGAGAGTCTGATACATCAACTGACACATTTCCCAAATTTGATGTATCCAAAAGTTCTGTATCGTCAATGGAAACTCGACATCAAAGACGGCTCGTCAATCGGACGCCCGGTCTAAGAGTTATTGATTTTTTCGTCTCAGGGGGCCAGTTTTTTTTGAGTCAAAACCAACCTGACCGTACTCCACCTGCGCCCAAACCTTGAGCTGAGTAAGCCAAAATGTCCTTCTCACATAGAGGAATCCAACAAAGTCGACGACACGTCGATCGGACGTCCAGAGCTCAATTTATAAGTGTTTCTGCTCCGAGCGCCCGATTGGTTTCATGTATGAACCAACACGGATGAACCCATGGTGCTCCAAAACCTTGAGTGTGATATACCTAAATGACTGTCCCGATCCAAGGATTGCATTCCAACTGACGGTGCATCGATTGGAGGCTCATAGCTCATGTTATGGTAAAAGGACCGAAAAAGGTTCGGTAATAAGGGGTTCGGGCCCGGTTCGACCCGGCCCGATACCCCCAGGGTCGGCCTGAACCTGGTCGACCCGAATTGGGTTTGTGTCCGGCCCGATTGGGCGCGGCCCAGACCGGCTGGCGCGGCCCGGCCCTGCCTGGGCGCGGTCCGGCCCGGCCTGGGCGCGACCTGGTCTGGCAGACCGCCTAGGAAGCCGACCCGGTGCGCGGAGCGCTGGGCGCGCTGGCCAGGGGCTCGGCCGAACGGCCCAGCCGTTTCGGGAGCTGGGGACACTGCCCCCACGTGCAGCAACCGTGGCCCCATTATGGGGCCGCTCCGTCCGGTGCGTCTGGGGGTTTTCGAACCCCCCAGTTCCTCCATGGTCCGGTCTTCCCGCTCCGGTCGGCCGGCTTCTGCCACCATGGGACCGGCAAGGCCAGTCCCCTTGCTCCGACGCCGGCGGCCTGGTCTCGGCCATCAGTTCCCCTGCATCATCGCGGCTCGGAACCGGCCGCGACATTGGTTTGTCCGGCGCGGCGTGACGGCGCCATGCCCTTCCGTCGCGGCCCCGCTCCAGCTGTGGTGCTTCTGAGGTCCTCCGGTGCGGCGCGACAGTGTCGTGTCCTTTGTTTATCTTATACGGTGCGGCGTGACGGCACCGCAGATTTATTGCTTCCAACGGTGCGGTACGGCGGCGCTGCCCTTCTCTGATCTCCCTTTTTACAATGTCTGTGCGGTGCTTCGGCACCGCGTTGCCTTGCTCGCCGCATCAAAAATCAACAACCAAAAAGGGGAGGAGTGTCGGCCGTGTTTGTGTGGTCCGACCTCCTCCCGTTATCACGATAACAGGTGGTTCAAGGAAGGGAAGATAACGACGGAAGAAAACACAAAAGAGAAACGCATAAAACCCCTACCTCAACGTTGTCGTCGAACGAGCATTCTTCACGGAATTAACCGTCGCGAAAGAAGAGGATCGCCGCAGAAGAAGAGGATCGCCATGGAAGGAACGTCGCTGGCATTAGGTGATCTTCGAGGAAGGTGTCTCTCACCGACGGAGGTTGGTGTTCTTTGTTGGTGGTAGAGCGTTCTTCGCGTTCTTCGCTGAAGAACGAAGAATCCTCTCTTTTTTTTTCTCCCAAAGCTTTCACACAACACAACCCCAATAAAAAAATAAAATAAGTTCAACACTTGTTTTATTATTGACCTAAGATTTTGAAATTCAAAAGATAAGAAACGAACAATTAATTCGTTGAATTAATTGTAATGATTTAACTGCCCAATTTAATGGGGAGTTTCTTAACCAGAAAAACGTAAGGTTTGACTTTCATTAAATGGGGGGTTGCGGGTGCGTTACATAGGAGGGAAGAAACGGTGGGGCTCGTGCAGGCCTCACCTCACAAATATCCTACCAAGTGGGTAGGATATTTTGGGTTCCACCTCATCCGCTTAACTTAGCTTAAGCGGCTTTGAGTGAAATAAAATAAAATTGTCGCACCCCTTTTTATTTTATTTCATAGCTTGACCCCAAAAATATTAAAAACCACACCCGAGCAAACGCAACTCCATAAAAGGAGTTTCTAGGCAAATACAGGCGCTATGATTCAATCGGTTCCCTCAGAATTCGATTCTGAGAACCGGTTCAAATGTTAGAAAAACCTGCTCGTTCGTTCACTAAACGTACCCGAGCTAAACTTCGGAAAATGATTCTGGGCACACCGGGCCTCGGAATCAGGTGTCGTCAGAAATTGCGTTCTTGTAAAATTTCAAAGAAAATTAAGAAAAATATTTCCTTGAATTTTACGGTCCTTTACATTAAAAATCATTGAAAATATCCATAAAAATTCATAATTTTATATATTAAATATTTAGTATTATGGGAAAATTGGAAACAAATCAGATATTTCAACTTTATATTCTATAATTTTGTTATGTTTGATTTATAGCCTAATTCCCTAAAAAACTAAACAGGAAAAGACCCATAAATATATGTTAGTGAATTATTGAATTAAACAAAAGATTATGTAATTTTTAATCCTATGGTAATATTTTTCACATCAATGGAAGGTTTATAATACATAAGAGGTTTGGATAATGTTAATAACATGCATTTAATTTTTATTTCATTATGGTTAAGTTGATGTGATATATAGTATTCTAATATTACAATCTAAAGAATGAATCTTCATAATAAATTTCTATATAGGAAACAATGAATCATTATTATGATGGACCCCACATGATAATATACTTCCAAATCATTATCTCAAGGTATATGGGGTTCGATGAACAATGTTTGTTTCAATGATGGAACAGTTGAAAAAAAAACTATAAATTGTGGTGGTATGCATTCTATTGAGAAACCAGTTATAAAATTAATTAATGTGTCTATATTGAATCATTTCATGATGAGGAATCCTACATCATGAAATTGGTAATATGTCAAAAACTTTAGCTTATATATGAATCTACATAATCAAGAATATATTTGATGTCATGGGATGTTTTGAACATCAAAAAGTAATTCATTTTATTTATCATTTTTAAGTTTATATTGATCATTAGTGGAGTTTGTTTATGAATTCTATTTTAAAATATTTTATTTATAACATGTAATGAGAATCATATAAAAATATAAAAATCTATAGAAATATATATATGTTTGTTTGATATATGATACAACGATAATACATTGAATTGAAGAAGTTAGACAAAACATTTGGGGCTTTAATTTATCAAAACATAAAAATATTGTCCAGATATGTGGCTGCCATTATGTAATATATTAATAGTGAAATTAAAAAAAATTTATTCAATATTAAAACCAATCATATGAATGTAATTATTCAATATATAATTTTAATGTCATGAGAATTTTGTTTATTGTGTTGTGAATTTTATGATTGAGGTTTCTAATAATTATCTACAACGAGATAAGAATATTGAAAGGCATTTAATGTGGATATAAATGGAGAACATACCCACTAATAATTCTTTATATAATCCCTAAACATGTTAATCAAGTGGTAAAATACATTTTAGAGAATGAAATTAAGGATCTGGAATGTGTTATCAATGTGTTATATTTTTTTATAAGGTTCATGACCCCAAATATAATAGTTTTCAACATTCCATGAATTTTATAAAAACTATCCAATTGTAAGAGAGATGTTTTAGTTTCAATAAGATAGATTTTTTTAAAATGTGTGTTTGTTGTTACATAAATAGTGGAAATCATCATGATCTGAAGAAAAAATGGGTGTAAAATTCGTTTTCTACTTATACAGTTTATGTCGGTCCATCTTCTAAAGTGTATATATTTACAGAGATATAATAATTTTTCATTGATTGATCATATACATAATTACATAGAAGAAATATTTTAATGGTATACTTAATTAAAATACATTGGTACACATTTATTGATTTTTATAGATGGTTGGGGAAAATGATTAACATTTAAATGAGGATGAATAAAATTACTTTTGGGGAAAGTAAATTATTGATATGGGGGATATTATGGTATTTATTTATATAATGATTTAGTTATAACATTTTATTTTACTATTGAACATTATAGATTAATATATTTTTTCATCCCATTAATGTTAGATAATTATAGGAACAATCTTACAATGTTAAAATAATTTTTGGTTTTGGGTAATATCTATATATAAAAGTAATACCTTGTTATCCTTTCAAGGATTACATGGTCCATTTGAAGTTGATTCTAGTACTTAATACATGAAAAATGCATGTTGAGTACTCATTATTTGGAATGAAATAAGATATTATCATTGATTTTGGTTAAAGGATGAAATTTTTTCATCAAGTACACATACTTATTCTCATAGTTTTTTAATGTAATTTCATAAAACATGGAAAATGATCATTACAAATAAATTTCATCTTAATAATTTCATATATGTTGTTTTTTATATAGTTCTACACATATTATTAGTTATTAGGCCCTTACAATACTATTCAACATTTAATTTCTTGTCATCAACGACTTCAGTCAATGTCTATGATTATTTATTATATTCCTCTATTCCCATATATTTTTTCATATATAAAATAGAAATGAGTTTTTCTAAATGAAATTCAATCCTTTTTCTCATATTTAGTAATTTTATGTTTTAGAAAAGCCTTTTACGATCTGGTTTTCTATGATTGAATTCCTAAAATGTTAAAATATTTATAACCAAGATTATTTTAAGGAAAAATTAATTTTAGTGGGGGTAGGATGTAACATAATTATATTTTTTCAAATATATTATTTAAAGTCAATATAAATATATTTATATGTTATGTTACATGAAATTAATTTTTTACCTTGTGTTATAAAAAATAACATGTTTCTATTGCATTACACGCAACATCATGTTCTTCGATAGCTTTCCCAACACGCAAAACCAGGATTCCAGTAATCATGAATTAATATTAGTTTTATAGTTATTAAATATCCATTGGAATGGAGGTATTTATTAGTATTAATTGAATTATGAAAATATGGTTGAAAATTGTATATGTAATGAATTCATTTTTTCCAATTCTATTGAAATTAAAATCAAAACCAATAGAATATAAACAGAATTTTAAAAAAACAATTTTTATGATTACAAAGTCATTTAATCTTAACAAATTAAGCAAATAACTATTATTTATATATATTAATCAAATTAATATATTATAAATTGTTTTGAAATTAATTACACATATTTTATGGTCATATGATATTAACAAACCCAATTATATGATTAAAAACCTAAAATTTTCTAAATTGATGTTTCTATTTATTTAATGGAATAAATGTTCTATTTTTGACTTTTTAATAATTATAAATTTATATAATAAACAATTTGTTTGGACTATTAATTTCACATTTATCTTCCCATTAATTTTATTGGATTTTTATGAATTGTTTTATCTTTTTTAAATTGTGAAAAATAATTAATTTGAATAAAAAATGGACTTATTTTCAAAATATTATTTATTGTTAAAATATATTTTACAATTGTAATAAGGTTACATTATATAAATTATATATCAATTAGGTGATTTTATGTCATTTGGGTCTATTTCACATTGAATTTGAATATAAATACTTTGCAATATTTTAAAAATAATTACATTAAAAAACATGATTTCTCATCATGTCTGCAGGACTAATTTTCAATTAATTATAGCCACATAATTAATTGGAAATTGAAAAAACTAAATATATTGAATCAGTGTAGAATATAATTTATATTAATGTCCTATTATATTTTTACAAAAAAATTTAGGAATCAAACTAAAATTAATTATATTTATTAAGCAAAAAACGATTCATCATAGTGGTTAAATATTGAATATAACATATAAAAACAAAAACATGTATAAAAATTGTTGTATTGCAATATTTCAACCCATTAACCCGAAAGGTTTTATAAAAGTCTACATCATACCCTAGGTACATAACTATATAGTGTGGATAACACAATTCATTAAAAATAGCAACTGTTTCCTCTTCCCCAATTATGAAAGGCATCTACCACTCCTCATATATTTACATGTATTAAGAGATATTCCTCATTTAATAACTACCCAAATCAAATATTAATTTTTTAATCTCATTATAGAATAATGACATTGATGAGAAATCCATCAAATGAACAAATTTAGTGATAAAAAAAACGATTTACCCAAAAAAAATAAACATTAATCAACATTATTTTTTGTTTTCTTTATTTCTCCACCCATTTAATTTCATAATTTTTTATGATCATATAATAAAATTAGTTTCATAAGTATACTCATTTTTTTATATTCATGTTTAGACTATAACCAACACACAATTCCCTCAAATGGGTTCTAAAATTATCATTACTGTGTATTGTGGACAACCACCTTGTGATGTAAAGTCATTCATTTTTCCGTTACAACATCCAATGGATGGTTATTTGAAGGAAATAATGTTTAAATATGATATTTTTTTAACTTATATGATATTAATATCACATGATTAATGTCTTGGATCTTTTAATTTATTATTTTACATATTATATGGAATTATTTCGAGACCATGGGTTGAGAAAACGGGTGATTCCAAGGCCCTAAGTGCCTGAAATAATAGTTTGAAAAATATAAAAACATAAATAGAAGATGAGAGTGGGTTTCCATAAAATGATAAATAAAATCTAATAGGGTTTCCAGATTAGAATCTGAGTGTATTTTTCTATTTAGTGTTACAACATTTCCCTAGATGAGGCCTGACATCAACCAGCATGGGACAACTGTGACTGATAGTTTTTATACATTTTTAAGGATAAAATAAATTAAAATTTTATTTTATTTTAATGTTACAATGCAATGTATCAATTCATTTTCTCATTATTAAACATTTTTAGAAAAAAAAAATTGTCTCTATGACCCATGAATTCTTTTGAATCATGGAGAAAAGAACCCTCTTGAAAAAAAATGATGATGGATCGAGCTCATCACGGATCATCACACAAATGGAGTTAGAGGATCTCATCAATGATAGTAATGAAACCATTATTAATCAACAATATACCCAAAAACCGACTAGAGAGTTGTCATTTTATTTTTATTCCTGATTTATAGAATCAAAGATGATCACATATCAACCATACAACAGTTTGACCCACGTTTCGATCATTCTTGTAGGATAAGGTTAATTGGTGATTATCATTGTGTTTATTATTATCTATTCTTATTTATTCATTATTTGTTCCAAAAAGAATAAATAAATTATGTTATGAACAAAGGCAATGGTTCATTCTTCCGAGTGATCTTATATCTTTTCATACACATGTTCAGGGTATTCTTTTCCATTGGACCCTCATGGTCTCACAACTCTACTTGTGGGAGGCTTCGAACGTGATTGGACCATGTATTGATTTAAAGATTAATTAGAGACAAAATTAATTTAGAATGTGAACAAATGATCAAGAATGTGGATTCATTTCAAAAAATGGATCTATAGGGAAATATTTGAGGCTGGCAGAACTAAGGGAATCAGCGACCTATGTAGACGGTGGTGACAGGTGGTGCAAGATGGCGCGACACGTGGGCACTTGATGGGACAAAATAAGGCCATGTGGAACTTGGATCAACCACTGATATGGGTCCCATAGTAAAAAAAATCCCCCAAGTAGTCATAAAGCTTGGGTCAAGTGCGTACAAGGTGGGATGAACGCATGATATGCGCAAGGACACCACATCGACCTGGGGGAACATGGTAGGGGTGGACCACGTGTGGCATAAATGTAGGTCTTCATGCATGTAGGCCAGACCATGGGATCTATGCCATGACATGTGGCACATTGGGCAATTCCTTTTGGCCCAGAAGGCCTAGTGAGCCTGATCGATCCAAATGGGTTGGGCCGGACCAGGCCTTGCAGACCGAAACATCTCAGGTTGTCCAGTGTGTCGAATCGTACCAAAACATGACCCGGTTTGGATATGTTTACAAACCAAATCATAAAATTCTAATGGACAGTTAGTTTGATGAACTGTTAGTGGAGTTGAGACCCTTGATATGATACTGTCTTTATGAGTCCATTGGTTGGTCTTGGATCATATATATCTCTAGTGAAACCATCCATTTACATTGGCATCACTCAGAGTCAAGGGACATCGAGAGTGTGACTACTACTCACCATGAACCATGTGTTTCTACATAAATAGATTCTCTTTTTCACCATATCATATACGATATCTATTAGTGTTTATTATCTTTATCATTTCACTAATGGATTTCTGGTATCATTTCCTACTCAATGTTGTATGATCCCTTGAATAGGACTTCTAGATAGAGGTTTTGGGATCCCCTAAGAGGCCTAGAGCAGAACATCATTACTTTATTCATTACCTAGGTAGAGTCTTTGGTATTTACATATACAAATTCACTTCGCATTGATCCTATACTTATTAGGTAAATTTGTGTGGAGTTATTGATATCACCCCATGGCACAAGTTGTGGTCCTCCTCTAATGCATCATATATCTATTCATATCTTTTAGTGTATCTCTTTCAAGAGAATTTTCTATGAGCAAAACATCTCGGATGAAAATCATTAGTTCTATCGGACGTAAGAGTGTGTTAAAAAAGATGAGATTTTTGTAGAATCATCGAGCTAAATACCTAGTGGCAGTATTTAGTGTTTATGAATTAACATATGTTGTGTGGTATTGTTTTAGTATATCTAGATATTATTTTAATATGTTTCATGTGTATATTTCTGTAGATATGCTTGTATATTTCCATTTAGTATTACTTTGTGGTTCAGGGTGTTGTGTATTGTTATACTAACCCATGCATTAGATTTCCAACATGTGTCTTGTCTTTTATAGATGAGTGGCATTTTGAAAGAGTTCTAGGAAGACAATGACCAAACAAGGCCATATGATATCAAATAGATCATAGTGTCCCTACGGATTCATAGATTAGCCTGAATACCATACATTCATGTAGGATTCCTTGAATTTAGTTATAAGATCAATGTTACAAAATTGATTTTTAGTGGGTGTGTATTCTGGCAGTTTTTACATTCCATCACTTTCACTATTGTACTATAGTTGTTGGTTATTGTGGTTTGCATGAATTGTTTAATTATATTTTTATTTACATTTCTGTACTCATAGTATTTGAGATGTGTGTGTGCATATAGGTACTTATACAATTCCTCACATGTTAGTGATATGCCAACCAGGTGTTAGTCACCATCCACTGGCCTATTGGAGGTAGGCATTCTGATTCATGGAAAGTTCCCCTATAATATTGGTCATGCAGGAGTAGTATTAGAGGTGGTTGGTTCTACCTTAATATCATGAGTGTGTGATATTTGTTTCAGATAAAATTGTTATGTGTTTGATTTTTTTTCTTTCAGTCCAGCGAATCATTTATTGGGGCGGAAACCGATATATTTATACACATGATCTCTGATAACTACCTTTTCAAATTAGTACATGAGAACAATGTTTGTCAGTGAAAAATGTTATATGCTTCATGTAGGAAAGGGTTGTGGCTTCCATGTCATCCTTGAGTCATTAATCCTGATATTTTCATTTCCCATGGTATATATTGTTTCCTTCTAGGATGTCTATATGGCACATACCATCTCAGGTTCAACAGATCGATCTGAAAGATGAAAACATTAATGGTATGGCTTCCATACATATACCAATCTCCCATATGTTACCTCCATGTGGTGCACAATCTATACAACCACCTATGGAGATACTCATGGTATATGAAGTACTAGTAGACATGGAGTGTAGAATGAGTGTGTTTCATGAGT
This sequence comes from Viscum album, assembly GCA_963277665.1. Classification (NCBI taxonomy): domain Eukaryota; kingdom Viridiplantae; phylum Streptophyta; class Magnoliopsida; order Santalales; family Viscaceae; genus Viscum; species Viscum album. Next base: position 1,119,787,189 of record OY728146.1, read on the forward strand.
TCTAGATACAAAGACCCCTCAGTTTATGAGGTGAGCATGAGCCTCAAGTTGTTGAGGACTATTTTGAGGTGAGTACCTGAGTTTTTCGTTTAGTTAGGACCCTAATAGATCAAATGGTCATCCTGGCAGAGAGCCTTATTTAGTTCTCTATAGGGCGATTATAGATTCTATCTTTTTATACTCACAACGAGGTGACTATCTCATTGATAGAGTTTTAGGGCCTAAATATAAATGATTTTAAACCATTTACACTAATATTTGTGCATATATAAGAGCATCTCTAGCTCTATCAAGGCAGTATGATAGTAGCTGATTATTCATTGAGGTTCACTGACCATTCTATGTGCTCAATAGATATTTTTAGGGATCAGAACCTCAGGGATCAGAACTTCAAGAGAAGTCGATGTATATACAACCGAATCAGTATTATTCATATGATAACTACAACTTATTATGGGGTGCATGAGTGGGAATTGGTGGGGGAGATATTCTTATACTAGAAGATACATCTGGTGATAGTAAAAAGAGGGCACGCTGGTGCTGAGACATTAGTATTAGAGATATGATGTTAGCTTATGGGAGACGAACGTGAGAAATGATTCAGGAGAAGGTCTTATGATAAAGGATATGCAGTTAAGGGTTTATAGGGTTGATCCAATTATACTAGAGTGATTTGATGATACTCATGGGATGGTATGGGAAATCTTTCTCGAGAGTGTGTAACACATTGTGTTGGTGACATGGAGATAATGGATAGACCACCGTGGTAGAGGAAGAGGCATGATTATGCAGATTGTAGGGAGGTGGATCTGGGAGAGGAGTTGGTAGAGTAGTAGGAGGTGGAAGATGCTTCGACATATAGCCACCACAACCCCTAGTTGGTCTATTCCAGGATTTGAGAGATGGAGGACAAGGGTGGGGTAAACTTCTTGTGGTCAAAGCAAGGTCCCAAGGAATCCAATTATGATTCGATGGATGATCTATGTATTTTATACTCTACCTATTATACATATAGGATCAGATGTTATTCATTCCTTTTTAATAGAATATATTGTTTAAGACCTAGAGATTCTTGTAGAATAGTTGATTTGATCCTTATGCTTGGAGACACCAATTGGATGAGACTTTACGACCAACATATATGCTGATAGTGTAATTTTTCCATTTCAGTTGAGATTTTCACATGGATCCTCTTGATGGTAGTGTGGAGGACTTAAGATATCATTCATGGTGTGGATTTATTATCTTCATTACATGCCTAGAATGAATGTTTTAGGTGAAGGATGTGGTGTGTCCAATGTGCAGGAATGAGGTTTTCCATTGATGGTGAAAAGAAAACCTAGGCATTAAAGAATTTACTATTGCATAAGAGGGAGTAGCTGATATATCATCACATGGCTATCATGACCCTCAGTGCAACTGATGTTAAGAGTTTTTGGTTCCCAGATGTAGTAATGAAATTTGATGATGTATTCCCCCATGATGTTCATTGATTGCATCCTAATCGAGAGATATATTTCATTATCAACATACAACCATGGATATAATTTATATCCTTATCAGTATATCTGATAGCTCATGTAGAGCTTCATGAGTTGAGGGTGTAGTTGGAGGTTTTTCTGATGAAGGTATTGTGAGACCCAATGTTTCATCCATAGAATCCCTAGTGTTTTTTTCAAAAATAGGATGGGAGATTGAGGTTTTATGTTTATTACCATCACATAACCTAGATGACTATGAAGAAAATTTATTGAATTATGAGGATTGATGACCTCATTGACCAGTTGAGTGTGGAAGGATGGTTCTCAATAGTTGAACATCAATTATGATATCTCTAAAAATGAGTACGAGGAGAGGATATACCAAAGATAGATTTCAGATGTCACTATGGTCATTATGAGTAAATGGTAAGGACCATTGGCATGAAAAACGCCCCATAATTTTCCATGGGGCTCATGAAATATATCATCTATCAATTTTTTGATCAATTCATGGTGGTTATCATCGATGATATAATTATGTAATCTACATCCATGGATGATCATTATATACACATAATGGTAGTAATGGATGTACTCCAGGAGCACCAGCATTATGGGAATATCTTAAATTTCAAGTACTACATTCATTCAGTCCACTTTTGGGGAAATGTTATCTCAGCATATGGTTTGTCAATGGACCTATCCATGGTCGAAGGAATGTTATCTTGGGAACCCCCTAGTTTTATTACAGATATGTGGAGATTCTTTCCCCTTGTAGGATAATACTATATATTCATACATGACATCTATAGGATTTCAGTACGAAATATTAATCTTAATTGAAAAGGGTTTTCTTTTTTGTGGATAGAGAAGCGCCACCGAGAATTTCCGTAGTTAAGTTAGATTTTTACGAGTGCTATAATCATGAGACTACTAGAAGAGGTTGTCGAGTACATAATATTCTGTAATGCACAATGGAAAGTAATTAGTTGGGTTTTGATGTAGAGAAAAGTAGTGATTGCCTATGGTTCACCCCATTTAATTCCACATGAGATGAAATATATAACCCATGATTCTGATGTTGTAGCGGTAGTCATCGCATAGAATATGTGTCGACCCAACCTGATGGAAGAAGATTTTATCATATATTTTGATCATAGGAGTCTCAGGTATGTCATCTCTTAGATTTATCTGAACTTGGGACAAAGGTAGTGGTTAGATTTTTCTCTTTTATTATGACTATGAGATCTTCCAAAATCGTGGGAAGGGAAATGTGGTGGCAGATGATCTTAATTGAGCAATGAGTTTGCAGTTGGTGGATGAGGCATTGGAGCAATTGGCCTTATTAAAGTTATCATATCTAGATAGAGATGTGGGTTCATACATCTACTCAATGTCTATTACCCTTGCACTCATAATGTGATTAATGGAGGGGCATCATGGGGATATTGACTTTGAGTCTCTACATTATCCATTATTCATAGTGCATGCTCTTGATGGATACATGAAAGGTTGGGAGAACTTAGTTCACTATGAAGGATAAACAGAAGTACTAGTGGAGTTGCAGGAGGAGTTTATGAGAGAGTTTCACATATACCCTTTAGAAGTATATCCTTTTGAGGAAACAATGTTCAAGGACCTTTGTTTTCATTTATGGTGGTCATGGATGATGAGTGCAGTGGAAAAGTTAATTTCTCAATGCTTTACGTGCCAGCTGGTGAAGACTGAGCACCAATTTCCAGCATGTTTAGATCAACCTCTTGAGGTTCTGGAAAGGATGTGGGATGAGAAATAAATAGACTTAATGGTGGTTTTACCACAAACGTCCTTCTTACATGATAGTATCTGGGTAATCCCTAACTGACTCACCATGTCATCCCATATCCAACCTATCCAAGAGAAGAGTTCAATAGTGAGCTTCTGGAACCACTATATTCATGAGTAGTTTGGATTCATTGATTGAAATCGATTATTGTTTCACAACATGATGGTTTTTTTACAACCCAGTTGTGGGAAGGATTGTAGGTGGCGTTTGAGACTCAGTTACACTTGAGGATTACATTTCATCAACAAATGGATGGCTAGAGATAGAGGGTCATTCAGGTTCTGTAAGAAATGTTGTGGGACTGAATGATGGAATTTGGTTAGAGTTGGGAGGATCACCTACCATTGGTGGAGTTATAATACAACAACATATACCACTCCACCATTTGTATGACACAATTCGAAGCTCTGTACGGGTGACCCTAAAAGTCACCTCTTTGTTAGATTATCCCAAGAGATATAACACACACGGTATCTATGATGGTGCATGCTACTATAGAGAAGGTGATGATCATACAGGATTGGTTGAAGACATGATAGAGATGGCCTAATTCATATTCTGAATGAATATGGAGACCTTTGGAGTTCGATGAGGGAGACCATGTGTTCTTTCGGGTGAACCTCGATGTGGGTTGTGGTTCTTTGGCTATTGTGGAACATTTTCATTGAGGTTGATCGTCCATTTCTAGATACTGCATAGATTTGGAGAGGTGGTGTACCTCCAAGATCTACCCCTATAGGGGAACTGGGTACTAGATATTTTTCATGACTGACAACTAAGGAGGTACGTTCATGACCCATCGCATTTCATCAATGAGGGCTTCAAAGAAATATATGATAGAGAATCTATTGATGAGTACGTGGTGGATATCAATTATCAGTATGAGAGAATCCTTTGTGGGAAATCGGTTACCTTGGCACAGGTTCGATAACACATCATTAGAATCTTTAAAAGAGCATGTGTGAGTGTGAGGCTCAGATTCGTGCACAATACCCACTTATTTATGAGTAGTAGTGTTTTTGGATTTTTGAGGACATAAAACCATATAGTGGGGAGAATGTAATACCCCGAATTTTTTGGATGTATTATTTTAAATTTTATGTATAATTATTTTATGTCCATGTGCTGAGATGATATATAATTTTAGGGTATTTTGGGCCCAAAATAAATGTTTGAAAAATGATAAAATTTTAATAGCACGTGTGAGCATTGTTTTTTAAAAAAATTACTGTAACATCTAAAAGGGTGTTGGAATTATAAATATGAGGGCACTGTTGCATTCAAAGTAGTTATTTTACACTAGGAAAGGCCTAACATCACTCGTCGTAGGTCAGCTATGAAAATGAGTATTTGGATGTTTTAAAGAATAAAATAAATAATTGATTTATGATAATTTATCATTAGGCAGTGCCACAATGAAATTTTATCATATTATTAATCCTTATTAGTTAATTATGGGTTATCTCTATATCCTTGGAATTCCTCTAAATATTGTATAATAGGACAGTCATGAAAAATAGAGATGATAGATTGAGTGGATCGTCGATTGTCACACCATTATAGTTGGAGGATCTTGTCAATGTAGATGAAAAAAATATTCTACATCATCAATCAATCCAAAATCCAAGTAGATTTTTGTTATTTTATTTTCATTATACCTTACCAGAATCAATGATTATCATGGATCATCCAACCAATAAGTTGACCAACATTTCGATCATTCTATTTGTATTGGTTTAATTGTGGGAAATCCTCAGGGTTATTATTATTTGTTCTAGTTTATTCCTTCTAATTTTTAACGATAATGGATATAGTAATATAAAAAGAGGCTGATTTTTATTCCTTATGGAATTCATTGTGCTTTTACTACAACCATTCTTGGCGTTATCTTCCATTGGACCCTCGTGGTCATGGATCGGCTTTCATAGAGGCTTCGAATATGATTGGACCACCATGGAGATGACAAGATGAAACAGATCCATGGGAAATTTAAAACATGACGTAAGGATTGTGGAAGTGAATATGTTTTAAAAAATGGATCACCTGAAAAATAATTCTGGCTCGCATGATGGGCGGTGTTGGAGACAGACACAGTTGGTGGATCATGGTGGTGCATGGCGGCGTGGCACGCTGGTGTTGTGTGGGACGTGGATAGGTCACGTGGAATGCAACAAGGTTGGAGGAAAGGAGGAAAAGGCCATGAAAACACCAATTGAATGTGGAAAACACATGGATCTTGAATATATGGTGGGACGACAATGTGGAATGTGACATGACACTGTGTGGGCTAGGGCGAACGTAGTCGGGGTGGACCGCATGTGGAAAACAAGCTTGGAAGTGATCATGTGGGACTGACTAGTGAAATTTGCCTATGATAGGTGGACCAATAGACATAGTGAAATATACCAGGCCTAATGGGTAGTTCCATTCTAGGCCCAATATACCAGTCTACTTCTTGTCTCCTAACAATTCAAATCATACCCAGACTGAACTCTGGTTGGATAATTTTATAAAAACAATAATAACATTCCAACATAGTGTCTATTTAATGTGTCATTAGTAATCTTGGATCCATGAAACAAGACTATCTTTATGAAACCAATATTGGTTCCTAGCTTGGACACATTTCTAGTGTCACATTCTTTTTACATGGGTAGTACCCAAGGTCATGGAAGACATTGCCTGTGAGTACTACTCACCATACACCCTCTTTTATATGATAATTGATTATGTCATCTGTTGTATCATGTAAGAGCTTAATTATTGTTCATTATATTTATTATTTACACATAGGTTTGTTGTTATGGTTTTCTACTCACATGAGTATGATCACATCAATAATAGATATAGTATATAGTTGTTGAAATACCCTGAGAGGCCCCGAGTGGATCCTCTAGTCCTAATTTATTCCTTAGGTAGATCATTTTGTATTTATGTGACAAACATCACCAGTCTCTAATCATTTACATAGATGGTTAATCCTTATGTAGTTTTTTGTATCATACCATGGCCATAACTGTGATCATCCCCTAATGTATCATATATCTCTTCATACCTTTCTGTGTATCTCTCTCATGACTGTTTCTCATGAACAACATGTAACTTGAAAAAATTTATTAATAAAAATTATTCTTGATCTTTTTAAATGCCTTATTATGTAAAATTGATATGAACTTATTTGGTTTTATTATCTTGGATTTTAGAATACAATTACAAATTCATATCATTGCTAATATATCTGTTGGACATTGATCAAATTATTATTATATGTATAGGGGTTTATCAAATAAAATTTACTCAGCTAAAGGAAGTGATGGATTCATATTGTATAATTACTCCATACGAAGCACATTTGTTGGAGCTTGGAATGGAGATAACATGACTGGGATTATCTCTTTACCAAGTCCAAGTTGTCATTCAAGATGTCAATATTGAAAGGAACCACCTACAGAAGTATGGGAAGTTGATAGAGATTACCACCCGAGTGATGTTATCTAAACCACCCCAGGAGTCTTTCACCATCACACACAATTACCTTAGGTCTTATATTGGTGTTTTATGGGGTTATATAATATGATAATATCACTATTATTATGTTCATTTTTTCTATATAGAGAATATACATTCATTCTATTATTTTCACTTTGTAAACAATTTTTAAATCCCAAATAGTATTTTTATATAATATTCGATTATGAAATAAATTTTTATTGATTAATGTATTTTTCAATTAAATAACATTTTGATAATATATTATTAATTTTTTTTAAATATAAAATATTGTATTATTTTTGTGAATACAATTGTAATTTTTATTAAGGCTGGAAAACTATTTTTTGTGAAACCCCATGGATTTTTATAAATGTATGTTTTTATTTTAAAAGATAAAAATAAAATATTTAGAAAAACAATTATATAAAATGAATATTATATTTGGAATTAGGACATCAAAATAATAGAATGGAAAAATATTCATATTTCATATAGACGCTCAAATATTTGTATAAAAATTAAATACCGTCAAAATATATAATGTGCTTGAAGACATAATTGTTACCCAATAGTGATGTAATAAAGTACTATAAAAGTATTTTTCAGAAAATATATGTTTTACCTATTATATAATGGATTTTTGGTTTGGATGATTTATTTTAAAAATCTTTTGTGGACCCTCTAAGACTTATGAAACATTTTTACACTTTAAAATTATTTCTTTGAGAGTGTGACTAAACTCCACATAAGAAAGCCATATATTTTAATATGATCAGCCATGGGAAAATAAAATAATTTTTTTCACTACACTTTTGAAGAAACTATGGGAAAAACCCTGGGTTGGTTTTTGGTTTTGATTAGTTTAATTTGTGATGTCCAAAACCTAAATAATAATGTATTCACTCTCTTTTCATATATATACCCACCCTAGATCCCTTCTTCTTTACACTCAAAACCATTTAAGATCTACTAAAATATTACATACTCTCTATATAATTATCCCAAGGTACCAAAAGCTCTATTGAAGCCTCTCTCAAGCCACACCCATGCCATTCGGATCACACTTCCTTAAAAAGGAATTATTCCACTCTTATTTTTGTCCATGTATTTTTATATTGAAATACCCATATATTATCAATTAAAAATGATGTGGTATTATGATCACCTCCCCCATACTTCTATTATGTTGTTTTAATTATGATATACCCCTTCTTATCTAATTAATTCCTCCCACATTCACCCTTTACCATGGTGAAATTTTGTTAGGGATTTCTCACTCTTTATTTACATTCAAGCAATTACTTGGTATAATGAATCTCAATTCCATTAAATATGATGGGAGAAGTATCTATATAACTGAAATAATATTAATTTTATGTTCATATGATTAGATACCCCTTTATCTCTCATTTTTAATTTTTATGAATTATTATCTCACGTCATTATGTTGCTAGAATTGCACCGTGATTTTCCAAGACAAAGTCTTTATGTTGTGAATTCCATGAAAATTTATCTAACAAGGGTATTCACCATTATAAACATTCAAATATTGATTATATTTCTTCATTTATTAATTCCACATTCATCTATTTTGGAATAAATTATGATGTTTAATCAATAAATGTTATATGATTCATGTTGCACACTTACGGATGAAATGAAATGTTTATAAATGGTGTACCCTGATATCTCTTAGACACTTTGGATAAAGAATAGATTCACGATTCATCAAGTGTAATAATGATTTACTCATTCTAATTAATGTGAAATGTGGGTTTACTTAGTCTCCTTGTGAAATGATCCTTGGATCATGCAAATATCCTGTTTAATGTTGTTACAACAACTCCATGTTTTGATAATAATGTTATATCATGCCTTTATGTTCATGTTTCTCTTATGATCCACTGATATTCTGATTTCCTTACATGTACGGTACCCTAAATTTAATTCCTTGTTTACTAGTTTAATGGGCTTTATAGATCACCATTTTCTTATGATTTTCCTTAGTTTGTCTCAAGCAATGCTAAGTACGAAAGTAATGTGTGTGGTCATGTAAAATAATTTACCAATAAATATATGTATTTCATGTTAATAGTTGTTAGGTATTGGTCCTAATCCCAAATAACACTGGACATATCAATATTATATTTCATATCAATTGACTATTTTATGTAATAAATTAAATTTATGTGTTAAATAAATAGTAGTTTTGTTATATTTGTTATCAAAGGATATGTTTAGTTATTTTTGGGATTAGGATTTGAAACCCCTAATGAAATATATAGGGATAAAAATATGTATAGTAAAAATATCCCTAAATTTTTGTGAGTATTGAGTATGTCGTTTATCAAGAAAATACAATGCTTTCTGTATATGAAATGGTAGAGGCGGCTCTGGAATATATGTATCTAGGGGTAACACCTCAAAACAATACATTGAGGTAGACTTGAATGGGAACTGGTCCATGATAATGAGACGTAATGCACTTTTATTTATGACACTCTTGGAGGATATTCTTTGGTAAATTCATAATCACAGTATGAACCATTTTTAAGCGAATAAAAAAATTCCCTTCATAATATATGTTGGGAAATAGATCATGGATAACATAGATTAAAGCCTATAAATTTTACGTAAAGTAAATAATAGAAATTTATAATTTTTAGTATCTTCATTAGGATTAACCCATATGTGTAACCCCAAATATTACTTTTATTATAGCTTATGACCGTTAATATGAGTACTCAGGCTAATAACCAATGCGAAGATCAATGTGATGAATGTCATAATAAGGCTCTCAGTCTGATTGAATCAGGAATCATGAACATTCTCACAATACTCTCTTAGGTAAAAAATGTTTTTAATCGAATATTGGGTCAGGAGGAACTTTCAACTGCCCTATGAATGAACATTTCTCAATTGAGAGTTTAATGAGATAAGGGCCTTGTAATTTTAATAGATCATATGATATTTCAATTTCCGAACCGTGGATCAACTCTATTGAAAAGTTGTTTTTCATCCTTCCACGTTTCGAACAATGGATTGTTATTCTGGTTTCTTATCATATGGCAGGTGAATCTGATCAATGATGGACATTGATCAAAAAATATGAAGCCTGCAGAGGAGATCAAGTCCTTGGAATGGAACAATTTTTAGAAAAGATTTTTTGATAAATATTTTCCTTTCTCCCTCTGACATAAGATTCAACGGGACGTCTTTTTCATCATGAAAAAAATACGAAAAAAACTATCAGAGAGTATGATGAATAATTCAATGATTTTCATGATATTCCTCCGTCCTTGTCATTAACCCCAAAAGCAAGTTTTACTTCTTATTTTGTGGGATAAAACCTAACCTAGGAAAATCCATAGTGATATGTGGCATCAAGAGCTATTAGAAAATTGTCTAATGTACCCTTCAATTTGAAATAGAGAGTAGGGAATCGTAGGGGTATCATGGGGATAAGAATAATATGGTGGATATTAATTCTGGAAGTCTGATAGAATAATCCAACAATGTTAAGAATATCTAGCACCACACTTTCCAGAGGTGCAGAAATTAGCACCCCCAAAATTTGCTGATGGGGATGAGTAAATTATTTAGGTGTGGAGGAGAACAGAACCTTTCTATTAGCATCCGACAAGAAAAACTTGTAGCTACAATAGAAAAGAATAACACTATGTCCAACCCACTACGTGGTGTTCATTTCTTCAACTAAAAAAACCAAGGATCATTTAAAACCAGTGACCTAATCCAAGGGTGTACAGAGGCAATCAAAAACCTCCATGTCTATAGGGGAATGATTTTTCTATCACTACAGGTGAAGTGATCCCCGATAATGACGTGGTGAAAGGTACTCTAGTTATTCATTCGAGAATAATGAACATTTTTATATTCCAGTTCTACGTATTCTTTTATATATCAAAGGTTTAGTAGAAAAATTCCAAAGCCACCAATATTCATGAAAGTGAAGATGTCAGAGAGAATATAAAATGGGTAATTCATTGTATCTTCTGAATATAAATCCTCCAATGTTATATTTTGGGCACTGAAATTCCTGGTGAACCTCGTTGTACTTACTTTGGTGGAATTTAATGCAATTCATGGAATGTATTGGCATTCCTTATATAGATCCATAAAAAATTTCCATGAGAGGGAAATCACTCTTTATATGGTGAATCGACCCCCGATTCTGTACAATTACAATGAGGAGGATAAATCTTCTATATCAAAATCATCAAGCATGGATATTAATTCCCTATGAGAATGAGTATATTTGTTAGAAGATTGAGTCTATGGAAGAAACCATCTTTCAAGACATGCCTATTGTGAGGGAATTCACTAATGTGTTTCTCGAGAAATTTCTAGGTCTTACTCCTAGAAGAAATGTTTAATTCTCAATTGATCAAATACCTGGGGCATTTCCAATTCTAAAGACTCTATATAGAATGCCAACTGTAGAGTAAGAGGAGGTGAAAGAACCACTACAAGAGAATATGGATAAAATGTGTATACACTTATGTGGTTCACCATGGGGTGCAATAGTCATCTTCATCAAAAATAATGATGGTTCAATGCGCCTTTTCATTGATTATTAGGAGATAAAAAAATCATGATAATTAACAAGTATACTTTACCATGAATTTATGACTTGTTTGATAATCTATGTGAAGAAAAATACATCTCCAAGATGGATTTGAGGTCGATATATTACCAACTATGGGTGATGAAATAGGATATCCCCAAGGGTAATTTTTATACAAGATACAAGAACAATGAATTCATAGTAATGCCCGTCGGACTGACTAGATCAACTTCAATCTTCAAGAACATGAAGAATAGTGTATTAATATATTTCCTTGATAATATGTGGTAGTCATTATAGATGATATTATAATATACTCCAATATCAAGGGGGAGTGTGAAGAGCATCTAATAAATGTACTAGATACCCTGTGAAAGGAGAATCATTATGAAAAGTAAAACACGTGAGAGTTCTTATTGAAGGACATCTCGTTTATGGTTTGTATCATCACCATCAATTAGATATATGTAGATCCTTCTATGACAGCTTCAATAGAGGGATGGATGAGGCCAACATCAGGGAGTAATATCTGCAGCTTCTTGGGGTTAGCTATATATTATCACAGAATTGTGAGATATTTATCACGATTTACCATACCTATTTGAATGAAAACTCGAAAGGGATTAATGATTCCTTTGAGTGATTAATATGAAGAGAGATTAAAGGATTTGAAAAGAAGGATTATCACTATGCATGTTCTCACATTACCCATACGTGGAGAACAACAAGTGGTATTCAGTGTTGATTTGAATAAGGGGATGGGTAGTGTGTTGATGGAAAATGACAAATTCATTTCCAATGATTCAAATAAATTGAATGTTAATGAGAATAACTATCCAACACATGATCAGGAGTCGGCTGAAGTGATCTTCACTTTAATATTTTGGAGGAATTACCTCTCTAGGGAGAAGTGTGAAATATATACAAACCACAAAATCCTCAATTATATATTCATAGAGAAAGAGATGAATATGTTCCAAAGAATATGGTCAGACCATATAAAATACAATGTCTGATCAATGCATTACCACAATGGGAAAGCGAACAAGGTGGTGGATTCTCTATGTTCAAAGGACCCAACAATTATATCATTTATGATAATTGAAAAGGATCCAATCATCATAGATTTGATGAATATGGACATGGTAATCATAAATAAGGGAACCTCATAAATCCTATCACATATTATTTATCAACTGTATCATTTGGAAAGGTTAAAATATTATCAAAAGGATGATGTCAGAATTCTGAAGAAAGTGGAAACTATAAAATAATGGAAATATTAAAATTACAATGTTAACGAAGAAGGAATTGTGAGATTTGGGAAAAGAATTTGTGTTCCATCGAATCTGAATATAAATAATCAACTTTTGGATGATGCACATTGTTCAATTTTCTCCATCCATAGAGGAAACACAAAGATGTATCAAGATCTATAAGGAAATTATTAATGGGATAACATGAAGAAGAAGATTTCTGAGAATACATCAAAGTGACTAGTATATTAGCAAGGGAATACTGAGAGGAATAAGTATAAAGGGATGATTCAACCATTACCCATGAAAACATTAAAATATAAGAACATCACCATGGACATTATCACTGGACTTTTGAAGACATCCAAAGAAAAAAAATACTATCTTGGGTGTTTTGGATCGTCTTACCATGACTTCACACATAATTCCAATTAAAGAGTATTTCTCATTGAATCAACTAGTATAGATATATATTAGTGAATGGTAAGGCTTTATGGAGTAACATTATCTATTGTATTTAATCGAGATCCATCATTACCCTCGAATTTCTAGAAGATTCATCAGAATTCTATAAATAGTGAGATGAACTTCAATACGAATTATCATCCTCAAACTGATGGCCAATCTGAGAGGACTATCCAAACAATCGAGAACATTTTTTCAGTATGCACAATGCACTTCAAAGGAGGATGGGATCATCATTTTTTTTAGGTTGAGTTCTCTTATAATAACAGATTCCACTCATGCATCCCAATGGATCCTTACGAATACCTTTATTAGAAGAGGCGCAGAACACATAAATTTTGGGATTATGATGGGGAACGAAAACTCGTTGGTCTAGAAATGGTCGGAGAAATAGTGGAGAAGGTAAAATGATTTTTCAACACTTTAATGTTTCTTAGAGTTGACAAAAGGGCGATGCTGATAATCGTCGGTGAGACATAGAGTATGATGTTGGAGAGAATGTATTCCTCCACATATCACCATGGAAGTGAGTTATGAGATATAGAAATAATGGAATTTTTAGTCCAAGTTATATGGGACCTTTTGAGATCTTTGATCGCATTGGAGAAATAACCTATCGACTAGAAGTCCCACCAAACCAATCTCAAGTACATGATGTATTCCATGTATCATACCTGATGAAGTACATACCTAACCCATCTCATGTACTCCATCCAGAGGTGGTACCAATGTAGAGTTACATATCTTATAAATATAAGTCAGTGAATATCCATGATCATAAGGAAAAATTTCTACGAAATATGAAAATTACCCTCGTCATGGTGTTTTGGTGAAACCATATTCTTGATAAAGCAATGCGGGAATTAGAAAAAGTGATGAAGCAGAGTTATCCTCATCTATTTCAATGTGTAAAAAGAAACTTCAAGGGAAAAGTTTCTTAAGGGGGGAATATTGAAATGACCCAATCATTTATTAATTAAACTTCCTCTTGATCTAATTAAATGTCTTATTATGTAAATTGGTTATGCACTTCCTTGGTTTTAGGAATTTTTTGGATTTGAAAATGTGGTTATTATTTATTACTTTTTATAATATTTCTATTCAAAAATGATCACATGATTAGTATAAATATAGGGTTTTAACAAATCAAAATTACTCAGATAAAAAAGTGATGGCCACATCTAGTAGAATTGCTCCATATAAATCCCATTTGTCAGATAATGGAAAAAATGTAGCATCACTAGGATTTGATCTTGACCAATCCCAATCCATACTTTAACACGTTAATAATGAACATAACCTCCAACAAGAGAATTGGAAGTTGATTGTGATTACAATTTGAGTGATGTTATCCGAGCCTCCCCAGTAGTCTGTCACCATCACACACCTTACCGATAGGTTTTATACTGGTGTTTTAAGGGGTTATGTTATATGACAGTAGCACTATGATTATGTGCATTATTTTTTTATAGAATATACATTCATTTTATTATTTTAACTTTGTAACTAGATTTTAATTCACAAATTATATTTTTAGTTAATATTCAACAAAATAGTCTATTTTTACTAATTAATCGATTTTTATTAAAAAAATATTTTAAAAAAATTTAATTACTAAATTAATTTTTTTTAAATATAAATGATGTTATTTTATTAATGAATACAATTTTCACTTTTATTAAGGCTTGAAAGATGTTTTTGTCAAAAACCATAAATTTTCGATAAATGTCTGTTTTTAATTTAAAAGAAAATATTCACATATATATATAATTGTATCGATAAAATAAATAATATTTTTTGAATCAGGATGTAGAAATTATCCAATGATTAATTTTTGATAATTTCAAAGACATATAATTTTTTGGGTAAAAATTAAATACTATTTAAATATATAATGTGTTTTGTGACATAAAAATGACCGAATAGTGATGAAATAAAATCCAAAAAATGGTATGATCAGACATTATATGTATTAA
Organism: Viscum album; assembly: GCA_963277665.1. Lineage (NCBI taxonomy): Eukaryota > Viridiplantae > Streptophyta > Magnoliopsida > Santalales > Viscaceae > Viscum > Viscum album. Next base: position 1,119,802,269 of record OY728146.1, read on the forward strand.
CTTTTAAATTATTTGATTTTAGGATTGTTTTATTTATTTTACTATGATTTAGTTGACCCTCCAAGATTTATAAAACATTTTAACATTTTAAATTAATTATCACGAGACTGTGATGCACCTCCATATAAGAAAGCTAAATATTTTAACAATTTTGGACATTTTCCTTATTAAATAATGTTTTCCACTCCTATTTGGAAGAAATATTGGGCAAACCCCATGGGTTTGATTGTCGTTTTGATTATTTTAATGTGTTCTATCCAAAATTTAATTAATAAAGATTTACCACTTATTTCTTATATAAACCCACCCAAGATCCCACTTCATATTCACTGAATTCCTTTTAATCATGACCAATCTCTACCCTCCTATCTATAGAATCTTTCCAGGGTTCTATAATCTCACAATAATATTCATTGAAGCTTCTCCCAACCCTTTGGGATCAAACATTCTTTAATGGGATTTCTTCCTCTCTTATTTCCCCTTGTTTCTTTATGTTTCTATAATTCTGTATTTTTAATTACAAATGTTGAGGTATGATATTTCATAACCAAAATACTGCCCTAATTATGTTTTAATGATTATATACCCCTTCCTCTATCATAAATGCCTCCCATGTACACATGTTACCTTGATGATATTTCGTAAGGGATTTCTCTCTCCTCATTTACATTCATGTAAAAATTTTGTATTATAAATCTAAATTCCATTACATATATTGGAAAATTTATCTATATGACCCCATTAAATTATATTTCATGTACATGTGATGATACAACCCTTTCCATCTCCTCGACCATTTTTATAAATTATTATGTCATGAAGTTATGCTGCCGATATTGAACCACTATTTTCCAAGGCAAAGTCAAAGTGTAATGAATACCATGCCAATTTCTCTATTAAAGTTATTCACTTATATGAAGATTTAATTATTTAATATATAATTTCATTTATGCATTAAAAATTCCTTTATGTTGTAATAAATTGTGATGTTTAATGAATCCATGTTATATGATCCATGTGGGAAACTTATGTATGAAATGAAATGATTATGAAGGGTGGACCTTATAGAGATACAATGCATTAGGTAATGAATAATATCATGATATGTCTAGTGAAATTAGGATTTTCCCATGAAAAATAAATTGGAATGAGGATTTACCCATGGTTCATGTAAAATTAACCTTCAATCATGCTGATATCCTATTAGATTTTGTCGCCACACTTCCATGTTTTGATAATCATGCAATATCATGCATTCATGTTCATGTTTCTCTTATAATCTATTGATATGCCTCTTGCATAACATGTAATGTACTCTTCATGTAATTAATTTTCTACTCTATTAATGGTATTTATATATCACACTTTTATTATTCATATCCTCAGGTAATCCCATGAAATTCTAAGTAAGATGGAATGTGTGTGGTCATGTAAAATAATTTTTCAATAAAGATGTGTATTTCATGTTTTAATTTGATTTGTATTGTTCTTATACCAAAAATACATTTATTTTGTTGATAATATATGTCACATAAAGGGAATATTTTATGTAATAAATTAAGTTTATGTGTGAAATAATTATCAAGGTTGTTATACAACACTTCTTGAATGGATGTCATCTATGCTATCAGATTTATGGGTGTGTTCTTTCAAATATATACTTTTTGAAATCTTGAAGAGGAATATGTAACGGTACTATACAGTTGTTATCACCTAATGAAGGTAGTGTTTTATGGTTTGATTACATCTAGAAATTTTTTTTATATGTTCTATAAAAATATTTACCTATACATGAATATATCTTTCATTTGTTTATTGCTTTGGGTTTTGGGGGTTTCTAAATGAGTATTGTTATAATCTCCCCAGCACGATTTTTCTTCTACTTGTGTCGTGTCGAGTGACATTTTTAAAATGTATAGGGTTAAATATGTGTTGATAGAGACTTGTAAGATCAAAGAGATTATGGTGCTCCTATGACTTCAGACAATAGACCCAGTACCCTGCCTTCACGTTGGGTTTCTTGTGTACGGGTTTTAGAAACATGGTTTCAAACATTCATTTTAGTGGGCTTGTTTTCTTGAAATTTTTACATTCCTACAAATTCACTATTGTACTATGGATATGAGTAATATTTTTTTAAGAATTATGTACATTGTTTTTTACACTTCCAAATTTCTATGATTGGATATGTGTCTCAGTATACAAGTACTAAGGTAGTGGGTCCCATGTTTGTGATATGCCTACCCGGTGCTACTCACTAGCCCCTGGAATATTGGATGTGGGGGTGGGAAGTCATGATATAGTCCCCTATGGGATGGTTTGTGACATATTTATTCGTTATATCATATACAACCATCTTACATTTCATTCCATATGGGATACAATAATGTTACTCGTGTGTACGACAAACTACAACATAACCATGTAACGTGAATGCATTTTCCTAACATGTTGCACAGATGGAAACAAGGGTTAATATATTAAATATATATTATATAACATAATTATTTATGGTATTACTAAAATTATATTCTATCTAAACATATAATATATTATTTTATTTTAACATTTCACACTCTTAAAAAGAGATAATATCATTCCTCGATGTGTAGATTACCTCCTCTTCAATGCGATGCGATTATTCTTTTCTCATCACCACATCATGCGAATTAAATATATATAATTATATAATACTTTATTTATTATATAATAATTATTATTTAAGGATACATGTTCCTTAATTTCTATCCATAATGATCATTGAAAAATGAGAATATCACATATGTGTAAATACGACTACTTTCTTCAGGATTGTAACATTGGTTCATTTTTCTTATCCATATTCCAAGATTATTTTTATAAGAGTAATTAATGTGAATATATGATTAATATATCACTATTTTTATTCTATGATTTTTTAAATAATGACCTCTTTGACCATAGTCAAACTACTATAATCATTTTGACAAATAAGTGGAATATGGTCAAAACATCCGACATAACCATAAATAACAATATAATATTATATAACACGTAAATAATTGAAATAAATTAATATTAATAATGAAAATTATTATCATAGAACTAAATAATTAACATATTTTTATTATTAAATAAGATAAATAATCACCTGAATAATTAGACACATTCTAATGGACATCATATCAATCACCTTTCGTTATGGCATATCTTGATGTTATGAACCATTTTTATTTTATTAGGTGTATATACGACCCATTTTAAAAGTTATATTAAATTGGTATTTAATTTATTTACATCTTTTTCTCTTTAATTTGTTTTATGATTCTTGTTTTTCACATTTTATAAGTGATTCACCTCAATTTCGTTTCATTGATCCATATTTTAATATCATACATGCATACACATTTATGTCTCGTAAATACAGATCCTTTGAAATGATATATAATTAATTTTTATATTATAATTATAATTATTGTATTTAATAATATAATTAATTATATTTATTTATGAATCATATGTCTCTAAACTGATACAATACTTTTCATTTAAATGGAATCATCATTTAATGTTCACTATCCAACTCATTCTATTCAATGCTCTTGTTTTTTAAATTATTTTATTAAATATTTCAAAGGGATATAAAATATTTATAAATTATCTATATGTGTATTTACATTATTTTATTGTTTTTCAAGAATGAAATATATTTATTTTTTTTGTTAGGATCATTTTTACAGAGAACAAAAATGATGTAATATTCATAATGGTCATTGACACAATAAATTTTTCATTAACATAACTATTATTTTATTTCTAGATTCTTTTACATGATTAAATACTTCATTAAATGAAAATTAACACATTAAATTATTGGTTATTTTGTTAATGAAACTTTGTTTTCAATGAGAATATTTTTTTTGTAATGAAAATGTTGATTTAATTGAAAATTGATTTTTTTTCAAACGTGTTTTAATATGTGTTAAAAAGTGTTTTCAATGGATTTTTTTTATTAATATGTTTTTTATTCATGAAATTGTACATCCTAAAAAATCATAATGTCATCATGATATAGATTTTATAATGGTTTCTTCCACATTATTTTTAACAGTTAATCTTGATATAGATTATAAGCTGTTTTGAAACCCATTATACCTCTTGAGAATCAGTTGAGACCAATATATCATACATGAAGGGGTAATCCCCTTTATTGCTCATGACTATTGATGATATTGATTATTCGAATGTTGATACCCATTATATATATCCAGTTAATTGGGTATTGATTATATTTGAAGTTGGACGTATTGTATTTCAAATTAAAATAAGTTAAAAATGGACTTATAAATAAAACACTATAAGTCAACCAAAGGATTTTAAATCTCATTCTAAAGAGTTTGTAGTAATTTATTGAGGAAAATGTGTTTTTTTATTGTGGTGAATGTGTTTAATTTCCCATTTTCATTGGACATTAAATATTATGGTTATCAGTGTATGGTTATTTATGTGTTTTCAATACTAATAATTTTCCTCCTTTTTTATATCCCTTACAAATCATTTGTTCTCAACCAAAATTTTCAATTGATTTTTTCCTGATGTGAGGATCTATAATTAAAAGATGATTTAAATTTGAATTTAGTGGATATTTTCCATCATAATAATTCAGTCATTAGTTTGAATGTTTTATATTTTGTGAAAATTGGACACCAATCGAAAATTTACCCATTTTATTTTTTAGTTTTGTTATATATATATGTATATTCTTTATTCTATTTAACTATAACAATTAATATATACCAAGAAGTAAAATAATTAATTAAATACATAAATTTAGGATTTTAAAAACTATATGTCTTGGGCCTTATAAACCATGTTTATATGAATTATGAATTCAAGGTTCCAAAATTTATTCTAATCGATTATCAGTGGTGCCTATCAATGACATTGTGGTGTATTCTCTGTCTATGTTGGATAATATATATAATTTTAATGTATTTTTTGAGATATTTATCAACAATACATACATATGAAGTTGTAAATGAATGATTTCTAAACTCGAGTGGTCAATGTATTGAGAGATGGGGCATCCCATCACTGAGTAGCAGTGATTCATTCCATGATTGTGAAATATTATTATTAGGTAGTCTCCAATAAACATGTTAATGTAATTAGTATCCAAGGAATCTATGTTTTTTATAGGATTTTGATAAAATAATTATCGTGTAATGAAACCATTATGAATAGATTGAATATAACTGATACAGAATTCATGTGGAGTGACCAGGTATAACGACCCAAGAAACTTTGTTTTGAGTAATGGAAAGTTTATAATACAATGTCATCGATTAATTGAACAAACAATCATCTTATAAAAAATATATAATAATAATAATAATAGTAAAAATAAAATAGAGAAAACACATCAAAATGAATGAAAGAATCTTTTATTCAAATGAAAAACATCTTAGTGACTACAGCTCTACGATCAAATGGGAGGCTTAGCTAACCAAATATTCCAATTAAAAACCCGATTAAAATTACAGGAAGACCGCTTAAAACCACAAGAACCCTAAGAAGGCGATAAGGGCATTTGGCGTCCATCAAAACAAACATAAATATGGCTGAATCCCCCGCAGCCGTACTAAGCACCAAAGCAATAACTTGAACCATCTCCTCCTCTCTCTTCTTCAATCTCCTTGGGTTAGGGATACCCTGAGACCACGTTTTTATTGAACACTTACCCGACCGTTAGACACCAACAGCTTTAAATACAGTTGTTGGCTCCCCCATGATCGTTTTATCTTCTAATGTTTTTCAATTGGACCATATAAGTTAAGAGTTGAATACCCCAAAAAGGTTCAAAATGGTTAATTATGTTATTTGTTGGCTATAATAATAATGATAATATAACAAATTTTTTATTTTCCAAAAAATGTGAATTATATGAGTAGGTTATCATTATAATACATAATAGTGGGAAATAATATTATTATTTTTCTTCCACTATTAATTATACAATTTTTTAACTTGAGAAAGTAAATAGTTATTTTATGAATGACTATATTGAATCTGGTGGGATTTATGGGTGCAAACTCTTGGTATATATATATATATATGTTACGTCAAACTTTAAGTAAAATATTTTATTTTTACACCTAAATTTAAAATAAGTAATAATAATATTGCAAATGTTTATAATTTGACCTTTTTTATATAAATAACAGTTTTGAAATGATGTCAAAATATGGTTTCTTTTATATTACAAATGTTGTTTCATAATGTTAATATTTACATCAATGCACTTTTAATTGTGAAAAATGAAAATAATTATTAATGTTATTATGTTAAATGTATAATGGTATTAACAACAATATCCAATTATAAAGATTAAGATAATATATATATATATAAGTCAATAAAGGAAATTAGTAATATGTTGTAGATAGGGGTAAATAATTTAATATATATATTTGTATTAAATGACCATTGACTCACCTTAAAATAATAAGATTCGATTAATAATTGTATGTAATAATAATGAAACCGTGTTTTTATTATTATAATATGTGTAATAAAAAATAAAAAAAATATTGAAGATAGAATAAAAGAAAAAAACAAAGGAAGTGAGACCCATTTTTTTTAACATAACCTCTCCCCGGTTGTCCGTCCGATCCGGCGCACTCAATCATAACCATCTGTGGGTTTTAATGCAGCGTCGCATCGGGCCGTCCATTCTTCCTCTTATTCAATTATGGCTGTTTCTTTTTTTTTTATCTCGGTTTCTCCCGTGTCTGTTTCTTCTTCATCGCATGCCGAACCAGAAGATATGGCTGCGTTTTCATCACCTAGGTCGGCGAGTGGACTCGGCTGTCGCTTGTTTTCCATGGGTTGGCACTGCCCCATCCTTTAGATTCCCCATCTACACCATCGCGCAACAAAGAACTCCCTGTTCTTAAGCCTTGGTTTGCACCGAAGAGAGGAATTGTGCACCAAGGATGGAGAGTGTCTTTGCATTGAGTCCTCTTATAACTTCGACCACAGATCCGGCGAGGCCACCTACTTTATCTTCTCCTCCTCTCCGAACGAAGGTAAGGGAGATCTTATTGTTTAATTTCATCTATTTCGGTGAATATAAATTGTTATATATATATACTTCATGCATATGTGTATATGTAATTATATAAGGGCTTAAGAACCGTTCACTTCCTCCATGGAGAACCAAACTGGGGTAAGGGAAACTCTTGGGCTTTTTTTTACTTCGGTTTTGGTGTTTGCATATACATGTATGAACTTCATGTATATATATATATTTATATATAATACACGATATATTCATGTATACACATTTATTTTATATGTATACAACCTTTTTCTTTACTCTGCACTATGAAAAATGGAGATTTCTGGTAATTTTATGAAGATATTAGATTATACGAGTACATGAAGCATATAGATGCATATGCACAAGTGATTATATAAATTTATATGTACATCTATGTGTGAACATAAGGGACGACATTGATTATTTGTTTTAATATTTATCACAATATAACATGATGATTTATTAAAATTATATTTACCCATAAAGATTATTATTTCAAGAATAATACCAAAATAATTTATATATATGTTTATATATATGATTGAGTTTAAGGATAAGTTTGATATAAAAATAGTTCTTCCAACTGAAAATTTCATTTATCTGTGTTTTTGACAATTTATGCATTTTTTGTGATAATTTCTGGCGTGAACACCTTAAACAATTACATGTGGTCAGGCCAATGTGTATTTATAAGTTCTGTTTTCGAAAACCCTATTTTAATTAATAATTATCAGGACTTTGTTTATATTTTGACACATATATGATTCTAATAATTTTTGTGGATGCTAAGCCGATGTGTATGTTGCACCAATGAACTGACTTAATCTGCAAAGTTATTCTAGGATGTACAGTCGATGTAATTTATACTTTTAAAGACTGAGTTTCGGCATGTTTTAAAAAGATGAACTATGAATTTATGGGTTTATATTATCAGTTTAATTATTATTCAATGTTAATCCTCCTGCATTAATGTTATCAGTTAACAAAAATTTACTTAGTTTGATGAAATGTTAATCACAATATTTAATACCAAATGTGTTTCCTTAAGAATTTCATTTCTGTGATATGATAATTTTTAAGGATGTCATCGTTTATCACCACATTTGACAGCCCTAATCATCTATCATTTTATGTACTGTTGACCATGTAAATATATGTGTGTTCGCACTGTTTTAAATAAACTCCAACCACGCCCATTTATTAGCATGTGTATTAAATATGAACGACCTCGTTTTTTAACATGGTATTATGGTGTTTTAAGTGTTAAAGTGATTATGTTCATTTTAAGGTTACCATTAAGCCCATGCTTTCAATTGTTAAGTTAATATCTAATGTGTACAGATTTTTTTTGTACTTATGACTTAGTTTTTATTATTGTTTGTAATGTTCTTCCCTGACTATGGAAACACATGTGAAAATTGATTATGAGTAATGAATATAAGATTGATACCCTAGGAATGCAAGACCACATCAAATATGTGGGGGATGTATTGGACATAAATAATTATGGATGGGTGGACTCGGAATTATATAGCGCTCTAATTCATTGGATAATGGATTAGTCTCATGAGACATTATGTGTGACGGTCTTGGCGGTTAGCCTTGGCTTGTGCTACCATGGAAACGGTATAGGTGGTTAGCCTTGACCCGTATTAAGTATGTTTTATGGTCTTGACATAAGGTCTTGAAAATTTCCGGCATTATACATTCTCTCCGCATGTGATGATAAATGGTCAACCAGGGGATAATTCAACTAACAGGACATCCCCTAGTTGGAAATTCCCTTGAATATGAGAATGAAATTAGAAATAAGAACTGTAACACATGTGGTATATTGATATAAGAACTTTTTGTGCAAATGTATCATAGTATGAATGTCTTCCCTGCTTACACACAGTCTTTTAGAAATGAAGTAATTTTTGTTGTAAGTTATGCATCATATATTCTTCACATTCTTGCGCCCTCTGATTTATGTCTTCTTTAAAGTTTATTTTAAGTACTCACTTCTTTTCTGTGAAAGTGGTTTTCAAAAAAATGTAGGATTTACATGTTTTTATGAAAAGATAATTCCTTGTTTTTACTGAAGTGTTTTATCATCTTCAAAATGACTATTTTGAGAAAGAATTTTCATTAAACGCTTTTAAACCCCTTGCTGGGCATAATTTTCTCACCCTAAATTTGTGTTTTAAAATTATTCAGGCATGGATTTGTACTAATGATGTTTTTCAGAAGCAGCTGGTTTCCTAGAATACTGAGCCTCGTGATCTTCTGTAGTAATGGGACATGATGTATTATTGTAACTATTTTTAATAAATTTTTAGTACATCATGCCCCATGGGCACCCAGGAATCGGGGTCCTTATAGTTGTTATTAGAGGATGGGTTCAGGAAACTCTGTAAAACCAAGTTGTATGAATATGTTAATATGATTGAATAAGTAAATATGTTATAACTTTCAGATGGCTGATGGAAATTTATCTACCAATCTACTATCACATCACACTAAGGCTCTAGAGAACATTGTATCTCTAGTTATCCCTGAGAACATTCTTAATTACCCCCATATTAGCATGTCATGCGAGCACCTGTATGACGTGTCAAACCCGCCTAGGGTGCTTAGTCTACACCAGGGGTTGGGAATGGATTATCTCCTAATGATGATGACCCAATTCCCTCTTATGCACGCCGGGGAAGGTACCACGAAGGACTCATCTGAGTGTTCACGACTGGCGAAATAATTTGGCACGATGCTCGATAACCCATTCCAAGAAGCTGCTGCTACCGGAGACCTCCGAGCGGCCTACCCGTGCCAGGTTTTACACTATGTCTTCTGGGGCCTGTTGATGGAATTTAGCGTGTTAGAAGATGAATCCACCCGATTTTCTCTTAGGAAACATGTGTATAATGATGTTTCCTAACTCCATACCCTTTATGCCAAACACAAGAGGTGTCATAGATGTTCTCATGAGTTTAACCCCTTCTGTTCAGCCTGTGTGTGGTTTGAGGAGTTAGGAAATTTTTCATATCTTTGTGGTGTTCATTTGTTAAACTCTTGCTTTGATATGTAAACTTTTGTTCAATGGAAGGTTTCGTGTTTCCTTTCATGTAACTACCTTATCAGTACTATTAAGTGAGTCCTCTTGAATGTTTTTTCAGATGGATAATCAAATGAACATCTCATCACTGCCTGATGAGTTAGTAGAGGTTATCTTGATCAGAACTTTCACGGTGGATTATCAATCTTTTCTCCACATGCGAGGGTCTTACCAACGCTTACACGACATATCAAACCATCCTGAGATTCTTCGATCGTGTTTGGGGGATGACCGTGTATTTCATCTCATTACCACTACCCATCTCCCCTACCATAGGCGAAGTGGGAGATACTACGAACGCCTCTTCTAGTGTTTTACTATGGCATAAAATTTTGTACCAGAGCATGCTTCCTCATAGCTGCTCAAGATGGCCACCTCAAGGTAGCCTATATGTTCCAGGTCTTAAATATCAGTCTCCTCAATCACATCATCCCTCTCGAATACTTCAAGCATGATATAGTTTAGAGGGTTACCAGGGAATTCGTCCACTCAGGAATTTCTGAGATTTTCACCGCACGAGCCTCCCTATGGGAGTCTATGTGTAGTACACGTGAGCAAGGATTCAAAACCTACTACACAAGGTGCATCTAGGCTAGGGAAACAGAGGAACTATGTACCAACTTTGGTATTCCATTAACCGAGCCAGATCTCTTATTTCGGTAATGTTGTACGACTGGGGTTTTTTTTCTTTTTATGAATAGAATTGCGAGGATGCAATTCATTGAAGGGGGACATATTGTAATGACCCAAAAAATAGTGTTTTGAGTAATGGAATGTTTATAATACAATTTCATCCATTAATAGAACAAATAATCATCATATAAAAAATATAATAATAATAATTGTAATAATAAAATAGAGAAAACACATCAAAATGAATGAAAGACTCTTTTATTCAAATTAGTAAAATCTTGGTGATTACAGTTCTACGATCAAACGAGAGGCTTATCTAACCAATGATTCCAATTAAAAACCCGATTAAAATTACAGGAAGACCGCTTAAAACCACAAGAACCCCGAGAAGGCGATAAGGGTCTTTGGCGTCAATCAAAAGAAACATAAGGATGGTCGAATCCACCACAGCCATACTAAGAACCAAAGGAATAACTCGAACCATCTCCTCCTATATCTTCTTCAATCACCTTGGGTAAGGGATACCCCGAGACAAGGTTTTTATAGAACACTTATCTGACCGTTAGACACCAACGGCTCTAAATATTGTCATTGGCTCCCCCATGATCCATTTATCTGCTAATTTTTTTCAATTAGACCATAGAAGTTAAGAGTTGAATACCCCAAAAAGGTTCAAAATGGTTAATTATGTTATATGTTGACTATAATAATAATGATAATATAACTCATTTATTGTTTACCCAAAAATGTGAATTATATGAGTAGTTTATCATTATAATACATAACAGTGGGACTTAATATTATTATTTTTCTTCCACTATTAATTATACACGTTTTTAACTTGAGTGAGTAAATAGATATTTTATGAATGACTATATTGAATCTGGTGGGATTTATTTGTGCAAACTCCTGGGATATATATGTGTGTGTGTGTGTGTGTGTTACGTCAAACTTTAAGTTAAATGAATTATTTTAACCCCTAAATTTAAAATATGTAATAATAATAATGAAAATGTTTATAATTTGACCTTTTTTATATAATTAATAGTTTTGAAATGATGTCAAATTGTAGTTTCTTTTATATTACAAATGTTGTTTCATAATGTTAATATTTATATCAATGAACTTTTAATTGTGAAACATGAAAATAATTATTAATGTTATTATGTTAAATGTCTAATGGTATTAACAACAATCTCTAATTATAGAGATTAAGATAATTAGTATATATAAGTCAATAAATGAAAATAATAATATATTATAGATAGGGGTAAATAATATAATATATATATGTGTATTAAATGACCATTTACTCACCTTAAAATAACAAGAGTTTATTACTAATTGTATTTAATAAAAATGAAACCGTGTTTTTTTCTTATAATAAGTGTAATAAAAAAATATTGAAGATAGAATAAAATGGAAAAAAAGGAAGTGAGACCCGTTTTTTTTTACATCATCGCTCCCCAGTTGTCTGTCCGATCTGGTACACTCAATTGCAACCGTATGTGGGTTTTAATGAAGCATCGCATCGAGCCGTCTATTCTTCCTCCGATTCAATCATGTATGTTTCTTTTTTTTCGGATCTCGGTTTCTACCGCGTCCGTTTCATCTTCCTTGCGCGCCGAATCAGTAGATAGGGCTGCGTTTTCTTCAACTAGGCCAGCGAGTGGACCCGTATGTCTCTTGTTTTCCATGGGTTAGAACCGCCCTCACCTTTGGATTCCCCATCTACACCATCACGCAAGAACGAACTCCCTGTTCTTAAGACTCAGTTTGCATCGAAGAGAGGAATTTTACACCGAGGAATGAGAGGGTTTTTGCACCAAGTCCTCTTAGATCATCGACCACCAATCCTGCAACGCCACCTGCTTCGTCTTCTCCTCCTCTCCAAGACAAGGTAAGGGAGAAATTCCTATTTTAATTTCATCTGTTTCGTTGAATATAAAGGGTTATATATATATACTTCATGTATATGTGTATATATAATTATATAAGGGCTTAAGAACCATTCACTTCCTATATGGAGAACCAATATTTGGTAAGGGAAACTATTGGGCTTTGTTTTACTTCGTTATGGTGTTTGCATATACATGAATACACATCGTGTGTATATGTATATATATATGACACGATATCAGCATGTATACACATTTCTTTTATTTGTATACAACCTTTGCTTTACTCTACCTTATGAAAAATAGAGAATTCGGGGAATTTTATGAACATGTTAGATTATATGAGTACATGAGGCATATATATGTATATGTACATGTGATTATATAAATGTATATGTACATCTATGTGCGAACATAAGGGTCGAGCTTGATTATTTGTTTTAAAATTTATCACAATATAACATGATGATTTATTAAAATTATATTTACTCATAAAGATTATTATTTCAAGAATAATACCAAAATCATTTATAGACATGTTTTTTTATATAATGGAGTTTAAGGATAAGTTTGATATAAAAATAGTTCTTCCAACTGAAAATTTCATTTATTAGCGTTTTTTACAATTCATGCATTTTTGTGAATAAGTGTGGCGTGGACCCCTTAAACATTTACATGTTGTCAGGAAAATGTGTATTTATAAGTTCAGTATTCCAAAACCCTATTTCAAATAATAATTATTAGGACATAGTTTATATTTTGACACATATAAGATTCCAATAATTTTGATGGATGCTAAGCCGATGTGTATGTTTCACCAATGAACTTGCTTAATCTGCAATGTTATATTACCATGTACCCTCGATGTAATTTATAATTTTAATGAATGAGTTTCGGCATGTTTTTAAAAGATGAACTATGAATTTATGGGTTTATATTATCAGGTTATTTATTATTCAATATCAATCCTACTGCATGAATGTTATCAGTTAACGAAAATTTATATAGTTTGATCACATGTTAATCACAATATTTAATTCCAAATGTTTTTCCTTATGTATTTCATTTCTGTGATATGATAATTTTTAAGGATGTCATAGTTTATCACCTCATGTGGAAACCCTAATCATCCATCATTTTATGTACTATTGACCATGTAAATATATGTGTATTCGCCCAGTTTTAAATAAACATCCACCACACCCATTTATCAGCATGTGTATTAATTATTAACGGCCTCGTTTTTTATCTTGGGATTATGGTGTTTTAAGTTTCAAAGTGTTTATGTTCATTTTAAGGTTACCATTAAGCCCCTACTTTCAATTTTTATGTTAATATCTAATGTGTAACGATTTTTTTTGTACTTATGACTTAGTTTATATTAATGTTTGTATTGTTCTTCCCTGACTATGGAAACAGATGTGAAAAGGGATTATGAGTAATGAATGTAATAATGAGACCCTATGAATGAAAGACCACGTAAAATATATGAGGGATGTATTGGACTTAAATGATTATGGAAGGGTGCGCCCGGAATTATTTAGCGCTCCAATGCATTGGGTAAAGGATGAGTCTCATGAGACGTTACGTGTGACGATCTTGGCGGTTATCCTTGGCTTGTGCTACCATTGAAACGGGATAAGAGGTTATCCTTGACCCGTATTAAGTATGTTTTACGGTTTTGATGCAAGGTCTTGACAAAGTCTGTTATTATACATTCCCTCCGCAAGTGATGATAAATGGTCAACCAGGGGATAGTTCAACTAAAATGACATCCCCAATTTGGAAATTCCCTTTACTATGAGAATGAAATTATGAAATAAGAACTATAACACATGTGGTATGTTGATATAAGAACTTTATGTGCCAATGTATCATGGTATGAATTTCTTCCCTACTTACACACAGACTTTTAGAACTGACTTAATTTTGGTTGTAAGTTATGCATCATCAATTATTCACAAGCTTGTGCTCTCTAATTTATGTCTTCTTTAAAGTTTATTTTAAGTACGTACTTCTTTTCTGTGCAAGTGGTTTTCAAAAAAAATTAGGATTTACATGTTTTTTAGAAAAGATAATGCCTTGTTTTTAGTGAAGTGTTTTATCATCTTCAAAATGACTGTTTTGAGAAATAATTTTCTGTAAATGTTTTTAAACCCCTTACTGAGCATAATTTTCTCACCCTACGTTTTTGTTTTAAAAACTTTCCGGCATGGATTTGTACTAATGAAGTTTTTCCGAAGCAGCTGGTTTCCCAGAATCCTGAGCCTTGGGATTTTCTGTATTAATGGGACATGATGTATTATTGCCACTATTTGTAATAAATTTTTTGTACATCATGCCCCATGGGCACCCAGGAATCGGGGTCCTTACACCAGTTCTTGATGCATTATTGTATACAAAATAAAAGTTATTTGAGGATTATGATTTTCATCATTCAGGGTAAGAATATTAGTTGGAGTTTTATTATTATTACTCACATATTAACTCTTGCATTATGTTGAAATATTAGAGATTTGTAATCTGTCATTTTTTTTTCAGTTTTTTCATTAGGGTTGTTTATATGCCACCATTGATCTTGAGTGGGAAGTGCTATTATTATCCTTAAAAATGTGGCAATGGTACCTCATTGGTGAAAGATTTTAGTTTCTCATAAAAAAATATCATAAAGAATATATTAATGAATCACAAATTCAACATATTATGTTAACTGTATATTTAAATCATAAATAAATATGAAATTGAGATTCAATATACAATTTAGAAATAGAACATCCTCGATGAGGCACATAGAATGAAGTTGTTCATTTATTATTTATTTGAATATTTAGAATCATCTATATTGATTGAATAACATGTTGTGATTAACCTTGATATAAGTATATTTGATGGAATATTATGTCATTATAATATTATGTTGTAGTGATCTTTGCTATAAAAAAGGACGAATCAATAATACTCAATGATTTTGTGAAATTATTTTCTCCAATGAATATAATAATTTTTATATTAAGAATGAAAAATAAAAATAATTATATCTTGCATTATATGGAACCTCATATTCATCTTCATTACTCGTAGTATTTAGTTTTTTCAATAACATGAATGAAATATTGCATCTATATTTAGTAAAGCATAAAATAAAATTATTTTAAAAATGAAAATTATTACCTAACCATTAAATAAGTGGGTGTTAATAGTATTATAATAATGATGTAAATTACATATAAATTTATAATTTATTATTAAAAAATAATTCAAATTTTTAAAATGTATTTATATTAATAAAAAATATGGTTTCTTCAAAAATTATTTTTCATTATTTTTATAAAAAAAATATTTTAATTCATTTAAATATATTTTAGAAAATATAATTTAGTAAATTAACATAATTTATTAAATAATCATTTTTAATGTATCCTATTATGATATTTTTGGATATTTCAATAAAATAATTATTTTTCATTGAATACTGAAAATTATTGATTTTTTGTATAAAACTAGAATTACATTTAAATAAATTAACTAATTTAAATGAATAATTATTTTTTAAAATAAAATATGTATTATTATTTATATTTATAAATTTTAATAAATTATTAATAAATAATATATTGAATATTTGTATTAGTTTTTTTTGTTTAAGAAAGGGTTTTTTTTTAATAAATGCTTTTAATTTGCATAATATTTAAACATTTTTTCTAAATAAAATAATCCTCACTATGTAATAATTTAAATGAAATTTATTGATTATATTTAAATTTTTTTTAATAAAAATTAGTACAATTATAATTTTTATACCGGGTTAATATAAAATATTCCTCTTCATGAACAAATTTAAATTTATGAAAATCTTATTTCTTTATCGCAGCTATGTTTTTCTGATATAATTTTATTCACTTTTAGAGATATTTTTTTCTAAAAAAAATTAAAAACATTTATTTCAAATTCTTTTGAATTTAATTATTAAATTTTTTGTAAAATGACTAATTTTTTGATGAATAGTAAAAAAATACTAAATTACTATTGACATATTCATATTAGTTTGAATATATTATATAGTTAAATTATATTGTTAAATAGTCTGAAGTTATATTTATTTTAAATAGATATCTATTTGTCGAATTTTCCTCATTTTAATCAATTTCATATTCCTATTAGATATAAATCATCAAAATCTTTGGAACATTTTCTATTTCAAAACAAACTTTCCCACTGTGTTTTGGGGATAATGTTTAAATCATAATTTTATAATTATATGAATTTAATGTGGAAATTTTGATTCTATATTTAGAATAGTAATAATTTATTTTATATAATAATTGCAAAAAAAAATTTAAAAAAAAATTAATAGTGAAAACAGATATAATTAAATATCGTTGTTAAGGTAAAAATGGTTTTACCAGGGGTTAAACTAAAAAATATAATGGTAAAAATGACATAATTATTTTTTATAAAATCAGTTTCATGTTAATATTTTTACCCTATTAAATAAAAATCATTATAATACTTTATTTTTTAGCCTTGGTTCAATTGAAAAATTATGGTACACCTTTTTTTAATAACATAATAAGGGTTAATTTCACTTCATTTACAAAATACCACTCTATATCCTTTCCCCTTCCAAAAAAATTCATATAAAAACCTCCGGAAATAAATTAAAAAAACACCTTCACTCACACTATAATCATTTTTTAACAAAAATACAATATCGGAAGGAATTGGTGGAAACCAACTTATGTTACCCAAAGAAAAGGTAACATATTTAGAGAGAGAGTTTGATTTATTTCCTTCACCACCTTAATAAACTTTTATTGATCAATCGGGATACAATCACCTTATTACATTAAAATATATTATATTTTTTGTTATGTAAAATACCTACAATAATCTCTACATACATCACATTGTTTATTGAATCATTATTGTTGTGTACAACAGAGTACTTCCTCGCAAGCCAACATCATTAATTTTTTCATCACCACATATAATAGTTTGTTATAATGTTGGATATATTATATATTTATATATGTTATTTATAACCTTATTATACAAATGAAATCATTATATCATATATAAATATATACATTACATTTCACAGATAATATGATAATGTCGATTGTCTCTATGGCGGAGTACCTCCTCGTGTAGCGATGTGATTTGTTTTTAGTAACACAATACATTAATGATATTATTGATAAATATATTTTCTAGAAATGATATTTTTGTGATTTTTTGTTATAAATTACCCTTCTAAAAATATAATTCATTATTTAAATATTTAATTTTTAAATCAATGGAAGATGATAATATCATTCATGTTCGTGTGGACAAACTCATTCATAAAGAGATTTGTAACTCTTTTAATCACCACACAACATGTAGGATAAATATAATTTTATTTAATTATGTAATATGTTATTAATATATTCTGATAATTATTGATAGATAATATATTAATTACCTCATTTCAATAATTATAGTTGAAAAATGGAAACATTACTCATGTGTACATAAGATAATAGATTATTAAAAAAATACTATTTTAATATGATAATTATCATAGATGATTTTTTAATGTGTAAATATGAATTTGATAATTATTTTAACAGATTTCAATCTCACATTAATTTTTTATGAGGCATATTCCATGTTAAACACAAGTTTATTTTACGATATGTATATTACTAAAAAGAATGTATTTTTAAATTAATATCAATTAATTTGTTTTCATCTAAATATCAATTTGTGGATCTAATTTTATGGGGTTTTCAGTTCAATTGTTTCCCAAGCGGTATGGTAGTTCTATCTATATTTTCCTTCAATGAGAAATATGATTATGTTGTTCACTTATTATCATTGATGATTTTTATATACTGATATCTTTTTTTGTTACATAATGAATTAAATTAACCTCATTATTTTTATGTATAACAATATGACACTCCTTCACCAGGATTATTTTTCAATTTTACCAAATTTATAATGATTTTAGGATACAATCTCATCGTTTAACATGATTTTTATGATTTTTTTCCGATGGAAAAAATATTTGTATCTATATATATATAAATTAATTTATTTATAACTCATTGTGTTATTTAATTATAACTTATTTCCATTAATATTCCTCACTCTATTTACTAAATAGTTTAAAATAATGTTTTTATAAACATTTTCATTATTTATCTTCTTGTTAAAAAACCTTTTCATTTAAAAAATGATTTTTGTAAATGTTTCTAAATATGTAATTATTATTTTTTAAAATGATTTATTATTACATTATGAACATTTTTTTATTTTTAAAAACTAATTTTACGGAATATTCACAACATTTTTAATAAATTATTATATGTATATTTATTTAAAAATTAAAAAAGAATAATTATTTTTAACAAGATTGACATGAACATTATATCCCACTATTATGAATAATGAATCACATCATATAACCATTTCATGTTTTAAAAGTTCATTTTAATTAAAAAAATACTTGATATACAGGAAATTAGTAAATTTTTAATAAATTACTTGACAACGAATAATATTTTGAAATTTTATTCTCATTCAAAATGTGTTTTTATTTTTTGAAAGCATATTTGTCCAAATAAATTTTGTAAAGGATTTGTATTTATTCATTTAAATTATTTCAAGGATATTTTAATAGAAAATAATTTTAAAAACCTTTCATTTATAAAAAAATAAAAACATATTTTCCTTGAAAAATGATTTTTGAGAATTTGATATCATCATTTACCTATATTAGAGGTTAATTAAAATAGAAATATTTGAAAAAAATATCATGTTTTACAAAAATTGTATAAAAATTTGTAAATATATTTTCCTAAATAAAATTATTAAATATTTTTTAAATATATTCTATATATGTATTAATGGTTATATTTAAATAATGTAATATAAAAAATGTTTAATGGATATTTATTTTCAAAAATTGATAATCAATGAAACATTATATTACTCAAGAAATTTTCCCAATGACTTATCATTTAAAAATATATTCCATATCAGATGAGATCCTATGATCTAGTTAAGTTTTTCTATAGATTTGAACTATGTGTATAATTCTAGAGGATTTCTCATTGAATCAACTGGTATAGATATATATTAGTGAAATGGTAAGGCTTCATGGAGTTCCTTTATCTATTGTATTCAATTAGGATCCAAGATTCTCCTCAAAGTTCTAGAAGATTCCTCAACATTCCTTGAATAGTGATCTGAACTTCAATACATTTTATCATCCTCAAAGTGACGGCCAATATGAGAGGACTATCCAAACACTTGAAAAAATTTAGAGAGCATGCACAATGATCTTCAAAGGAGGTTGTGATCAACATCTTCTTCTAGTTGAGTTCTCCTAGAATAATAGTTTCCACTCAAGCATCCAAATGGATCCTTATGAAGACCTTTATTGGAAGAGGTTCAGAACAAAGAAATTTTGGGATGATGTTGGGGAGCATAATCTCGTTGGTCTAGAAATGGTCGGAGAAATGGTGGAGAAGGTAAAACCATCGAGCAACACTTTAATGATTCTCAGAGTTGACAAAAGGGTTATGTTGATAATTGTCGCTGAGACCTAGAGTTTGATGTTTGATACATGGTATTCCTCCACATATCACTATGGAAGAGAGTTATGAGATTTGGGAAGAAGGGAAAGTTTATTCCAATGTACATCGGCCCTTTTGAGATCTTTGATCGTATTGGAGTGATAACCTATTGACTAGTAGTCCCACCAAACCTCTCTCAATTATATGATGTATTCCATGAATCATACCTGATGAAGTACAAACGTAACTCATCGCATGTACTCAATCTAGAGGTGGTACCAATGGAGAGTTACCTCTCTTATGAAAAGAATTTGGTGAATGTCCATGACCATAGGGAAAAAGTTCTATAAAATAAGACAATTCACCTCTTCATGGTGTTTTGGTGAAACCATATGTTTGATAAAGTAATGTGGGAATCAGAAGAAGTGATGAAGCAGAGTTACCTACATCTGTTTTAGTGTGGGAAAAAGAAACATCAAGGGAAAAATTTATTAAGAGGGGAATATTGTAATGACCCAATCCTTTATTGAGGAAAATTCCTATTAATCTAATTAAATGTCTTCTTATGTAAAATGGTTATGCACTTCCTTTGTTTTAAGAATTTTTTGGTTTTTAAAATACGGTTAAGAATTTTTACCATTGTTAATATTGTTGTTGAACAATGGTCACATGATTAGTATAAATATAGGGTTTTAACAAATCCATATTACTTAGACAAAAGAAGTGATGGGAACATCTAGTAGAATTGATCCATATAGAGACCATTTTTTAGATCTTGGAAAGGAGGTATCATCACTAGGATTTTATCTTGACCAATCCCAAGCCATGATTCAACACATTATGTATGAACATAACCTCCTATAGGAGAATTAGATGTTGACAGTGATTACTAGTTAAGCAACATTATCCGAGCCACCCCAATAGTCTGTCACCTTCACACTCCTTACCAATAGGTTTTATGTCGGTATTTTAAGGGAATATGTTACATGACACTAGCACTATAGTTATGTGAATTATATTTTTATATAATATACATTCATATTATTATTGTTACTTTGTTACTATATTTTAATTCACAAATAATATTTTTAGTTAATATTCAATTAAGAAATATATTTTGATTAATTAATGTATTTTTATTAAAAAAATATTTAATTACTAAATTAATTTTTATTAAATGTAAATGATCGTATTATATTAATGAATACAATTTTTATTTTTATTAAGGCTTAAAAGCTGTTTTTTTTCAAAATCATGAGTTATCGATAAATGTTGTTTTTATTTTAAAAGAAAAAATTCACCTATATAGAAAATTATATAGATAAAATAAATAATATTTTTCGAATCAGGACGTAGAAATTATCCAATGATTAATTTTTTATAATTTCGTAGAGATACAATTGTTTCGGTAAAAATTAAATACTATTTAAATATATAATGTGTTTTAAGACATAATAATGATCAAATACTGATGAAATAAAATACAAAAAATGGGATAAATGGAAAATATATGTATTAACGTATAAATAATGCGATTTTAGGTCTGATTTATTTATTTTACAAAGATTTAGTCGACCCTCCATGACTTATAAAACATTTTAACATTTTAAAAGAATTTGCTTCGGACTGTTACTCACATCCACATAAGAAATGAAAATATTTTAACAATTTCATCAATTTTCCTTATAAAATAATGTTTTACACTCTTATTTGGAAAAAAATCATCGAAAAAAACCATGGCCTGGATTTTTGTTTTGATTGGTTTAATATGTTCTAACCAAAACCTAAATAATAATGATTTACCACTCTTTTTTATATAAACCCACTCATGATCCTACATCCTGTTCACTAAAAAATTTTATATCATGACAAACTCATACCCTCTTTTCTCTAGAATCCTTCCATGGTGCTTCAATCTCCCATGAATATTCTCTGAAACCTCTCTTAACCCTTTGAGATCAAACATTCTAGTAAGGGATTTCTTCCTCTCTTATTTTCCCCTTGTTTCTTTATTTTTCTATAGACATTTATTTTTAATTAAAATTGTTGGAGTATGATTTATCACAACTAAAATACTTCCCTAATTATGATTTAATTATGATATAACCCTTCCTCAATCATTAATTCCTTCCATGTACACCCGTTACCATGCTGATATTTTCTAAGGGATTTCTCTATCCTCATTTACATTAAAGAAATATTTTTGTATTATAAATCTAAATTCCATTAAATATGTTGTAAAATTTATCAATATGAACCTATTAATATATATTTCATGTAAATATGTGGATATAACCCTTTACCTCTCATCACCCATTTTTATTAATTCTTTTGTCACGCTGTTATGCTGCTGATATTTCACCACTATTTTCCAAGCCAAAGTCATTGTGTAATGAATACCATACCAATTTCACAATTAAGGGTATTCACCTATATGCAGATTTAGTGATTTATTATTGAGTTTCATGTATGCATTAAAAATTACATTATCTTGTAATAAATTATGATGTTTATTGAATCCATGTTATATGATTCATGTGGCACTCTTATTTTTGAAATGAAATGATTAAGAAGGGTGTTCCCTTATAGAGCTCCAATTCATTGGGTAATGAATAGTATCACGACAAGTCTAGTTAAATGAGGGGTTTCCAATGAAAATTAAATTTTAATGAGGATTTACTCATGGTGAAAGTGAAATGAGCCTTCAATCATGCTTATATAATAATAAATTTTGTCCCCATACTTCAATGTTATGATAATCATTCAATATCATGCCTTTATGTTCATGTTTCTCTTATGCTATATTGATATTCATATTGCATAACATGTATTGTTTTATTTATGTTATTATTTTTTTACTCCATTAATGGGCATTATAGATCACTCTTTTCTTATGCATATACTCACGTTATCCCATTAAATTCTATGTATGAAGGAATGCATGTGTTTATGTAAAATATGTTTTTAATATAGATGTGTATTTCATGTTTTAAGTTGTTATGTGTTGTTCCTATACCCCCAAATACATTAATGTTTTTGATTCTCTATATCATATCAAGTGAATATTTTATGTAATATATTTTGTTTAAGTGTGAAATAAATATGAACTTTTTAATTCAACCCTACTTGAATGGATGTCATCTATGCTATCAGATCTATGGGTGTGTTATTTCAAATATATTCTTTTTGGAATCTTCAAGGTGAATCTGTAACAGTAGCATGCAGTCATTATCACCTAACTAATGTAGTGTTGTAAGGTTTGAGTAAATCTATAAATTGTTGTTATATGTTCTAGAAAAATATTTACCTATAGATGAATGTATCTTTCCATTGTTTATTTCTTGGGGTTTGTGGGGTTTCTTAATGAGTATTGTTATAATCTCCCCTGCATGATTTTTTTTCTACATGTGTCATGTCTAGTGAAATTTTGATAATGTATAGGGTTAAATATGAGTGGATAAATCCTTGTAAGATTATAGAAACTGTGGTGTTCCTATGACGTTAGACAATAGCCCCAGTACCATACCTTCAAGTAGGGTTTCTTTTGGATTGGTTTCAGAAACATGGTTAGAAACATTCATTTTGGTGGGATTGTATTCTTGAGCTATTTACATTCCTATAAATTCACTATTGTACAATGGATATGATTAATATTGTTTTTTAGGAATTGTGTAAATCTTTTTTTACACTTCTATGTTTGTGGGAGTGGTCATGTGTCTCTGTATACAAGTACTAGGGTAATGGTTCCCATGTTTGCGATATGCCCACCCGGTGCAAGTCACTAGCCCCGGCCTATTTGATGTGGGAGTAGGGAGTCCTGATATATTCACCTATGGGATGGGTTGTGACAACTTTATTCATTATATCATATACAACCAACATACATTTCATACCATATGGGATACAATAATGTTGCTCGTGTGTAAGACAGACTACAACTTAACCAAGTTATGTGAGTGGATTTTTCTACCATGTTACATAGATGGTAACAAGGGTTAATATAGTAAATATATATTATATAACATAATTATTTATGGTATTAATAACATTATATTCTATGTAAACAAATAATATATTATTTCATTTTAACATTTCAGACACTTAAATAGTGATAATGTCATTCCTGGATGTGTAGGCTATGTCCTCTTCAAAGTGATGTGATTCTTCCTTTCTCGTCACCAAATCATGCTAATTATATATATATGTATAATTATATACTGTTTCGTTTATAATATAATGATAATTATTTAGGATACATGTTCCTTAATTTTTATCCATAATGAACATTGAAAAATGGGAATGTTACATATGTGTAAATACGACCAACTATCTTCTGGATTGTATCTTGGGTTCATTTTTCTTATCCATATACCAAGATTGTTTTTAAAAGAGAAATTAATATTAAAATATGATTAATATATCATTATTTTTATTCTATATTTTTTTAAATAATGACATATTTGACCATAGTCAAACTACCATAATTATTTTCACAAATAAGTTGAACGTGGTCAAAACATCCAACATGACCATAAATGACAATATAATATTATATAACATGTTGAAATGTGAAATAAATTAATAATAATCGTGAAAATGTTTATCATAAAACTAAATAGTTAACATAATTTTATTATTAAATAAGATAAATAAAGACATGATGAATCAGACACATGCTAAAGGACATCATCTCAATCACCATTTGTTAAGGTATATATTGATGTTATGAACCATTTTTATTTTATAACATGTATATACAACCCATTATAAAAATTCTATTAAATTGGTATTAAATATATTTAATTTTTTTACTATTTAATGTTTTTTATCATTCATTTTTTTCACATGTGGTAAGTGATTCACCTCAATTTTTTTTCATTGATCCTATTTTAATGTCATACATGTATACACATTTATTTCGTGTAAATACAGATCCTTTGAAATGATATATAATTAATTTATATGTTATAAATATATTAATTGAATTTTGTAATTCAATTAATTAAATTTATTTCTTAATCATATGTATCTCAAATGATACAATACTTTTCATTTAAAAGGAATCGCCATTTAATGTTCACCTTCCAACTCATTCAATTCAATGCTCTTGTTTATTAAATTATTTTATTAAATATTTCAAATGGGCCTAAAATATTTATAAATTAACATGATGTGTATTTAAATTATTTTAATTTTTTTCAAGAAGGAAATATATATATTTGTTTTGTAATGATCATTTTTACCAAGAACCAAAAGGATGTAATATTCATAATGTGAACTGACACAATAAATTTTCCATTAACGTAAATATTATTTTATTTCTAGATTGATTAACATGATTAAATATTTTATTAAATGAAAAGTCGCACTTTATATTATTGGTTATTTTTTAATGAAACATTTTTTTCAATGAGAATATTGTTTTTGTAATGAAAATGGGGATTTAAATGAAAATTGCATTGTTTTAACACATTATTATATGTGTTAAAAAGTGTTTTCAATGGGTTTTTATGATTACGATGTTTTTTCTTAATGAAATTGTACTTCCTAAATAAAATAATCAAGTCATCATGATATAGATTTTATGAATGATTGTTCCCCATTATATCTTACAATTGATCCCGAGATAGATTATAAGATGTGTTGAAACCCATTATACCTCTTGAGAATCATTTGAGACCAATATATCATACATGAAGGGTTAATCCCCATCATAGCTCATGACTATGTATGATATGTTCTTTCGAACTAAAACACGTTAGATATGGACTGATAAATAAAACTCTATAAGTCAACAACATGATTTTTAATTTCATTTGAATGGGTTTGTAGTGATTAATTGATGAAAATGCGTGTATGTTCTGGTGAATGAGTTTTATTTCCCATTTTCATTGGAAATTTTAGATTATGGTTATCATTATATGATTTTTTATGTGTTCATAAGACTAATAATTTTCCTCCATTTTATATCACTTACAAATAATTTATTCTCAACCCACATTTTTAATTGATTTCTTCTTGATGTGAGGATCTTTAATTAAAAGTTCAATTAAATTTGAATGTAGTGGATATTTTCCATCAAATAAAACATTCATTCTATTGAATGTTTTATATTCAATGAAAATTAGTCACCAATCGAAAATATACCCATTGTATTTTACTTTTCGGTATGTATATATATATATTTATCTTATTCTATAAAAATATCCCAAAAAGTATAAGAATATATTATATATTTAAACACAGTAATGTAGAAATTTTATGTCTCAGGACTTTTAAACCAGGTTTATGGGGAAGATGAATTCAAGGTTCCAAAATTTATTCTAATCAATTATCAGTTGTGTCTATCAATGATATATTGGTGTATTATCTATCAAGGTTGGAAAATATATATAATTTTAATTTATTTTTTGAGATCTTTATCAACAATACATATATTGGAAGTTTTAAATGAATGATTTCTATACTCAAGTGGTCAATTTATTGAGAGATGGGTAATCCCATCTCTAAGTAGCAGTGAATCATTCAATGATTGTGAAATATTTTTATTTGGTAGTACCCAATAAACATGTTAATGTAACGAGTATCCAATGAATATATGATTTTAATAGAAGATTGATAAAATAATTATTGTGGAATGAAACCATTATAAAAAAATTGAATATAATAGATAAATAATTCATGTGGAGTGACCAGGGATCGAGGCATGCTTGTATACAAAAAAAAGTAATTTGGGGGTATGATTTTCATATTTCAGATTAAGAAGATTAGTTGTAGTTTTATTATTATTATTTACATGTTAAATTGTGCATCATGTTGAAATATTAGAGATTTTTAATGTATCATTTTTATTTTCATTTTTGACATTAGGGTTGTTTATATGACACCGTTGATCTTGAGTGGGAAGTGCTATTATTATACTAAAAAATCTGGCAATACTGCCTCATTGGTGAAGGTTTTATGGTTCTAATGAAAAACAATATCAAAAACAATATATTAATCCATCAAAAATTCAAAATATTTAGTTTACTGTATATTTCAATCCTAAATAAATATGAAATTGAGATTCACTATACAATTGAGAAATAGAATTTCCTCGATTAGGAACATAGAATGAAGTTGTTCATTGATTATTCATTGAATATTTAGAATCATTTATATTTATTGAGGAACATTTTTTTATTAACATTGATATAAGTATATTTGATAGCATAGGATGTCATTATCTTATGAGGTTGTAATGATCTTTGCTATAAAAAAGGACGAATAAATAATACTCAATGATTTTGTAAAAAAAAATTCTCCATTGAATATTATAATTTTTATATATAGAAAAATAAAAATAATTACATCATGTACTATACGGAACCTCATGTTCTTCTGTGTTACTCACATTATTGAGTTTCTTCACCAACATGAATAAAATACTGTATCTATATTTTGTAAAGTATAAAAACATTATTTTAATAAGGACAATTATTAACTAACCATTAAATAAGAGGGTGTTAATAGTATTATGTAAATTATGTATATTATATATAAATTTATTATTTATTATTAAATAATAAAACAAAATTTTAAAATGTAATTATATTACTCAAAAATGTAGTTTCTTGAAAAATGATTTTTCATTATTTTTATATGAAAATATTTTAAGTCATTTAAATAGATATTAAAAAATATAATTTACTAAATTAAAATAATATATTGAATAATCATATATAATGTAACATGTTATGATATATTTGGTTATTTCAATAAAATAATGATTTTTCATTGAATACTGAAAATTATTGATTTTTGTGTAAAACTAGAACTACATTTCAATAAATTAAGTAAATTAAATTAATGATTTTTTTTAAAAACAACATATGTATTATTTTTTATATTTCTTAATATTAATAAATTATTAATAAATAATATAATTAATTTTAGTATTAGTTTGTTTTTTGGTTTAAGAAAGGGTTATTTCTAATAAATGTTTTTAATGTGCATAATATTTCAACATTTTCTTTAATTAAAATAATCATTACTGTAGAATATTTTAAATGATACTTATTGATTATATTTAAATTTTTTAATAAACATTCCTACAATCAAAATTTGTATACTGAGTCAATTTAAAATATTCTTGTTCTTTAACAAATTTACATTTATAAAAAACCTATTTCTTTATCGAATCTATGTTTTTTTGTATTATATATAATTTTATTCACTTTTAAAAATAAATTTTTTATAAAAAAATTAAAAATATTCATTTCAAAAATGTTTTGGATTTAATTATTAAGAATTTTCTGAAATGATTATTTTTTTGACGAATATTAAAATATTCCAAATGTTTATTGAAAAATAATTATTCGTTTGGATATATTATATAGTTAAACTACATCGTTAATTAATTTTAATGTATACTTATTTTAAATAGAGATATATTTGTCTTATTTTTCTCATTTTAATCAATTTCATATTCCAATTAGATATAAATCATTGAAATCTTATGAACATTGACTATTTCAAAACAAACTTTCTCATTGGGTTTATGGGATAAAGTTTAAATCATAATTTTAAAATTATTTTAATTTAATTTGGAAAAAATGAATTCTATATTTAGAATAATATTAATTTATTTTATATTATAATTTCAACATTTTTTTTAAAAAACTGAATATTTAGAGGTATAATTAAATATTGTTGTTATGGTAAAAATGGATTTACCGGGGGTTAAACTAAAAAAATATAATGGTAAAAATGAGCTAATGAATTTTTTATAAAATCAGTTTTATATAAATATTTTTACCCATTTAATTAAAAACCATTATAATAATTCATTTTTGAGCCTTGGTTCATTAGAAAAATGTCGTTACACCTTTTTATTCAAAACATATTAAGGGTGAATGTCACCTCATTTACAAAATCGCAACCCATATCCTCTCCAATTCCAAAATAATTCTTATAAATACCTCCTGAAAGAAATTCAAAAAAAACTTCTCTCGTCCTAGAATCATTTTTTACAAAACTCTAATCTGGGAAGGAATTGGGGGAAACCAACTTATATTACCCAAAGAAAAGGTAACATATTTAAAGAGAGAGTCTGATTTATTTCCTTCACAACCTTAATAAAATTTTATTGATCAATCAAGATACAATCACATTAGTAGATTAAAAAATAATATATTATTTTGTTATGTAAATTACCTACAGCAATCTCCAGATACATCAAATATGTTATTCAATCATTTTTGTTCTGTAAAACAGACTACTAACTCAAAAACCAAAATAATTACATTTTTTATTTCCACATATCATGGTTTGGTCTAATTCTGGATAAATTTTATATTTATATATGTTATTTATAACATTTTTATACAAATAAAATCATTATATCATATATAAATATATACATTTCATTTCATAGATGATATGATAATGTCGACTGTCTCTATGGCTATGTACCTCCCCATGCAGCGATGTGATTTGTTTTTACTAACACATTACATTAAAGATATTACTGATAAATATATTTTCTAAAAATGTTATTTTTGTTATTTTTTGATATAAATAACCCTTCTAAAAATATAATTTTTTATTTAAATTTTTTATTTTTCAATCACTAGAAGATGATAATATCATTCATGTTCATGTGGACTACCTCATTCATAATGAGATGTGTAACTCTTTTCATCACCACAGAAGATGGAAGATAAATATAATTTTATATAATTATGTAATATGTTATTTATTATATTCTGATAATTATTGATAGATAATATTTTCAGTACCTCATTTTAATAATTATCATTGAAAAATGGAAACATTACTCATGCGTACATACGACCTACCTTCTCAATGATTTGAACAAATATAATTTCTAATAATGAACGTCCAATAGTGGTCTCAAAAATATAATTTCCATGTAAATATGATAATTATTTATGTATTACTTTTATATACATTGGGTAACCGTGAAAAATTTAATAGGATTAAAAATAATATATCAAAACATATATGAAAAAAAAAGTTGTTATTACCAGAAATGTTATTTCAACAAAGGATTCTTAAAAGATGGGTAATGAAATGTCATAATAAAATTATATAAATTATTATATACCTAATAATAGTTTATTAAATAACAATAACAATATAATAATTATCATAGATGATTTTTTAATGTGTAAAAATTAATTTGATACTTATTTTAATAAATTTCTGTCTCACATTAATTTTTTATAATTCATATTCCATGTTAAACACATGTTTATTTTGTGATATGTATATAACTACAATGAATTTATTTTTAAATTAATATCAATTAAATTGTTGTTATCTAAATATTAATTTGTGGATATAATTTTTATGTGGTTTTAATTTCAACTGTTTCCAAAGCGGTATGGTATTTGAATCTATATTTTCCTTCATTAAGAAATAAGATTATGTTATTAACTTATTATCATTTAAGATATATATATATATACTGATATAATTTCTATGTTACATAATGAATTAATATGACCTCATTATTTTTATGTATAACTATATGATACTCCTTCATCGAGATTATTTTTCAATGCTACCAAGTTACAATGATTTTATGTTACAATCACAACATTTCAAATATTTTTATGATTTTTTTATGGAAATAAATATTTTTATCTAAATATCAATTAATTTAATTTTTTCCCATGCATTTTGTCCTTTAATTACAACTTATTTCCATCTATATTCCTCACTATATTTATTAAATAGTTAAAAATAACATTTTTATGAACATTACAATTATTTCTCTTTTTGTTAAAAACCCTTTTTATTAAAAAAATGATTCTAAATATGTAATTAATTTATTAAAAGATGATTTAGTATAAAATTACTAACAATTTTATCATTTTTAAAAACTATTTTTATGGTTTATTCACATCATTTTTAATAAATTATTATATGTATATTTATTAAAAAAGTAAAAAAGAATCATTATTTTTAACATGACTTACATGGACATTATTTCCCAAAATTATGAATAAATAATCACATCATAATACCATTTCATGTTTTCTAAGATCATTTCAATTAAAAAAAATACTTTATATAAGGGAAATTATTAAATTTTTTTATAAATTAGTTCACAATGAATAATTTTTTGAAATTTTATTCACATTGAAAATGTGTTTTTTAATGCAAATTTCTCCCAAGAAATATTGTAAATGATTTTTATTTCTTCATTTTCCTGAATAAAAGGTTATTTTAATAGAAAATAATTTTAAAAACCTTTCTTTTGTAAAAAAAAATAAAAATTTAATTTTCCTTGAAAAATGATTTTTAAGAATTTAAAAGTATCCTTTACATATATTCAAGGTTATTTTCAAAATAAATTTTTGAATAAAATATCATGTTTTACAAAATTGTATAAAAAGTGGTATAGATATTTTCCAATTGAAAATTATTAAATTATTTATAAATATATCTTTATATGTATTAATGGTTATATTTAAATAATGTAACATAAAAAATGTTTTATGAATATTTAGATTCAAAAAGTGATGATCAATGAAACATTATATTACTTAAGAAGTTTTCCCGATGACATATCATTCTAAATTATATTCCATCTCAGATGAAATCCTTTGATCTGGTTATGATTTTATATAGATTTGAACTATGTGTATAATTCTTATTATTTCTCTATATGGGTTATATTATAATGATATTTATAAATATTTTTTCTCTTCCATGGGTTATAGCTTGTAAATTTTTTTTAAAACCACTTAAATTATCAAATAGTTTGAATGATGAAATTATTAAATGATTACAAAACCCATATCATTTTCATTATTGGTGACATAATTAAATTGATATGATTAGAATTTAATTTAATGGGTTATGATATGATTTTTTTGTGATATTTTGGAACACATATTTATGATTTTCATTATGTTATAGGTGGTACCTATATCCCGACCATAATGAATTTGGTAATTTGTAATATCTCATGAGATAGATAGGAATGGAATGGGTAGTTAATCCTGTTTAGTAAGGGAATTTGATTTTTATAATGGTTTTGTGATTGAAAATTGACTATTATGATGGTTAAGGGAGTGATCTCATTCCACTATGATAGCCTTATTTTGATTCCTTATATACAATTGAAATTATTCGTTATGATTATGTGTATTCCAAAATACTATGTCTAAAGAAAATGTTACTCACTCATAGATAATATAATTTCATTTACATATGATTTTAATAATGTTTAAAATCCTTTATGTGAATGGTATGGTTTTTAAATGTAATGATCATTTTTTTCACACCCTTATATTGATTTTTCACTTTTTTATCTCCCTAGGTTACCCTTACTGGGCATCTAAACTCACCCTTTCTTATGTTTCATCTCTCTAGGTTATAATAAGGTTTTTAGTTTTGTATATATAAAAAAATTAATTAATGAGATTATATTTTTAGGATACATTGAATATCATTCACCGAAATAGATGATTATGTTTCTATAGACCAATTAAACTAATTTAATGTGGCTCTCATGAAATTTGTTTGAATTGTATTTAATATTCATTTAAAATTATGTTATATCGATATATGACAATAATGGGTCACTATGATTGATATCGATGTAAATTTTTTGTTGACCATTAAAATCAAGGATGATAAAACAATAGAAATACCCACTATGATTTTATATGTATATGTAATGGTTTGTCTCCCGGTATAAGTGTAAGGATGAAAAAATGTATAGCAATGTGCATTATAATTTTGGTAAATGATAGGTAATGGGGTTTCCAAGAAATTATATTTTTTATTGATATTATATGTTGATGTGGCCCTATCGTAGAGGTACCTAGGGTAATTAACATCAGAAAGGGAATGTTGATATGAATGTGATCATTATATGCTTCATGAAAACTATCCTTGTTACACACCAAGTATACATTTCATGTGGAATATTATTTATAAAGACAAAAAAATCGTTATAAATCATCATGAATGATTTAAAGAGATGATGGTCATGGAAAATATCGGTTAACCCTATGGTTTCATAGATTTAAATAATTTTTACATTATTTAGACCTCCTAATTGATTTTTTAGAATATTTTAATTTCATAATGATAAGTGTTTCTAACATTATACTTTTGTTATTAGTAAGTGGAAGGAACCCAATGAAAGTAGGTTAGCATGGACAGTGTGATAAATTTTTTGGACGTGCAACCAATTGAGACGATTACAGGAGTAGAGGATATTATGATTATTTTATGTCAGTTATCATTATCAATGAATTACAATGTTTACCTTATCAATGAATAAAACTCACCAATGAATTTATTGACAATGTTTTTTCAGAGTATGGTCAGTAGAGACCCTGAAAGGATGAAAGATTTTTTTCTTATATATTGAGAATAATGGAAGAATGACTCAATGGAATGTTTTAAAAGGACACAATGTTTTGATGTTTAAGGAAATGAATAAGAAAAATAAAGTATTTTTATTTGAAAAATGAAGGTGGATCCAATGGATGATAATAATGGTCTCCCTAAAATATCATTGATGATTATGTTTTCCAAATATAGAATATATAATAATTACAAATACCATTATCCTATATAGAATTACCATGAATGGAATCATCATGGTTGTACATGTAATTGATTTCGGTTGACAATGAAGAGTCTAAAAATGAAATATAAAAATAAGGGGGAATTGAGGAATAATATGATTGAGCCTTATTAATTGAATGTGAAACAATATGGACTGTAAAATCCTTTGCATATGGTAAGAAATAAATTATCTTATATAATTCATGAAATATATTTGGATTTTTCATTATTTATTAATAATTATACCATTAAAAAATTAATTGGTGTCAATGAACCTGAAATGTGTTTTAAAGGAAAGGTCATATTTTGGTAATGATAAGAACACCATAATATCATCTTGAATGCTTAGATAATGATTTTTGGAGAAAGGGATATTGGATATGTATAAGGAATTGGGATATTAATGATTACCACAATAGATTGTTGCCTTGTATTTATATTTTATCATTTTATTAAAATAGAAAATTACTGGATATACAATTTTTTATCAATAATTTTTCGGTTTTTCAAAAGAATGATGATGCATGCATTTTCTCATTTAGGTTTCATGGTAATTCATTTTAAAACCATCATTTAGGAAAATATATAAAAATGGTATTCACATATTTTTTATATGAAAATTAGGTTCTACATTATGAAAATTTAGGGATTAATGATTAATTTATTTTTAAAAAAATTAGGAGAAAAATTATAAAATTTTAATTTTGGATTTCTTATATTTGTAACTAGTTATGGATGGTTTAAGGTTTAACATTGGATGTTGATTTATATATTAATCAATTACTTCACCAAATGAGGATTTAAGCATATAACATAATATATGATAACAATGTTGTTAAATAAATACAACATGAATGAATTGTCATTTTATATATGTATCTTTTGATACATTAGTTCTTTAGGAATAAAATGTTAACCATAATTTCATTCAATAATAGATATAGTGTGAATTGATCAAGAAATAAAAACAGTGATATTTTTATTCTGGAATTGAATGAAATCAAGTACATATATCCTATAATTAAAATTCATCAAATTTAGGAAAATTATATTGAAAAAAATGTTTTCCTATTATCATCAATTTTTACAATATCAATGTCATTTTTCAAACTACTATTGTATATGGATTTATGGTCTTTATCATTATACTAACTATGTTTTATATAACTCTCCATTAGTATTTGGGTTTTTTCTCCTATATATCCATTTTTTCACTTCCCACATACGTTATTTTATATAGTGTGTAACATCCCCACCACAGGTTCCACTAAACGAGTGCCTTGAGTTGAGTCACCCCCTGACAACATTCGTGCCTCCCTATAAACCAATAGATTCAGACTATTAGTGGGGGTATAATAAATTTCATGGTGAGACTATAAATTCTTTATCAGATCTTCCACATAAGACAAGATATGAAAAAAATAAATAACAAATAATAATCTAGAACCCTGAATTATAAAAAATTCTATGATAGAGTAAAAAACCCTTCCATACAATAAAGGTGCCATGCCATGATAAAAGTACCAAAACTAAAGTATCCCAAAATAAAATCAAACATCCAAATCATAAAAAATGTCTTTTAAATCCAATTCTAGAACCTCAAAAGTTATCATTTAAAGCCCAACTCAACTCCCTAGAATAGGGCCCTTTAGCTTGAAATTTATTACAACCATGAGATATTATAAGGTACATAATGGCGGCCCTAGAAGGGTGTAAGAACTACATTGTATGCCATCACTAATGGTGTCTTCAAAATATCAAGTCTAAAAAGGCAGTTCATGAAAAATAAATAAATGTCACATTAAATATAAAAAATACAGCTTCCACTAATTAACAATTTTAACATGATCCATTTTATACACTGTCCATATTTTCACACATTTACATGGGTTAAGAATTTATATCATTTACACAGTCGATTAAGCCAAACAGTTACAAAGTATAAGAGAGTAAATCATGTTCCCTATGTATCTAGGGATGTATATTTATAAATATTTAAATCATATATACCTTTGAGCCTTTGGGAATGTAGTCACATCAAATTCATTTGTTAGGGGTATTGAACCTCAGTTACCATCCCTAACCCATCCGTTATGGGGGAAATTTAGAGCCTCATTCAAACCCGACCTGTGGGCATAGACTCTCAAATACAATACCCCAAAATTAACAATCCATATGCACATGGTAATTTATCCATTTACCACATATACAATATCATAAACTATAAAAATTTAATTAAGTGAATATTCACATATCATAATAATCCAACATTTGAATTTTATATCAACCCTTAACCCATTATAAAATCATCCAATTATGTTACATAAACCATTCAACATATTTCCCTGTGCATTTACTTAACTCATTAATTAAATTCAACAATTTCCATTCAGGGTCCCATGTAAAACATTAACCATTTCAAATGTGTTAAATCATTAAATGATTTCTAGGACAATTTCATAAGTCCTTTGACACAATCATATTAATCTATTTAACCCTTCTCCACTTTATTAAAATTATTTATATATTTCATTTCCAAAAAGTAGACATAACAACTATTAGTACATCTGTATGATTTAACCTCTCATAAAAATAGGATCAAAATGCGATCTACATTAACAAAATTCAATTTCATGCTTAATATTAACATGTTCCATGTTTACAAATCATGGAAGACCCTATGGGTGTCTGTAAATCAGTCTTGAAACTATCAATGAATCCCACCAAGGGTCTTGAATGGGTTCATTTTTCAATTAGAAAACAGTTTTTCTAAATCAAACCAGTGGTATCAAGTGCACACTAAGAGGGAAAAAATTACACAACCACTCATGCATAAATAAAAAATGAGATGATAGGATATAACTTATAGACTACCTAACTCAGAAATATATATGAACACAACTTTAATCATAGCCTAAAATACAGATTGATGCACACTAAGAATACCCAACTTATTTTCCACTAAAATTATAGGGTTTTAGAGATTTATAAGGGGATAATAATATCCATACATTAATCCATATAAAGGGATAAGGAAGTTCACAAGAAAAACCCAAAGCTTCAATCTAAAAAAAGGAACTCCAAAAAAACATTTAAAAGAAGTATATTGACCCCTAAAACATTAGGGATCTATTGCTCCACTCAGGGTAGAGGAGGATGAAATTGGATAAAAATATGGTCAGGAAAATAAAATCCTAAGTTGGTATTTTTAAAATTATAACCTTTTAACATGTCATGTGGTTTGGCCACATTTTTTGGAAAACTGAGTTCCAACAGTGCTCCTGCCTATGGCCAGGTGGGGTCCAAGTGAGAATATTACTAGGGGAATCCACTTGTTTTGGAAAACCATATTCCAAACATGTAGAATAAAATTTTCCAATGGTTCATGACTTGGGGTCACAACTTATACGGTTTGCATTATCCCAATGCCAACGGTGCAATAGCATAGGGAAGACCGATATCCCTCTCTTTCATGTCATGAACCCTTGAACACTATATTTCACAATACAAAAAAGATATTCTTTAATCGATGCATTAAACATAAGATCAATAGACATAAAAATAAATTTTATGACGTTGGTTAGGGTTATAATATTGAATTTATGACACATGAAAAACGTCATGAATACCACTATATGATTGTTGATGATCTAATCAATGTGCCACCTACATGATCCTCTCCACAAAATTAAATGGCCCCACATACCGGGGTGCAAAAATTCCATGATTCAAAATCCAAAGGAGACCCAAACATGGTCACACGTGAAGAAATACATTATACACCACCATGTACTCTAGAGGATGAAAACTCTTATATAAATATAAATTCTATGTAAACTAATAAAAACCTATTTGTTTGTCAATAAACTATGTTTGCTTTGATATATCTTATATGAGACTCTATTCCAATAACTGTGATTCCCAATCTTCCATCCTTCCTCTTGAAGATCTACATGGTCTAAAATAAAGCACCACAAATTATACAATTTGAACTGTACACTGATAAATTTTGTTCTAGGAATTATCAAAAATGGATGATTTCTATTACCAAGGTCCCACAAGATCATAGACACATTCCCTCAACATGAAATTAAGTTCCATAATAGTACTCTCTTACTAACATTCTATCAATGGGTAAAACATCATTCTCAAAAAATTTGGGGTTCCGTGATCCCTCTATAAAACCTTCTAAAAGAGAAATGTAAAATGTATATATTTATCCAAGATTACAATTCATGATTCATCATGAAACTGTATCATCATTTAGACATTCAAATCAACCGGATAATCCATGATGAATGTCACTCGAATCAGAAGAAATTGAACCACCACATTCAATAGATCCAAAATTACCTAGATCATGTCATTCTTATAATGCATCTTGAGAGAAATATTACAAAATACTATATCACACAATCCAAATTCAATTCTGGAATAAGAAATTCTGATTAAAAACCACTCTATCGTAGCCCCTCAGTCATCAACTGGTGACTAGTAATGCATCGTTCCATGAAACCTGATCAATATCTTTATCCCTGGTCACAAATAATACCTATGAAGATCGTGATTCATTATGGTAAAACCAAGAATAACTTCCCACTTCAAGGTATATCTAAATGGAGACTCCCCACCATTA
Organism: Viscum album; assembly: GCA_963277665.1. Taxonomy (NCBI): domain Eukaryota; kingdom Viridiplantae; phylum Streptophyta; class Magnoliopsida; order Santalales; family Viscaceae; genus Viscum; species Viscum album. Next base: position 1,119,840,772 of record OY728146.1, read on the forward strand.
AGAATTTCCCATAAAGACAATCATTCTACAAATTTGGATAACCTATTCATAATCCATTTCATAATCATGGAATATAATTACAAGGATGCATAAATTATCTACCCTGGGACATTATACACCACTAATTAGAGCTCAATAAACTACACCATAATTTTCTACTCTGAATTTAATTCAGGTACCGCCTAATTTTGAGTATTCTAACTCAAATCATACGAAGTAATGTTTTCATTTCGTATTGTGAAAACCGACTCATTATCAATTTATTTAATTTATTAAATCCATCTTCGCTACTAATGATTAAATTCATGTTTTAAGAATAAATTAAATGAATTTTATGATCATTATACATAACAAATCACTCCCCAAAAAATTTTGCATCCATCAATTGAAGATATAAACAACTGTGGTCAGCTATATATCATGATAAGTGAAATTTAATTCATGATGTGCCATATTTTCAACCCCACACACCACTACCCACTAATTATGAATTTGAAAGACCCTAATCCTAACTCCAAAAACATCATGAAACAAGGTATTCTTTTTACCTAGCTTAGGAATGATCCGAATTGGTTCGGTTGTTAGTCACCCTTCTAATTCCTGATAGGCATTATCAAATGACCAAGAACACCCAAACATGATACCATTATTATTCAAGGCTTATATATATGCTACCAAATGAGAAAAGTCTTTAATAACCCTTTGGTAACATCCAGAGAGTCCCCAAAAAAATCAAACAATTGAAACATTCTTAGGACACTCCGAAGACACATATGGGTACACATTATTATAGTTTATGGATACATGTTCCTCTTAGATGATATACCATATGAAATAGACATTTTCTATCCAGAAATTAATATTGTATAGTTTGGAATATATAATATTCTCTCTCAGTCTACTAAGGATGATTTCAAGATGTTTACCGTTATCATCATTAGATTGAGAGTACATTAAGATGTTATACACCAAGAAAACTATAAATTAATCAATTTGTGGATGAATGGTTCCTTTCATTAGGTATATAAACACTACAAGTGCATTGGTAATCCAGAAAAAATCCACACATAACTCATGTAACCCATAGCTAATCCTCAATGAATTCTATAGTATATCAGAATGTCACAATCTCTGTTGATGATACCTCGATCTCAAATACACTATGATGAATAGTGATTCATATCTTTGTTGGTCAAAAAAATATTATCTTTGAGTAAGACGGTATTTTTCCTTAACTATCATCTGATTAAAATTCCATTAATATATAAACAACCACAATGATCGATTGGACTTTTTTTTGGAAAAATACACTAGAGATCCCAAATGTGACATACTCGAATGAATGAACCCCTTATTCTCTAGTTCCTTCAATTGAGATCTGATATACTAGAATTCTGTCAGTGACATTCAATTTGATGGGGTGAAAACTGGTTCTTCTCTTCGGTGAAACACTATCATTCACCCAATATCCCACTTTTGTGGGAGTCCGAATAAATCCTTAAGAAACACATGCCATAACTGATCCACCATAGGAGGAAGACAAGATGCTCTACTCACCCATGAACAACCATATGTCAAGACACATGGTTTCTGAGTTCACCCATTAGAAAAAAAACATGTCCTTCATGGACCTCATGTAAATTAAATTCACCACAATAGACATACATTTATACCCCATGGTATTTAATTATTACCCTACCATAGTAACTATTAATACAGGCTTGGTACATATCTCTCCAGTTGATATCCAGAATCAGGTCAATACTCAACATCTTAATCATAAGAAAGGCTCATAAGAGTTGGTACCTAACAACCTTGATTTCACACCCCTTTCACTATCGTAAATCTTCTATTTTTACACTAAATAGTGTTTTATTCAATATAACCACTCACATACATTCCATCGCTAGACCCAACATAACCAAAAACTGAGAAAAAAGAAAATGAATTTGAGGAAAATGTCTCAAATAAATCACTAGAAAACATGTATGGTACACTGATCATACTAAGAATAGTCAATGGTCTAACCTCATTGTCTCCGAGTGAGGATTGAACCTCATGAATCTAACCGTCTTTTCTACCCCATGCCCTGGTATGTGTTTCTATTGTTACACTTTTATGTAGATGTGGACACTCTCATCCTAGAGTAACACTACCACCACCTCTACCTGTATGGTCGGTCAATCAAAAACTGCAATCCTGATAAGAGGCATGTAACCCCTTCCAACACTCAAAATTATCTACGACCCTCCATATGTGACCTGCTATTGATGGTTCCTATACAATGTTTTCACATGCACCATTATTCTGTATGATTGGAACTTTACAGCAAGTTGGAGGAACTGTACACACATGTGCCCCAAACTGACTCACTGATATAAAAACACCAAGTCACCACCCAGATAGCATTTTTTTATAATCAGACCACTCTACACACATCCAACTGGGTGTAGATTTCATTAATTATGCTAATTTTTATTGGAATTCACACCACTAGTTCACTCAAATGGAAGCATAAACCCACAACATGATGCTTTTTTTATGTTCACTTATGAAATATGGGGCTAATCAATGACATTGTTAGACCTATTTAACCGTTATCTATTTACCTATGACTATATTTGATAGTTATGTACATCCTTGAAGGATCTTGACATAGTAGTCTAATCTCCGACCAATGTTGGAACAAATCATTGCATGTCTGTTAAATGGCCTACATAATCCATCAAATACATCATTCCCTCATCAAATCTCAAAACATTTATATATGTATTCATTCTCAATATCTTGTGAATGAAATTTTCTAGAAACATTTTCTAAATATCATTCCCTCACCAACCATCAGATAGATATGTCTTAGCTAGAATATCCTACCAGTGCTTTTCTGGTCCCCCAACATGTATTCTTCTAACATAGCTATCCTATCAAATAGATTCTCCACATAATTCATGATTGTTTGGATAGAATATATCCAATACAATCCATCCTTGGGTCCTCCGTCTCCCAGAATATTTGGATGGTGTTTTAACAAAAACTCTCAATTAAGATCCAGTATACTCAGCAAGACCTTCCTTAGGTATCATTCCAGCATCTAGTTGATATGATTGATGTTTCCTAAAGATAATCTTCTAATTGTTTAACATGGACCAATGGATTTCATTGGTCCACTATTGGTGGGCATTCCCAGTGACATCCTCGTGAATCGTAACCAGTACATGCCATCATGGTGGAATTTTTCTATAGTATCAAAACACATGTATTAAAAAACATGAAAAAAAGGATGTACAGTTTATTTAAAAAAGTCTCTTGAATAGACATAAACTTATATTTCTCATACAAAATCCATAAATGAGATTTCACAACTAAAACACCACTATATAGAATCCCTACTACGGATCATGTTCAATGCTAAGTAAACCAACATATGTAATAATAATTATTTAATTAGACAGTCTTCCTAAACCACTTTTAATTTCAAAATGAAAAACATTCTTCTTTTGAGACATTTCTATCTATAAAATTAATTACAAAAAAATTATGTTATACACCAGTCATTACAAAAATCATATTGACTCATTTATGCCACTTCATTATGTACAATTATTTAACCATACTATAAAATCTTTTTTATTTAACCATTTTCATCCTTCTAATTATATATTCATTTCTTTAATATTATCATGAAATAAAATTCATCCTAAAATTAATGTCCCACACTCCCATACTGTGACATCAAATCAAGATGCATGTTACCTATATCCATAGGAACCTTCTGTTATGTATGAATTCCTATCGTCAAATTGTTTTAGCCATATAGAACATATCATAATATAGTCATATTAGACAAAAAGTGTTTCACCTAATAGTTAAATATTATTCAAAAAATACAACACATGTCAAGAGTATCAATTCCCACCATGGACACATGGGAATTCCCTCATACATGGGTTAGCCTCTCCCTCAAACAAGCTCATTGACAAGGCATAATACTTCCTAGACTCTTATCTACAATCTAAATAGTATAATATCATAAAATTACCCACTTGATACCACTATTCAACATTTTCATCCCCTGAGCCACTATACCAGTGATAAGATCAATGTCACCAAAAAACCTAAAGCATGCCTATCAATATAACAGAGGCTTACATATAGAAATGATGGTATAAAAAATAAAGCGAGGATACTATACCCACTTCATCTGAGTAATCGACATCATACATATTTAAAAATAAATAATACAATATCAAATAATCTAGAAACATATACTACCAGATCATTTCCCAAACATATTAAAAAATATAAAAAAATAATAAAGTTTCCATGTCATGTTAATAGTGCCAAATGTGAAGAAACTCAAAAGATGGAAAAAACTCAAATCCCAAAAATGGATCCTAGCTCTTTTTCTAATTCATCATCTATGAACATGTCTAGCCTAATAAAACATCCAAGTATATGAAACTTCCCATGTCCTGACATGGAACCATGAAATATGATTGGATACCCTATGGTGGACCAAATATTGTGTCACTACTGGAAACATCACCTATACACATGGTTTAGAAATATGGTTATAACCCCTAAAATGAGAGGTATATGTTATACCAATGGTTTTATAAACCGTGGTCCACCAAGGAATTTGTATATAGATATACACACGGTTTTATAGAAACCGTGCATATAGACATATAGATTTCCATAATACCCATGGTTTCATTTAAACAGTGGGAATACATCTATACAAATGGTTTACAAAACCATGGATATACACTCTCACACCAAACATAATATACCTATAGTTTAATAAAAAGGGTATATATCCTTGACCTAAAAAAATTTAGCCTTACTTCCACCCATGACTGTTAAAAAATAAAAAACATAGTACAAGGTATCTAGTGTGACAAAAATGTGTGGTCTGTTGAGCAATACATGGCACATGAATTCTCCCCAAACATCATCAAAATCAGATTAGGCTACCCCAATTAAACAAATTTATACATCCATAATTTACAAAATAAAGATAAGTTGTATTTGGGTAACAAAAATTTATTCGTAATGGATCAGGTTCATTATCTTGGAGGATCACTCTTATATGCAGCTTTTATTAATGATAGCACATGTAATGTTTTGGGGAAATTCATCGAGAACGTATATGAGATTATTAAATCTTCATATAGTCAATGAAAATAATATAAAAATATGGAAATGCAACGTAAAATTCTTATGGTTATAATATCTATGGGTGTATCAAAAAATGGTAATAGAATATATACTGGAGAGATTGGATTAGTTTTAAAATTCACATTCCATGGACACAAGAACATGTATGAATTTTAGAAATTGTGAACTAGATGCTATGAAAAAAAGAATGAAAAATGGGGATTCTATAGGGTTTCTACAAGATCTTTTGGGTTAAAGTAGTCAATAATTGGACTAAGGTTATATGAACTATTTCTCTAGAAGGAATATATAATTCATCTAAAAAATTATATTTAGTCCATTTTCCTATGTATATAATGATTCCCAAGAGTTATAAATGATGGAATATATGATTTGACCATGTTAAATTTCTGAATATAGTGACAAAGAATAAATATTATGAATTTAGAAAAACAACTCTCATAAGTTATTCAGAATTAATCATTCATAATTCGAAATGAAAATTTTAATATTTAATGAAGAGATCGTACGAATGGAATAGATCAAATTAGAAAACATGGATGACCAAAAGGTTTCATAGAAAGAAATAATTTACCTAGATAGTGATCTCAATATTATTTAGGTTTCAGAATATCTTGAGACCACATTATACTTGATGTGCCAATATATCTAGAGTAGTCACTACAAGGAGGATAATATTTGAAAAAAATTTAGGACAAGTGTACCATAATTATCATGTAATATAGAATCATGATACAAATATTTTTGGGGTATAAGACTAGAAAATATAACTATCAGAAGGATCATACCATAGATGAAATTATTGATAACTACTAGGTAGAGGAAATGAGTGCAGTGTTATAAAATTCATTGTCACTATTTGATTGTAATAGATGACAGGAACAACAAAAAATTACAATGTTAAGAAGACCTAAATTACTGAAAAGAATAGTCAAAAAAGGAACAGAACATTGAATCTAAATGTCATAAATTATTCTATAATGAAGGATCCCACACATATGAATATGAATTAACATGGGTAAAAGGAATGGTTAATTATATGTCATGGTATTTTGGAAGAATCCTAATAGAAGAAACAAGTATGAAGGAATTAAATTTCCAAGATTATTAAAGAAAATAATAAACTCTATCAAAAATGAAGACAAAAAATGAATGAAACCATATTAAAAAATTCCTGATTAGATCCATATAATTGAAAGGGAAGAAACTATAAAGAAGACAGTTCAAATAAAATTTACAAATAAAAGAATGTATATGTTGATAAAATAGTATTAAAAAAACTACTATAAGTAAAGAGCAGAGAAAGTCCCATATTATTCTCATATGTTATCAGTTTTACATTGAGTAAAAAATTGATTGACTTTGAATAAATAAATGGATAAGTTATATAAGGACTTGATGTCTATACAGAAAAATAAAGAAATCAACATGGAGAGAATGTTAGTTGGTATATTTCTTTCTTCTAATGTCACATCACTTGATATATTTCAACTATTTTTGAGAAACAACTAGTATAAAAAATTCTCAATGAATATTTCATTGAAAATAATTTCTATGGTGAAGGGGTATGTAGTGAATAGCTTGATTAGAAGCTACCATAATAGTTAAGGCTGCCATAGTTTATCCACTTTAGTTAAATTAAGAAACTGAAAAAATAATCAATATCATAATATAAGGTATAATTTCGATATGTAAATCACTATTTTGATTATGAATAATCATTTAAACATGGTGGATTAATTTTATATTATTTTTTAAAATAGTAATTCCACATGAAATTTTTTGATGTGTTTTTTAAGATGAGTGTATCTTAATAAAACATTTTGAAATAATTATATTCAACCCCAATAAAGTGAATTCAGAGTTGGTAACACATTGAGTTATATACATGAAAAAATTGATTCTTTAGAAAATTTATACTTACTTTGTACATGGGGTTAAGCCATATAGATTTAGAGTTGACATGATTAGTACACAATGTTATAAATATTGTGGTTTCATACTTATCTCTAGAAAAGAAGTTTAAAATAAGGGGACAAGAAGTAATTTAGTTTAAGAAATTTTAATGGAAGAGATATCATTCCCTTATAATGGTTGTTCAATAACGAGGAGTAAAAAATTCCCCATTTTAGTTATTTTCAATTATAGGGAGAAGAATTACATTGAACTTGGTTACATATTGGGTATTTAAAACAAATCCAACGGGGGAGTTTGAAGTACCTAAATCGATTTGGAAGATGACGTTTTCATTTTTTATTAATAAATTATTTGAAAATATGAATGTTAATGTATACAACGATATGGGTTTTGAATTGGTAATCAATCCATATAAGACATTGAGGAAATTCCAATGCATTGTTGGTAAATGAGAATATATTAATGCAATTTCAGAAAGCATACCTAGCTTCAGGTGATTAATGATATTATCCTCATGTCAAAGTCAAGTGCTGATGCTTATGATAACACTATCAACAACATGTTAATGAAATATGCGTAAATCTGGATAAGATTGCTAGTACATGAGTTTCTTGATATTGACTAATGGGAAACTGATAATTCTATGCTTTAAGAAGTTAAAATTTGTCTCAAATTAATTGATTGAAGTGATTTGTTGTGATGTAACCAATATTAGTGTTACTAGTAATGTTGTATGCAGTATTTAGTGGTAAATATAATTTGGATGAAATATGGTGATAGAAAAAGAAAATTTGGAAATTATGTTTAGATAGGATATGTTAGATATTTAATATACTACGAGGCAATAGAAACTATATAGATAATCTCTAAGATGGTTTGACATAATTCTATTGTTTTGATGTTTATTTATAGTGTAGAAGAGGTTCTGAAATAGTTTGAGGAATGTTGTAAGTGATTATGTGCTAATTAGGAAATATGGATAAGTCTAAAACTCAGAAGGTTAAGAAAACCATTTTCATAAGGATGAGAAATATTGATCTTAAGGTTGGGACAGACAACATATAAGGTTCAGAAAATCCACTGTATGGTCGAGACAACCATCGATGTATATTTGAGAAAGACTTCTAAGGTATAATTAACCTTATGATTGGACCTCATGTGTTTAAGGAAAATAGATTGTAAGGATGAGAAATGAACTCACATGGTTTGGAACTTTCCATATATATGGTTGGGTTTAGTTCCTATTACGTTTAAAAATCTTCATCTGGTTCGATCCATCTGAAAAAATAAGGAAATTTCATGAATTTATATTCCAAGGAAATTTTTATTGGGATAGTTCAATACTATTTTTGTTGCATCAAAATATCATATATTGAATTTTAAAGAATCATTGAATTATAAGAATCTGATCATTAAATTGAGAAAATATAATATAAAAGAATGTGATTTTTGAGAGAATTTAGAAGACTAAAAAAAGATTTTCCAGAATTATTTTATTCTACTAAAAATTAAATATTTTGATGCAAGTGTTGAATATAATTGAATTATAATTCAATAAATAATGTCTTAACTAATAAAATATGTCATGTTTAGGATGAATTTATAAGATATTATTTATTATGAAACTAAAATTACAAATTAATTAAATTTAAAATTTCAAATAAGATAGGGTTGATATGTAGTCCGAAATTGGTCAAGATATTATAAATGAGACGTGATTTAATCTGAATAGAGATAAATAAGAGTAAGCTGATATGATATATCATATTTAAGGATTAGAGATAAATTTGTACAAGGTTTATGAGAATCTATGTTTGAAATGTGAAACCATATTATTTTAATATAGTTTTAAGAGAATGATTTTATTACATATTTTTGTGGAAATAATATTATAATGAATATAATAATCATTATAGAATATATAAGAACATAGATGATTTTTTAACAATGAAACATGAGAGATAAAATGATATGGTAACTCTAATTACATTACAAGAGGCAATAGTTTATCATAAAAAATAATAATGAGATAGTGGGTTACATCCATCTAAAAGTATATTCGAGATATATAAAATGAGGTCATGGAACCAAGTTAATGATAGTATTTTTTAAATAATAAGTATTGAAAATATTCTTTTATGGATCATTATGACTAGTATATTATGTATAGAACCAACTAGATCCATTACGGATCCCTGAAAGTTACAAGAGAGAGGAATAAAAAATTCAATTATTTAAAGAAGGAGATAAAGTTTTTCCATAGAAATTAATATAATTTGTCTAAACAAAATTTATTTTATTATGTGTGTGTCAGTATACATCTATTAGATATTGATGATGTAATAATAACTATTTTTAAAATTAAAATAAACATTAATTTAAATCCTGATTTTTAGGAATGTTTGAGGGGAATTATCTCAAAAAGATAAAGATGATATTGGGGTTTCAGAAAGTGAGTGACTTGTTTTTTGGATATTTTTTCCTGATCCAGTGATATTAATTATATACAGTATTTGATTACATAGACATGGGAAAGGGGAAACTGGTGAATTTATCAATATTAAGATCCATGTTTATAGAATTCATGTTTCAGCTATTCTTTTTTAATCCAGGTAATATGAATAAATTCATTACCCAAATCAAGATTGATATTAAAGGACTATGTTCGTTCATTGGGCATCCCCAAATCATGTTTGAAATTCTCTCACCTATTATGGGGGATAGATATATTCTCTGTGATTGATTCTAAATATGTCAATGAAAAAATGTGGAAAATGTAATGCATGAGTTTACATCTAATCCCATTATTGTGTAGATATAACTAGTGGAAAAAACAACAACAACGGATACCATGAGTTCATCCAAGAACATAATATGGTTTGATCTTTCAGGTAAAAATTATGGAATGGTTTTTGGGTGATGTGGTTTACACCCATGAATTTGGTTCATGGTTTGATCATTCCGGGCACGTTTCCTATTGGAATGTCACTGGAAATCCATATTGGGAATCAGCACATATGAATTATTTCTCCCACAAATAATTATTTATAAAAAACGCGAAAAATAATTAAAATTTCAACATGACCCATATATATATCAAACATCTGTGCTGATGGATAAGAATATTTACAGAAGAAACACAGTAAATGTAAACAAAACTGATATACATTATTGATCCATCGACTACCCTAATATCCCTCTCCTACAAAGTAAACCACATAGATTTCTCTACTATAATTATGGCCCCATTCTTATAATATAATTATTTTCCATCCAAAAAAACTAGTTAAAAGCCTATTTGGATGATGCGATAAAGATAATAAAATAAAAAATAAACTATAACATTCATGTTTCCTTTGGTTAAACACACCACCACCCTACTCATAAGAACCAGAACGCCCCATGGGTCCAATCCACTTATTGTAGGGAAGGGAAAAAACCAATTTTCAAAATGATATTGTCAAATATTATATAAATATCCATTATGAATTATTGTTATTATTAATTCTATATAATCAGTTAGGATAGAGAATCTAAATAGTTCAATTTTGTTCAATACATTTTCGTTTCGTACATATTCATTAGATTTATTTTATCATTTATTTATTTATATTAGCTTGGACAATTTCATTCTTTTTGTTCCTATTAAACTCAATTTGATTACATTTGGTTCATATAGGTAAGGTTTAATTATGTTTATTTGATATTAGTAGCACTCATATTGGCATGAATTCATTATATTTGGTCCAATTTGATGCAACATTTTCATTATATGATTAGCTCAATATTGATATTTTTGACTTGGTCATATTTATATTCATTCAATTTTTATCTATTTGAATTATATTTTACTGATTTTTTGTTCATTCAAATATATTTTGGTTAATATAATATACATTTATTCAAATATAGTTTGGTCAATTTGTGAATGTTTTTTTAAAAGATTCATTCTATTTATTACCTGGTTTCATTCTATCCATTATGGATTAGGTGATGATGAATCAAATTTATTCAATTCAATGATGATTGGTTCTACTCAGTTCATTTCAAGTTAGCATGGGATTATGAATGTTAGTTCTGTTTGGAGAGGTAGAAGACAAGTTTGGTTTTGTTTGGGTTTTATATCCTACATGGAAAATTTTGTTTATAAAGGCCCATCGGACCCAATATCCATAAAAATTATTAATCAACTTTATTAAAACCATAAACAATGATATCTATATTAACTTACAAAAATTCATAACATTATAACAATAGACATGTTTTATATTAACGCTTTAAACATTACCTACTAGAAAATAGTAGACCAGTTCAAGATAAATTAAATAATGATAACAAATAGAAACTACAACAGTTATCTTTAATATATGCAATATGGTCAACATATATCACAGAAATGGAAGAAAATTATATATCTCATGAAGCATCCCAAGACACCCTACAAACTGTCTCCTATGACTACCTGTAATATAATACGAATCATGTTCTCAATCACAATGGGCTCTAAAAAATCACTACTATATAAAAATTAAGCTGGTAGGAATGGTTTCACCTAATTATCATTATAAAAAAAGAATAAAAATATGATTCGAATATGTCATAACCTTTTTATATTTTGAATGTTCATTCAAACCAAATTAATAGTTCCAAAATATTAAATATAAGAATATATTAACAACAGTAAATATAAATATTATTAAATTTATATAATAAAAATTTCAAGAAAAACAAGATGCCCATCTTGATATATTAGAAGGAAAATGTGAACAATACAAAAACATTATATAATAAGAAAAGTGACCAACTCCAAAATGTTGTTTCCCATAAAACCCATGGACACCAATATTCCCTAACACTATAATCATACACTATGAATCTTGTAGTAATGTTTTATAAAAGGAATACTTATTTAGAAGATCATAGGAACATAAAATATATATAGGCATGAGCATAAAAATTCCCAATTGGTATCCTCCTTGTAGTCCATACATATTCATTAATCATAATTCCCTTCTATGTAAGTTTGAAATATTATTTATGAAATTTGGTCCATTTTATCATTTAAAAATACCAAAACAAATCATTAAAATACTGATTTTACATTCTATAATTTAATATCATTTTTTAAGAAACACCACTAATTTACAAATAAATTCTAGTCATTCAATCATTGAGTAATAAAATTTTAATTCCCATTCAAACTAAATAAAATAAGCTACATGATTTAAAATACAATTTTGGGCTAATTTACATTAAAAACATTCCACAACATGGTTATCAAAAATTTATTAAATTAGTGATACTAATGATAATAGATGTAAATAATTAATTATTAAAACAATAAGTAATAGTGAATGAAATAAATAATAAATATAGTGACATCATTCACTATATAAAGTGGATGAAATCAAGGTAATTTAATTATAATACATAAAATAAATAACTATAACTAGATTACTTCATTCTAGTGGATAATAAGAAAACTACGGTTGTGGTAACATAGTAAAATGACTTCACTGTATTCGAGAAAACCTCTACTAACATGATGCAGATATAGAAACATCACTTGTCCAATGGTGGTATTTATTATACTTTTTCACTAGTTAGAGAGACGTGTAGGATGTGTAGAAAAACCCTAGTTGGTTTTAGGATTTCTAATCCATGTTTCCAGGTTACCATAACCAACTATGTATTGATGAGACTGAAAAAGAAAAGATAAATCATATGAATGACCAAGAATATATAATAACACAACTAACCTCTTCTATGAGTTATCCCTTTCTTGATAATGCATGCTTCATTCCAACATCATGCACAAGATTTAAATAATTCTACTGTGATCCAAAACACATATGTAATGTGCCAAGAAGATTATGATAACTCTTTGAATGTACCAAATGATGAAATAAATTTTCTAAACCAACATAGTTCAATATATTGATATGATAATTTTAAAATAAAATGAAACATAATTTCTATATATAAACATTTTGAATATTTAATATGAAACTGAATAAACATATAAAACTAATATTATTAAATTTAGTTTATAAGAAAATTTTTATAAGTGTACAAGAATCACAAAAAAAATATTTATTAATTTTAGACACAAACATGGTTATAATGAAGGGAAAATAGTATTTTTTTATAATCATAACAACCATAATGGTTTAAGATTTTTTTAATGTGATAAAATGGAATTTGAAAGAAAAGAACATGTGAATTTGAAATTTGTAAAAAAATAAAAACAAAAAATCATAAAATAAACCCTATAGGAATCCATGAGATCCTGTGTAAAATAAATTAATTTTTTAAATAAAATTTAAATAACATAATAAAGATCATATTCCATTGAAATCATATTTTTGAAAATTACATGAAATCATGGATTTAACTATAAAGAGTAATTAATGTATAAAACACACCTCAATATATAAATAGGAGTTAAAAATGCATTATATATGAGAAGATTATGACCAATAAAACAATCCAAACACTATAAAATCAATAACCCTAATTGACTTATAATAACCAAGACCTAGGTTATGGATAAAATTAATATAAAAATTGTAAAAATGGGATGATAATAAGTAGAAGAGAAAATGAAATCTATCATTAAAAGACCATACTTGAACCAAATAACCCATGAAATACATTGATAAGTTGGAATAATAAAAACATATGGATCATCTATAACTATATATAAAATGGAAAGTGAAGAGGCGATACTTTCTGGGAAGAGGCAGAGGTAGTGGCTCTCTCGGAGGTGGAGGTGATGGCCTAGTGGTGGAGGCAGAGATGACTATGGCCAAGAGGTGGTCGAGGTGGAGGCAGCAACAGAGGTGTAGCAAAGGTCTGGGAGGCAGAGGTGGGGGTCGAGAGGTGGAGTCTAAGGAGGATGCAGAGGCATGTAGGTGGAGAGTGGAGATGGTGGCTGGGAGGCGGACGCAATGATGGGAGGTCGAGGTCCGGGAGGTGAGGAAAGGGTGGATCGTTCAAGGATTGGTTGAGAAGTGGGGGAGGAAATGATAAGTTGAAACTGATATAATTTATATATTGTTGTTAGTATGACAATGGTTTAAACACAACCTTGAGTATAGATGCGTGGGAATCGATCTATTTTTTAGTAGTATGTGTCTACAACATAGTAGGGCACCACCAACGGTATATAAAAAATTTCCAAGAAAAATATTAGTGCATGAATACAAAAGTAATTAAAATTTTAACAAATGAAAATATAGCTTACTTTAATTAACAAAATTAACATAATAAATTTTAACCACTTAATCCATAATTTTCACTTGTTCAAAGGGTCAGGTATTTACATCATTTATAGAATGGCTTAACACGGTCAGTTATTTAGAATAAGTAAATAAATAAGGATAACTATATCTGTATTGAAAATAATTCCATTAACATTTACATAAGAAATAATTTAGAGCCTTATTCTTGGAAGTCTCATGAAATACATCTGGTAGGTGAATAGATCCTGGATCCCCTTCCATAAAATATACATTGGTGTTTATAGGCTCAGTATAACATGACTTAGTTGGGTAGTTACTCATGTCAAATACCCCACAACTACCATGTCACGTTCACATTCATATTTATCGATTTACCACATATAACAAATCCCAAACCATATACAGTCAATAAACATAACATTCACATCTCTTAATAATTAAACATGTAAATTTGACGACAATTCATAACCCATTATCCAAATGAACTGTTAAGGCAAATAAACCATTTAACCGATTTCCACATACCATTCCTTATCCCAATATATATTTTTATCCATTCCCATACATTAGTCCATTTAAATAATTTATCATTTCATATGAATTAATCCTTTCTCTCTTTTCCATCGCAATTTTATTATTCATTTAACAATTCACATTATTCCATTTATCCCTTTTTCATAGTATGACAAAAAAATTATTATTTCATTACTAATAACTATACACAAATAATATAACAATCTCTATATGATTTACCCTAATAGATCAATAGGATCAATGTGAGCTCTACTATAAGGAATGTCAATTTCATTATTAACATTACCATTTTTTATGCTTATGATTGTGGGTGCACCCCATAGGTGGACCTAAATCGATCCAGTCACACTCAATGGATCCCATAGTTAACATGAGGACTTTAATTTATCAATATGAAAAACATATTTCAAAATAACACTAATGGTATCAAATTTAAAACAACAAGAAATAACTCAACCAAGAATACACTAATACATGATAAGACTATGGGATATAACTTATGGACCACCATTCTCTTATATAAATATGAAATCACCCTTGAACATATAATTAGTTCTTTATTCTATAACCCCATAAATACCCAACCTATGATCCACTGGAAAAAGTGGTTTTTAGGTCTTTTAGAAGAAGAAGAAAAAATCTACATACCCTAATTTGGAAAAATAAATAATTTGGAGTTTTAAACATACATTTAGCATCAATTCACGACCAAAAACACTTAGAATGACAAAAAAAGGAGATCATCCATTTGGAAGATTTAAGAGCTTTGGATCATTACTATGGCTAGAGGATAAATAATTGGAGAGAAAATTGGGGGAGGATCATAAAATCATCACGGGAAATTTGAAAATTTTCTCTTTTTAATGGCCCACATGGTATGGAAAACAGAACGCCAACCTCTATCCAAAATGGGTCTAATTCACCCTGTTACCTATGTATTTGGTATGGTTTGACAAAATGTGCACCAACCCTGAAGGATAACCATGTCCCTCGATGCACTCTTTGGCCTCACCCCTTTCATGATTTTCACTAACCATTTTCCAACCATGAAACATGCACATGATAAGCCAATTTCCCTTTCAATCAAAACCCCTATCCATTAGAACAAATAATATCCTCCTCATACACCCATTAAAAATATCATTTTCCAAAATTAGGAGATTTAAATTAAAATTTAAAAAGTTATATTCCTCCATGATATCTAGCATCTCACATGGTGATTTCATTAGAAGTTTATTTTTTTGACATTTTTGGTTCCAAATTTCAACTATGAATAGAGGTTTTACAATTCATTTCAATGATATTGGGTTTTTTTATTGATTTTTTAATGTTATATAATTTATTAATGAGATGTGTTTGAAGGATAAAATTCATGTTTATGGGGGGTATAATTTGACACCCCTGAATTTTGTGATTATTATTCAACTAAAAATTATATTTTTGTATTTTTTACTTATAACATTAGGTATATTTTTTTTAATTGACACTGAGTTTATCTTTCATAACACAAAATAATGACTTTCTTAGATATATTGTATGGAACGTGACACCAAGATTCAATGTACCATTAAATATTGCTTTTTAAATAATAAATGTTATAATATATTGATTATATAGGTTGGTGTGAATATTAATAAAAATATTAAAAACTATAAATTTTAATTTTTTAATCAATCTAAATTTAGAAATTTTTATTAAATAATTAGTCAATTATTACTAATGTAATTTTGTTCACTAGATATTTATTTTCTTCAAAAAATATATTTGTTTATTTTGAAATAATATTATTAGAATATAGAGCATTGAGAAAATTTATTTCGTATAATGAAATTTAATTGTAATAACAATATGGATATTAACATATAGTGAAATACTAATATTTTTTTAAAAAGTTCAATTTTTTATTTAAAAGTGAAAAATAACGATTTTTGTAAATATATCAATTCATTTAACTAAAAAAATACAATTTAAATTACCCATTTTGTTTTAAATTCACATATTTATTCTTAATATATAATTAAACCACTTAATTGATTTTGAATAAACATTATATTGGATTTGGGTATATGATTTTAATTTAGAATAAATACATTATATGTAAATATTTTTTAAATTGGACACGGTTTACCCATTTTAAATATTTAAAATAATACCTAATGAGGAGTGCGTGATAAAATATTTATAGATTATATAAAAATAAATTTTTGATATACATAAAATTATTATTATTAGACATATATTTAATATAAACCCATCTAGTACTTGAAAATAAATTACACTTATCAACCAGTAATTTTTTCTTCGTGTCTTCATGTTGTTTTTTCATATAGAAATTTAAACATATAAAAAATTTATTGGAAAAAATATAACTAGATTATTAAATAAATATATAATAATTGTATTTTGTGTATGTTTTAATAAATTTTTATAAGTATTTTTTTGGTAAGTTAAAAATATGGAATTATAATTAAATTATTTTTTCAAATAAATAGTATTTAATGATATATTATTGTATAAATTGGTATCTATGTATAAATAGTATAATTATATATTATTTAATCTAATTTATTTTATTTTATATATTTTCATTTTCATGTTATATATAAAAATATTTCAATCTTTATAACAATTACTCATTAAAAATATGTTATTCCTCAAATAAGCATGATTAATTTCAAATATAATGTTTTGAGTTATCTAAATTGATTTTATAAATATGGAATCAATAATTTTAATCATACTAATTTATATTATGTAATAATTTAATCTTAATATTTGATCCAAATGTTTAGTTAAAGTAGTAAAAATTAATTAATGGGGTGAAAGAAAAATGGTGATTACTCAGGGGTAACAAAAATCTACAAGGGATAAAATAATCTAAAAACAATTATAAAATTTGTATTATTTTTATATTTCAACCATTAAATTTATAATTATACATTATAATACATCTTTTATCCTTTGTTTTATGGGAAACATTTGGTCACACCTTTTTCATTTAAAAACATTTTCAGGGTGTAACTCACCACACTTATAAAATTACACCACATATCATATCCTCTTTACACCATAAAAATATTTTTATTCCATGAAATTAAATACTAAATTTAAAAAATCCCCCCTCATATATGAGAATAAATATTTTCTATATAAAAACAACCTATAACGAAATTTGGTTTAAACTTATATATGTTACCTGAAGAAGATGTTATCTTTTAAAATGAGTATTTTTATTTTATTTCAACCGCCAGATGATTCAATTGTTTTAAATCAGGATGATATAAAATCATAATTATATTACACAATCAATTTACTTTTTATGTTCATAGTCTTATGTGGAATTAATTCAACTTCCAACAATGTAGTTTTGATGTTCTCATTTTTGTGTATAATGGACTGCTATATCACAAATCAATGTAACTTGTTCCTCCATTTCAACCACTCATGGTTGGTTTTGATGATTGATATAATGTATATAAATTATATTTATAAAATAATTTTACCATTTCAATATTTCTATAATATATTAATTTTTAATGTTCAAATCCATAGTGGATAGAATAATATCACCTATGTGTATGGAGGACTTCCACCACACTAAGAGATGTCATTCGTTTTCAATGACATTAAACATGAAATACAATAAAAATCATTTTTTATTATATAAATGAAATAATTATCATATAAATCAAATATTTGTCCTTCTTTTAAGATTAAATATCATTTAGGTTCTTAAATTTTTTCACACTGATCGATGAAATTATTGCTTGGGTATGTTGCACTACCTCTTTCATGAGACAATTGGCGTTATATTCATCATCACAAAACATGGATGTTATGTATAATTTTATTTATAGAAAAATTATATATTTGATTTTATTATCATTATTTAAATATAATATATTACCTACCTATTATCCATAAAGATAATTGAAAAATGGAATCATTACTAATCTGTACGTGTGCCCTACCCTCTATATGGTCATAACAGACTTCATATCATAAAGAAATAATTCATTATTTTTCATAAAATTTTAATTAATGTATATACATGATAATTTTTTAATTATTATTAATCACTAGATTATGTATATCTGATCAAAGTAATGGTATAAAAAATAATAAACCAAAACATATATAAAAAATATTAGTTATTACAAAAAATGATATTTTAATAAGGAATTGTTAATTAATATGTAATATAATGTTATATGTAAATAATATATGGTATTATATATATAATTACGGATCAAAATAGAATTACTATAAATTTATTATTATTATAAAATATGTTAAAATGTGTAAAAATGTATTACAAAAATTAGGTGAGGGTTTTTAATATCAAATTTATTTTCTTATTAGTCACATGCTATATTGACAACATGTTTTATTAATATGGTGTATATAATTCCCATGAATTTATTTTACTGTTAATATTATTTAATTTATTCGGATTCTCAAATTTATTTGATGATATATATTTCATGTGTTTTATGGTGAAAATGATAAAATCTATAATAGGTTTCTGTATAAATTTGACAAATTTTATGGATATGAGTATGTTATGAATCTTTGTTCTTTTACGAAATATATATACATATCATGTTTCTGGTAATATCATCAAATAATTTATTATCATAATTATTTTTGTTTCATTTACTTATATTACTTTTATGGGAATGTTTTTCAATGTTATAAATTTTGTAATGAATTATTGTCACAATTTCATCATTTATCATTGTTGTTTATGATAATGTTTACAATGACAAAATATTATGATCTAACTATCAAGAATTACATGAATTTAATTATCTTCATGCAATGTAATGAGAGGTTTTATATTTAATTATTTCAAATATCTATATGTCCCCATGAGTTCAACATATATTATTTTAGGGAAATTGTTTCAATTTCTCTTTTCAATCCATACCTCTTTTCCTTAAAATCATATTTTCATAAAATATTTTTAAAAAATTTAAATTAAATTTTTTAAATGATTTTTAGTATAATTTTTAAAGATATATGAATTTTTTTTAAAAAAAAATCTAATGAAACTTCTCATCATTTTCCAAGAAAAGTTCTTATTGGTTTTTGCTGAATATTTGGAAAGAATCAATGTTTTCAACAAGAATGACATGAATATGATTTCCCACTATCCTGAACACCAAATGATTTCATCCATCTATTGAAATTTTTTAATTATTATATTTAATTAATTTTTTCCCACAAAATTTTTAGCTTTGTTATTGTTTTAACTAATTATCCAAACTTGAAATGGGAATTAAAAAAATTGTAAATTTTATAAATTGTTTTTCAATGTAAAAATGATATTTTTGTTAAAAAATATTTAGCTAATTATTATTTTAATGACCCTGAAATTATGTTGAAAATGTTTTTTCATAAATACATGGGAATTTTACGAGTCTGCGAAAATTTACGGTGCATGATTCTGAGGCCCGATGTGCCCGGAATCTATTTCTGATGTTTTTTTGGGTACGTTCAGTAATGGTACGGATGGGTTTTTATAACATCTAAACCGGTGCTCATAATTGAAATCTGAGGGCACTGTTGAACTCACAGCACCAGTATTATCTTAGGAAGACTTTCACATTGATGACAGTTGGTCGAGAATAAAAGATAATTTTTGGGGGTTTTAGAGATTAAATTTAAAAAAAATAAAGTGTGTGGATTTATTTTTATTTGACTGTTAAAATATTGTCATGGAAGTTGGAGGAGGGACCACCACACCTTAACCTCCAATGAATGGTTATGGAAGTGGGGCCCACACGAGGTCTAAACTCTTCAAAATGTTGAATATGGTGGGGATCAACCTTGGATAAAACTATTGAACACCCCATTAAGTGGGGAGAAACCTCTTGAGCTCCCCAGTAAATGGTGACACATCCCCTCTACTTTAATTAGGTGCCAACATCTTGAATTATTTAAATGGAGCCTACCCAATTAATTAATCCAATTTTTATACTGTGCCAACAAATTAATAGGATCTTGCGATCAATTGTTTTGTGGGCATATGATTTTTGGTGGATGCCTGAGAGAAGAGAGAAAAGAAGTTCTCCAACGAAGAACGCTTCTTGCCAACAAAGAATGAAGAACGCCTTCAACTACGAAGAACAAAGACCTTCTTCGATCTTCTTACACGAACACCTAACGATGTGAAAACCCAGAATTGGGAGTGTTCAGTGTTAATTCTTCTTTCCATGATTGAATTGTTTCCTCTTGATCCAATATCAATCAAACTAATGTGTATGGACCGGGCCAAACTAACACGGCCTGATTCATTCTGCCGTTCTTATAAATATTGGTGTGTTCTTCATGTTCTTCTTCGGAAACGAACAAGTGATCATTGTGGGTTCATTTTTCGATGAAACGATTCTAGAATGAATACCCAACGTTATGACGACTTTGCGGAGGGGCGGAAATGATAGCGGGTGATGGATTTGACCAGAACAGAAGGACTGTTCTTTGACCCTTTTCCCATACGGGAGAATCAATACATGTTTTCATAGCTGATATGAGGCCCAAAAACATCGGAAATGACTTCATAACATCGGGGTGACCGAATGTCTGCAGTTTCGTGGCAATAAGACCATCATAATGATGAACGGGCATCATGGGAGGTGTGTTGTCTAGAGACGCCATTTCTAGAAAATTTTAGAATACACAACGTGTACTCTCAAAGGACACGTTGTGTAGTATGGGTGTACGATGGCTAGGGTTCGAGTGTCAAATAGGTATCACATGGCATGTGACCCCAGTCACACGCCATGTACATTTCTCAGGGCCTGGAAGATGCAGGTACGTGACACATGGTGTGTATTTTGGGAATTACAAGGACACGGGAGGAATCACAAGGCCTGACGGCACAGCGTGTACTCTCTAACGCAGCATGATAGAGGTGACTTCACGATACTCTGTGTGTATTCCAGGGATACACGGACACGGGTTACATACACGAGCATGTACTCCTCTACACGGTCAGGATAGGCCCGTGACACGGGATACCCCGTGCACCAGTTACACGGGTTGGCAAACATGGGTTGAGGCCGTGTTCGGGAACACGACCAGCGTACATGAAGACGACCCCAATTTCATGCACATGTAATGTATTAATATCACACGCGATGTACATAAATTTCTACATGAACACCCTTACGAAACGGGATATTATACACGGGCAGTACCCAAGGGTGGAAGACATTGTGTGTGCCACATTCCCAAACATCGTGTACTTTTTGAAAAAATGCTTGGTCATCTTGTCCTCTTTATCTTGGTAATATTTTGTTTGGGAGAGACCCCTATGTTGTGGGGGACCATATATATTCTTCTACATGGGACTTCATGGTAGTTGGAGCATCGACTAGTAGCTCATGGAACGGATCCTTTCAGAATGAGCAAGCATAGTGCGGGGACCTAGTAGCTGGCTGAGACCTGAAGACTGCTGACCGATTCGACTCAGAGTGTTTCGAATAGCCCAGTGGGGTGCTCCTTTGTGTTTCGGCAGACCCACAGTGGGGAGCACCTCTGTGTGATGCAGTATACTCACGATACTCGACCGGAGGAGTAACAGAATAGGATATGAGGGGGAGTTCCCTTGTGTGACTTGGCAGACCCACATTGTGGAGTGCCTCTGTGTTACACAACATACCCACGGTACTTGATAGGAGGAGTACCTTAGCAGTCCAGGATAGAAAGAAGTTCCTCTGTGTGACGCAGAGGCCCACAATAATCTATATAGGAAGAGTACTCCAGTAGCCGAGGTTTCGATAGTTTGACTGGGAGTGTTACATATTACTAACCCTAGAACAAAATCCCAGTTTGAGCTGAGTCAGTGACTTTTTGGTATACCTCATGAATGAGATGGATTACTTGATAACTTAGGTGTATGTATGGGCACATACATAATTAATTGATATCAATTGATTCTCATACTCTGTGGTTTATCCTTGGTGAATTTTGTTGGACCATGGTGTTCTTGTGGTCCTATTGAGTATCGTTATACTCACCCCTACACGGGCTTTTCCCGTACATCATTGTGTTGGTTGCGAATGATGGACAACGCAGACTGAGGCTGAGTGGGCAGGACATGAATGTACCCAGAGGTGGCCACTTGGCATGACATTACTCGGAGGAGACAGAAGGATTTGGAGTGTTATAGAGGCTATCTGTAACTACCCTTCAGGTAGGATCCATGGCTGATGATCTAGGAGCTACATTACACCATTCAGCTATTTTTGTTCCCTATACTAGTACTTTTACTTTACAGTTGGGCTCGTATTTCCAGTCCATTTACTTTGTAGAACTTATTTTGTATACAGTTTTACCTAGTGTTTTGCTTCCATCTTATACTCTATTGTGTGTGATTATATTTTATAAAGGCAATTCCTTCCCGGTTTTATAGATTTATGCTTTTGTTGCTAGTCTCTATCCCCTGGGCTATGGAAGGCAGGCTTGGGTTAGTCACGGCATGGGTCCCGTGGATGGGTCATGACTTATTGGTATCAAATGAGTCAGTTCTACCACACAACATAGGAATCTGATCTTTTTTTTGAAGCAATATTGTTAAGGGTACTGAGTGTGGTTTTCAGTTCATGGAGTCCAGTGTTGGTGTGGCAGCCGACGTATCCATAAACAAGGATTCTGACGTCTAATTTCTGACTTAGTGTATGAACACACGGATTGCCTTTTTGTTTTCAAACGTTTTATTTAAGTCATCTTAACCAGGTTAGCTAACCCGGTATAATATTTTAATCATGTCACATCTGTTTCTTTCAGGATGCCTCCATGTGGACGACCAATTAGAGCCCCGAGAGTCATACGCACATATACCCCACTGAGAGACGACGTATTGGTGTAGGGCCCTCTTCTAGCGGTGTCACCGGTGGTACCAGTACCCCTTGGGCCAACGATCCACCAACCCCTGCATCAGATGATGCACACCGCTTGAGTGTGTTCCACGAGTTCCAGCACAATAGGTCACCCAGGTTGACGGGAGAGACGAACCCACAAGCAGCTAAGAATTGGATGGAGGATGTGGTGAGAGTCATTAGACTAGTAGGGACACCATCAGACGTTATGTTGATCCTTTCCGCGAGTCTCCTTCAGGTAGAAATAGGCAGATGGTGGAGCATGATTCTCTAGGTGAATGACGAGGCGACACTAATATGGATAGACTTCGAGAGCCTATTTCGGGCATAGTATGTTCCATCCACCCTTCGTGTGGCACAGATACATGAGCTACTATGTCCACAGCAGGGTAGTATAATGGTGGCTCATTACTCCCCAAGGTTCACCGACCTCTCATGCTACTCCACATATATGGTACGAGACCCATTTTCTAGGGCCCGGACCTTCAGGTAAGGGCTCAGGTGAGATATCAAGGCTTCGATGATCACACTCTACATCCCGACGCTGGAAAGGGTGCTAGAGAGAGCCCTCCAAGTGGATAGTTTCCTTGCTGAGTAGTCTCTAGAAGTAAGACCCACCACTAGTCGAAATGCAGTGGAGTCTTTTGAAGTTGGTAGTAGACAGATGACGCAAAGGCCCAATAGGACCAGACACATGGGTGGACGACTGCATGACTCAGGATAAGTATTCTGGGGTACCTGGGACAGTGATATACAAGTCAGAAGCAAAAAAAGTTACACATGCAGCTGGAAAGGTCACATGGCTCGTGACTATCCAACCCGCCATTTGGATGATCAACAGAGAGTTGAGGGACCTCTCAGGTAGAGGTAGCGGTTCGATCGAGGTTGTTCGCAAGGAGGAGGCAGACATGGAAAGGGATCTGGATGTATAGCTGGCGGTGGACAACGTGTCGAGCTGTTACTGCCACCACCACCAGTAGGTCCACCCCAACCACAGGGAGCCGGTGGACAGGGGAGAGATAAGCTCTAGGCAGTTGAGGCTTATAATCACGAAAATCTAGATATGATTTGATGTAGGATCTGTGTTTACTCCACCATAGATGTAGTTCTTATAAAAATATGTGACAATCACTCTTTCATTTCCACTACCCTCGTTCGGAGCTCGGAGATTCCGACAGAGCTGTTGGCTCAATCTTTACGGCTAGAGACTCCTAAGGGAGAAGACTTGATGATTACGCAGTAGTAACGGTAGTGTGATCTTACACTAAGAGGCGGGAGATTCGACTGGGATCTTCTCGTAGCTGTGTCGAGGCCTTACGACGTCATCTTGGGTATGGAATGGTTATCTACAGTCCATGATTAGATCGATTGTATTATGTGCAAATTGTGGTGTGTCTGCACTGATTGGACTAGGATTACCTTCACATGAGTGAAGGGATCATTTTCAGTGCAGGACAGACATTCTCAAAGGAGGATGTAGCCGATCACTCATCAGTTATAATTCCTTACCGTCGGAGCAGTAGATATGGAGAGTGTGTGTTATCTTGTAGTTGTGGACCAGTACACAGATGTTTTCCATGACGATGTTCCAAGACTACATGCTCGCAGTGTGGTAGAATTCTACATTGACCTATACCCTAGGACGACAGTGATATATACTCCAGCATATCAGATGGCTCTTACTGAGCTTCATGAGCTGTGAGTAAAGCTCGAGGACATGCAGGAGAAAGGATTCATATGTCCCAGTGTTTCTCCTGGGCAGCCCCGATTCATTTCGCCAAGAAGGCGGATGGGATCTTGATGCTTTGTTTCGACTACTGTTTCTTGAAACAGGTGACCGTGAAGAACAAGTACACACTCTCGGCGACTAACGACCTCATTGATCTAGTAAAGGGAGAATGATGGTTCTCAAAGATATACCTCATATCAGGGTATCATCAGCTTAGAGTTCGAGACAAGAATGTGAAAAGGATGGCCTTAAAATGTCGGTATGGCCGCTACAAGTTCTTGGTTATGCCTTTCGGAATAGCCAACGCTCCATCAGTGTTCATGGGACTCTTGAATAGAAACATCCAGGAAAATCTTGATCGCTTTGTGTTAATCTTCATCGATGACATCTTGATCTATTAGACTAATAAGGAGGAGCCTTTCTACTATTTTCTGGTAGTACTAGACACACTCCGAGAACACCATATTTATGGTAAGCTCTCGAAGTTCCTATTCTGGATCGAAGACGTTCACTTTTTGGGACATGTCATCTCAGAGGGAAGAGTTGTAGTAGATCCAGTGAAGATTGAGGCGGTACATACTTGGGATCCACCCAAGAGAGTGACAATGTAATGTAGTTTCCTCAGTTTGGCTTGTTACTATAGGAGGTTTGTTTCAAACTTCTCCAGAGTTGCAACACCACTATCAACCTTGGCGAAGAAGGTTCAACCCTTCATGTGGTCGTAGAGATGCCAACAGAGCTTTTAAGATCTGAGGCAGAGGCTCACTAGTGCCCCCATCATGAGGCTTCTATATGAAGGAATAGGTAATGTAGTTTACAACGACGCATCAGGGACCAGACTCGTGTGTGTCTTGATACAAGAGAGGGCAATGATTGTGTATGGTTCTCTGCAGCTGAGACAACATGAGAAGAACTACACTACCAATGACCTGGAGTTAGTAGCAGTGGTATTCACCTTGAAGATGTGGAGGCACTATCACATGGGCGAGTGTTTCACAGTCTACTTTTATCACAACATTCTCATGTATATATTCACCCAGATGGACCTAAACCTAAGACAACAGTAATGGATTGAGTTCCTCTTGGACTATAACTTTGAGATAGTATATACTCTTGGAAAGGGGAACGTTGTATCAGATGCACTCAGAAAAAGATATGGTATACAGCTGCTAGGCTAGGCGACGGAGAAACTTACTACCTTCTAGATATATTTTGTGGATAGAGATGGAGCATCCTTTCTCCAGTGTCTTACAGTCACTCCCCTACTTCTACAGTGAGTCAGAGAGGCACAACATGGGGACAATATCTACGAGGCAATATGTGCTCAGATATCCACAGGACAGGCAACGTATGGATTCTCTGAAGGTGGGGAGCACATCATCCTCTTCAGAGTATGTAATATGGTTCCAGTGTCACTTTGTGAGGAAGTGTTGAAGGAGATCCACACTTCTACTCTATCAGTACATCCAGTGGTGCCAAATATGTATCAGGACCTCAGACGACAACACTGGTGGCCAGGTATGAAGATGGTGGTAGCGCATTTTGTCTCTCGATGCCTCACTTGTTTGTAAGTGAAGGCGGAGCACTAGGTACAAGCAGGCTTGGTTCAACCTTTAGAGGTCCCAGAGTGGAAGTGGGATGGGATATCCAGGGACTTCATGATGGGTCTTCCACGTAGAACCATGGGACATGACTCGATTTTAGTGGTCGTTCACCGACACACCAAGTCAGACCACTTCCTTCAATCATAGAGTAGGGTTCAGTAGAGAGATTGAGATGCCTCTATGTGCAAGAGATTGTGCGTTTACATGGTATAGCATTGACTATTGTCTCTGATCATGAAGAACTATTTACTTCATGTCTATGGAAGGGTTTTCAGGAGGCTCTCGGGACACAACTTCACCTGAGCACCGCCTTCCATCCTCAGACAGATGGTCAGACTGAGTGGACCATTCAGACCCTCGAAGTCATGCTTCTTGCATGTGTCCTAGACTTCGGTCACATCAGGGAGGATCAATTACCTTTAGTGAAGTTTTCATACAACAATAGCTTTCACTCCACCATCGAGGTGACTCCTTTTGAGGCCTTGTATGTTCAACCTTACAGATCGCCACTGTGATGGACATACCATGGGGGGTCAACACTGGTGCGACTAGAGATGGTACGAGCTACCACAGAGAAGGTGCATATCATCTAAGAGCAGATGAGGACTTCACAGAGTAGGATGGAGTCATATGTTGACAAGATATGGATACCTCTATAGTCCAAGGATGGCGACCACGTCTTTCTACAGGTCTCACCTCGACCTGCTTTATAGAGATTTGGACAAGGTAGAAAGTTGTCTCTGAGATTTATCGAACCTTTCCAGGTCCTCACCAGAGTAGGTGAGGTGGATTACCACATTTCTCTTCCACCTAAACTTCTTCGGGTGTACGACGTCTTCCACATATCTCAGCTGAGTGGATACATGAATGACCCTACTCACAAGATCGACCTTGGAGAGATGGATGTCGATTATGGGGAGACGTTCATAGAGGTTCCAATAGAGATTGAATATCGATATGAGTGGGTCCTAAGTGGACGGTCGATAACTCTGTTGTGCGTATGCTGGTAGAATGGGAACCTCCATGAGATCACATGGGAGTGGGAGGCTCAGATTCATTCTTAGTACCCCCACTTGTTTCCATAGTGTGAGTTGTGGCTTACGAGGAAGCAAATCCCTAAGATGGGGGAATGTAAAGACCTGGAAATTCTGTGGATTTTTTTTTTGTAAATACATAGGAATTTTACGAGTCCATGAAAATTTACAGGGCATGTTTCCGAAGCCTGGTGTTCCCAGAATCACATTATGAATCTTTGTTAAAGTATGTTCAATAAATGTATGAGTGTGTTTTTATAACATATGAATCGGTGCTCATAATTGAAATCCAAGGGCATCGTTGAACTCACTACACTGGTATTCTCTTAGGATGACTTTCACCTCGATAGAAGTTGGTCGAGAATAAAAGTTAGTTTTTGGGGTTTTTAGAGATAGAATAAAATAAAAACAATGTGTGTGCCTTTATTTTTATTTGACGATTAAAATCCTTTCATGGAAGTTGTAGGTGGGACCACCACACCTTAACCTCCCATGAGAGCTTATGGAGGTGGGGCCCTCCCAAGGTGTAAACTTCTCTACATGTTGAATATGGTGGGTACCACCCGAGGTTGAACCTCTTGAACTCCCCATTAAGTGGGGAAAAACCTCTTTAGCTCCCCTCTTAATGGTGCCACCACACCTACACATTAATTATGTGCCAAAATCTTGAATTAATTAATGAGAGCTTACACAATTAAATAAGAAAATTTAAATATTATTCCAACGAATTAATAGGATATTGCAATCTATTTTTTGTTGGCAGATTCTTTTTTGTGGAAGCCCGGGAGAAGAGAGAAAAGAGGTTCTCCAATGAAGAACGCTTCTTGCCAATGAAGTACGAAGAATGCCTTCGACTACGAAGAATGTCAACCTTCTTCGATCTTCTTCCTCGGACTCCTACTGACGTGTGAGCTTAGAAGTGGGAGTGTGCGGTGGACGCACCAAATGACGGTGCCACCTTCTTCATGAACTCTGTCAACGAACTAGGTAGGGGTGCATTTCAGTTTTGGGCAATGTTAATTCCTTCTTCCATGATTTAATTGTTTACTCTTGATCTTCTTACTATCAAACTTATGTCGAAGGATCGGTCCAAACTAACAAAGCTCGATTCCATCCTTGTTTCTTGTGACTATTGGTGTGTTCTTCATGTTCATCTTCAAAAACAAAAAATGGATCGTTGCAGGTTCTTTTTTGCAACGCAACGATCCCAGAATGAAGACCCAACATCACAACGACCTAGAGGAGGTGTGGCGACGATAGAGGACGAAAGATCATACCAGAATGGAAGGACCATTATTCGACCATTTCTCATGTGGCAGAATCAAAATGTGTTTTCAGAGTTGATTGGAGGCCCGAAAACACCGGAAATGACTTCGGAACAACGGGGTGACCTAATGTTTGTGGTTTCATGGTAATCATACCATCAGAACAAAGAATGGGTATCACGGGAGGCGCACTGGCCAGAGGCATCATTTCTGGAAAATTCCAGAATACACGGCGTTTACTCTCGAAGGACACATCATGTAGTATGGGTGTACTGCGGCTTGGGTTCGAGAATCAAATGTTTAGAACACAGCGTGTAACCCCAGCCACATAGAATTTACATTCCACATGGCCTAGAAGACACGACTACACGACACGCGATGTGTATTTGGGGAATTACATAGTCACAGGAAGAATCACATGACCTGATGACACAGTGTGCATTCTCTAACGCAACATGACAGAGGTTACTTCGTGATAATCAGCCTGTAATTTGGGGATATAAGGAAACGGGTGATGTTCATAGGCATGTACTAATCTACATGACAAGGAAAGGCAAGTGACACGGATACTCCGTGTACCAGTTACACGGGTTGGCGGACATGTGTTGAGGCCATGTACGGGAACATGACCACTGTACACTAAGCCAACTCCAGTTTCTTACACATGGTGTGTATTAATATCACATGCCATGTAATTAATTTTCTACACGACCATCCTTATGAAAATGGTCATTGTATATGGGAAGTACCCGAGAAATAAAGACATGGTGTGTGCCACATTTCCACATGACGTGTACTTTTTCGAAAAATTCTTGGTCATCTTGTCCTATATATCTTGAACATATTTTGTTTTTGAGAGACCGCTATTATTTGGAGGACCTTTAAGATACTTCTACGTGGGATTTTTTTGCAGTTGGAGCATCGACCAATAGCTCAAGGAGCGGATCCTTTCATAGAAGAGTGAGCAGAGTGTATGGACCTAGTAGCTGGCTGAGACCTGACGACTGTGACCGATTCGACATGGAGTCTTTAGACTAGCCTAGTGGCTGAGACCTGACGACTGTGACGTTGCATACCCACGATACTCGACAAGAGGAGTACCTCAGCAGACTACGAGGGGGATCGTCTATGTGTGACGTGGAAGACCCATAATGGGGAGCGCCTCTGTGTGACATAGAAGACCCTTGGTACTTGACAAGTGGATTACCTCAGTATTTTAGGTTAGTGGGAAGTGCCTCTGTGTGATGTGGCAGGCACACAGTATTCTATAGAAGAGGTGTACTCCAGCAGCTGAGGTTTCGACAGTTTGATTGGGAGTGTTACATGTTACTACCCCTAGAATAAAATCCTAGTTCGACCTGAGTTAATGACTTTTTTGTTTACCTCATGACTGATATGTATTACATGATTACCTAGGTATATGTATTAGGATATACCTAAGTAATGGATATCCATTTATTTTCATACTCTGTGGTTTCTCCTTGGTGGGTTTTGAGAGACCATGTTAGTCTGAGGGTCCCTACTGAGTATCTTTATATTCTCCCCTACACGGGCTTTTCCCGCACCTCGTTGCGTTGGTTGCAAACGACAGACAACGCTATCTGAGACTGAGTGGGAATGAATGGATGGTACCCGGAGGTGGACCACACGGCATGACTGTACTCAGAGGAGACGGACAGACATGGAGTGATGTGGATGCTATCTATACCTACCATTTAGGTAGGATCTGTAGAGGACGATCCAAGATCTGCTTTACACCTTTCAACTATTTTTGTTCCTTACAGTTGTACTTGTACTTTATAGTTGGGCTTGTATTTCCAGCCCATTTAATTTTTAGCACTCCATTTGTATACAGTATTACTTAGTGTTTGGATTCTAGCTTATACTCTGTTGTGTGTGATTATATTTTATAAAGGCAATTCCTTCCCAGTTTTAGGGATTTACCCCTTTGGTGCTAGTCGCCAATCCCTGGACTATTGAAGTCAGGCTTGGGGTAGTCACGGCAGGGGTCCTGAGGAAGGGTAGTGAAAATTATTCATTAATTTACATGGTTTTAAGGATACATTAAAGAAAAAATATGGTTGAAATGTTGAATGTTTTAAATGTTTTTAAATTTGGAATTTTTTTCTTAATAAATTATTTATGTGATTTCACAACATCATCTACAT
This sequence comes from Viscum album, assembly GCA_963277665.1. Taxonomy (NCBI): domain Eukaryota; kingdom Viridiplantae; phylum Streptophyta; class Magnoliopsida; order Santalales; family Viscaceae; genus Viscum; species Viscum album. Next base: position 1,119,872,333 of record OY728146.1, read on the forward strand.
GTATTCATGGTTATTTACAAACGAGTGGATTGAAAAAATGATTTTTATTTAAAAATATCATTGTGGAAATTTTATTTTCATAAACCAAACTATTAATTTATTTTAAAATTTTCATTATGTGATTCATCATTTATTTATAAAGAAAATTATTTCCCAATTGTTTTAATTTTTTTAAAGGTATCTAAAAAATTCATTTTCCTCAATAAATGCTTCATGTGATTTACCATTCAAAATAATTTTCCACTTAATTGGAATACATTGGTGTAACATATTATTTTTCTAGGGATATGAACCACGGAATCCCTTAGAATTCATTATATGAATTGTTTTTTCATTACCAATTTTTTATGGAACTTTTTTTCTTCTATATGATATACAATGAATAATATCTTCTGAAATCGGCCTATTTACATGGGATCTACTATAATGAAATGATTATTTAACCTATCTCTTTTATATGGATTGTGAATTGATTAATGTTTTATGATACCCATTTTCTTCATTGGTAATGATACAATGAGCATTCATTTTTTTGTAGTACTCATATATATGATATTCATTACTTGATGGGAGGGACATATGTCCCCCAAAAATACAATGGTTAATGCATTAACTATTGAGATAAAAATGAATGGAACGAAGATATTACCTGATTCAGGATGGGTAATTTTCTTCTAGTATGGTATTATAAGTGAACCATTAAATATATAGTGGTTTATGGATTTAACCCATTCGATTATGAGATCCATGTTATTGATCCATAAGTAATATTTAAATTGTTTTATTTACATACATTTTTTCCATAATTACATGTATTATTACAATGTTATTTGAACATGGATCATGTTCATTAATATACTTATGGTTCAATTTTTATAAAATTCAAATTTTTATTCTTGGACTCTTTATTATTATGATTAAAATGAAGGGTATGGTTTTGAAATATTATCTTCATGTTCTGATACCCAAAATTTAATGTTTTTGCTTAGGTATATCCATTGTTTACCATTACAACGCTTTTTTATATCACTATTTCATATGTTCCATTACCCAACGATTAGAAAAATAGTTTTATATATGGTATATATATGATGAGTTGTTAATGTGAAGATTTTTATGGGGGATAAAAAAGATCCATTAAAAATTTAAAATATTTTGTAACGAATATCCTAATGCATCATACTATTTCATCCCACGACTGTGTATTTTTATAAATTTTTTCATATTAATCTAAAAATATTTAATATCCATGTATGAAAAATATGGTTACTAACAAATACCATGTAAAGGGTTTTTAAAAGAAGTTTTAGATTAATCATGATGTATTTGATGATGCAGATGAGGGGTAGACTAAAGATAGACATCATAGAGTTGCTTTCAGATGATGTTTTTATTCTATTGATGGTGAAGTGTGTTTTTCACCTGAGTGAGAAATTTCATCCTTAATGATACATTAAAGAATTAATAAGGCATATCATGCCTTATGATGTATTTTTTGTGTTCAGAATTATTTTTTTTTTCAAATTTTTTATCTCTGTTCTTTGGTCGCTAGAGTGTGAAAGCAGAGAATCAAAATCTATGTGGTTTTCATAATCCACTATATGTTATCTAGTGGATTTGAGGTTATATATGAATATAATTTTTCTCCAATTTTCCCAGATTAGATGGTTACTATGATACTATAAGTGTTATTATGATTAATTAGTTATGTCAAGTCACATTATATCAGTTTTGAAGCCCACTGATATGGAAAATTTATTGAGTATATTGCTAGGAGAGGTTCTGAGGCTTCACATAGTTTAAAAAATTATCATCTCAAATGTTTTTCATTCAATTTCCTCTATATTCTGGATAGTTATTCTAATATATGTTTCATTCTATGATAAGACTTAACACCCATTTTTATCCATAGAATTATTTTTTATGAATATCGTAAAATTCAAACACATCAAGATATGGTTTACGCATGTTTCCTAGATTAAAAATGATCAGGGATATAGAAACTGACATCTTTTGAGATTATATACAAGAAATGTTTTCTGTAAACAATTAAAATGGATCCGTTTGATTAAGTTTTTATCCATGATTTTCTATTTCAATTGTGTAAAACTGAAGTGGAATGGATTTTTGTTCTTATATTGTAATGATTGTAGATAATTGAAAAAAAGTTATATATGTTTCACAATAATAAAATATCCATAAAATATCATCAATATTGAAATACTAATCATTATAGGTTGCCTTTGAAGTTCAATATTTTATATTATGTGTAATTGAATTCTCCTCTTCATCGTGGGATGTGATATTCTTGTCATTTGAGTAAGTATTATATTTATTTAATTGGACCTTTTTTAGTGAGGGAAATTTTATAGATGTTTTAGGTTGGTTAGACTTTCCACTAATGAATATGAACATTTATAAAATATAATATAACACCCATAGTTTTTAGGAAATTATTTTGTATAAAAAACTATGTATCATTTATATCTTACATTACATTCAAAATCATGTTTTAATAAGACTTAATATTATATTAATATTATTTTATAATTGGGCCCTGATAACCTATCCATTGAAAACAATATGTTATATAGTAATAGATTAATTTTAAATATTATGTAAATAATATTTATATAATTAAAACTTATTAAAAAAATACTTCATTATTATTAAATTGTATATATGTTTTGAAAATATTATTCTCTCGTTAATTTTTTTATAAAGTTATTTGAATAATAAAAAATTTATTTTTGACCTATTTTGAATTGTTTTTAAAAAATAACCCTAATTTTTTAATTAATCATGTCATAATTATTTTAGGGTTAATTTCTACAAAATTTAGGAAAAGATTAATTTTTTCGATGAATAGTAAACAATTTGTATTTTAATATAAAAACTTCAATTTTTTTATTTATTAAAAAAATATATTACATAATAAATTTCTTAAAAAGTAAAATAAATACAACTATATCCCTATTAATGAAATTTTAATCATTTAAAAAAATTATAGAATTTTGATATAAATATATTTTAATCATTTGAATATCTTCTATTTAAAAACCCACATTCTCATCGGGTCTAATAGATTCACTTAAAAATAATTTCATTCCATTTATGAAATTAAATTATAAAAATGAACTAAATATTTTCATTAAAAATTATATATATTTTCAAATATGATGAACCTAATTTTTGACAAAAATTGTTAGTGGTATCAGTTATTATTGATTACCACAATTATGGTAAAAAAATAAGATCAACGGAGGATAAAATAATATTATATGGTTTAAAATGACATAGAAACTCATATAAATTATATTTTATAGATCTATATATATAAGTTATAATGTGTAAGTCTATATATTTGTTCATTTTTTGAACTTTATGTAATGGGAAAAATCAGGGTACACCATTTCTTTATAAAATATTTATATATGTGTTACGCAACTCACTAAAAAAATATAACCCCAGTCCTCTCTTCTTCATAGCATATACCAAGATGTTTTTATGTAATGGTAACAACAAAAAACATATCTAAATATATCAAATGGGTCATGAAATCATCATTTGTGTGTATGGTTGACTACCACCTCACCAACAAATTTCATTCATTTTTCCTTACAACCACTCATGGATTGAGATAATAATTGATTTCATTGTAATAAAATTAAATTTATGATGTTATTATATATAATTAATTATTATATCACATAAAACATTATAGATTTTACTTTTTATTAATATGAAATGGTGACTCTTATGTTTGGTTGACTACCGCCACACGAAACGATTTCATCCATTCATGTATTAAATATATTATTTTAAGCATGGTTTTATTGAATATATTAGATATATAAGATTAAAAATTATTCTTTAATGTTAATATATTATTTACCATTATTTATTTCAATCCATCATGAAAATTGATACAATATTCATGTGTATAAACAATATACAGTCTCCTTGAATAGTGCATTTCAATTTTCTTTATCTATCATTTATATATCAATATATATATATATATATATAATGAAATTATATAAAATATATATATCATGGATATAATTATTATTATGTATTATCCATGATTGGATTATGTGGATGAAAAAAATCAAAGCTTACTCAAATCACTAGGCAGTTATTAGTTGAAACATAAATTTAAAATGTAATAATTAATAAACTTGTAATATATGGTCACAAAGAAGTATTATATGGTTATATATATAAATATGGTTCATTGGTATTTTTTTAATAAAATTATTTTTATAATATTGTTATATTTACTTTTTACGGGGAATTTTACGACTTAATGTAATGTATTTTCTTTTAAATTATCTTTTTTGGTTAGATAGATTCCATATTGACAATGTCTTTATTTTGTGATGTGTATATTCTGCCCATGAACTTATTGTATAAATATTATACATAATATTATAATTACATAACAACCTTTTTAGGTATATGATTTAATGGGGTTTATTAATCATATGTGACCAAATCTTTCTGGGATTTGGTCTCAAATTTTCAGCCTTAAGACATTTGATTTTGTTATAAAACTATTTTCTAGTAAGGGATGTATATAAAAACACATTGAATTTTAATATCATCAATTTATTTATCCACGTTAAAATTGATGTTTTATTTAGTTATATTCCATCATGGGTATTATATTTCATTATTACCATGTGGTAGAGAATTTATGTTACCTTCTCATTATTTATCGAAATAATTTTTGATTTTTTTCTAACAATATAATATTATGATCCATTTCTCAATAAATTCATGATATTTATCCACCTATGGTTATCTCATGTGAATAAATGTTTCCCTTATTTTTATCTCATTATATACTATTGTGTTCAAAAATATATTTTCCAAAACAATATTTTGGAAGCCCAAACTTTTTCTCCCAAAACCATGTATTTTAAAAATGATTTCAAATATATTTTTAAAATAACTTTTATTTTATTTATTATTATTAATTTTTCCCATGTATTAACTTTCAATATATATATATATATATATATAAATATATCTTAATTGAATTTTCATGAACAATTTTCAATTTTTATACAATAAAATTGGAAATGAATCAGTGCATAGGGTATGAATGGAATTTCCTGCCATAACAACCATTTTATAATTTTATGATTCCCATATTAGATTTAAATGTTATATTATTATAAAATAATTTTTAAATTTAATAAAAATTATTTTTAAATAGTAATTTATATTTTCCAGATGAAATGTCTTAAAAAATTTATAATGATTCCTTATTAATTATCTACGCTAACATTGAATGAAATGATTTTCAAAACTGTATTTATAATTTTCTATTTTCAAAGGATTCATTCAATGAAAAGATATTTCTCTCATGAATTTTATTAAATATTTTTTTTAAAAATTATTTATTTATGTTCAAGTAAAATTATTTCAAAAAAATCTAATTTCTTTCACCAAATACATTTTCTCCATGAAACCATCATAGTAATTTACCTTTCATAATAATTTTCTGTACATGATGACATCCAATGATGTATCATAGTATTTTTAACGAATCAATCAAATAATAATATGTTATTTTTTCTCTAAATAATATATGATGACATCATGTTTAAGAACCCCATTTATTTTTGATATGTTATACCTGAATAAAATTCATGTGAAACCCAGTTCATGTTCAGCAGGTTATGCTATAATGAAATGATGAAACATTTATTAATCTGATCTTGTAACACCCTCTATTTCTAGTCATTAACCCATTATTTATTCTTTTAATGCATAGAGAAATTATCGGTTATTGTTTAGAGAGTTAAAAGAACATTTGGAAGAATTATTGGGCTAAAGGGGCGGCATACGAGTTTCCTAAAACCATGTGGGAGCCTAGTAGTATCCTTGCACATTAAAAAATTTGTTTTGAGAATTCTAAGGTAGTAGATTTAGAATTTTGTGCACACTATTAGGGATTCTGTGAAATGATGATTTGTGAGGGTCTTCCCAGACTATACCTAACGAAAGGATGGCACATAGTTTGTCTAACAATGTGACTAAACGGTGTGCGTAGTCAATGTGATATCCTAAAAAGGTGGATCATACATGTTTTGACTTGAATTGACATTTTTTTATGCATCCCAAAAATGAGAATATTTTATATTAATGGTTGTAAAACCTCTCCCAAAAAATGGAATTCATTCAAAGTATTTCCTTAGTGTTTAGATGCCCAATTCTTGTGGGAAGTGCATGTCCATCACCGTTCTTGTCTTGTTTTCAAAGATCTATTATACCCATCATAATTAATTATTTGATCTACACCCTCTATTTGTAGATATAATATTATAAATTCTCAAAAATTAGATATTTAGTCTTGATCATGGTATGGGAAAATATGTATGGTGGTTTCGGGGAATTCTTAACCTATTTCTTGAGCAATCATTGTCTGATTTCAGTTTTTGCCAAAACAATTGATGTAAGTGGCTTAACTCTAGACTCCTATTAATATAAATGATCGTAATGATTTCAAATTGATTTATATATAATGAAATTATGGTTAATTAGATATTTTATAATTTTAATAAACTTTTTTACATGATGGTTTGTTGAACCCATTAAAATTTGTGTTCTTGAAATAAGTGATTGTTCCATGATTTTAAAATGAAGTATTTAAAATTTGACTTATCTAGAATAATGGAAAATTGATTTTATTAAATTATTTTCAATAAAATTAATTATTCAATTGAATTGGAATAAGTTTCTATAATTGGTTTTTAATGGTATTCAATAAAATAATGTTTTTATTTAAATTGGTTGGAATGGTTTTTTGAAATGGTTTTTCAAAATAATGTGATTTGTGTGAGTTAATTCTGGAAGGGAAATGAATAAGGGATGTGTAGTAGCGGGTTACTAGTTATGAGACCCTAGATTATGGATGTTTTTCATTCGGACACATGTTGATTTGAAAAGAGACCACTAATGAGTATGGAACTATTGTAACGAAGCTGTCATGGTGGGGTGTGTGAAATTGTTAAACAAAACGGTTTTGAAAAAATTATCTTGAGAAATGATTTTAAAGCCATATTTGGTTGTTTTTCTTGAAATTATATTCTATGGAAAATTAGTTGAATATAGTAGTTGTTTAATTCTGGTTAAAAATGATTTTTGATAATTTTTATTTTTGTTATAAAATAGTTTTCATAATTTTTTTATATGAATTGTTTTATATATATGTTGATAACTTTTTTCTTTTAGTGGCTTGAGTAGAGAAGTTATTGGGGGAAAATACTATTTTTTACTCACCCATGATTTGGAAATATGGTATCATTTCATATGATATCTTATGACACATTTTAAAATGTAACATATAACATGGATTTAGCACCACATCATGATACTCGAGCGGTTTGGTGATGTTGAAGCATGGTGCTTGAAGATCATGGAGTCTTGTCTTCATCATGGAGACATTATATTTTTACACAATTTATATTGAAGATTAGTTGTTCTTCCATTTTTCTACACATTGGATGGTTTTCTTATAAAGTATTCTATTTAGTTGTATTTTCATTATCCATGAATCAAAAAATGGGGTTTTAGTTATGATTTCTAGTTATGATTTTATTATTAAAGGGAAAATTGTCCCCCACTAGTATTGAAACCCTTCATCATTTATTTATATCCTTTTGAATCTTGGGGATGTCTCTTAAGTCCATTAAATAGATCACTGACATCTTAATCCATTAGGTAAAATTGAGTCATTGAAGTTGTATGATCCTGTTTAGTCCTTTCCTAACAAGTGGCCATTAGTTTCTTCTTCTTGGAGTTGGATTCATTCTTATCTATTCCATGGTTATAATTTATAGAATGGAGTATGATTTTTAGGACATGAAATTTAGAGATAAAAAGACAGAGCTACCGTTTTTATAATAAACATGTTAATACAAACGATTTGGGTACAAATATGTTTGGGAGACACTTATAGGATATTTGTTACCTCATTTTTCATGGGTTTAGGCAATGAGATGAGAATGAAATTAATTAAATAAATGAATTCCCACAATGATAGAAAAATTAATTTTTAGAAATTATATATTATTTAATGCATTGGGTTGATTTTTAGAAAATGCAAAAAAAATATAATTAATGATTTTGAAAATGGAATGGTTGTTATATTTTGAAAATGGATTTATTTTCAATTAAATGAATGGATTTTTCAACGATGGATGAACTTGGAATGGGATGATTTTTTGAAGAAATGTTGTTTCATTTAATTTGATAGAATTTGAAATACTAAACCTTCAGTTTATAGTGGTTAAGCCTTATAGAGTTTTTGGTTATTTTAGAAAATGGAACATAGTAGGTAACATATAGTCAAATTGGAAGAAGCTGTATAGAATTTGGTCACAACTGAGCAACAGGTGAACTAATAACTACTTCAGAGTATCTTCCATGAACTTCACGAAATGGATATAGGTTACAATATGGATGAGTGAAGATAAGTGGACCGTTCCATCTAGTTCATAAAGTATAATCCACCCATCGTTTGGGGCGATTCATAACCCAAAAATGAGGAGGTGTGGTTTAACAGGTCATTTTATATCTTCAATTTTATCAGCATAGTAGTGGAGTTGAAGGTCATGTTGGAAACGTATATGATTAAGGATTATTCAAATTATTTTTGGAATCTACTGGTGTATGATAAATTGGATCAAGTACTTTTTTGGGAGGATTTCAAGGAAATATTCAACAAAAAAATATATCCTCGCATGTTTAGGTTCAAAATGATGATAGCCTTCATCATCCTAGAGCACGAAATCTATCTTTCATAGTGTCTAGGAATAATTAATGTATTTAGTGCAATTTTCATTATAAGTTGTGGATAGTGCAGACTTGAATGCACATGTCATCGAATCATGGCTAATGTTAAAGATTTACTCACTGATTATAGTTCTCTATATTGTAGATTATACAATGATGGTGAATAGAGTGATCGTGGATTAATGTGATACCTCAGAAACAATGGTAGGAGTAAGTATGATGATAAATATGGAAATTTTGGGAACTTGAATGATGGGAGGGTGCATAAGAGGGAAAAGTTTTCCAATGTGGGTGGGGAACTCAAAACCAGACGTATGAATCATTAAACATTCTTCCATGACCCAAGAGAAAAGAAATATGTTTCCAATCTAGTTCTCTTGTCCTAATAAAGCGATACTATATGACATAACCAAGAGTATGACCAAACTAAAAGTATATAGGGCATCTTCAGCACTATTATCATAGTGCTATGAGGTTAGGTGATTGTGGAACTTCTTGGGTGTCTCCTACATCATATACTTAAATGGGATGGGGGTAGAGGAATCAGACATGTAAATAGAAAAGGGCTAGAAATAGTGATTGTAGGAATAGTATGGCTCTTCAACAAGGGAAATCCCAGTAAAGGAAGTAGGAGAAGAGTTACACAACAGATAAATTTTATGGAGATAGGTAGGTGATTGTGAATGAATAGGCATGACCATCTATGGTGAGATGTACGATTGTATTGTATTATACCCTTATAGAAGTGTTATTTGATACATGTTCATTGTATTCTGCCATTTCTTTTTGGGAAATTGACTTTCAAATTTTAAAACACAAGATGATGCATTCTGTGAAAAAAAGTAATACTCATCTTGGGGTAATGGATTGTTGACCCTCTCTATATAGATCATTTTTTATAACTATGGATGAATCTGACTAGAAATGGGATTTATTAGAGTTGGAAAAGGATGTATTTCATGTAATACATTGAATTGATTGGTTGAATTTTTTCATGTCTAACATGGATTTATAGAAAAGAAGAGTTAGTTTTAAAACTGAGGGCAGTGCCGAGCATCTCATCATAGGTCAAATGGTTATAGAGATATGTGAAAATGGAATCATGTATTAAACAGTGGGAATGGTCTTTATCTATTGTTGGAATTGACATTACAATTGGTAGAATATATTGAGGATATTAGTTTTCCATTAGTTATGGATCAATTTCAAGATACCAATCCCATGATCATATTATGGATGCCAATTGTAAGAGAAGTGGATATTACCATTGATCTCCTACTAGGGATCAACCCTATTTCCCTTCCATCTTATTAGATTCTTCCAATAGAGTTATTGGAATTGAAAATTTGGTTAGAAGAACTAGAAAGAAAAGGATTTATTCAGCCATGCAAATCATCATGGGTAGCATCTCTCTAGTTTGTGACGAAATAAGAAAAAAAAAATTAGGTTGTGTCTAGATTTATGTAATCATAACCATGTTAGGATAATGTATATATATCCACTTCGATGTATTGATGGCCTATTTGATCAGTTATGTGATCTCAGTGGTTCTCTAAAATTGACTTTCCATCAGGATATCACTGGTTGCGAGTTTGGATGTAGGATATTTTGAAAATAGCATTCAAAACCATATATGAACATTATGAATACATTGTAATGGATTAAGGTGTTACAAATTCTCCTGAAGTATTTATAGAAATTATGAATTAGATATTTCAATCATATCTAGATTTTTTTGATGTGTTGTTTGTGGGTTCCATAATGGGGTACTCAAGGACAACTGTTGAGAAAGAGAAACACATGGTGACAGTGTTGGTAATCTTGAGATATCATCAGATGATTCCCAAACTATCTAGGTTTGATTTATTGATACAAGAAAAAAAAATTCATGGCCATGTAATTTTGAAAAAAATTGTTTTGGTAGATAAGGAGAAGATAAAATATTTTATCTCATAGAAACCAAACAAAATCACTCAGATATAAAGCATTCATGGCCTAGATTGTTATTACAGAAGCCATGTTTGTGACATCTCATGAGTAGCTTCAATAATAACAGATTTGAAAAAGAATAATATTTCATTTCAATTGAATGAGAAAGGCCAAAAGTCTATTCAGGAGATAAGTTTTCATTTCAAATATTCACTTATAATTATATTTTTAGAATAGGTATTAGGGTATGTTGTGTATTGTGATGCTTTAAGATCATGGTTGGTATGTGCTCTCATGCATGGACACAATATTTTTTCTTATGGTTCAAGGTTATTATGAGTGAAGGAGAGTAATAATGAATCACATGATTCTGTGTTAGGTGCGTTCATCCATGCATAGAGGACTTCATGTCACTATCTATTTGGTGAGAGATTAACTATTTTCATGGATCATAAGAGCATGAAACAAATTATTTCAATTTCATATTTGAATATGATATAAAGAAGATATATGGGGTATCTTTAGATTTTTTAATTTTACTTGATGTAGACATCGGGAAAAGGTAATTATGAGGTTGATGCATTAATAAGAAATTCATATGCTCAGTTAGAAATAGATGTTTTAGATGATTGGTTGTTGATGTCTGTCTTAGATGATATTCATGTTGAATGTAAAAAATGAAGTGATATTGCAATTTTAATTACAGTTTGAGTGATTCTAAATTATTAAAGATAGTTAAAGAAGAATAAATATCCAATGCAGATTTCTTACATTGGGTTAAAAAATAAATGATGGGGAAATTATTCGAGGGATAGAAAAAGGATGGGAGTATAGATTTGTGTTTTATAAAACATATGGATTTACCCAAGTCTTTTTAAAAACAAATTATTCATTCATATAACCATTCTAGATGGGTTTTATATCCAGGAATATAGAATATTTATAAAGAATTCAATGATTAGTTTTTGTGGATTGTTATGAAATGAATGGTGGCTGAGTTTGTACCAAAATATTTTCCATTTCAATATGTAATGGAATAACATCATATAATGGCGGTTATATAGTAGTATTAGCCAATTCTATTGTGTAAATGGGAGTAGATAGTGATGGAATTTGTTACAGGACACATACAAATGGTTTTGAAACACGATTCCATATGGATGGTAGTAAATAAGTTCACAAAGTCAGCCCATTTAATCCATATTTTGTGAAACTAAAATGGTGGAGGATTTTTCCATGATATATATCCATGAAGATGTAAAGAAACATGGAATAATACTATCTATAGACTCAAACAGAGAATCGTGGTTCACATCATATTTCGCAAAATTCATATATAAATCCCATTGGACACAATTGGTAATGAGTACAAATTATCATCCTAAAAAAGATGTCCAATCCAAATAGATGATACAGACATGGGGTGAAATGATTCAGGCATTAATAATGGGTTTCATTGGATCATGGGAAGAGCATATACCCATTTTGGAATTCTCATATAATAACAGCGATTAGGTCTAAATACAAATTGCTCTTTTCAATGAATTGTATGGGCATCCATGTAGTTCCCCACATTGTTTGGTTGAAAGAAGTGAGAATTAAATATTTTGTCCTAGACTTGTCCACGAAATGATATAAAAGATTCAGTTGATCTAAAAGATGTTGGAGACGGATGAGAATCTTCTGAAATCATATTCATATCATCATTGAATACAATTTTCATTCACAATGAGAGATCATGAGTTCTTACGGGTGTCTCCAATTCATGGAAATAATTATTTTTGGAATAAGGTGAAGTTATATCCACAAAACATTGGCCCTTTGAGAAATTATAATGGGTTACAGAGGTGTTATATTAGTTGGCATTTCAACTACAGTGCAGTTCTGTTAATAGTGTGTTCCATGTATCATAGTTGAAAAAATATTAGTTTGATCCTAACCATGTGATCAGATGGGATCACTATAAACTCAATCTGGATACTTTATTGGTACATATCTTAGTAAAAATTATGGTTATGTAAGATAAATTCATGTCTAGAAAAATCATCGGCCTGGTGTGGGTTCTATGGCAACATGGATAGATATAGGAAGAGACTTGGAGGCACAAATGGAAATCAATGAGTAATGGCCAGAACTCATTTAGGTAGAGGATGGTTTTCTGTATTTTACGGATGAAAAAACTAATGGTGGGGAGAATGTAGCACCCCCCCCCCCCCAATTTATCGTATGTAACCCCTTATATATTCATTTAATATATATAATGTTTATGGGTGTTGGTTGAGAGAGTTTGGAGAATTTTTGGATGGATTTTTATTCTATTGGGGTGGTGCATGGGCTACACATGGGTTTTCTAAACCGTGTGTGAGCTTAATAGTAACCATGAACATAGAAAAATTGGTTTTTGTCATAATGAGAAAGTAGATGCAGCATGGGTAGTAAATTTTTTGGGAGACTATGTGAGGAGGTTGTGAAATGTTATTCCCCAGTAGTCGAAAATGCATGGTTTGTCAATCCATGAAACTAAACTATTTATATGGTCAAAGTGAGATCATAAAAAAGTGGATCTCGCACATTTTTAACTCTAAGTTTCTTGTTTTTCATCCCATGTAAAAGAAACTGCATATTATTCTCATTAATGGTTAGAGGATCTCTAAAAAAATTTCAAAATGGGGTATTTCCTTGGTTTTTAGAAGCCCATTTTTTTTGGTAAGTTCATGTTCTTCACTGTTTCGGTAAGTGATCTGAGGTGGTTTTGTGGAATTACTACATGGTTTCTTCAGTGATATTTGTATATTTTCAATTTTCTTCAAAATGATCGAGGTAGTTGGATACACACATGACTCCACTTAGTCAAACTTCTTTTCATTCTTTCAAATTGATTTCTCTTTGATTAAATGATGTCGAATAATGTGTTTTTTATTTTTAGAATGCATATTGAATTATGGTTTCTGGAAATTCGTAAAACTGTTGTTCTTAAATTAACTAATTGATTCATTATTTTAAAAAACATATTTTAAATTTTTTATTTTCTAGAATAATTTTAAATGGATTATATTAAATCATTTTCAATAAAAGTAAAAAATTTATCGACCTCGAATGCGTGTTTGGAATGAGTTTTTTTAAGAGATTTCAACAAATTAATAGTTTTATAGAAATGTGTTGAAATTATTATCTGAAATGGTTTTTCTATACATTAGGTTTTGTGTGAGTTCATGCTTGATAGGCCAGGAAAAAGGGATGTGTACCTATGGGGTTCACGGTACCTGACAATGGATAAGGGGTGTCTATCAGAGGGACATAAGGTGATTGGACAAGATTATGAAAATGTGGATGAAATGGTTGAAATGAAGCATACATGGTTGGGTGTGTGAAAATGTGTAATGGAGTGGTTATTCCAAAATGATATTGAAAAATGCTTTTAAGAATTTTTTTTGTTTTTTTCAAGAAATTTGACTTTTTGGAAAACTGGTTTGAAATAGTACTTGTTTACTCTTTGTTATAAATGGTTTTCAGGACATGTTTATATTTAGTTATAAACTATTTTGTATAATTTTTTTATAAAAATATTTTTATATAATTCTTGTTGATTTTTCTATCATAGTTGTTTTAGTTGGGATTTCATTTTTGAAAACCTACAATTTTTCATAACCACAACTTCTTTGGCACTGTGGTGGGTTTGTAGATTCTATCTTTTAAGACAGGGGAAAAGGTAAAGTATCACTTAGATTTCGCACCACGTCATGATACATGAATTGTTTGGTGATGTTGAAGCACTGAGCTTATGGACTCATGATTCTTGTAGTTATTTTTGAGACATTATATTTTTCCCAATATTTAAATGGATGAGTAGTTTTTCTTCCATAATTACACACATTGGTATGTTATCTTATAAGGGATGTTTTTGAGTTTTCTTTTAATTATTCATTAATCATATGGTGGATTTTTAGTCATGGTAATCGATTGATTCATCTTTGTTAGTGGTAAAATAATACACTTTCTTTATTTAACCCCTTGGGAATTTATTTCCAACCTTGCATATGTTCTGGATGTCTCTTAAGGCCATGTAATGGATCCCGAACCACTTAATCCAACAAGACTAAGTGGGAAATTAAATATCACTTTTACAATGATGAGGTAATGATGAAATAACCATGAGACCCCTTATATGTTATGGATTATGGTATTAAAATGTGTTATGATCTAGTGGGACAGATATTTTTTTATTTTCATTAGATGATCAGTGGGACCTATATCTCACTGCATTGAATTGGGTAATGAATTATATATCATGATATGGGTAGGACATGAATGAGAAGTGAACCTCATTCCGTATGAGGAGTATTCTACAAATATGTTCTTTGGAGTGAGAATTCACTACTATGATGATTTGGGGAGTGAACCCATTCCACTATGATAACTTTAGAATACTACCTTCCCTACTATTGAAATGATCTTATATCCTTATGTGTGTTCCACAAAACTATGTACAATTCCAAATTCATTCTCACATAGATCATTTACATTTATTATCATATGATTCAAGTCTTATCAATTTCCAATATTTATTCATGAAAAATGATTATGGTTCTCGATAGACAGGTTATGGATTTCAAATTTTATCATAATTTTACAATACGCTTATGTTCATGTTAGGCTTTTGTATATCCCTTGTTTACCATTTATAGGTATATTTGGTTATTCTTTATTACATTTGCAACCCTATGATATAAATAAATTAAATACGTATGATATATCTATGAAGGGATATTATTATGATGAACATAGTGTGAGATAATTTAGTTTACCTATGAATTAGTTTTTAGTGTTTCAATGTATCATAAAAAAGATGCATTTTACGATCCTTTTGTATGTGTTTGTGTAATCTAATAAATTTTCATAAAAGTGAAATGATATCTATAAATGAAAATATTAGGTATTTATGGTTTTTATAAGAATAAATAATTACACGTAGTTCTAAAAATTAAAAGGTAATCCTTATTATGATCCCAAAGTAAATTTTTATAAATAAGCATAATGAAGATTCAATCCATGGGAAAGTAGAAAGGAAAACTAGAAAAGGATATATAAAATGTTTTCTTTGAAATTAAATCTATGTATGGATAAAAAAAGTGGATGTGGATATTGAAGAGAGATATCTAGGGGTAATTACTCAGGTAAAGGTTGATTTATTTGGACACAATTAACCCATGGTGCATTAAAACATGTGTCACTGCACAAAAATATTGATACTCCTGGGAGACATGATTTGAAATTAAATAAACAAATTATGAAAAATATAGGATGATTAAAATATGTGATAGATATAAGTATTTAGGAAAAAACATTATGCCCCATATATTATAAAGTATGTGCCATCATTTAGATATATTATATGTGATTTTTCTTGATATGTATTTACCTTGTATAGTTATTTGTGATTAAGCTACTCTTCATGGATTTAGTCAATGTAAGGAACCCTAAGATATAGTTTTAGTGATATGTGAAACAAAATATTTAATAATTGTACTCCTCATTATAGAAAAATTATAGGTGATTTAATGAAAAATATCATTGATATTTCCACACATATTTCAAATGTTATGAATCATGGTAGAATTCAAAAATGAATACTGATTGGAATAATATTTCGTTGATTCCTTCATAAATAAACATGAAACCTCTGTAATTAGGACTTCTTATCCAATAATTACTATGGAATAAATCAACACCATTGAATATATACTTTACATTCCATATTTTTCAGTACATGAAAAATATCATCTTGGTTTTCTACCATTTTGAAAGTAAATTGGATTAATGCTGGACTATCATCATATATACGATGAAACATGATGAAATTAACTTTATAGACTTACAAATGATGAAGAAATTATTTTTCAAAACATAAATTACTTTTATTCCCCATATGAATATTTATATGGAGTTCCTTGAACTAAATAAAATATATTATGAATGCATTGGTTCCTATGAGGAAAATTTTACAAGAACTGTGAGGCATTATACTGGTATTTACATCTAACAATTATGTAAGGTTAATGGATTAATAAACTCATTTAAACTATGTATCAATAGGGAAATATCCATAAGATACATATGTATCTATGGATATATAATTTTATGAACTATTATGGTTGAATGGAAAAATAATTTATATATCAATCTCATGGTTTTGATACGAAAGAAAAAATGCAATTCAATGGGAAATATATGAACCACGGAGAGAAGAAGATGAGATTTTTTATATTCTCAATGTGTGGGATGAATAATAGTGGTAATATTCATTAATGTACTATAAAATGTTTTAATACTGAATAGGATGGTAATTTGAGAATGTATTTTCAATGTGAAGGGAATAAATTAGATAACAAAGTTAATAGAGAGAATGATATAGAAAATGAATTGACCATCCTATAAATTAAATTTTGAAATACACATAATTTTATGTATATGATTCATAGAATACCTCCAGGTGATGTATACATAGAACAAAAAATTAATGGATTGTGGATAAATCATGTATCTCATGGAAATAAAAAGTGAGATAAAATCCATTTACATTGTTCCATGACAATCTGCATACCCACTCAAGAATCATGTATAATGAATATAATTTTATTGTACACATATCATAGAAACATTTTCATATATATAATACCTTAAATGGTTTGAATATGACTTTACATTAACCACTTGTTAACAATCATATGTTAAGGTTTCACTTCGGGCAATATCTTCTTTATTCATGGCATGTGTCTTAGGTTGTTATATCTTTGGTCCTTATAAAAATATCCTGATTTCCAGATTTTATATCATGATATAAATATCATTTTTCTTTATTATTTTTATGTTATAATAACTAATATAATATTTAAGCATTAAATTAAACACATTGTTCATGGAGATGGTAAGTCGTTAGTCTGCATGAATATCGTTACCGTTTTTATTGTCGTATTGAAAGAAATAAGTTAAATAATATATAAATATGTTTATAAATATTTATTTATTAAATTATCATTATCATATCATATACCATATAATTTCACTAAATTCATGTACAATTAACTCCATGTAGTGTGTGAATTAATCACATTGCATTGAAGTGGCAGTTGACCACACATCATCAAACAAAGTTAACGTTTTTACAAAAAATATAAGTTATAAAGATATGAGTTGTAAAAGAATTATAGAAGATTAAATACATAAAAAATAAAATCTATATTATATATAAATATTTTTCCATTAAAATTTCTACCATGATAGGTTATATGAAAAAATAAACAGGAATTATTTTAGGAGGTAGTTGTTCACAGTACACATAAACAGTATGTGTGTTACCCATTGAATAGTTGTGTGTGTAAGTGTAGGTAGATAAAATAACATTAAAATATAATAGAATATTTATGATACATGTGTTTTTATAAAATCATATAATAATGGGATTGTAGTGGTGGATAATGAAAATAAAATAAAGGGGTTTCAGAAAAGTTGTTTCCTCTAAATTTGGTAACTGTTTTGGATTATGCCAAAAAGAATCCTTGGGTTTATATCAACAAAATTGGATGTTTTTAGTAGGTGGGTATGAATTTTTTTATGTTTACTATATTTATCTTTTCCAATCCTATGTGGTTTGAGAGGTTTTAAGAAGAGGGAGAGGAGGTGGCCTTTTAGTGGGAAGGGAAAGGAGACGATTGTCATTTTTGAAAAAACGTTTGGTTTACCCACGCTTTTACATGAAAAATGTCAGTGAAAACAAACCAAAATAAATTATGGAAGTTACATGGACGATTAATGGTTAGAAAATGGTTGTTGGTGTATTTTCTAGGTCATTCTGGTTTATAATGTAATGGTTTAGTACTTTGTTAACCTAGTTTTTTCTCTTAATCATTGTATTTAATTATAATATCCTTCACTGTATTTTTTTGTCATAAATAAAGTTAAAGATATTTGAAATTATAATTTATGATGATTCCAAATATAGACTCCATTTTTCTAAATTATAATAATATAAATTTCATAAATAAATTTAAAAATGTTCCTAGTTATGTGTTGACATGGTATGTTTTTAATGTAAAAATTTCTTAAATATTGATATGTTTTTATTCACATATTCAAAGTGAGATATTTTTTCAATGACCTAAATTTGATTAATTTATAAAATAATTATGTATATAATCTTTACAACCACATTTAAATATAATTTTATTTTATAAATTAATTAGGTGAAAAATCATATTTGAATTATAATTTAGAATTTTAATATATTCATTAAAAAAATAAACCTTATAGAAAATTAAGAAAAATAAATCCAAACATAATTTTTCATGCATATATTTAATATAGGATGTTTATTTTGTCATATTGAAATTTTGGAATTTCTTAAACTTGGATATATAATGGTTATCTATTAAAATTTGGTAAAAATAAAATTATAAAATTATTGGTTCTTTAGCATAAAATTTGGTTTTTTCTTATCTTATAAATATCAAAGATATTGAATAAATTTCAATAAAATTAATAAAGAAATATAAATCTAATTAACAATGTTAACTATTAGTAATTTATTTAACTTGTTTCTATAAAACATTTTTTTAAAATATAAATTGAAATTTACAAAATAAGTCACATTATACTCATTTGTTATGTATATTATTTTATAGTTATTTGGTAACCAATGAAATATACTATATATAATCATAAGACTTTTAATCCAATAACATTAAATATAATTTAAATTTTATATCAAATTAAATAATAATATTGTAATAATGAAATATTCTTCTGAAGAAGTCGGTCTTGTGTTTTATGTATGTCTTTGAAAATAGATAGTCTTGAGTGTAATGTAAAATAAAAAAGTTTTCGATGAATATAATTCACAAAATTCTTGTCATTTTTATCATTGATTAACATGTTGTTTTATATATCGCAAGCCTGACATATTACAATAATATAAAATAGACTATTTTTTGTCTGGCATGAAATGAATAATATCAATTAGATATATTTATTAAAAAATATATTTCCCAAAATCTCATGTTTATATAGTTACATTGTGATATTGTCCTAAAACAGTCTCCACCTCAAACAACTAGGATAAAAAAATTATCATTCATGTCAACAGTGGATTAAAGACTCGCAAAACAATGGCATTAATTTTTCTATTAACACCTTCATATATTATTATAATTATGGATTAAATTTTTATATATTATTTTTATAATATTATTATACTTATGGGATTATTATATTAATAATACTTTTATATGTTGTATTTTATTTTAATATAATAGTGCCACTCATGTTTTTGATAGACTACAACCTCAAGAAGATAGGTGATTCATTCATAATTTACAAGTGAGTTATTAAAGAATGATTTGTTGAATATATATATGATAAATATGGGAAAATGATTCATAAATTATAATATATTATTTATCATTCTTCAATTCAATCAATCGTGAAAATAGAATCTGTCTTTATGTGTGTGTATAACATACCATCTCTATGAATGTTATATTTTGTTTTGAATCTCTATACTTTATATATTAATATAATACATATATAGTGAATATATATGATATGAATATTTTTTTAATACTATTTATATTATGGAATAATGATAAATATACAATAATAAAAAATGAATAATCAAAACAAACATAAAATTAATTAGTTATTGTATGAAATATGACATTACCATTGAATTATTAATAAAAACGTAATAAAAGGTGGTATGAAATTCATATATAATGTCATATATAAAAATAAGATTCAATAATATAATTCTAGTAAAATAATTTCTACTATAATAGTGGTTTGTATGTGTATGGTTGATTTCCAGACATAAAGCTAGGGAATTCCATGTCAGCATTTTTTTCTATGAGATACTCGCCATATTCAGGATGTGTTTATTTTATATAGTGTATATACATACCCAGAATGTATTTTATGAGGATTATAATTAAAAATACGTTTAATTAAAAATCCACTTTTGGACCTATTTTTCATGTTGTTTATGGAACAAAAGTGACCAGATCATCAATGGATTGTTTTTATCAATTTGCATACATTGATATATATAATAATTGTAAGAACATGTCTTATTTTATGGGTATTACATAAAAACCTATTAGCATTGAATATCCTGAATTTATTTATATTTTTTCAATTAAATTGTATTTCATCATGGGTATTTTGTTTCATCATTATAATGTGGTAATTATTTTTTCTAACAATTTTATCATTTCTATAAATTTATTAGAACTAACCTTCCAATGAATGAATATAATTTTCAATATCCTTATAAAATCATAAAATTAATGATATGGCCAAAGAAAGAAAAAGGTCAGTAATGGGCCTGGGTCCGGTCCGACCCAGTTAGACCGACTCGGCCTAACCAGTCTGTGCTGACCCGGTCTGGGTCGACCCGGTCAGACACACTGGGTCTGACCTGACCTAATGGGAGGGTCTGCCTGCTATGTTTTAACACGGTCTACTGGGCCCAGCCTAGTGGACCACGAGGGCTGTTCATCATGGTAGGTTCCATGTAGGCGGCTCGATGACTCGGCCCAAAATACATGGCCGGTTTGGCCAGTGACACCGCGGGGGACACCGCGGGTCGGCTCGAGAGACCGGTGGCTAGGTGGTGAGTGGGAAGCCACACAGGGCTCAGGCAAGATGACTGGACACTGGGTAGGTCGCGGGTGCACCGGCCAGGGCGCAACAGGCCGCAAAGAAGGCCATGGGGTGCCTGGTAGGACATAGGGGCACTGAGCAGGGCGCAGGTGGCGTCGGGCAGAGGATCGGACAGCGCGTGGGGGTGTGCGGGGGTGCACTAGTTACCGTGGAAAGGGTTCGGGGGCGCCGGGCAGGGCGAAAGGCTGTCGCGGGGTGTGTCGAGCAGTGCGGCAGGGCGCCAGGCAGGGTGGCAGGGTGCCGCGGGGTGTAGGTAGGCAGCCGGCAGTGTCGGGCATCACACTGGGGGCACGAGCAGCGTGATGGTGGGGCGCGCGCAGCGTGCTGGCGGGGTGCGGGTCGGCCACTGATTGGATGACGGTGCAGTTCGTGAAGGCTAAGGGTAGCGCGACCTTTCTTCCTTGTCGCCTCTTTGCCATGTCGTCATCATCAATCGAGACCAACAAAGGGGAAGGTTCGGTCCTGTTCGTGCTGTCCCCCACCCCCACATTAAGTTGATATCAAATGGAACAACATAATCCATAAATAGAACATTGGATAATGAGAATAAAACCAACACAAATCCCCCTACCTCATTTGTCGTTCTTAGACGAAGTCACTGGAAAAAGGCGGTGTCGATTCGTTGATGTCGGGAGGCGTCTGGGGTAGGAGACCATAGATGATGCATCGTTGGCATTCTTCGTTGTCTGATCCTTCTCTTTAGGCTCGGTCAAAGATCAAAGAAATGTGTTCATCATTCTTCATTGGAAAGGGTGTTCTTAGTTTAGAGATAATTCTTTAAGGGTTCTCTAAAGCTCTTCCCAAGGCTTTAACAAAAGGTTATGCCAAAAAAAATAATACAGTGAGAATAATATTAATTTTTTTTCAAAAAATTTGAATTGGATTAATTAAAAACCCAGATCCACCAAATTTAATACACGAGAGTTGACATATTAATTAGAGAGTTGGAAAAATTCAAAATATTTAAAAAGGATCCAAATAAAGGAAGGAAGAGAGAGTTCAATTAATTAAATGCATGGGTTGGCACAATTAATTGCTGGAGGAAGGTGGAGAGTTTAACCCACAAAAATGGTGGGTAAGAGGTGTTCCAAAATTAATGGTGAGTTAGAAGAGTTAAGAAACTCATGTGGTCCCCATTAAATAAAATCCTCCCAAGGGAGGTTATGTGTGGGTGTCCCCCACCACTAACCTTGAGATGCTGTGAGTTCAACAGAACCCTCAGATTTCAATTCTGGGCACCGGTTCTGATGTTATTAAATCTCGCTCATACGTTTAATAAACGTACCCGAACAAACCTTCATAAATTGATTCCATGAACATTGGCCTCGGAATCAAGCACCGTCAGAAACTACGGACTCAAAAAATTCCCATGTATTTAAGAAAAAAATTTCCAGATAATTTGCAGGTCTTTTCATTTTCCCACCTCAGGGCGTTACGTCGCTGTAAGCTACAACTCACACTAAGGGAACAAATGAGGGTACTGAGCACACATCTGAGCCTCCCACTCCCATGTTCTCTTCTGGATGTTCTCGTGCTACCTAGGAATGTGCACCATAGGTATCGACCATCCATGTAGGACCCGCTCATGTTGATCCTCATTATCCACTGGAAGCTCCATGAAATTCAATCCGTCATCGATGTCCATATTTCCATGGTCGATGATGTGGGTTGGGTCATGCACGTATCTCTTCAGCTGAGATACATTGAGGACGTAGTGCACCCGGTTCAACTATGGTGGAAGATCCAAGATGTAATCCACCTCGCCTACTCTAATGAAGACCAGAAATGGTCCGATGAATTTTGGCAATAGCTTTCTTCCTCATCCAAATCTCCATATACCTATTCGAGGAGAGACCCGTAAGAAGACGTGGTCGCCATCCTTGAACTCCAAAGGTCTCTATCTCTTGTTAGCATATGACTTCTACCTAGTCTGTGCAGTCTGCATCCACTCCTGGATAATCTGCACCTTCTTCTTAATAGCCCTTACCATCTCTGGTCCAACTAGTGTAGACTCTTCTAGGTTTTTTCAGCACAGTGGCGATTTGTAAGGTCGTCTGTACAATGCCACAAAAGGTGCCATACCGAGGGTTTAGTGATAGCTGTTGTTGTAGGAAAACTCCACCAAAGGTGGGTGATCCTCCCAGCTGTGATCAAAGTTGAGGACACATGCACGGAGTATGTCCTCAAGGGTCTAGATGGTTCTCTCGGTCTGACTATACATCTGAGGATGGAAGGCGGTGCTCAAGCGAAGCTATGTCCCGAATAAATCCAGAAACACCTTCTATAGCCGGGAAGTAAACCATGCATTATGGTCGGAGACTACATAAGAAGGTACTCCATGAAAACACACTATCTCGTGCACATAGCGGCGTACCGTGCTCTCTACTGAACCCTTATCCCTGAATGGCAAGAAGTAGGCTGACTTGGTGAGTCATTCATCGATCACCCAAATCGAGCCGTTACTCCTGGATGTAAATAGAATAATTGTCATGAAGTCCAGGGATATCACATCCCACTTCAACTCTAGGACCTCTAAGGGTTGAACCATGACTGCGGGTACCTAGTGCTCTGCCTTCACTTGCTGACAGGTGAGGCATCGTGAGACAAACTCTGCTACCACATTTTTCATAGCTGGCCACCAATGATGTAATCAAAGGTCTTGGTACAACTTCGCTTCCCCTTGATTTACCGCTAGAGGGGAAGTGTGGAATTCCCTCAACACCTCCTCCTAAAGTGTAACTGGTACCATGATATGTCCTCTGAAGAGGAGGATGTGCTCCCCACCATCAGAAAATCCATCATGTGCCTGCCCTGTGGATATCTGAGCACGTCGCGTCTCGCAGTCAGCGTCCCCATGCTGCAACTCCCTGAATGGCTGAAGAAGTGGGGAAGTAACTGTAAGAGACTGTAAATAAGCTGCTCTATCTCTATCCAACAATGTTATTTTTAAAGAATCCAGCTCCTCTGTCGTCTCTCCTTATTGCTCTATAATAGTCCTCCTGCTGAGCGCATCATAAAAAACATTCCCCTTCCCAGGAGTATAGACTATCTTGAAAACAAAGTCCTGTAGGAACTCATGACATCGCTGATGTCTCAGGTTCAGGTCCTTCTAAGAGAAGATTTTCCTAAGACTCTTGTGATTAGAGTACATGGTAAAATGTTTTCCCATCAGATAGTGTTGCCACATCATCAAGTCGATGACCACTACTGCTAACTCCAGGTCATGGGTAGCGTAATTCTGCTCATGTTGTCTCAACTACTAAGAACCATATGCTATCACTGCTCGTTCCTGCATCAAGACACACCCAATTCATGTCCCTGTGCATCGTAGTAAACTACGTAACCTACGACCACCTCTGGAAGCCTCATGATTGGGGAACTATTTATCCTATTCCTCAGCTCTTGGATGCTTTGCTGGAATCTCTCCGACCACACGAAGTGTTTCCCCTTCTTCATCAAGGCTGATAGAAGTGCTGCAGCTCTGGAGAAATATAGAATGAATCTCCATTAGTATCCAGCCAATCCTAGGAAACTTCATAACTTTGTCACACTCTTGGGTGGATACCATGTATGTACCGTCTCGTTCTTTCCTGGATCCAATGCAACTCCAGCCTCCGAGATGACGTGTCCCAAAAAGTGAACCTCTCGAATCCAAAACCAGAACTGCGAGAGAATAACATAAAGCTAGTGCTCTAGGAGTGTGTCCAGTGCTACCTGTAAATAGTAGTTTTGATCCTCCTCAGTAATCAAGTAGATCAGTATGTCGTCGATGAAGACTAAGACATAGCAATTGAGGTATGGCTAGAAGATCCTGTTCATGAGACTCATGAACACTACTAGAGAGTTGGTTACATCGAAGGTCATAACCATGAACTCGTAGTGGCTATAATGAAACCTGATGGCCATATTCTTCACATCCTCATCTTGAACTCTGAGATGGTGATAGCCCGATCTGGGTTCTATCTTCGAGAAACATCTTGATCCCTTGAGATGATCAAAGAGGTCATCAATCATCGGGAGTGGGTACATGTTATTCACTATCACATGGTTCAGGTGATGATAGTCGACACAGAGCCTCATGCTCCCTTCAGCCTTCTTGTTGAATAGAATCGGGCGGCCTAGGGAGAAACACTATGCCGGATGAATCCATTTCCCTATAAGTCCTCTAGCTGAACACGAAGCTCACGATGCACCGCAGGAGCCATCTGATATACAGGATTAGATATCGGTGTTGTCTCATGGGTATAGGACAATGTAGACATCCACCTCTCTGTGAGGAGGTAGTCCTAGAAAATTGTCATGGAAAATATCCCTATACTAGTCCACCACAATATTACATGTCCGACTCTCCACTTCAACTTCTCTGAGGGTTAGGCCAGTCAACTGGTGAGTGATCGGCTCCACCCCCTCTAATTAAGTATTTCATGTGCTACAATGGTTACCTTCTCACCATTGAAGGTGAACCTAGTCCCATCCATGCAGCCATACCACACTTTTCACCTAATACAGTCGATCTGAGAAGGGACTGTAGATAACCAGTCCACACCCAAGATGACACCTAAAGGCCGCGACACCTCTACAAGGATATCACAGCCAAAGATATCACCTCCTAGAGTAATCTCATACAGCAGGCACAATGTGTAATCATCGATTCTACTCTCGTATGACTCTCTAGCCATAAGGATCGAGCCAATGACTCTATCGAAATCATTGTGCTCTGAACTAGGGCAGTGGCCATGAATGAGTGACTGTCACTTCTGTATATATGAACTACAGCTATGGTGGTGTAGAAATAGATTGTACCTCATATCATCTCTAGATCACCATGGTCGTAGGTCTTTGCTGCCTTAAGTTGAGCTCTCCCATGTCAACCAGCTCCCTGCTGTCAGGGTGGATCTCTTAGTGGTGGTGGTGGTAGCACCTCGTGTCATCGTCCACCGCCATCTATACGTCTAGATCCTCTGCCACATCTGCCTCCACCTTGTGGACCTCCTCAATCAATCCTTTTCCTCCACCTGGGAGGTCCTTCAACTGACTACTGATCATCAGAGTGGTGGGTCAGATATTCACAAGACATGTGACCAAGCCCGCCGCAGGAGTAACCCTATCCGATCCTGGAATGACTAACTCTATCTCCATTCTGGGATCCCCGCACAACCGATCTTGAGTCGTGTAGTTGAACACCTATGGGTCTGGTCCTCTTGGACCTCTGTGTCATCTGTCTACTACCAGTTGCAGAAGACCTTATTGTAAGTCGTCTAGTGGTGTGTCTTGCTACTGGGGTCTACTCGGCAAGGAAACACTCCACTAAGAGGGCTCGATCGTACACACCCGTCTGCGTCGGGAAGCTCTGGGAGATAACTGAAACTCTGATCACTCACTTAAGTCTCTTCTCGAAGGTTCGGACCCTGAAGAATGGGTCTCATACCATAAATGTTGAGTAGAATGATAGGTCAGTGAACCTAGCTGAGTACTAATCTACTCTCATGATTCCCTGTTGTAGATGTAGTAGATCATGTATCAGCACCACTCGAATGGTGGCTTGTACAAACACCACCCGAAACAGGCTCTCAAATTATACCTGTAGAAGTGTTTCCTCATCTTGCATCTGAAGCATCAGGCTCCACCATTTTCCTATTTCTTCCTGAACAAGGCTTGCAGCAAGGATCACCATGAAGTCGGCTGGTCTCCCTACCAGTCTGAAAACTCTCACCACATCCTCGAGCCAATCCTCAACTGCCTGTGGGTCCATCTCTCCCTATAACCTTTGTGGCCTCTGGTGTTGTAACTCCTGTAGATCTCTCAAGCCACGTGCACTCTCTACTACTGAGGATGGTGGAATCGGTGGCCCAATCGAAAGTAGTACTGCTGGTGCCTCCGCTGGTTCCTCAACTGGAAGAGTGCCCTATACTGAGGCCTCGTCACTCGGCGGACTCGCAGTACGTACAACTATCTGGGCTCTAACTAGTCATCCATGGGGAGGCATCCTGAAAGAAAAATATGTGACACGGTCAAGAGACTATACCTGGTGAGCTGACCTAGTTCAAGCTGACTTAAAGAAAACTTTTGAAAACACCCACGCAATCAGTTTTTTCCTGTTCTATGTCAGAAATAAGTAGTCAGGGTCATGATGTATGGATATGTTGGTCGTCGCACTAACACTGTACCCCTTGAACTGATTACCACACTCGGTACCCTTAACACTATTTCTTCACAGAAAATAAAATATTAGAGTCCTAAGTTCTGTGGTAGAACTGACTCCATTGATACCAATTTGTCACGACCTGTCACCTGGGGCCCGTATCGTGACTACCCGAAGCTGGCCTTCCATAGTCCAGAGGTTGGAAACTATCACCCAAGGCGTAATTCCCTAAAACTAGGAGGTAATTTCTTTTATAAATCATAAACCAAACAACCAGAGTACAAGCGGAAGAAAACACTAACTAAAATCTGTATAACAACTGTACTGAAAGTAATGGGGGCTAGAATACAAGCTCAACTGTAATGTACTAATACAACTTAAAGCATGTACAACTGAAAAGGGACAAACAACTAATAGGTTAAAGTATCTCATGGATCGTCCTCCGGGGTTCCTAACTGAAGGGTAGGTATATATGGCCTCCATAGCACTCCACGTCCATCGGACTCTACCGTGTACCGATACGTTGAAAGGTCCTTCTCTGGGTACCGTCCAGTCCTAGTGTTCTTAGCCTCTGTATGCGCTATCTGTCGTCTGCATCCAACACAATGAGGTACAGGCATATCCCATGCAGGGATGAGTATAACGATACTCAATAAGGAACCCGAGACCCTCAAGGTCTCACAAAATCCAACAAGGATAATCCACAATGTATAAAGTCAACGGATATCCATTACATAGTTATATTCTCCTACATATACATAAGTTATCAAGTAACTCATCTCAATCATTGGGAAAATATAAAGGTCATTGACTCAGCTCAAACCCGGATTTTTATTATCGAAACCCTTGCTGCTAGAGAACTCCTCCTCTGTCGGGTACAGTGAGCCTGTCGCGAAACCGACGCACTTCTCACTAAACATAGACTATTGAGGTACTCCTTTTGTCCATTATTGTGGGTCTTATACAAACTGCCAGGCGGTCCGTCTGATATGAGTCTACCGCCAAATATCGGGTGCTCCCCCTAATAGCCTACAGAGGAACTCCTATTTTCGAGTATAGTAGGTATGCTACCAACTACCAGGGGCTCCATCCGCCAAGGGTCTTCCTCCAAATACCGGGCGCTCTCCACTGGGCTAGTCAAATCACTTTGAGTCGAATCAGCCAAACAGTCGTCAGGTCTGTCATCTACTAGGTCTCTACTATAAAGACTCGTAAATTTCAAGGAAGTTTTTCTCTTAAATTCTTTTGGATGTTACGAGTACGCAGTTTCTAACGACACCTGATTCTGAGGCCTGATGTGCCCGAAATCAATTTCCAAAGTCTAGCTCAGGTACGTTCAGTTACCGAACGATCGGGTTTTTCTATCTTTTGTACTGGTGCTCGGAATTGAAATCTAAGGGTACTGATGAACATGCAACGCCGGTATTTTCATAAGATGACTATTACCATTGATGCATTTTCTTGGGAGAAGAAGTTAAATATTGGGGTTTCAGTGAGAAGTAAATAAAATTGTGTTCAATTTTATTTTATTAATCCTAGGATGTTAAACTCTTTCATGGGAAGTTGTTTCTAGGCCCCACAACCACCCAACTTCCCATGTGTGGTTATGAGGTAGGTGGAGCCCACACGAGAAACCATATTTTCTTATTCTATAACTCCTCTAAACCCCTCTTAAATTATGTAACTCATCTTAACTTGGTTTAACTTCCCCATTAATTGGGTGACTTCTTCTCTCCTCACATTAAATCATGCAAACACACTTAATCAATTAAGAGAGAGTTATGTGTTTGAATTTTCTTTAAAAAAATTAAATGCATGGCATGAATTAAAAAAATAAGATGAGACATATTTTATTTTGGGGTTGGTAATGTTGTGTTGAGAGAAAGGGGAGAGAGCTCTTGTGACTTGAAGAACATTATCTACTTCATTGAAGAACGCCAAGACTCTGATGAAGAACATTGACTCGGCGACTCCAGATTCTTCTTCCTTTTCCTCCTCTGTCGAAAGGAAGGAAACAATGTCATGGGAATTCACCAATGACATCACCCTTCATTCTCACCATGATAAAAATAGGATATGACATTTCATCCTCGGACACTCTTCATCGACATCTACGAAACCTCACCACGTGGCGTCGTCAACTGCAACACCGACGTACATCATTGTTTGTTGAGTTAGGGTTGTGTTTATGAATGAGAAACATTATTTTCCTTTCCATGTTATTGGTTCTCTCATAAAATTTTTCTATCGAACTAAAGTGGAAGGAACCGGACCAAACTAACACGGTCTGATTCCTCGGTCGTTCTTGTTATATGGTGTTCTCCAACCATTCTTGAGCGGTGAATCAAGGAAAGTTTTCAGAGCCTATCGGATGCCCAAAAACATCAGAAACGACCTCGGAACATCGGTAAGACCTAGGAACGGTAGTTTTGTAGCAAACAGATCATTGGAACAAAGGAAGGATGCCTTGGTAGGCATGCTGGCCAGAGGCGTTGTTTTTGGAAAATTCCAGAATACACGGCGTGTACTACCAAAAAAACGCTGTGTAGTACAAGAATTCAGCAACAGAAGTAACAGACATCAGAAAAAGTGAAAAGTGGTGTGTGACACTGGTCACACGGCGGATATTTTCCACACAGTTTGACAGAGGAGACATTGATGGACAAGGTGTGTATTCAAGGGAAATACACGGACACAGACAGAAATAAACGGCCACGAGGCATGGCATGTATTATATTCATTGAAAGGCAGAAGCGGCTTCGTGAGGCTCGGCGTGTAATCTGGGAGATACACAGACACAGGAATAACCACACGGCCACGAGGCATGGCGTGTACTAACACCACTATGAAAAAAGAGGCTTTGCAAGGATCATCATGTAATCTAGGTGATACATGGACATGGGCAGAACCATACGGCCAAGAGGTATGATGTGTATTCTGAAAATACACGGACATGGGGTGGAGTACATAGGCATGTACTCCACCACATGGAAAGACATGGCCAGCGCACATGGAACCGACCTTAGAGGTTTGGACTCAACGTGTAACCATAGTACACGCCATGTATTTACTTATCTACAGGAATAGCCCTGTGGAATGGGTCATATCACATGGGAAGTACCCGGTGTCTGATGACACAACATGTATTGCTTACGTACACACCATGTACTTTTTGAAAATATCTTGGTCGTCTTGTTCTCCATTACTCGGGCTTGTTTTGATTGGTTTTCCCCTTTGATGTGGGACAGAACGTTGGGATACATCATCTCTGGTCTTCGTGACGGTTGATGTATCCACCCCTTTGACTCGAGGAGCGGACCCTCCTGGAGTCGAGTATGCTGTGTGCGGGAACCCTAGAGCTGGCTGCGACTGCAATGATGATGGAGACTGTACTTGGATGCTTTGTGGGTTCGGCAGTGAGGACGACTGTACTTGGATCCTCCGTGGGTTCGGCAATGATGATGACATTACTTGGATCCTACGTGGGTTCGAAAGTGATGGTTACTGTACTTGGATCCTACGTGGGTTTGGCAGTGATGAATTCTGTACTTGGATCCTACGTGGGTTCGGCATGGGAGATGATTCAGAGGCTACATCTACCATCTCCACCCCTCTTCGTGAGTAGTATACCTATGAGAGTTGAGTCTTGATTTTCAGTCATTATCATCAATATTATTGACTTTCTTTCCTGTGTGGATTGGGTTGTTCTTTCCTATGTGGAATGGGTTATACTTGAGCTCGTGAGTTGGAGCCGAACTAGAATTGATGACTTAGGTATATGTATGGTCATATACCTAAGTAGATTTGGTTGATACTTCGTGTTTATATCCTTGTTTTGTGGTTTATCCTTTGTGGATTCTAGGAGACCTCCAGGGGTCTAGGGATCACTACTGAGTATCGTATACTCACCCCTGTATGGGTTATGCCCGTACTACGTTGTGTCGGTTGCAGACGACGGATAGTGCTGATCGTTGTTGAGGCTTGTGGAGCGGGATGGTACTCGGAGGTAGTCTATCAGGCGGGATGTACACCGAGCAGAAGGACAGACCCGATGAGTCGATGAGACTATCTGTACACACCCTTCATGTGGGAATTCTAGAGGATGACATGGTGGTTGCAGATTTACTTTACTGCTGTTGTTATTTCGTTTCAGTTGTCTGTACTTTCAGTTGGGTTTGCATTCTGGACCATTTACTTTTCAGCACTTACTTTTGTTCTCAGTTTACTAAGTGTTTACTTCATCTTGTTTACTCGGTGGTGTTTATTTTCTTATATAAAGGCAATACCTTCCCTTTTATCAGGATTTATGCCTTTGGTTCTAGTTTCCATCCCCTGGCCTATGGAAGGCGGGCTTCGGGTAGTCACGGCATGGGCCCTGAGGACGGGTCGTGAAAAATTGGCATCAGAGGAGTCAGTTATACTGTAGAACTCAGGACTCTAATAATTTCTTCTATGTGAAGCAATATTGTTAAAGGTAATGAGTGTGGTTATCAGTCCAGGGAGCCTAGTGTTGGTGCAGCGACCGATGTATGCAAACACTAGGACCCTGACTTCTGATTTCCGACTCAGTGCATGAAAACAATGATTGCATGTCTATTTCGATGTTTTCTTTCAGATTACATTGTGTAAGCTCACCAGGTATACTATATTAACTGTTGCGCACCTGTTTCTTTTCAGGATGTCCCCTTAACGGCAGCCAGCTAGGGTTCCGAGTTTTGTGCGAGACGACAGCCCACCGAGTGATGAGGCTTCGGTGCAGGGCCCCATTACAGCAGAGGCACCAGCGATACCTCTACCCACCGAGCGACCAATGCCACCATCCCCAGCCTCTGAGAGTGCACGTCGCCTTAGTGCACCGCACGAGTTTCAGTGTTAGAGGCCGCCCAGGTTCCGTGGGGAGACAGAACCTTAGGTAGCCGAGGACTGGCTAGAGGATGTTTTTCGAGTTTTCAGATTAGTGGGGACACCAGCTGACCTCATGGTGATCCTTGTGGTGAGTCTCCTACATGAAGCAGTAGGTATATGGTGGATCTTGATGATCCAGGTGCACGACGAGGAATCACTGCTTTGGACGGACTTTAAGAGCCTCTTCAGCTTGGAGTTTGTTCCAGCCACCCACCGTGCGGAGCGCATCCATGAGTTACTACAGCTACGGTAGGTCAGCATGACAGTAGCCCAGTACATGGCGAGATTTACCGACCTCTCGCGCTACTCCACGGACATGGTAAGGGACCCATTCTTCTGGGCTCAGAGCTTTGAGCTCAGACTGAGGCATGAGATCAGAGCATCGATGATCTCCCTCAGTATTCCAACGTAGGCACGAGTATTGGAGCGAGCACTTCTAGTGGAGAGCTTCCATTCGGAGCCTACAGAAGCAGTAAGGCCTACCACAGGGCGACATTTGGTGTAGTCTTCAACGTCCTGCAATAGACAGATGTCACAGAGGTCCGAGCAGGTCAGACCATCAGGCAGGCGACCTCAGGATACTGATTCAGATGGGCGGGGCACACACAGTAGAGCTAGTCATACGAGAGGCAGACAATTATATGCATGTGGGGGGCAGGGCCACATGGCTCTTGAGTGCCCGTCCCGCCATGTAGTGATGCAACAGACTATTGAGTGACCACTCAGGTAGAGGCAGAGGTTCGACCATGGCTGTCTGCAGGGAGTAGGCGGACGAGGTAGAGGAGCTGTCCAAGCAACAGGTGGTGGATGATACTTCTAGGCTCTACCACCACCACCACCAGGAGGTCCACCCCAACTATAGGGAGCTGGCGTTCAGATGCAATCTCAACTTCAAGAAGTTGAGGCCTACGACCACGGCGCACCTGAGATGATTCGAGGTACTATCTGTGTCAACTCCACCCTTGTTTTAGTTCTTATAGACACAGGAGCGAGTCATTCTTTTATAGCCTCTACCCTTGTTTGGAGTTTGGAGATTCTGACGGAGCCGTTGGATCGATCCTTACAGCTAGAGACTCCTACGGGAGTAGACTCGATGATTACGCACTGGTCCCGGCAGTGTGAGATTACTCTAGGTAGTGAGAGCTTCAGCTGGGATCTTCTTGTAGCGGCATCTAGGCCTTACGACGTCATCTTTGGCATGGATTGGTTATCTAAGGTCCATGCTCATATCAAATTTATTAGGCGCACGGTGCGATGTGTCCGCACCAATGGGAGTAGGTTCACCTTCACCGGTGAGAAGGGAGCCTTTATAGTGCAGGGTGGACACACAGAGCAGAGGACAACCGATCACTCATTAGTTTGCTAGCCTCATCCTTGGAGCAGTTGATGTGAGGAGTCTGAGTTTTCCTGTAATGACCCAAAGTATTTCAATAGAAAATTCCCTTCTTATATCTATGTCATAAAAACACAAAATAATGAACTAATATGTGATAAGTGACCTTTAAACATAATTTTGTCACCCCTATGTTTGGAATTTTAAAAATCTGAGATACACGGTTGTGTTCAAGATATTTTTTGGAGTCTAATGAAACAAAAATAATTTTTTGGTGAATAGTAACCTACCCTTATGAATAGTAACCTACCCTTAGGAATAGTAACATGAACCTTATGAATAGAAAATAAGAGTAACATTACCTATGAATAATAAAATAAAATTTAGACATCTTAGAAAGTGACAATTTGACCTTAGTAAACGTTTTTGGTATTTTATAAGTCATAAATAATTAATTATAATTAATTAATTAATTTAAAAGAATATTTATTTTCCTATAATTTATTCATTAATTATTGAATCAGTGTCTAATAGTTTTTAGATAATTTTATAAGACCCTACGTAATTTTTGAAAGAACTATAAAATTAGTTTTAATCTTAAAAACTGTTTTTTAAGTAAATTATGATTTTATTTAAATATTAAATTAATAATATTTAGAAAATTATTTTTGAAAAATGGACTTCATTTTTTGATTCTAAATGTAGAAAAATGGTTGGGGTAAATTTTTGGGATTTTTTTGAGATACGTGAATTTTTTGTGAATAGTAGAATACATTAATTTACCATATAAATACATTTTAATTAAAACCCACTATTCCTGATATCACAAGTGATGTAAGCACCCAAATCCCGAAATCACATGCCTTTATTACTATTCTTGGTCATCGAAGACTCACTATTCCTTGTCTTAAGTGAAATTAATAAACTAATCAATTTTATATTAAGGAAACCCCTCTCCCCTCCACTATAAAAGCCACCCTTCCCTCCCTCTTTGCCTCACACCTCTCAAGCTCTAAGCCTTCTCTAAACTCTGCCCAAACACCTTACCTAGCTCATCCCCCACGTCCAAAAGCTTCTGGTCTCATCAAAAGACCATTCCTAGCTTCCTTAAAGAGGATCTCAAGAGGAGGATTCTAAAGATAATTTCTCTCCCTCTTCTCCTTTAATTTCCATTCAAGTTCAAGTCCTTTTCATGATCTCTCCCTACCTATCTTCATCCAAATTTTTCTGTAAATCTAGTATTACATATATACTGTAATATTATGATTCTAATGTTATATTATATCACCCCACACCCTTTCCCTCTTCCTTTTATTTTATTAAAGAGAACGTTGTTCATGAGGTGTTAAATTTATCACTTTCAAAAACGACATGTTCACTTCTTCCATTTCTACCTTCAATATGGTCATGAAACAATTTTATGGTTGAACCAGAATATTTTATATGTATTATGTTCCATTTTAAGTTCTGTAAATATCCTATGGCCTTATTACTAAGTTAAATGTTAAAATAAGATCGTTGTGATCCAAGAACCACTAAAATAAACCCAAATAACCATCATTAAATTTTTATCTAATGATTCGTCCACATCGATCTAATATAATTCACTATAAAATTATTAAAGATACTATAATATCATTAATAACATGTAGTATCAGTTCTGGATGTTTACCCATGATCTACCCAAACATCAATTTAAGAATACAAGTGGACCGCTCAAGAAAACCATAAAAACGAACATCCCCGAACAATGTTTTTAAACTCTATAAGTCATCCAAAGGAACATAATATGAAATAATGAAACCAGAATGAACCCTATTAATGTATAAAATGTTCTTGAATTTATAATTAACGAATATAATGTCATTATATAGTACATTAAAAAGAAGGAGGAATTCGAGTACATGGTAAGGGGAAATCTCGAACCCAATTTTTCTTCCTTGGGGTTCTCCCTCTTTCACTCCATTTTTGATATGGTTACTCCTCAAAGATCATTTTTTCATCATTTACTTTACCTTTCTGGGATATACATGTTTTTCACTGGTTTTTATGTCCATCAAAATGTTTTCCAAAAGAACTCTTCTTTCAAGATCTCACCTTTTACCTCTCATTCAAGGTTGATGGTTCATGTATCAAGTATGTTGTTCCCTCTTTATTTTGGGAACCCAAAGCTTATGAATCTGTTATTATTAGATGAAATCCATTCCATTCCATGGGTTATTTATGTACATGTTTTATATGTGTTATATGTGTAAATCATGATAATGATAATTTTATGATGTGATGGGTGCGCCTGAAATTATATAGCACAATATGAATGTTTAAATGTGACGGGTGTGCCCGGAATTATACAGCGCTCCAATGCATTGGGTAAAGTGATGAATCTCATGAGTAAATGTGAAATGATGTGTGAACATGATTCTAGATTTGTTCACAAGTATGTGTGGTAGTTAACCACTAAGACATGATGTTTCATTTTTATGCATTGCCACATTTCAAGTCTTTTACTTATGCTCCTCTCATGTTCATGATCTTTTGCCTATGTTAGGATTATGCTCACGCCATGACGTATTGTTCTTATATATCCTCTTACTAGGATTTTATCTCACCCCTTTTGATGTATATCCTCAGGTGGCTACATCTACTAAAGAGTGGACAAGTGATACTAAGATGCTATAGAAGAAGAAAATAAATAAATGTTTATGGTTGATGTTTTATTTTTTATGTATGGTCCTAGTTTTCCCAAGACACTAAACCTCTGGATCCTCCATGTGTAATAAAATTGTGTTGTTTATCTTTAAAATGATTTAATAGTAATGTAAGAAAATGCCGGGTCATTATAGTTGGTATCAGAGGAAAGGTTTAGTTAATTTGGGAATTAGGATTAGTAAACCCTAGAGAAAACCTCTAGCATGAGAATAAGTAAAAATATGTACACAAGAATATTTACCTAGGGATCCCATATGTTATGTTTTTGGTATAATTGTTTAAATGGATAAGTTATTCATAGCTTGTTTACTTATGTTTTGTTCTAACCTTTTCTATTTTAGAAAATGGTGGGAACCAGGAGAAATCAGGCCAACAACTCTTGCGAGGGCCAATGCAATGATTTCCCGAACACATCCCCAATGATTTTGGAGGTAGAGTTCAAAACATCATGGCGATGCTTACCCAATTATCTCGGGTTATGAATAATAACAATAATAATGTGGAACGTACTCCTTCACCAAAGAGGGAGCAACTAGCTATCGAATGTTTTATGCGACAATGACCAATGATGTTTTGTGGATCTTCCGATCCACTAGATGAAGAATAGTGGGTCAACTCCATGGAGAAGATCTGTTCTATTCTTTAATGTTCTGAGATGGAGAAGGTGACTCTAGCCATTTATCATCTAGATGGAGAAGCTGATCAATGGTGGTCTTTGATTAAGAACACCAAGCCATGGGAGGACATTGAATAGATGGAATGGGAAGACTTTAAGATAATGTTTCTTAATAAGTACTTCCCACGAACTCTTTGCATGAAGATGGGGAGAGAATTCATAGAGCTCAAGAAAAAAGAAGGAGAATCTGTCACAACCTATGATGCAAATTTCACAAGGCTCGCAAGGTATGCTTCGGGTTTTGTTATCAACAATGATAGCAAAATTTATAGATTCTTTAGTGGATTAAAACCACATCTTCAAAAGGCTCTTGCAATTCGAGACTTTGGGAGTTATGAAGAAGTTGTTCGGTGTGCTCTCAAAGTGGAGATGGAGTTTGGAGAATGGTCCCATGGCTATGGTGATAAGAAAAAAATATGGAGTTTCAAGCTGGTGGATCTAGTGACAAAGGTGGGAAGAAAAATCAATGACCCACATGCCAAAAATGTGGGAAGTTGCACCATGGGAACTGCCTCAAAGGTATGGCGAAATGCTTTAAGTGTGGGAAGGAAGGACACCAAGCTCACGAGTATCGAAAAGACATGAAAAGGAAGGATAATGTAGCCGATGAAAGGAGAGAACCACTTGTGGTTCAATGATACAACTATAGGGAGCTAGGGCACTATTCAAACCAGTGCACCAAACCTCGAGCTCTCGAGGGTAACCAGCGCCAGCAACCACCAAATCCAAATGAACAAGGGAAGGATTATGCCATCACTACTGCGGAGGTGGGTCATGATAATGAAGTCGTACAAGGTACACTTTCTATTCACTCAATAATGGAAAAAGTCTTATTTGATTCTGGTTCTACGCATTCCTTTGTATCTTGAAAGTTTGATAGAACTATAGAATCGAAGCCCCGAAACCTTGAAGTAGAGATATCTATAAAAACACAAAGTGGTGCAATCATTGCAACCCAAGTGTTTGACTCTTCTCCTGTTGACGTATGTGGGATGATTCTTCCAGCAAATCTCATAATACTTCCCTTGGTGGAATTCGACGCTATAATGGGAATGGATTGGCTCTTGTTATATAGAGCACATATCAAGTGTCGGGAAAAGGAAATATATTTTCATATTCCGAACCATCCCATGCTCCTCTACAAATGCAAGGAAGATCATGAATCTCCTCTGAGAAATCCTTCAATGGTCTGGGTGTTGACTCCCTATGAAGAAGCATACCTCGCCCAAATGGTTGAGTCGAAGGAAAGTTCCAACCTTGAGGAAATGCCCATAGTAAGGGAATACAGTAATGTATTTCTCGAAGAGTTACCCGGAACTCCCCCAGATAATGAGGTAGAGTTCTCAATTGAACTCATACCCGGAGCTACTCCTATCTCGAAGTGCCCCTATAGGATGGCTCCTATCGAACTGGAGGAGTTAAAGAAGCATCTGCAAGAGCATCTGGACAAAGGGTTCATACGCCCTAGTGCATCACCTTGGGGTTCGCCAGTGCTCTTTGTGAAGAAGAAGGATGGTACCATGCGGCTGTGTATCGATTATCGGGATCTCAACAAGATCACCATAAAGAACAAGTATCCTCTCCCAAGGATTTATGACTCTTTAGATCAGTTAAGAGGAGCTCAATACTTCTCAAAGGTGGATCTCCGTTCTAGATATCATCAAGTAAATGTGAAGAAGGAAGATATTCAGAAGACTGTCTTCCGTACAAGGTATGGGCACTATGAGTTTTTGGTGATTCCCTTCGGACTTACTAATGCCCCTGCAATCTTCATAGATTTGATGAATAGAGTCTTTAGACATTACATGACAAATGTTTGGTAGTCTTTATCGATGATATTCTCATCTACTCCAAGAGCAAGGAGGAACATGAATAACATCTAAGACTTGTGTTGGCGACATTGAGAAAGGAGAAGTTGTACGCCAAGTTCAGCAAGTGTGACTTTTGGATGACTCAAGTCACATTCTTGGGACATGTGATCACAAGCGAGGGAATTTCTGTGGACCCTTCAAAGACAAAGGCGATTGAAGAATGACCCAGGCCCTCTAGTGTCACAGAAATCCATAGTTTTATTGAATTAGCTGGGTACTATCGACGTTTTGTGAGAAACTTCTCACGATTGACAATCCCGCTAACTAAGTTAACAAGGAAAGGGGTAAAGTATGTATGGACGGAAGAATGTGAGGGAAGCTTCAAGGATCTAAAGAGAAGGCTGATCACTGCACCTGTACTCAAACTACTGAAAAGTGGAGAATGTTTTGTGATATACAGTGATGCTTCAAAGAAAGGATTGGGTTGTGTACTCATGAAAAATGATAATGTGATAGCCTACGCCTCACGACAGTTGAAGATCCATGAGCAGAACTACCCGACGCATGATCTAGAATTGGCAGCCGTGATTTTTGCCTTGAAAATCTGGCGTCACTACCTTTATGGCGAGAAGTGTGACATATACACCAACCACAAGATCTTAAATTATATATTCACACAAAAGGAGCTCAACATGCATCAACAGAGATGGTTAGAGATAATCAAGGATTACGATTGCTCTATTAACTATCATCCTGGAAAGGCGAACAAGGTAGCTGATTCTCTAAGAAGGAATGAACCTACTACTCTATCCATGTTGAGTATTGAGAGAGACCCTATCTTCTTGGATATGCAAAAGATGGATTTGGGAATTGTAAGGGAAGGGGATACATCCTACCTTGCCCAAATGATTGCACAACCATCCATCCAACAGAATATTAAGGAAGCACAAAGAGATGATGTGGAGATACAAAAGAGGTTGAATGCAGTAAATGAAGGGAAGCTACAAGAGTTCCATATCGACGATGATGGTGTGATTCGGTTTGGAACGCGGCTTTGTGTGCCTTCATCACCCGAGATAAAGAAGGAGTTATTGGATAATGCACATAGCTCAACATTCTCTATTCATCCTGGAAGTACCAAGATGTATCGTGATCACCGAGAACACTTCTGGTGGGATAACATGAAGAAGGAGATTGCGGAATATATATCAAGTTGCTTGTTATGTCAGCAAGTTAAAGCTGGGTGGCAAAAGTCCAAAGGGATGATGCAGCCATTGCCTATACCCATGTGGAAATGGGAAAATGTTACTATGGACTTTGTCATGGGTCTCCCAAAAACGTCAAGAGGAAATAATGCGATATGGGTTGTGGTTGATTGACTCACCAAGACTACGCATTTTATCGCTATTCGGGAAGACCTCTCACTTGAACAGCTTGAAAGGATATATGTGAAGGAAGTAGTGAGATTGCACGGTGTTCCACTCTCGATTGTCTCTGACCGTGATCCAAGGTTCACTTCTAAATTATGGAGGAGCCTTCAACATGCTTTAAGTACTGAATTAAATTTCAGCACGGCCTATCACCCCCAAACTGATGGCCAGTCTGAAAGGACTATTCAGACACTCGATGATATGCTAAGAGCATGCTCTCTAGAATTCAAATGTGGTTGGGATCAGCACCTCCCATTGGTTGAGTTCTCATACAACAATAGCTTCCACTCGAGTATTCAGATGGCTCCGTATGAAGCTCTTTATTGGAAGCGATGTAGAACTCCAACCTGTTGGGATGAAGTTGGAGAAAGTAAGCTACATGGACCTGATCTTGTTCAGGAGATGACTGAGAAGGTTCAAGTAATCTAGAAACAAATGAATTCTACTCAAAGTTGGAAAAAGAGCTATGCTGACAATCGTCGAAGGGACTTGGAGTTCGACGTTGGAGATAAAGTCTTCCTTCGAATATCTCCATGGAAGAGAGTCATGCGATTCGGGAAGAAGGGGAAGCTAAGCCCAAGGTACATTGGCCCCTTTGAGATCCTTGATCATATAGGAGCCGTGGCCTATCGTCTGGCACTTCCACCGAATATGGCTCAAGTTCATGATTTGTTTCATGTATCACTTCTAAGGAAGTACATACCAGACCCCTCACATGTACTAAACTCAGAGGTGGTACTGCTGGATGATGATCTCTCCTATGAGGAGCAGACGGTAAAAATTTTGGACTGAAGTGATAAGGTTCTACGCAAAAAGACAACCCACCTTGTCAAAGTTTTGTGGAGGAACCATAAGTTTGAGGAAGTAACTTGGTAACCAGAAGAGGCAATGAAGGAGAAGTACCCGCACCTGTCTGTGTAAAGTAAAATTTCGGGGGCGAAATTTCTTAAGGGGGGAGAATGTAACGACCCAAAGTATTTCAATAGAAAATTCCCTTCTTATATCTATGTCATAAAAACACAAAATAACGAACTACTAAGTGATAAGTGACCGTTAAACATAATTTTGTCACCCCCTATGTTTGGAATTTTAAAAATCTGACATACACGGTTGTGTTCAAGATAATTTTTGGAGTCTAATGAAACAAAAATTATTTTTGGTGAATAGTAACCTACCCTTATGAATAGTAACTTACCCTTATGAATAGTAACACGACCCTTATGAATAGTAAATAAGAGTAACATTACCTATGAATAATAAAATAAAATTTAGACATCTTAGAATGTGACAATTTGACCTTAGTAAATGTTTTTGGTACATTATAAGTCATAAATAATTAATTATAATTCATTAATTAATTTAAAAGAATATTTATTTTCCTGTAATGTATTCATAAATTATTGAATCAATGTCTAATAGTTTTTAGATAATTTTATAAGACCCTACATAATTTTTGAAAAAACTATAAAATCAGTTTTAATCTTAAAAACTGTTTTTTAAAGTAAATTATGATTTTATTTAAATATTAAATTAATAATATTTATAAAATTACTTTAGAAAAATGGACTTCATTTTTGGATTCTACACATTGAAAAATGGTTGGGGTAAATTTGTGGGATTTTTCTGAGATACTTGAATTTTTTGTGAATAGTATAATACATTAATTTACCATATAAATACATTTTAATTAAAACCGACTATTCCAGACATCACAAGTGATGTAAGCACCCAAATCCCGAACTCACATGCCTTTATTACTATTATTGGTCATCCAAGACTCACTATTCCTTGTCTTAGGTGAAATTAATAAACTAATCAATTTTATATTAAGGAAACCCCTCTCCCCTCCACTATAAAAGCCACCCATCACTCCCTCTTTTCCTCACACCTCTCAAGCTCCAAACCTTCTCTAAACTCTGCCCAAAAACCTTACCTAGCTCATCCCTCACGTCCAAAAGCTTCTGATCTTATCAAAAAACCAATCCTAGCTTCCTTAATGAGGATCTCAAGAGGAGGATTCTATAGGAAATTTCTCTCCCTCTTCTCCTTTAATTTCCT
This sequence comes from Viscum album, assembly GCA_963277665.1. NCBI lineage: Eukaryota > Viridiplantae > Streptophyta > Magnoliopsida > Santalales > Viscaceae > Viscum > Viscum album. The sequence goes on from OY728146.1 coordinate 1,119,914,847, forward strand.
TTCGAGTTCACGTTCCTTTCTTGATCTCTCCCTACCTATCTTCATCCAAATTTTTCTGTAAATCCATTATTATATATATAATGTAATATTATGATTCTAATGTTATATTATATCACCCCACACCCTTTCCCTCTTCGTTTTATTTTATTAAAGAGAACGTTGTTCATGAGGTGTTAAATTTATCACATTCAAAAACGACATGTTCTCTTCTTCCATTTCTACTTTCAATATCGTCATGAAACCATTTTATGGTTGAACCAGAATATTTTATATGTATTATGTTCTATTTTAAGTTCTGGAAATAACCTATGGCCTTGTTACTATGTTAAATGTTAAAACAAGATCGTTGTGATCCTCAAACCTCCCAAATTAACCCAAATAACCATCATTAAATTTTTATCTAATGATTCGTCCACATGGATATAATATAATTCACTATAAAATTATTAGAGATAGTGTAATATCATTAATAACATGTTGTATCAGTTCTGTATGTTTACCCACTATCTACCCAAACATCAATTTAAGAATACAAGTGGACCGCTCAAGAAAACCATAAAAATGAACATCCCCGAACAATGTTTTTAAACTCTATAAGTCATCCAAAGGAACATAATATGAAATAATGAAACCAGAATGAACCCTATTAATGTATAAAAGGTTCTTGAATTTCTAATTAATGAATATAATGTCATTATATAGGACATTAAAGAGAAGGATGCATTCGAGTACAAGGTAAGGGGAAATCTCGAGCACAATTTTTCTTCGTTCGGGTTCTCCCTCTTTCACTCCATTTTTGATATGGTTACTCCTCAAAGATCATTTGTTAATCATTTACTTTAACTTTATGGGATATACATGTTTGTCACTGGTTTTTATGTCCATCAAAATGTTTTCCAAAAGAACTCTTCTTTCAAGATCTCACCTTTTACCTCTCATTCAAGGTTGATGGTTCTTGTATCAAGTATGTTGTTCCCTCTTTCTTTTGGGAACCCAAAGCTTATGAATGTGTTATTATGATATGAAACCCATTCCTTTACATGGGTTATTTATGTACATGTTTTATATGTGTTCTATGTGGCAATCATGATAATTATAATGTTATGATGTGACGGGTGCGCCCGGAATTATATAGCGCAATATGAATGTTTAAATGTGACGGGTGCGCCCGGAATTATACAGCACTCCAATGCATTGGGTAAAGAGATGAATATCATGAGTTAATGTGAAATGATGTGTGAACATGATTCTATCATTGTTCACAAGTATGTGTGGTAGTTAACCACTAAGACATGATGTTTCATTTTTATGCATTTCCACATTTCAAGTCTTTTACTTATGCTCCTCTCATGTTCATGATCTTTTGCCTATGTTATGATTATGCTCACCCCATGATGTGTTGTTCTTATCTGTCCTCTTACTGGGATTTTAGCTCACCCCTTTTGATGTATATCTTCAGGTGGCTACATCTACTAAGGAGGGGACAACTGCTACTAAGAAGCTATAGAAGAAGAAATTAAATAAATGTTTATGGTTGATGTTGTATTTGTTATGTATGGTCCTAGTTTGCCCAAGAAACTAAACATCAAGATCCTCCATGTGTAATAAAATTGTGTTGTTTATCTTTAAAATGATGTAATAGTAATGTAAGAAAAGGTCGGGTTGTTATATTTCCTATTGTGGTGGATCATTATGTGGACGTTTTTCCTGACGACGTTCCAGGACAACCTACTCATAGAGAGGTTGACTTCTATATTGACCTGTACCCCGGGACAACCCTGATATCTACCCCAGCATATCGGATGGCTCCTGCTGAGCTTCGAGAGCTACTGGTATAGATGGAGGACTTGCAGGGAAAGGGACTCATTCGACCTAGTGATTCACCGTGGGCTTCCCCGATTTTGTTCGTCAAGAAGGAGGATGGGAGCTTACGACTGTGTGTCGACTACCGTCACCTAAATCAAGTGACCGTGAAGAATAAGAATCCACTTCTAAGGATAGTTGATCTCTTCGATCAGATCAAGGGAGCATGATGGTTCTCAAAGATAGAACTCAGGTAAGGATATCATCTGCTCAGAGTTCGAGATGAGGATGTGGAGAAGACGACCTTCAGGTGTCGGTATGGCCACTATAAGTTCTTGGTTATGCCTTTCGGCATAACCAACACTCCAGAAGTGTTCATGAGTCTCATGAACATGATCTTCTAGCCTTACCTCGATCGTTTGGTCGTGGTCTTCATCGACGACATATTTATTTACTCGACCACTGAGGAGGAGCATGCCTACCACTTGCGGGTTATACTGGATACACTCCAAGAGAACCAGCTTTATGGTAAGCCCTCGATGTGTCAGTTCTAGATTTGAGAGGTCCAAATATTAGAACACGTCATCTCTGAGGCAGGAGTTGTGGTGAATCCTGTGATGATCGAGGCAGTACTAGGTTGGGAGCCACCCAGGAGCGTGACTGAGGTGCGGTGTTTCTTAGGTCTGGTTGGATACTATCGAAGATTTGTGGCAGACTTCTACAGAGTTGCAGCACCACTTTAAGCTTTAAAAAAGATGGGTATGCCCTTCGTGTGGTTAGATAGATATCAGCAGAGCTTCCAAGAGCTGTTACAGAGATTGACCAGTGGACCCATCATGAGGCTACCAGAGGTGGGCGTAGGGTACGTAGTTTACTACGATGCATCACGAACCGGACTCGGGAGTGTCCTGATGCAGGAGTAGGAAGTGATCGCCTATAGATCACGACATTTGAGGCAGCACTAGTAGAAAAATTCTTCCCATGACTTGGAGTTAGAAGTAGCAGTCTTCGCCTTAATGATTTTGAGTCACTATATGATGGGCGAGCAATTCACAGTCTACTCTGACCACCAGAGTCTCAAGTACATCTTCTCGCAGAAGGACCTGAACATGAGACAGTGGCAATGGATTGAGTTCCTTGAGGACTATGACATTGAGATAGTCTATACTCCTGAGAAGAGGAATGTAGTAGGTGATGCTCTCATCAGGAGGTCGGGCATCCAGCTACTTGGAGAGGCGACGAAGCAGCTAGCCGCGTTGCAGATATCCTTCATGAATATAGATGGGGCAGCCTTTCTACAATCACTCACAGTCACTCATCCACTAATCCAATGGGTCAGGGAGGAACATCGTGGTAACATTGACTATGATACACGACGTTCTCAGATTTCCACAAGGCAGGAACCTGATGGATTTTCTAAAGGAGGAGAGCACGTCATCCTTTTTAGGGGGCGTACCATGGTACCATCTACTTTACAGGAAGAAGTGCTGAGAGAGTTTCACACATCCCCTCTAATGGTATATCCTGGAGTATCGAAGATGTACCAGGACCCTAGACAACAGCACTGGTGGCCGGGTATGTTGAAGGTTGTGGCAGAGTTTTTTTCACGTTGACTCACCTTCCAGCAGGTGATGGGGGAGCACCGGGTACCAGAAGGCTTGGTACATCCCTTAGAGGACCCAGAGTGGAAGTGGGATGGGATATCTATGGATATCGTGATGAGACTTCCACGTACTACCAGAGGACACGACTCCATCTGGGTGATCGTAAACCGACTCACCAAGTCGGCCCACTTTCTACCTATCAGAGAGCAGGGCTCAGTGCAGAGCTTGGGACACCTCTACATTAAGGAGATTGTACACTTTCATAGAGTTCCATTGTCTATCATCTACGATCGAGATTATCTCTTTACTTCCCAGCTTTAGAAGGGGTTGCAAGAGGCATTTGTTATGCAGCTACGCCTGAGAACTGCCTTTTACCCACAGACGGATGGTCAGACGGAGATGACCATTCAGACTCTCGAGAACATGCTCCGTGCCTGTGTCCTCGACTTTGGTCATAGCTGGGAGGATCACCTACCCCTGGTACAGTTTGCATACAGCAACAACTACCACTCCCCCATCAGGATTTCACTATACGAGGCATTGTACGAATAACCTTGTAGAACCCATCTGTGCTGGACAGACCCTGGGGAGTCAGCAATTATAGGACCAGAGATGGTCCATGCCACGATGGAGAAGGTACAGATTATCCAGGATCAGATGAGGACTGCTCAGATCTGATAGAATTCATATGTTGATAGGAGGCGGAGACCACTAGAGTTTGAGGATGGAAACCATGTTTTCTTACGGGTCTCACCTCGACGCGGATTACAGATATTTGGCCAGGGCGGTAGGTTATCTCCGCTCTTCATCGAACCATTCCAGGTTCATCGTAGGATAGGTGAAGTGGTTTATCGCCTGGCTCTTCCACCTCAGTTGCACTGGGTGCACGATGTTTTCCACATATCTCAGCTGAGCAGATACGTGCACGACCCGATGCATATCATTGATCAGGGGTGGTAGAAATAGATGACGGGGTGACTTTTGTAGAGGTCCCGGTAGAGATCGAGGATCAAAAGGATTGGGTCCTACATGGATGATCGATTCCTCTAGTGTGCATCAGGTGGCATCACGGGAACCTCTAGGAGAGTACATGGGAGCGGGAGGCTCAGATGCCTGATCAGTAAGCTCATTTGTTCCCCTAGTTTTGATGTATCATTATGGGGACGTGAAGCCCTGAGGTGGTAGTAATGTAAAGAATCGTAAATTTAATTTTAATTTCTTTCTTAAATTCATTTGGATGTTACGAGTACACAATTTGTAACGATACCTGATTTCGAGGCCCAGTGTGCCCGAAATCAATTTCTGAAGTTTAGTTCGGGTACGTTCAATGAACAAACGAGCGGGTTTTTCTATCTTTTGAACTGTTCCTCAGAATTGAAATCCAAGGGCACCGATGAACTCTCAACACTGGTATTTTCATAGGATGACTTTTACCGTTGATGAGTTTCCTTTGGAGAAGTAGTTAAATTTTGGGGTTTAAGTGAGAAGTAAATAAAATTATGTACAATTTTATTTTATTTATCCTAGTAAGTTAAACTCTCTCATGGGAAGTTGTTGGTGGGGCCCACAACCACCCAACTTCCCATGTGTGGTTATGAGGGAGGTGGATCCCACACGAGCACCTATCTTATCATATTCCCTAACTCCTCTAAACCCCACTTAAGTTGTGTTACTATTCTTAACTTGATTTAACTTCCCCATTAATTGGGTGACTTCTTCTCTCCTCACATTAAATAATGCCAACACACTTAATCAATAATGAGAGAGTTATGTGTTTGAATTTTTTTAAAAAAAATTAAATGCATGGAATGAATTAACAAAATAAGATGAGACTTATTTTATTTTGGGGTTGGTCATGTTGTGTTGAGAGAAAGGGGAGAGAGCTCATCTGACCTGAAGAACTTCATCACCTTCATTGAAGAACACCAAGACTCCGACAAAACACATCGACTAGGCGACCCCAGATTCTTCTTCCTTTTCCTCCTCCGTGGCAAGGAAGGATACAACGATGCGGTAATTCTCCAACGACGTCACGCTTAATTCTCACCATGAAAAAAACGGAGACATTGTTTCCTCCTCGGACGCTCTTCATTGACATCTATTAAACCTCATCACTTGACATCATCAACCGCAACACTGATGATCATCATCATTTGATGAGGTAGGGGTGTGTTTATGAATGAGAAACGTTGTTTTCCTTTCCATGTTATTGGTTCTTTCTAAACCTTTTGCTATCGAACTAATGCAGAAGGAACCAGACCAAACTAACATGGTCTGATTCCTCCGTCATTCTTGTTGTATGGTGTTGTCCAACCGTTCTTGAGTGGTGAATCAAGGCAAGTTTTCGGAGCCGATCTGAGGTCCAAAAACATCAAAAATGACCTAGGAACATCAGGACGACCTAGGAACGTGAGTTTTGCAGCAAACGGATCATCAGAACAGAGGACAGAAGCCTCGGGAGGCATGCTGGCTAGAGGAATTGTTTCTGAAAAATTCCAGAATACATGGCGTGTACTTCCAAAGAACACGTTGTGTAGTACAAGCGTTCAGCGGCAGAAGTAATGGACATCCAAAGAAGTGACACACGACGTGTGACATCAGTCACATGGCATGTACTGTCCAAACAGTTTAACAGAGGAGACTTCGATCGACATAGCATGTATTCAAGGGAAATAGACGGACACAGACATAAATACATGGCCCCGAGGCACGGCGTGAATTATCTTCATTGAAATGAAGAAGCGGCTTCACGAGGCTCGACATGTAATCCGAGAGATATACGGACACGAGAAGAATCACATGGCCACGAGGCACTACATGTACTACCATCACCATGGCAGTAGTGGCTTCACATGGCTCGTTGTGTAATCTGGGTGATACATAGACATGGGGAGAACCATACAGCCAAGAGGCACAACGTGTATTCTGGAAATAAACAGACATGGGGTGGAGTAAAAGGGAATGTACTCCACCACACGGCCATACATGTCCAGCGCACATGGAACTGACCCTAGAGGTTTGGACACAACATGTAACCATAGTACACATCGTGTATTTACTTATCTACATGACCAGACCTACGGCACAGGCTGTATTACACGGGCATTACCCGGTGTCTGATGACACAGTGTGTATCTCTTATCTACACACCGTGTAATTTTTGAAAATATCTTCTTCGTCTTATTCTCTGTGACTCGAGCACATTTTTCTTGGTTTTTCCATTTGATGTGGGATGGAATGTTGGGATACATCATCTCTGGTCTTCGTGACGGTTGATGTATCCACCCCTTTAACTGGAGGAGTGGACCCTCCCGGAATCGACTATGATGTGTGCGTGAACCCTAGAGTTGGCTGCGACTGCAATGATGATGGCGACTGTACATGGATCCTATGTGGGTTCGGCAGCGAGGCCGACTGTACTTGGATCCTTTGTGGGTTCGGTAGCGATGATGACTGTACTTGGATCCTACGTGGGTTCGGCAGTGATGGATATTGTACTTGGATCCTACATGGGTTCTCCAGTGGCGACTTCTCTACTTGGATCCTGTGTGGGTCTTGCAGGGGAGATGATTTAGAGGCTAGATCTATCATCATCACCCCTATTTATAAGAAGTATACATGTGTGAGTTGTGCCTTTATTTTCAGTCATTATCATCGATATGATTGACTTTCTTTCCAGTGTGGATTGGGTTTTGCTTTCCTATGAGGATTGGGTTGTCCTTTTCTATGTGGACAGGGTTGTTCATGAGCTTGTGAGTTGGAGCCGAACTGGAATTGATGACTTAGGTATATGTATGGGAATATACCTAAGTAGAGTTGGTTGATACTTCGTGTTTGTATCCTTCCATTGTGGTTTATGTGTTGTGGATTCTGGGAGACCTTTAGGGGCCTCGGGGTCTCTAATTAGTATCATATACTCACTCCTGCATGGGCTATGCCTGCACTACATTGTGTTGGTTGCAGACAACGGATATCGCTGATTGTTGTTGAGGCTTGTGGAGCAGGACAGTACCCGGATGTGGACTATCAGGCAGGACGTACACGGAGTGGAAGGACTGACCCGAGGAGTCGACGAGACTATCTATACCCACCCTTCAGGTGGTAATTCTGGAGGACGACTTGGTGGTTGCTGATTTACTTTACTACTGCTGTTCTTTCATTTCAGTTGTACTCTACCTTCAGTTGGGTTTGTATTCTACCCCATTTACTTTTCAGCACTTACTTTTGAACTCAGTTTACATAGTGTTAAATCAGATTTTGTACTCTATGGTGTTTGTTTTCTTATATAAAGTCAATGCCTTCCCTTTTACCAGGATTTATGCCTTTGGTGCTAGTCGCCATCCCCTAGCCTATGGATGGCGGGGAAGGGGAAGTCACGAAACGGGCCCTAAGGACAGGTCGTGACATCTGCACTCTGTCTACAAGTCTCTAGGAGGATCCACACCACGAGATACTAGTTGATAATCATAGTGTCACGAAGTCTCACTTGGATGTATCTCAAAGGACCGCCATGTCATAGGGGTCTCAACACAACTGACGGCGCATCAATCAGATTCCCGGCCTGTGAGTTATTAGTCGTTCAGTCCTAGGGCCCTAGTTGGTTTCGTGTACGAACCAACCCGACTGTAACTAAACTGTACCCCAAACTCCAAATGGGTATACCCAAAATAACTGTTATGCTCCATGAATACCGGTGCCGCTGACAGTTTGTCAAATGGACATCCGGTGTTAAATATATGGACAAAGCAAGAAAAGGGGCAGTAATGGGCATAGGTCCGGTCCAACCCGGACGGAATGACTCGGCCCACCCCATTATGCTCCGACCCAATATTGATCGGCCCGGTCAGAGGTGTTGGATCTGACCCGAACAAATGGGAGGGTCTGTACGGCCAGCGACACCGTGGGTCAGCTCGAGAAGCCATTGGTGGGTGTGGCCAGCAGGCATGCCGTGCGGGGCACATGCAAGTCAGCTGGACACAGGGTAGGCCGCGGGGGAACCGGTCAGGGCGCGACATGGCGCGTGGAAGTCCACGAGGGGGTTGGGCAGGACGTCGGGGTTCCAGGAAGTGGGGGGGGCGCCGGACAGCGTGCGGGGGCGCGCCGGGTAGCGCGGCAGGGCACCGTGGGCCGTCGTGCAGGGTGGCAGAATGTCGCGGTTTCATCGGGTAGCACAGCAGGGCGACGGCCTGGGAGGCAGGGTGATGCGGGGGTGCGGGGCGGGATGCCTGTCGGGCCGGGTGGCACGCAGGGGGCACGGGCAGCGCGCTGGCGGGGCACGGGCAGCGTGCCGGCGGGGCACTGTGGGCCGATGACAGGGCCACAAAATAGCACTTGGGGCATGGGTCGGGGTCTTCTAGGCCAGTGATGCAGTTCAAGGAGGTCGTGGGTAGCGCATCCTTTGTTCTCCATCGCCTCTTTGAAATGATGTCATCATTAATTAAGACCAAGAAACAGGAAGGGCCGACTGTGTTTATGCAGTCCACCCCCCCCCCCCCCCCCCCACCACATTTAGTTCCTATCAAATGACATAACATTTTCCCTAAATAGAACGTCGGAGAATGAGAATAAAACCAACACAAATCCCCCTACATCGTTTGTCTTTCATAGAAGAAGTCTCGGGAAAAAGGTTGTGTCGATTCATTGACGTCGGGAGACATCATGGGTAGGAGACCGTGGAATATGCGTCATTGGAATTATTCGAGGATGACTCCTTATCTTTAGGCTCGGTCGAAGATCGAAGAAAGGTGTTCGTCGTTATTCATTGTAAAGGGGGTGTTATTTGTTGAGAGAGAATTCTCTATGGGTTATCAAAAGCTATACCCAAAGCTTCATTAAAAGGTTATGCCAACAAAATAATAGAGTGATAATCCTATTAATTTTGTGGGAAAAAAATTAATTGGACTAATTAACAACCCGGCTCCACCAAATCTAATACACGAGCATTGGCATATTAATTGGGGAGTTGGAAAAATTCAAAATATTTCAAAAGGTGACAAATATATAATGGAAGATAGATTTAAATTAATTAAATGCATGGGTTGGCATAATTAATTGTTGGGGGAAGTTGGAGAGTTTAACCCACATAAATGGGGGGTTAAGGGTTTTACAAAATTAATGGGGAGTTAGAAGAGTTAAGAAACTCGTGTGGGCCCCACTAAATAAAATCTTCTCAAGGGAGGTTATGTGTGGGTGGAACCCACCACTAACCTCAACTTGGAGGTTTTATCCACCATAAATTAAAAATATGTTAAGTCTTATTTTAATTTTGTTTTATTTAAAAAACCCAAAAACTATCTTCCAATCATATTAAAATGCAACTGCGGTGAAGGTCTTACTATGAAATCACTGATGCTGAGATTTCATCGATGCCTTCAGATTTCAATTACAAGAACCAGTTAAAATTTTATAAAATCCCGCTCATAGTTTTAATGAACATACCCAAAAAAAACATCAGAAATTGATTCCGGGCACACCGGGCCTCGGAATCAAGCACCGTCAGAAACTACGGACTCGTAAAATTGCCATGTATTTAAAATAAATCCACCTAATTTCCGGGTCTTTAAAAAATGTTTTCATAAATTTTTTAATATTATTCTATGTATATTTAAAGACATTTTTATGACTTTTGACTCTTATTACGTTTTATTTAAGGAATCTTTCTTTAATTTATCATATAAGTAATTTCTTAAATTTTATTCCAAATGTATGAAGAGAATGTTTTTTAGCTTATATGGCATGAATAGATTATTACAGTTTCATGATTCCATATTTCCATGAATATATTTTTTTGCAATCCCATGTTTATTTTCAAATAACATAATTTGACTTTAATTTTCAAGGAATTTTTATAAAGGTAAACTTTTTTGAAGAAGAAAGGTAATTTTCCACAAGAGTTAAGTTAATGTTATTTATAAAAATTAATTCCCATCAAAGATAACATAGGGTTAAGGTTTTATCTCTATTATTACCTTGATATTATTGTGATTATGATGGAATTATTTTTAGGATGTCCATTTATCTTATATGTATTATGTTATGATGAAAGGATGTTTAAAATCCCATTTGATTTCATGGCTTATGCTATGATGAATGATTTATGTTTTGGTGGCACATGTAAGAATTAATTCATTATGAGATGGGTGGGACCTAAATCTACCTCCAATGCATTGGGTAAATATTTATATCTAAGGATCTAGACATTACTGGAATGAGAAGTAAATCTAGTTCAGTAATAAAAGGATAGAACGACAAGTAAATTTGGTTCAGTAATACATGGATGGAATGAAGAGTAAACCTAGTACAGTAATGGACATTGTCCACTATGATGGTCTTGGAGGTAATGCCTTGGCTACAATAGAATTCATATTATGTTAATACTAGTTTTCCATAATTAAATATTTTATACAAATGTTATTCTATCATGGTTAATGTTAATTTATGATCTATGCCTTAGTAAAACCATGATTTACTTCATAACTCATGATTATGATGCATAAACATTATGTTAATATTTTTATGTTCAGAAATTTGTGGTTGGTTTTATGTTCTCCATGTTTACCATTATTGAGCATTTTATCTCACCCTTTTAATGTTTTATTTTACCCATGATATAATGAATGGTTTTAGCTAGTAAATATAAAGTGGAAGATAATTATGGGATATGTCAAACATCATTCACCATTTTAGAATATGATGTTATATGTTTCCAAAGACACTAAACTAATAAGGTTTTTCAGAATCTTTTTTTTCATGTATTAACAGTTCTATAGTAGAAGTATAATGACAATGAATGTCAAGATTCGTTCACTATAATTATTGAGTTTCTTAGCCCACCCTTCCTTATGTTTACATTCACCATGTTATTATGGAATGTATAATGTAAGATATTCCTAATAAGGGTTCTTGTTTTGATGAAATTATGATACATAATTAGTTTTTCCTATGAAGTAATTTTTTTACATGATTATTAAGGATCTATACCATTACCATCCTCAGGCTTTTGTTTTTGTATTGTAATAAATTTTCACAAAAAATAATTAATATAAATGTATGATAACCTCCTGTCATTATATATACCTTATGTTTAACTTTCATATATATCATCATAATGATTCCAACATATTATAATGGGGGTGATTTTTATTCTGGTGATGTTGATACCCTTAGGGAGAGACCATTAAGTATTTAGAATTTTTGAGAAATGGTGTGTCACAGTAACATTATTCTCCTAGATAGTGCAATATTGAAAAAATATCATTGTAGAGAGGACATTTTATCATGTTCGATGTTGTGTGCTCGACATCATACATTTTTTAGTCATTCTTTTTATTATATGATGTTTTTTTTGAAAAATTATAATAATTCCACAATCAACAGTGTTGAATTATTGTTGAAATTATTATTAGTTGAGTACTATCTCCCACATGTCTCTTTTGAGATTTACTGATGATGTTGAGTGGATATACACATCATCTCTTTGGAATGTTCAATTTGTTATATATATTGATTGTAACATGAGAGGTGTCCTTTCAGGTGGTTATTCAGAACTCATTCTCCTCCTTTTGGAGGATTTGTTTAAAATTATCTACTATTAATGTTATTTAATATTTATCTGATGTAATGGATGTTATTGTTATAGAGTAACTATTTGTTCATTATTGGTTGTTAGGTGTAATTGATAACATTTTTTAATATTTGTTCGTTTTTAGGTGGCTTTGAGCACCTGTTTTAAAACACTCTAGTATAAGTGATATTTTATATTTATCTCATGTAATGGATGTGATTTTTCTAGATTCACTCTTTTTTTCTTAATTGGTTGTTTGGTGGATTTGAATACTTTTAAAATTTATTTAGTTTTTTAATATTGTGATAAATATTAAAGATAAAAATAATTTTAAATTATAAAATCATGAAATATTTAATTTTATAAATATCAATAAGCTATACCCTTTTTTATTTAAATTTATCCTTAATATAAATTAATGTTTTTAAAAAAAATTCATTTATATATATTTTCTCCTAAAGGTAAGATAGATATATATTTGGAAATATTATGGTAGCCATACACTCTCATAATGGACTTATAGAATCTATGGGATAGTAGTAAAACATAAATATAGGGTCATTAGACATCAACTATGTCTCATATAGTTTTTTAAGTATTCAAAAAAGTGTTATTTGAATTATTCAAATTCAATTTTTGGGTTGTCTCACATGAAAATGAAAGTAATTTCATATATCCATACATAATGTTATAATAAACTAATTTGATCCCCTCTCATGAAATTTTATTGAAATGAAAATTGCTGATATATACTAGTTTCATGAATCTAATCCAATATCACATAGTAGTATATATATTTGGATTCAAATGGTTGGTTGGTTTGAGATTTTTTTGTTGAGGCACATCATGGTATGTAAAATGGGTAGGGAGGATTTTTTTAGAGATTTTTTTCATAGATATTCCTCCAATATAAATTAGGGATGAATAAATTATATGGGATACTATTTTTATGGATTAGAATAGGTGTTGATGATAAAAATATCTATAGAATCTTCCCAATTCAATTGGAGGATGGGTGTTTGATGTGGTGTGGCATAGTGGATTGAATTAATGAGCATAGGGTAATGGTGAGCAGAAAGGGGTCATCCTATCTTTATCATAAATGTAGAATATCCAAATGTTTTTTTGGAAATTACACAACATGGTAACTCAAATCATGGTGTATATTACAAGATTTAATTTCACATTCCTCAAATTCATGATAATTTGTGAGATATAGAACATCAAATAAAGTAGAATCTAGATAATCCATTTGAAAATTAGAACCATGGGAATATTGTGATTATGTATTCTACGATTGAAGATATTAAAATATCCTCTATTAATAATGTTCTATACATCTATATTTTTATTTTTTATCTCTTATCACAATCCATAGATGACAATATTATATCTCCCCAATCTCCAGATGCATTTTAGTGAAATTTTAAACACTATATATTATCCTTATATAAGTTTGTTAAATATAGATTATTATTTTCTAATAATCATTTTTTTTGTTCTTAACATCATTGGATATTTAATTGATAGTAGTTTTATCCTTATACCATTGAAAGGTGTTAGGGGATCTAATTTTTTCATTTTATTTTATACACGGTATGATTTACTCATCCTTTAATTTCCAATAAATATATACATTTTATAAACCTCATTTATGATAGAAATCCCAACATTAAAGAATTAAATATAAAAAGAATAATTTAATTGATAATTCAAAATATTATTTCATAAAATTGAAATTAAATAAATCGATGAAAAATGATATAAATTTTATATTATAGATGTTTCTATTTGGAGATTATTTGTATAATTATATTTATGATTACTATTATGAATATTATTTCTCATGATATATAAATAATTAAATTAAATGGGGTGGTTATCATATTATGTAGAAAGATAATTTTAGAAATTATAAACTATAAATAAATAACATATGAAAATATTGATATTTTTCTATCATGTGATTTTTTCCAGGTTGATTGCACGCATTTATTATTCAAAAATAGTGTGTTTGTGTTTTTATTATTTCATTTTATTATGAATCATGGATAATATACTAAGAAATTGATAAACAGTGTAACATGGGTATGGATAGATCATTTAATTAAAGCGGTATGAATATCTTAATTATAGTTATTTTATAAAATTTAATAAGTTTAGAATGATTGTATATGAATTTTGGTGTTGTTTTATCATCTAATCATAGTGGGTCATTATTTTGTTTTCAATACATAAAACCAATGCATCACGATTTTTATAAAGAACGTACAAAAAATGTTGGATGACAAAAAAAATAAATGGGTCAGAGAGAGGTTCCCCTTATCTGGTATATTTAAAATCAATTCATTCTATGTATTTATTTTTTTGTATATGTTTTTGATAGAAATGTTCTTATACTACCTTTTTTGATTGAATTATGATATTATATCCTAAATATGATTGATTATAAACATTGAATGGTTGGAATAAACATTAGAATATTTTGTAAGGGGCCAATGACTATAATTTAGATGATGTCGATGATGGAGAGATTGATTATGTTATGTGGATTGTTGTTCAATGTGACACTTTGGATGTTAGAAATAATTTAATATTGGGGTAATTATTTGTTTTTACTTAATTAATCAATATTGTTATTTTTCTTTCCCAACAACATGATAAAATCTTATTCTATGGAAAAAATATTTGGCATCATATGGTAGCATCAAATTCGTCATAGATTACATAGTAATTTTATATTTATAAAAATTAATAAGGTAATATGGAGTATTTTTTATGACTATGGATGGTGATTCCCTTATAGAGAATAAAAAGGATGTTATCAGGATAAAGTAACTCATATTGGAATCTTAATGTATTAATATTTGAAATAAACAAAAAATTATATAAAATTATTTAAATTATAATTAATAATGTTGACCTATGGTTCTCATGTAATTATTCATGATCTATACCATAGGGAAGGAAATTGGGTGCATTGTATGAAGATAAATGTCAATGAATCTAAAAATATGTATTTTCTCTTAGTTTGGATTGTGTGTAAAATAGTATATGGGTTTATGATTACATATCCACACTACAATGTGTTACTTGGTGGGAGGGAAATTGTATTGTTTGGAATATACATAACAAAAAAAGATGAAATGTTTATTTCATTTTTTTTTTGTTAAGTTTTAGTATGAATTTTTACATTTTTTATAAATCTATTTCTTTAATGATACTACTATATTTACATGTTATATATATCCTATAAATATATAATACATTTTTATTTTCAGTAGATTTTATTGTGGATCGACTCTGGTGTTACATGCAAAAAGATATTCTCAAGATAAATTTGAGTATTTTTGAAATTGGTGAGGGTTTTATTTAGGTGAATTTCCATTGATTCAATTTATTTATGAAATTTAAATTTATATTAGGATTATGTATTATTTTGTTTAATATTGTGTGTTGGGTGTTTTGTGATATATATATTATTCTAAAAATTTAAAAATTTCCTTGAAGAAACCCAATTATAATCATAATATAATGTCAATTATTGTGTTAAAAACATGTATTATTAGAAATGGGTATCATATGTCATTATCTCACTCTCAATATTTCGAGCCAAGGAAGAGTACCTTTATAGAGAAGCATTCATGGAATCAGTATTCAATTCAATGAAATTTTATAAAATATTCATAATAAATTGGTTATTTATGGATTAAAAAAGTAGTACAATTCTGACTTACACTAGTACAAAAACCTTTTTTTACGTCGGTTTTTCTTGCTTTTTAACGTCGGTTTTAGGCGACGTTATTGCGAGCGACATTAAAAATATGATTTTTTACGTAGGTTATTTAATGACCGATGTAAAAAATTGGGTAATATAGTTTTTAACGTCGGTTTTTAAAAAACCGACTTGAAATACATTCTGGAAATGGCGATAAGAAGCCATTTTTTACGTCGGTTTTTGAAAAAACCTACGTTATAAGTCATTTTTTACGTCGGTTATTTAATAACTGATATAAAAAATGTTTACTATCTTGTAGAAAATTTTCTAATCTTTCATTTGACAGGTCATAGAGCTCAAACGGATTTACGGATCAAAAGTTATTCCCATCAGAAGTTTGATATTTTTTCGAGGAAAGATTGAATGAGCCAACCATAGCTTCATATTAGAAAGAATTTTTGAATCCGTAGGAGGATTTGTAGTTTTATCATGATATAAAGAATCATCCATCATTATAATAAATTAAAAATCATTAAATGGTATATCAATTAAGAAAACTACTCATAGAAAATATAAATCATGGGAAAATAATTACAAATACCTTGATGAGGTCGCAGAAATAAGAAATTGTTGATTCACGTCGAAGATGAAACAAGTTGATTCAGTGGAATGATGATGGTTGAATGAAATGATCGTAAAATGGTATGTCAATTAAGAAAACAAATCATTAAAACCATAAACCATGGATGTATTATTAAATATACCATGACGAGATCGCAGAAAGAAGAAATAATTGATTCGCGTTTGAGAGAAAAAGAGTCGATTTGGGGGAATGATAATGGTTGAAATAAATAATTGTAAAATTAAGATGGGTTTATAATGGAAACATATAATTGAGATTCTATGAGAAAACACGGTATTAAAAATTTTAAGCGGCAATTCAAAATTTCGATGCCGCGATGTAAAAAAATTGAAATTTCGCGTTCACAGGATATTAAAATTTTCATTCACGTCGGTTTTATGGTAACCGACGTGAAAAGATATTAAAATTTTCACTTATTTTTCACGTCGGTTATTATAAAACTGACTTGAAAAATCAATCTTTTTCACTCTTTCACGTCGGTTATTAAATAACCGACGTGAAAATTCAATTTTCGGGACTTTTTCACGTCGGTTATTTAATAACCGACGTTAAAAGGTATTTTTCACATCGGTTATTTAATAACCGATGCAAAAAAAGTTCACAAAAATGTATTTCAAAATTCAAGCTTTAATTTGACAGGTCACGGAGCTCAAACGGAGATACGGATTAAAAGTTATGGCCTTCAGAAGTTGGACATCCTTAAGACATCGTTTAGAGATGATCAACTTCTGAAGGCCATAACTTTTAATCCATAACTCCGTTTGAGATCCGTGACCTGTCAAATTAAAGATTGAGAAATGAAATACATTTTTGTAAACATTTTTCACGTCGTTTATTAAATAACCGACATGAAAAAGTCCCGAAAATTGATTTGTCACGACAGTTATTTAATAACCGATGTGAAAAATAAGTGAAAATTTTAATATATTTTCCTGGAAAAGTATTTTTCACGTCGATTATATAATAACCAACGTGAAAAATGAAATAAAATGGATTTTTAACGTCGGTTCTTATATAACCGACGTGAAAAATCAGAGAAAATGTATTTTTACGTCGGTTATATAATAACGGACGTGAAAAATCAATTTTTAGATATTTTCACGTCGGTTCTAAAAAACCGACGTGAAAAATGGTGACGTAAAAAAATGTTTTTGTACTAGTGTTAATTATAGATTTTTATTAAATTTAATAGTGGATGTCTTTTAATTAACACATAATGTTTCAATTTATTAATTCAAAAAAATCTACCCACCATCCTTGTTGTATGCTTAATTTTCCAAGATGGGGTTGTATGATTTTATCTATATTACTTTTATGTTAGATTATTTGGTATGAATAATACATAATATGTTATTCAGATATATATATATATATATATAATAACTTATTTAACAAAAATATATTTTTATTTTAATTGGAATCTATTTTCTAGTGTGAAATAGAAACATTTTCTTATGGTAAGAATATATTCTTAATGTAATCATAATGTGTTCTCCAATGTGGGGTGATAACAATTTATTTTATACTAAAATTTATAAAAATGGGTGTATAGGTATGATTGTCTAGAGGGAAAAGTAATTGAAGAACATATAATGGGATTAATTTAATTAGTTTTAAATATATATTTAAATAAGGATGATGATAAGTGATGGTGACATGTTATATCATCAAATTATAATTGTAAAGACCCGTAAAATTCAAGGGAAATTTTTTATAAATTTTCTTTAGAATTTTACAAAAGCGTAGTTTCTGACGGCACCTGATTCCGAGGCCCGGTGTGCCCGGAATCAATTTCCGAAGTTTGGCTCGGGTACGTTCAGTGAACGAACGAGCGAGTTTTTTCTAACTTTTTAACCGGTGCCCGAAATCAAATTCCGAGGGCACCGATGGAACCACAGCACTGGTAATTGCTTAGGAACTCCTGTTCCGGATTTGCGTTTGCTCGAGTGTTGATAATAAAAATTGTGGAAGTTTATTTTATATTTACACTACAATTTTTATTATTATTTTTCGAAGTGTTAGCTCTTGATGGAAGTTGGGTAACCACCCAAACTCCCTTGGGAGGTTATGAGGGTGGTGGGGCCCACACGAACCCCACCTCTTCATATCCTCTAAACCCCCCCCCCCCAACTCCCACTTAAATTATGTTAACTTAAGTTATAACCTATGACTTAAATGTAATGAGTTTAATGAGGTGAGTTGTGTGTGGTTATTGAATTTCAAACTCTTGAAATTCAAATGTGTTGTTGTGTTAATAAAATAAGAAAGAGTCTTATTTTATTTTTGTTAGAGTTTTGTCTCCTTGAGAGAGTTGGGAAAAGTTCTTCTTCTTCTTCATCTTCTTCAACCTCGACGAAGAACGCGAAGAACACCGTTCTTCAACGAAGAACTTCTCCGCCGAAGAACACGGTCCTTCCGCGACGCCGTATCCACGAAGCGACGTTCTTCTTCCGCGTCGTCTCTTCCACGACGGTTTTCCGTGATGAAATCGCCGTTAACGACTTCGAATCCTCGCTTCGCGACGTCGACGTTCTTTCCCCGTGACGCCCGACCTTCGCGATGCTCATCTTCCACGGGTCGTTGACGAACGTCGTTCCTGAACCGAGGTAGGGGATTGTTGTTATTTTATTACATTATATCCGTTCTTGATTCAAGCATGTCGAACTTCGAGGATAATCGACTAAATGTTATCGTTTAACGAGAGGGGGCCGGACCGCACAAACACGACCTAACCCCCTTTTATGTTCATGTTTGTTTCCTTGCGGATGGAGCGGAATGGCGTGGTGTCGTCACACCACGCGGGAATCACACAGAAAGTATTGTGCGGCGTTGTCGCGCCTCTCCGTGGAAAGAAATTCAAGAACGCGACGCCGTCGCGCCGCGTCGAAGAAAACCGAAGACGCTGTGGCCGGAGCGGGGCCGCGGCGGAGGGGAGCGGTGCCGTCGCACTACACCGGACGACAAGGGCCGCGGCCGGTTCCGGGTCGCGGCAGAGCAAGGTGACCGGTGGCCAAACCGGGCCGCCGGCGTCGGACCTGGAAGGGGACTGGCCATTGCCGGTCCCGTTGAGCAGGAACCGGCCGGCCGGAAGGGGAGGAACCGGGGGAATTAAATTCTCCCGGCTGGATTCAAGCGGCCCTAATTAAAGGGGTCGCCGTTTTCCATAAAGGAGGGGAAAATCCCCTCCCTTGGCTCGCGCGCGGCACAAAGGCCGCGCAGGCTGGCCGCCGCGCTGGCCGCTGCGCTGGCCGCCGCGCTGGCCGCGCCGCCGCGCCGCCGCACCGCCGGCCGGGCCGGGCCGGGTCGACCCGGTTCGGCCAACCCAGGGGGGTACTGGGTCGGGCCGGGTCGGGTCCAGACCCCCTATTTTCGGACTGAGTTGGTTCAAACGCCTATATCTTGGGCTACAGACCTCCGACCGACGAACCATCAGATGCGTAGCGATCCTCGGAACTAGATGGTCGTTTCGGTATATCGCACTTAAGGTTTCGGAATACTTTGGGTTCAGCCGGGTTGGTTCGGATACGAAACCAACCGGGCCCTCGGAGCGGAACCACTTATATCTTGAGTTCTGGACGTCCGATTTACGTGCCGTCGACTCTGATGGATTCCTCTAAGTGAGACGGATGTTTTGGCTTACTCCGCTCGAGGTTTGGATGCCGTCGGAGTGCGGTCGGGTTGGTTCGCTCACGAAACCAACCGGGCCCCTGGAACGAAAAAGCCAATAACTCACAGACCGGGCGTCCGTTTGACGCACTGTCTGTCTCGTTGATTTCCTCTTGATGAGACGGATCTTTTGACATACTTCGCCCGAGTTTTGGATGCAGTTGGATAGTGGCCGGGTTGGATCGCACCCGAAATCCAACCGGGTCCCTGGAACGGAAAAGCTGATATCTTTCAGACTGGACGTCCGTTTGATGAACCGTCAGCGGCATTGGTGATCACGTTGAGAAAAAGTCCCTATGAGTATACCCTATGAGAGTTCGGGGTACAGTTGAGATACGGCCGGGATTGGTTCGCTCACGAAACCAACCGGGCCCCTGGGACGAAAAGGCTAGTAACTCACAGACCGGGCGTCCGATTGACGCGCCGTCTGTTACGTTGAGACCCCTATGATGAGGAGGTCCTTTGAGATACTTCTTCATGGGACTTTGAGATACTTGGATTATCGACCTGTAGCTCATGGAGCGGACCCTCCCACAGACGAGCGTGCGGAGTACGGAGACCGTGTAGCCGACTGAGACCTGACGACTGTTTGACCGACTCGACTTGGAGTGAGTCGACTAGCCCAGTGGACAGAGCACTACTTTCTGAGGTGCGGACCCATGGTGGACGGAGCACTACCTGTGTGACAGTGCAGACCCGCGGTACTCATCCGGAGAGTACCTCAGCAGGCTACTAGGGGGTGTGCACTACTATGTTTGGGTGACATACCTCGGCGGGAAGCACTACTGTGTTTGGGTGGCTGACCTGCGGTACTCGACAGGAGGAGTACCTCAGCAGTCTTAGGTTAGTGAGTAGTACCTCGGAGTCATGATAGGACAACTGTACACTCCAGAGACGGAGCTCTTCAGCAGTTACGGTTTCAATAATGAAAATCCTGGTTTGAGCTGAGACTTTTGACCTTTGTGTATACCTCATGATTGAGATGGGTCACTTGATAACTTAGGTATATGTATGGGCATATACCTGGGTAGTGGTTATCCATTGATTTCATGATCCTTGTGTTTCCTCATGGTTGAGATGGGTTACATGATAACTTAGGCATATGTATGGGCATATAACTAAGTAGAGTTTATCTATTGAGATCTTCTTTGTGGTTATACTTGTTAGTTTTAGAGAGACCTTGAGGGTCTCGGGGTCCCTACTGAGTATCGTCATACTCACCGCTGCACGGGCTATGCCTGCACCTCATTGTGTTGGTTGCAGACGACAGGTAGTGCTGACGGAGGCCGAGTGTTCATGGACTGGACGGTACCCGAAGGTGGACTACACGACGAGACGACACACGGAGGAGGTTGACGGACGAGAGCATGGAGGAGGCTATCTGTACCTACCCTTCAGGTAGGATCCGTGGTGGACGACCAGGAGCTGCGCCATCTGTACCTACCCTTCAGGTAGGATCTGAGGAGGATGACCCAGGAGCCGCTTCCATCCTTCCAGCTGTTATCTTTTCTATTGTACTTGTTCAGTTGTAGTTGTACTTTCTTTTGGGTTTGTATTCTGGACCATTTTATTTTCAGCACTTCTCTTGTACTTAGTGTTTACGTTTTACGCTTGCTTACTCTGTGGTGCTTGTTTTCTTTTATAAAGGTAACGCCTTCCCAGTTATCGGGTTTTACGCCTTTGGTGCTAGTCGCCAGCCCCTGGCCTATGGAAACCGGGCTTGGGGTAGTCACGGCATAGGCCCTGAGGACGGGTCGTGACAAATTGGTATCAGAGGAGTCGGTTCTACCGCATAACTTATAACTCTGATATTTTCTTTCTATGAAGAAATAATGTTAAGGGTACCGAGTGTGGTCTTCAGTTCAGGGAGTCCAGTGTTGGTGTGGGCGGCCGACGTATCCATACACCAGGACCCTGACAACTGATTTCCGACTTTGTGCTCTAAAACACTGATTGCATGTGTGTTTTCAAAGGTTATCCCTTAAAACAGCTCAAACCAGGTCAGCTCACCAGGTATAATCGTTTGACCATGTTACGTTGTTTCTTTCAGGATTCCTTTTCTCGAATGACTAGCTAGAGCCCCGAGAGTGG
The DNA here is from genome assembly GCA_963277665.1 of Viscum album. Taxonomy (NCBI): domain Eukaryota; kingdom Viridiplantae; phylum Streptophyta; class Magnoliopsida; order Santalales; family Viscaceae; genus Viscum; species Viscum album. The sequence goes on from OY728146.1 coordinate 1,119,936,935, forward strand.
TTCGTACTGACAGCCCGCCGAGCGACGTGGCCTCAATACAGGGCCCTTTTCCAGTTGAGGCACCAGCGGAGGCACCAACGGTACTACTACCCGTTGGGCCACCGATGCCACCAGCCCTAGCAGTAGAGGGTGCACGTCGCTTGAGCGCACTGCACGAGTTCCAGCGCCAGAGGCCACCCAGGTTCCAGGGAGGTACGGACCCACAGGCGGCTGAGGTTTGGCTGGAGGTTGTGGTGAGAGTCTTCAGGCTATTGGGGACGCCGGCAGACTTCATGGTGATCTTTGCTGCCAGCCTCCTTCAGGCAGCACCAGGCAGGTGGTGGAGCCACTTGTTTCATTTTTGCGATGGGATGGCCTTCGCATGGGAAGACTTCGAGACCATCTTCAGGGTGGAGTTTGTGCCAGTAGCTCTACACCCCGAGTGTGTACAGGAGCTTCTGCCTTTGCTGCGTGTTTTTCGATCAGTAGCCGAGTAATCTGTGGGCAGTAGACAGATGATGCAGAGGTCCAGGAGGACCAGACTAGCAGTTGGACGATCTCGGGTATCAGGACCGGTGGTGCGGGTCACCCGAGGTGGGGTCAGAGCCAGGCGTGCCAGAAACAGACAGTGTTACTCATGCGGCGGGAAGGGTCACCTGGCACGTGACTGTCCGAATCCTCGTACAGTTGATCCACAGGCGTTGGAGGAGCCACCAAGGCAGTAGATCTCTAGGAACAGGTGGACAGGAGCGGAACTAGTGGATTCGTCCCTTGTACTTCTAGTTCCATTTTTCTGTTGTATTCGTGTCTTTGTACTATGAGCTGAAATATTAAAAAGACACTTATCTTTGTTTGCTTTCCTATCCTTTTGTTTGGTTGATACTGAGTGGTCCCAGTTAAAACTGTTGACTTGACCCTCACTTTCGATATTTCTACTGGAGGAGACCCAGTGACCTCACATTGATGTCGACAGTGTGACTCGACCCTTGGAGGCGAGAGTGACAGTTGATCTCTTAGTAGTTACGTCGAGGCCTTACGACGTCATCCATGGCATGAATGCGTCATTCATGTCAGGATTGACTGTATTAGGAAATGGGCGTGGTTCATCTAGGGGATGAGACCGAGTTTCTCTTTTCGGAAAAAGAGAAATTTTAGCAGCTCTTTGAGATCATAGGAAAAGCAGGTGCAGATCATCCAAGAGCGGATGAAGACTGCACAATGCGGTAAGAAGCAGGAAACCGACTCCAGTCTTAGAGACTCGAGCGTGTTAAATGTTAAAGAAGAGGAAGCTTAAAGGAGAGATGAGTCTACGAAGCACCAGACGTGGAGGCAGATCTAGGAGAGCAGCATGAGGTGGTGTACATCCTAACATGGTACAACCACCCGCCTTAGTTATTCCCGCCAGGCTCAGGGAGCTGGAGGGCGGAGGAAGAGTGCGGCTGCATGCGGTCAAGGAGTGTGACCCAATGTCTCTAAAAAATGATTCAAGGGACAGTCTGTGTCCACTACTAGATTCTATAGTAACAGACGTTGATATGAATCATTCCTTGCTTTCACAAATCTTGTTCCAGACCTAGAGTTTCCAGTAAGCCGTGGACTTGACCCTCACGTCTGGAGATACTTTGGGAGGAGACTCGATAATCACACTTACGCCGACGGTGTGGTCAGACCCTCGAGGCGAGAGTTCCGGTTGGAAATCTCTTGGTGGCAGCGTCGAGGCCTTACGACGTTAGTTTGAGTAATGAATGGGCAATAACTGTTCATACTCAAATTGACGGTTTTAGGCAAACGCCGGGATGGGTTTTCCTTGGTCGGCGAAAAGGAAACCCAGGGCAGCTCAAGTTAAACTCATACACGGGAGGGTGTGACCGGTCACTCTTGAGTCGACCAACCTTACCCTCGTGGTGGCAGTTGTTTCGAGTTCCAGTTCTAACAGGAATTGGAGACCTCTAGAGTTCGAGGATGACGATCATGTCCTTATATGGGTCTCACCTCGACGAAGTTTACGGAGTTGTGGCCAAGGCAGCAAGTAAACTCTAAGGTTCAATGGAACTTTCTAGGTCCACAGCTGGGTAGGCGAGGTGGTTTACCGCTTGACCTATCCACCTCAGTTGCACCAGGTGCATGACGACTTCCACGTATCTCAACTGAAGAGATACGTGCTCAACCCTTCGCATATCATTGACCATGAGAAGATGGACGATGGTGATGAGGTGTTTTCCACGGAGGTTCTAGTGGGGACCAAGGATCGACAGGAGCGGATCCTACGAGGATGATCGATTCCTTGGGTGCACTTTCTCTTGCAGTACGGAAACCTCCGGGTGAGCACATGGGAGCGGAAGGCTCAGATGCGTGCTCTGTACCGCTTTTGTAACCTTAGTTTGTGTTAAAGCTTTACGAGGACGTAAAGCCCTGAGGTGGGAGTAATATAAAGACCTGTAAAATTCAAGGGAAATTTTTTCTAAATTTTCTTTAGAATGTTACAAAAGCGCGGTTTCTGACGGCACCTGATTCTGAGGCCCGGTGTGCCCGGAATCAATTTCCGAAGTTTGGCTCGGGTACGTTCAGTGAACGAATGAGCGAGTTTTTTCTAACTTTTTAACCGGTGCCCGGAATCGAATTCCGAGGGCACCGATGGAACCGCAGCGCCGGTAATTTCTTAGGAACTCCTGTTCCGGAGTTGCGTTTGCTCGAGTGTTGATAATAAAAATTGTGGAAGTTTATTTTATATTTACACTACAATTTTTATTATTTTTTTTCTAAGTGTTAGCACTTGATGGAAGTTGGGTAACCACCCAACCTCCCTTGGGAGGTTATGAGGGTGGTGGGGCCCACAAGAACCCCACCTCTTCATATCCTCTAAACCCCCCCCCATCAACTCCCACTTAAATTATGTTAACTTAAGTTATAACCTATGACTTAAATGTAATGAGTTTAATGAGGTGAGTTGTGTGTGGTTATTGAATTTCAAACTCTTGAAATTCAAATGTGTTGTTGTGTTAATAAAACAAGAAAGAGTCTTACTTTATTTTTGTTAGAGTTTTGTCTCCTTGAGAGAGTTGGGAAAAGTTCTTCTTCTTCTTCATCTTCTTCATCCTCGACAAAGAACACGAAGAACACCATTCTTCAACGAAGAACATCTCCGCCGAAGAACACGGTCCTTCCGCGACGCCGTATCCGCGAAGCGACGTTCTTCTTCTACGTCGTCTCTTCCGCGATGGTTTTCCGCGACGAAATCACCATCAACGACTTCGAATCCTCGCTTCGCGACGTCGACGTTCTTTCCCCGCGACGCCCGACCTTCGCGACGCTCGTCTTCCGTGGGTCGTTGACGAACGTCGTTCCTGAACCGAGGTAGGGGATTATTGTTATTTTATTACATTATATGCGTTCTTGATTCAAGCATGTCTAACTTAGAGGTTAATCGACTAAATGTTATCGTTTAACGATAGGGGGCCGGACCGCACAAACACGGCCTAACCCCCTCCTATGTTCATGTTTGTTTCCTTGCGGATGGAGCGGAATGGCGTGGTGTCGTCGCACCACGCGGGAATCACACGGAAAGTATTGCGCGGCACCGTCGTGCCTCGCCGTGGAAATAAATTCAAGAACGCGACGCCGTCGCGCCGCGTCGAAGAAAACCGAAGATGCCGCGGACGGAGCAGGGTCGCGGCGGAGGGGTGCGGTGCCATCGCACCGCACCGGACGACAAGGGCCGCGTCCGGTTCCGGGCCGCGGCGGAGCAAGGTGACCGGCGGCCAGACCGGGCCGCCGGCGTCGGACCTGGAAGGGGACCGGCCATTGCCGGTCCCGTTGAGCAGGAACCGGCCGGCCAGGTCGGGCCGGCCGGAAGGGGAGGAACCGGGGAAATTAAATTCCCCCAGCTTGATTCAAGCGGCCCCAATTAAAGGGGCCGCCGTTTTCCATAAAGGAGGGGCAAAGCCCCTCCCTTGGCTCGCGCGTGGCACTAAGGCCGCGCTGGCCGCTGCGCTGGCCGCCGCGCTGGCCGCGCCGCCGCGTCGGCCACGCCGCCGGCTGGGCCGGGTCGACCCGGTTCGGCCAACCCAGGGGGGTACTGGGTCGGGCCGGGCCGGGCCCAGACCCCCTATTTTCAGACTGAGTTGGTTCAAACGCCTATATCATGGGCTACGGACCTCCGATCGATGCACCGTCAGTTGCGTAGCGATCCTCGGAACTAGACAGTCGTTTCGGTATATCGCACTCAAGGTTTTGGAAGAATTTGGGTTCGGCCGGGTTGGTTCGGATACGAAACCAACCGGGCCCTCGGAGCGGAAACACTTATATCTTGAGTTCCGGACGTCCGATTGACGTGCCGTCATCTTTGATGGATTCCTCTAAGTGAGACAGATCTTTTGGCCTACTCCACTTGAGGTTTGGATGTCATCGGAGTGCGGTCGGGTTGGTTCGCTCACGAAACCAACCGGGCCCCTGGAACGAAAAAGCCAATAACTCACAGACCGGGCGTCCGTTTGACGCACCGTCTGTCTCGTTGATTTCCTCTTGATGAGACGGATATTTTGGCATACTTCGCCCGAGTATTGGATGCAGTTGGATAGTTTTCGTGTTGGATCGCACCCGAAATCCAATCGGGCCCCTGGAATGGAAAAGCTGATATCTTTCAGACTGGACGTCTGTTTGACGAACCGTTAGTGGTGTTGGTGATCACGTTGAGAAACAGTCCCTATGAGTATACCCTATGAGATTTCGGGGTGTAGTTGAGATACGGCCGGGATTGGTTCACTCACGAAACCAACCGGGCCCCTGGGACGAAAAGGCTAGTAACTCACAGACCGGGCATCCGATTGACGCGCCGTCTATTACATTGAGACCCCTATGATGAGGCGGTCCTTTGGGATACTTCTTCGTGGGACTTTGAGATACTTGGAGTATCGACCTATTGCTCGTGGAGCGGACCCTCCCAGAGACGAGTGTGCGGAGTACGGAGACCGTGTAGCTGACTGAGACCTGACGACTGCTTGACCGACTCGACTTGGAGTGAGTCGACTAGCCCAGTGGATGGAGCAATACTTTCTGAGGTGCAGACCCATGGCAGGTGGAGCACTACCTGTGTGATAGTGCAGACACGCAGTACTCGTCCGGAGAGTACCTCAGCAGGCTACTAGGGGGTGTGCAATACTGTGTTTGGGTGATATACCTCGGCGGGAAGCACTACTGTGTTTGGGTGGCTGACCCGCGGTACTCGACAGGAGGAGTACCTCAACAGTCTTAGGTTAGTGAGCAGTACCTCGGAGTCGTGACAGGACCACTGTACACTCCAGAGACGGAGCTCTTCAGCAATTACGGTTTTGATAATGAAAATCCTGGTTTGAGCTGAGACTTTTGACCTTTGTGTATACCTCATGATTGAGATGGGTCACTTGATAACTTAGGTATATGTATGGGCATGTACCTGGGTAGTGGTTATCCATTTATTTCATGATCCTTGTGTTTCCTCATGGTTGAGATGGGTTACTTGATAACTTAGGTATATGTATGGGCATATAACTAAGTAGAGGTTATCTGTTGAGATCTTCTTTGTGGTTATACTTGTTGGTTTTAGAGAGACCTTGAGGGTCTCGGGGTCCCTAATGAGTATCGTCATACTCACCCCTGCACGGGCTATGCCTGCACCTCGTTGTGTTGGTTGCAGACGACAGGCAGTGCTGACAGAGACCGAGTGTTCGAGGACTGGATGGTACCCGAAGGTGGACTACACGACGAGACAACACACGGAGGAAGTCAACGGATGAGAGCGTGGAGGAGGCTATCTTTACCTACCCTTCAGGTAGGATCCGTGGTGGACGACCAGGAGTTGCGCCATCTGTACCTACCCTTCAGGTAGGATCCGAGGAGGAAAACCCAGGAGCCTCTTCCAATTTTCCAGCTGTTATCTTTTCTGTTGTACTTGTTCAGTTGTAGTTGTACTTTCTTTTGGGTTTGTATTCTGGCCCATTTTCTTTTCAGCACTTCTCTTGTACTTAGTGTTTACGTTTTCCTCTTTCTTACTCTGTGGTGCTTGTTTTCTTTTATAAAGGCAATGCCTTCCCAGTTATTGGGTTTTACGCCATTGGTGCTAGTCGCCAGCCCCTGGCCTATGGAAGGCGGGCTTGGGGTAGTCACGGCATGGGCCCCGAGGACGGGTCGTGACAATAATGTTATCCTACTCAAAAAATGGTTGGATCATATTTGTATTTATTATTGATTGAGGGGTTCCCAAAGCACTTTAACCATCACCATTATTAGAATAGATATAGTGTATTAGCTAAATTGATATGTATTTTATGTATACCCACTTTCCAATGTTTTTAACTTATATTAAATGTCTCTTAGTTTAATTAGGATATTTCTAATGTATTATTTATCTCCTATGTTTTCCAAGAGGTTCCACATCCCTTACAACAGTTTCACGTCTTCTAGTAATATAAATGAACTTCCCCACCCATCCTAGTTATTTTTCCAATATATATGTGAGAAAATGAGTGGAAGGATATGATGGATCATTGAAAAAGGAAATATATAATAAAAAAATTATCATTCTAATTTAAAAACCTTTATGATTTAACATCATTATTTAAGAGAATAAATATATTTATTTATTTATTACATTTTTTGAATATAAAATTAAAATTAAAAGTCCTCCCCTTCCATGATCTCCTATAATTATTCCCATTTGAATGAATGATTATTATTATATATTAGGGAGAAAAATAAATTATGAAATATTAAAAAACTGAAAAATGGAAATAGGAAGAGTATGTATAATTATTTCTTCTCCTTTTTCCTTATTTCATTATTTTAGATCATCATTTTCCTCCTTCAGTAATTCAAATCCTTCCATGATATCAAGATAACTGAAATTTTAAAATCATACCTTCTTTTTCATGATATTTCTATCATAGAAGTGTTTATATTATCCACGACATCATTTTTTCTAGATCCATAAATATTAAATTATGTTTTCATATTTTTGAAAATCAATGTGGCCCCTTCTGATTTTATTACAAGATAGGGGATATGGAACTATCATGCCTCAGATTGAAATCCGATGATTCATGCCAAAATTAGTATAGAAATCACAAATTTCAAAATGGACAAAAAATATCATATGTGGATTTCCAACAATGTTATGTAATTCAATATATAATTTGGGGGAATCAAATGCATTATGGGATCCTTAAAATTGGTATGTTGTATCCAGGAAAATTATTACATTGTGAATCTATTTCTGAATATGAAAAATAATTAAATGATGAATATCATATGATGAAAATATATTATGGGATTACCTCTCAATGCATTATGATTCCATCAAAGGAATACATGGTAGTAAAATAAAATAATCACCATAAAGTGTTATGTGTACAACTAAATATCATATACACTATGATAAAGACATATATGGTAGTGACTTATCAAAAAATAGTCTACTATATTTCTATATTTATTCATAATTGAAAAAACATCCTACTAGTAATTTTAAAATAAAAAAATATTACTATAAATAGCAATCCACTCATTCATTGTATAAAATTATTGAAGTCATTTTACATCAAAAAATTGGAAGTATTATAAATAGTAAATAAATTTAATGAATTGACACATTAATTCTAAAACACCCTAAAACTCATGTAATTATTAAATTTGTTGGAATTAAATATATTAAATATAAAAAAGGATTACATAATTTTATTACCATATTATCTCTTTATTTATAAATAAATTTATGAAATAATGATACCAAAAGTCATTTTTTAAAAAATGATATCATACTAAAATCATGATTAAAACCTAAGAACCCATAAGGGGAAATAAAAATACATTTCACCTATTATTATATAGAAATATTACATTAAATAGTTTAATGATGTACTTTGATCTATCCATAAATAATATTTATTTAATTCCCATGATCTTCCACTAGGCTTCCTACCCATTAACTCATAATGAATATCATCCATATTATGAACATGTTATTCATAGTTATTTTCTTATATACATGATTTCAAGAGATTTCACCAGCTCTATTATGGTATCATCCACCCCAATTTCAAGGGAAACATTTTAATAAGATGATGTCCTAATCAATCCCTGATATATTCTTTCAATCGTTATGATTTTTTCTATTGATATCTTCTTAGGTAAGAATCCATTAGACAAAACTTATATGAACATTTTTAAGGATTTATTCATCAATATACATTATAAAAATTAATTCCCCTTATAATTTTTCATTCATTATTGTATAATATAACAATTATGACGTAATTTATATAATCATTCCCAAAAAATATAAATAGAAAAATGAGATGAGATGGAATGTGTTACATGTGCTTTCCATTATGTGAATGTTCTCTGGCCCAGAACCAATATCTAAAAATAACATTTAGGGCCACCACCACTAATCAATGGAATATAAACATTCAAAAACCTTGAGATAAACTAAATAAATAATATAGTTTCCCTGTGATCTAGAAGTACCCTCAAGATCAGTGATTTCATATATATGATGTTTAACACACCCACAATCTCTACATCGAGTTGAGGTGTTTCATACATTAAATCTAGAAAAAAAGTTCATGTGAAATAAAATAAATTAAATAATATCCTAATTTTATATATTTTATATATTTATTCCTATCCATTGGGGGTAACTCCTCTATATTTTCAATCACTAATAAATATATTTATTATAATTAATTTTACTAGGTAATAAAATTAGATAACTAATTACATGTAATTACCTAATCCAATAATTGGACAAGAATAATTTAGATCACACACATATATTGAGTCTCAAACAGTTATATAGGTTAAACTAACATCCAATACTAATAAAATCCATTACATTAAAACATGGTACATTAGATTTCATAATTAAATTTCACCTACCCACCACTATTCAGTAGAATAATACAAGTTGATATTACATTTCATCAAAAGGATAGTGATAATATTCAACCTTTTATAAAAGAATATAGTAAGACATTTATAAATATATCTAAATTACATTTATGTATCTGATAACACCAATTCACTATAATTATTAAAAACTAACAACGACATGGTAAGAGGATAATAACATCATCTTACCGTCATATATGTAATGATTATTTTACATCCAAATAATGTAATACGTTATTTTATATATGTTGTATATTCTCCATTCAATCAACTAATATGAACATAAATTTGAAATCATCTGTAAAATAATGAAAAAATAGTGAAAATAATATACATCTTCATAATATCAAATTGATATAGTCACTAATAATTTTTTTAAAAAAATAAAAATTTTATGGACAATTTTAAATCAGATTAAATTCATATAAAAAAATACAAATTTTGTAATATTTTAATGAAATAATACTTTATGAGAACATAGATCATTATATAAATACTATTGAAGTTGTAACTATTCATATTACATAAAATCTATTTGTGTTAATGTATCATTCAATAATGAAACATATTCAATCATTAAAAAATATAAATCAAATACTCAAGTACTATATATATTATAACTTGTTTCAGAACACAATTTCACATATTATTATGTCATGGAAAATGATAGATTATCCTATTTCAGGAATTGGGAAATGACTCAATTACATAAAGAAGAGTTCGATTTTTTATTGAGAGGAACAATTCACATAAAAAATATAAAAACATAAAAATGTTATAAAATCCATTACTATATATATAGACAATGTTAAAAATATATTTAATATACTAGTTTTGCAAGACACCCTATGATTTCAAATACACTTACATATAGTGGGATAATCATACCTCAGTTCTTCGATATCTATCTTCTTATTAATATATATACCTTAGATAAACACCAATCACCAACCACATATTATAAAAGTTTAATATGTCAATATATATATGATTTTTTATTAATTAAACCAATAAAAATTGTATACAAATGAAAAAGACCACTTCTATAATTACATATAAATTCATAGTCATAATAATAAATATTCACCCATATCAACAAAAAATAAAGGATTTCAGAAAATTATGTAATAAATATATTTGAATATATCTATTTAGAAAAATGAATTCAATATATATATTTGTAAGAGAACTCATTAATTATAAATATTTATCTCGTGATTCACAAAAATATAGCGAAAATGAATATACGTCATAAATTCTTATAAATCACCCCATATATTCATTGGTCTATGGATTTTATTCCATTATATTTTCATATTATGATCCAATATAATCTGACTATATTTTCTATATTAATATGTAAATAAACATTTTTTAAGTGTAATTGATAAAAAAATGACCAAAAATTACGATTCCATATAAATAAAACGTTTGAAATTCAATTAAATTTTAAATATCAATGATCTGATGGAAGTGAGTGAATATTTATAATAGATTAATAAAACTCCATTCACATCACCCCATAAGAATATTAATGTAATAATGTCACAAAAATACATTGATACTTGCAGCTGGAAATCATTTTTTTATTTTATCAAAACCGGTTTATGGGTTACCGGTAACCATACAGGAACTGATCCAAATCACAAACAAACACCAACCACATATTCAACTATCCAAATTCAAAATTAAAAAACCATGCCATCATTTCAAATGCGAGTACCGAGGCATCTCGGTCAAAACGTCACCTCGAGACACAGCCCTACAGCGTTAGCCGTACCGCCGGAAACAACCACCATCGCCGCCGCAGCAGATGACGGCGAAAACAATACCCTCAGTGCTGTCAAACCTCAACAACGCAACAACACTGCTCACCGATTTCAATGAGGGAGGAACCCTCAGCACTCACCAAAAGAGAATCCAACAACAGAAACTCAACCAGACCATCACCTCAGGCCATCACGAACTTAGCAGAAGAAACCACCAACCACATCCAAATCAAACAATGAAAGGAAAGAAAATAGGGTCAAAAAACCATCACCAATCACGCCAGATGGAAGTCCCACCAAAAATAATAACTCGTCACTGCCAACAAAAATGTCCGCGGAAGCCACAACGAAAATCCAAACACACACCATAGATCAGGAGGAAATTCAAAAGCCACAGGAGCTAGATCTCAGCCATGTACCATCACCGCACCACCATGGGGAACCCAATCCAGTGAAGAAGGGATTGGGAGAGAAATTAAGACAGCAGCAGTGAGACGTCGAGTCCATGAACACACCACTGCAACAGGAATCCACCACCACGAGCTCCCGAGTGTGAGGACAGAGAGAGTAATTATTGGTATCCCCACAAAAAATATCTTCTTTGTTCCTCAATAATAAATTTCATAAACAATATATCAAAATACAAGACTAATTAAGGATGGTGTTACCAACACATTGGTCAAAAACACTTGATTCTACTACATGTTCTAAAATATAGTTCCTATTATAATGATAAAAATGAAGAAAATATCCCAATGATATTTTTTAAATTCATATATTAGTAAATCCATTTAGATTTCAACTATGATAACATTACCCTGCATACGGTATAGTGATTAAAATTGTTAGTAAACTGAATGATTTTTCTAATTTTATCTTCCAATTTCTGTATCCTTATTATTGATTACTAAAATCCTTCTTATGCATATATATATAGAAAATTTCTCCCAATATACAATTAATTTGTAAAATTATACAATTCAAGTATCATATTCACTATCTAAAGTGATTGGGTGGTATAAATTATTTCATTGAAATGAAACTAGATTAAACCATATGTCACCACATGTTCATGATTTATTGAAAGACAACCCAAACCTATATATGGGAAATTTTGGAATAATTTCTAACATTTTCCATCCATTAGGAGATCCATCAAATTAAAAAAATTTATCCACTTAATTATAATATAAATGTTTTTTATTTGATTTGATATCTTAAATCATAATACACTATAATTTTATATATCAGACAGTAGATTCCATCATTTTAAAATAATGATGAAATACAATTTAATACCAAACCAATCTAAAGAAATATATGGTTAATTTTTTTTTCAAATTTCTCAGAAGACATAAAAACATAAGACTAAACCTAGCCTAGATGAAAATAGTATTCATAATTACACATACAAAATGAATTATACTTTTATAATAAGGAATGTGAATTTCTAAAATAGTACATACATGATTTATATATTTATATTTATAAATAGAACATCATGATGTTCTCTATGCTATTTATTCAATTTATTATGATCCAGAATATTTTATGAAAACTATGAAAAATTATTTAAGGTATAGATTAAGGATCTATTTCAAAAAATAATAGAATCATATACATTCATTCAATATAACCAATTGAATCACGTGATGTTTCTAATGATTATATTTTATCATAAATTTTAAATTAATAATATTCACCAATTTTAATCATAAATGGTGATATACATACATAAGTTCAACCATTGAATTCCACCTAACTTCATTACGTATATAAATGAACTAATAAATACATGAATGTGGTTACTTATTCATTATAATCACTAGTTATGCTTTTGATAATCATAAAAAAGATGATGACATACAAAAAACCTCTTAATAAAGAATCCCATACCATCCACTAGTCGAATTATAAATAGATTTAAACCGTTGATTTAAATTTCCCCAAATTAAAATATTAACACTTTAAATTCATTATGATCAATTAATTAAAAGGATATTCAAATATAATAAACCATTATATTAATGGTAGTCAATAATCACTCTAAATTTTATGGTGTAATTATGGAGATATAATTAGGGAATAAGACTTATTATAAATTCAAATTTTTTATAATATGGCATACATTTATTTAATAAATTAAATACATTGAAAATCACAATTACATAAATGATATTGTAATTATATTTTATTTAGTATGTTCCTTATTATCTGTTCTTGTATTCCATCATGTGAGAGTATCATTGACATTCTATTGGAATAAAAATTATAAGACTTCAAATTAACCATCGAATACATTCAATTATAATAATTGCGGCCTCCTAAATATGGAAAATATATCCCACATGGGTTCATCATCAATGTTTATCATAATCATAGAAGGATATGAAAACCTATCTCCATATTCATTCCTAATATAGTAGGTATTTTAAAGGAATAAATTATAATTTCATCTATAAGATTCATCAAAATAATATATTTACATAAAAAATTATATTATGAACAATTTAATATAAAGCATGAGCCATTGACATATTAATAATCATGGTCGCTAGAAATATTGTAGGTCTTTATTTTGACTCTATATGTGCATTCATGGAGACATATAATATCAATGACATAGTCCATTTCTAAAATTTGAATTTAGAATAATAATTACTCTCAATCTTACCCCATTATCTATATATCCATGAGTGAGTCTCTATAGTCCTATATAAATATGAAAATACCAAAAATTATCTTGAGATGTTGAATATAACCTTGAAACGGTGAGGATGGATCCAAAAATTTTATTGACAATCAATCATTTTTATAAATATTAGGAATTCATTATATTGGAGAAATAAGTAATTGATTTCATTAACATTGAACAATAATACCATAAAAGAGAAGTGTGTCCTAATAATGTTGATAGAAAAGGTCAAGTGATCAATTAATACATTAGGTATATAACCAAATTGATTCTTTATTGATCATATATAAAATTAATGATTTATTATGTCTTCTTAAATTAGTTATGGAATATGAAAACAATATTTGAATCACCATGATATATGTTTCATCCATAATTTCCTAATTGAACACATAAAAAATTATAGAATTGAAAATGAATATGAAAATTTTATTTAATGTATAGGAAAAATCCCATTTAAAATTTTCATGTATTCAAATAGAATCATGAGACTAGTCCTGGTGACAATCTATAAAATATTTTTAATTAGGTGTGTACACCTTAGCTGAGAAACTCATGAATTATTTCTCTAATAAAATCAAATATTAAACACAAAAATACTATATAGACAATGAATTATTAATTTAAATAGATACATATAACACAAAAATGTTAGTTCATCATATGGCCTAGGTTGGACTAATGTCTACAAATATTTAATACATATACATGAAATAAATTTATTGAAAAATTATTCCCCATGGTTTTAATATTATAAATATACCCAAACACCTGCGTAATCCCATCCACCCACTATTCTACATAATGGGTTCCTTGATCACTATGAAAAGATGAAAAAATATTGATAGAAATTTTTTTACCATGTACTATTTATTCATTTGGTCACACACCACATTATAATGTAGAGTCAAAAGAGTATTAATAACAAGTCTAACTAGAGTATAATTGATAAGATCAAATCCCTATGTATATTTATTGAAACATTAATCACTATTATTCAAAATCAATTATTTATTAGGTATATTTTATTATATATAATAATTATATATGTCAATAAAAAATTGATAAAAAAATCACTAATTACACTTTAAATAAACAGAAATTAACAATAAAATCATACACATATCATCAAATGATATCATATAAATGATAAATGTCAATAGAGGTTGTGTAAATTGAATAAATATTAAATTAAATTAGAATATAATGTTTTTAAAAATAAAGGTAAAGAATTTGGGGTCAGAGTTACATGCATCCACAAAAAAATCACATTTATTGTCTTAAAATTAAAGCAATTTTTCCACATGAACAATCCCCAACCCCTGAATTATAGCTAAGTGATATGTCATTATAATAATTTATTAAAAAACCATTATTTTCAATAACTAAATATGAAATAGTTAATATATATCATAGAAACTAATATTCTTATCAAATTTAAAACTATTATTGATATAATAGTGTCAATGTAATGTTTAATATATGGATTTAATATGATAACTTAAGGAACAGGGATAAGGGAATTGGTCCAAAACACTTATTCAATCATCATCTTGGGATCTAAATATCCAATCTTTTATCTAAAATGACATCCCATCTATATTTAAGGAATAACATTGTACAACTTATTATAATGAAATTTGAATATAATTGATTTTAAATGATTGATTTAAACATCACTTATAATAACTTAACCTAAAAGAAAAATTAAATTTTTAAAATTATTCTTTCCATTTTTGAATTTTCAACTGAGATGTTGTTTTGATAGACATTAACATATAAGAGTTATAATTAAAATAATCTCCTGAATATTTATCAATTTTCTGTTCATTATAATAGAAAAATTAAATCATAAAAAATTATACCAATATACAAAAAAATGTTTTTATTTATGATTACTTATGAATTTAATAAATGAATAGATATAAAATCATTATAATAATATTTAATAAAAAAATTAACAAAAATAAATTAATTACACTCATATTAAGTAATAATTAATTGAAATCTTATATATTATTAAAAATAGAAATTTGTTAATTAACTTCAATAAATAATTTTATTTATAATATTAATTACAAGATCATATTTAATATGGTAAATTTATGAATAATGATATAATAGAGGGAATTAAAATTTATGTATTCTAAACATATTGAATACATTCATGAACATTTAAAATTACATGAATAAATATTTATTTCTCTAATTTAATAAATATTCTCTTATCAAATAGTGTCCTCTAATATGGGATATTTCATCATGAATGGAATTATAATGGATAGTAGACTATAATATTATAAATCCTCTAACTAGCCAAGGATGTTATGGAACTAATTGAAAATATATATATTAGTTAATCTTTGAAATTTTAATTTTACTATAATAGGAATCCTTAGATATTCCACAACAATTGAATTGTCTTTGGGATCAATAAATCAATAACGATATATGTTTCCCTAATATTTGTAAATAGTGTGTGGATTCTATTGTGGATTGGGTTTTCCTCCTAGCATGTTTAAGTACAATTATTTAAATTTTTGGGACAACGATCGGTGTGTAATATTAAATATAAGATATAATAAGAGAAAAAATATTATCCAATGTTTTTGTTGACTTTGGAATATATTTATTATCCATAGACTGATCCAATTAGGTATTATATGTGTGAATAGTCCCGGATAAGAATATTTTAATTATAAAAATAATATTCTATGCCCACACATATTCATTATTGAGAAATATGACATTCCATCCATATTGGGAATTATATTGGGTAACACACACTCTGTTTTAAAATAGAAAAAATAATTTTACATATTTTTTTTAATGTTCATTATAATTGTGTACCATAAATGATTTTAATTATTTGGTAATTTATTAATTATTTTATTTGATTTAATTTACCAATAAATTTAATTTTATAGTTGAGAATACCAAGGTGAAAGTTATTTAAATAAAATTATGTTGTTTCACTAGTATTAGCTACATGTTTACTTTTCACAACTCTAGAAACAGGAAGAGTAGAGGAATTGGATTCTTGGTGAATTTTATGGAGGATCTAGTGGGTTGGACTAGAACTATGACAGCATCAATAATCATATAACAGGATTGTCATGACCATACCCCTCCCCCACCTGAGCCCTGTGTCGTGACTACCCCATGCCCGCCTTCCATTGGCTATGGGCTGGCGACTAGCACCAGAAGCTGTATTCCGTACAACTAGGAATGAATTTCCTTTATAACATGTATACACACACACAACCAAGCACATAGAATGATATGATCACAAGTAAACTATATAGTAACAAGTGTGTGCAAAAAAAGTAAAAAGGGGCAAGAATACAAGCCCAAAAAGAAAGTACTTGAAAACTGAATAGTACAAGTAAACTAAAACATATCATTGGAACTCTCACAAAGGATCGCACCTGAAAGGTAGGTACAGATCTCGATCAGTCATCTCTGGGGTATGCCTCATCTAAGTTCCTCCTCCGAGCTACCACCAGTCCTGGTACCCTCGTCCATCATCAGCACTGTCAGTCGTTTGAACCAAACACAACAAGGTGCGGGCATAGCCCGTTCATGGGTGAGTATAAAGATACTCAGTAGGGACCCAAAGAACCGCAAAGGTCTCACAAAATCCACAAAGGATAATCCACAAAGCATAAAAATATCTGACAACTCTACATAGGTATATACCCATACATATAAATGTGTTATCAAGTAAACCCATCTCATCCATGATGAAAACATGAGGCCCAACTCATTAGCTCAAAGCTCAACTCTTCCATAAATGAACAAATACCACAAAGGAAACAACACAATGTTAAGTAACACAAAGGTAAAGCCACATAGAAGAATTCCCCAAAGCTATCACCATGAAGGAAGGTACCACACAGGTTCCCCACATAGAAGAATACCACCATGGTATCACCACGAAGGAAATTACCACACAGGTATGCCCCACAAAATAATACGAAAAAGGTATCACCATGAAAGTAAGTACCACATAGGTATGCCACATAGAAGAATACCACAAAGGTCTCCCCACGAAGGAATGTAACACACAGGTATTCCACACAGAATAATACAACAAAGGTATCACCATGAAGAAAATAACAACACATGTTTTCCACACTTAAGAATACCACAAAGGTATTAACACAAGGGTAAAAACTCAGCTCACACTAGGTATAACTTAGGTATAGTAATATAGATGATTATATGTGACTACTAAATCATCATTATCTATTAAGAGAGAGACCCACGTAGGATCCTAAATCATCATACCCACGTAGGATCCTAAATAATCAATCCCACATAGGATCCTTGTACATCATCAGACCCACATAAGATCCTAGTACAACAGACCCACGTAAGATCCTAGAGTAGACCAATAGGGATTACTAGAGTAGTCTAAATTGAGACTCTCAAACACATACCCATGAAGGATCCCAATGTACAGATTCCCATAGGTTCCCTTCCTCATGTTACAGTAAGCTACAGGGTTCCCGCACTAATCTTGGTTGATTCTAGGAGGCTCTATTTCTCAAGCCATAGGTTGAAAATCCAATTTTTATCAAGTCACATTGATATGTATCCCAAAGGACCGCCACATAAAAAGGGTCTCAATGCAACAGATGGTGTGCCAATCAGACGCCCGATCTGTATGTTATTGGCTTTTAGTACCGAGGACCTTGATGGATTCATGTTCGGTCAAACCTAGCCATACCCGGACATTATCCTAAACCCAAGTGGGGTATATCAAAAATTTCCATCACGATCCAAGGATTTAGATGGCATAGACGGTTCGTCAAATGGTTATTCATAGCTCATGATATGGCCGAAAGAACAAAAAGAGTCGAAGTTGGTCTGGGTCCAGTCCGACCGGGTCAGACCGACCCGGCCCAACCATGCTTCGGCCGACCCAACCCGGTTCGGGTCACGCGGTCTGACTTGGGTCCGGCCATTTGACAGACTCGTCCCACTAAGTCCATCCTGGCCTACCGGCATGGCCTGGCCCGCTTGGCTCATGGTGCGGCTACCCGGAGTGAGGCGGCCCATTGCGGTTGGTTGGACGACCAGCCGCCTCTTCTATGCAGTGCAGTCACGCGCCACACCTTCGCCGGTGGCCATAAGGGAGTCACCCACCCTCATATTGATATAGTAGCTCAAGTAAACAACTATAGCATGTCAGGAGGAGCAGACATGTACCGACATCTCCTTCGTGCGGTCAGCCAGAGTTTTGGCCGCCACCTTTGATCTATCGCGGCCGATGGGCCGCTTCTCTTCTCCGGCAGTGCCGTTGTGTTGTCATCGTCTTCGTGGCTGTTTATGGTGTTGGCCACCACTCCTGAGTCCCAACGGTGAAAATTTCCGACACTGTTCATCATCCTCCTCCATCGCGAAGAACACTTTTATAACCTAAAAAAATTGCGGAGGGGTCGGTCCACATTCATTTGGCCCACACCCTCCGCGTTAAGACGTTAGCAAGTGGCTCAATAATTCCTGAATCATGAAGAACATCAATAAGGGTTATGGGGGTATTAAAAACAACAAACCCTAACTTTATGGTTCTATAGGAGGAGGTGCGAGGAAGAAGAGGAAGTCATTGAAGAGTCGGCCTTTATTTCTTCCTCAAGACGCTTCTGATCTGGGATCAAGGTCGATTCCTCGTTCTTCATTGGAGAGACATTATTCGTTGGATAATAGGAGTTCCTACAAATTCTCCAAGGCTATTCCAACCCTTTTCCAACAATTTTCCCCAACTCAGTAAATGAATATCCAACTTATTAAATTAAAGTTGGATATTAATTGGGATGAGGTTCGAAAAATTAATTTAGAGGAAACCAAAAGTCACCTCAATCATTAGGTTAATATATAACCCATAATATTATGTATTATTGGGTAAATTAAAAAATATAAATGGTTATACCCATCATGTAACACAAAATAAAATATTATGTTTGAGTATGAAGGTGATGGATCTAGTTTGGTAGTCTGGGTAGTTGAGGTTTGCATCAATACATATTATTCAATTCACTTCCTTATCTACTAATTATACCTTCTATGTTAACAATTTATGGAATCAATTCTGATATTGTATTCATTATCCCTTGATTAAGTACTACAATCAATAATATCATTCTAATTGTAACACATGACATGTATCTTATTGTATAAAAGGATTATTATTTCTTACCTAATCCATCATCAAGATTTCATTTCCTACTAGTATGGTAGAGGATGTCATCATCACATTTCATTATAGGGAATCATGAAATGATATACATAAATATCAAATTAGAATATAAGTTTGAAATAAGATTATATTTTGAAATAATAATAAATATTTTCTTATATTTCTATCATATATGTCATTTGATTGATTATGAATTTACTCCCATTATTTTTTAGTTCTCATCATTTTAAATTTTTTTATGGAATATTTAGTGATAGAATGGAATTGACTAGCCCTATTGAAATCCAATACATAATTTAGATATAAATTCTTCATTACATTCAGATTTTTTTATCTTGGTGGAAAGGATACCATACATGTGAAAATTTATGTGTCAATAAATTATTTATTGTGTATCCAGGAGAGTTAAATTAGATGAATATTATTTAAGAATATATATATTATATAATTAACCAAAAATTATACAAATAGGTCATATAAAATTAGCATACCAAAAATGATTCATCCTTCCAGATTGATAAAAATTTCTTCTCTATGTATATATTTTGAAACACATTTTTTTGTTCATCATTTTAATTAATATACTCTCATAAAATAATATATAATGTCAAAATTGATTTTAAATCCCTTCATTTAATTACAAAAACAAACAATCGAGCTCTTCAATATATTTCTATATCATGAATTTCAACATTCATATATAATTCATAATATATGTTTTTTCAAATAAAATATATATTTTAAGCCATTTGATGAAATTAATCATGTCATAAAATTTTTATATTATAAACATAGAAACAAATCTCATAATGTAATGGCCCGAACCAATCCGGTCCACTAATTTGTGAAAATGTGGTGTTGGAGGTGTTCTGGGAGGTCAAGGTGACTTATCCCCCAGTCGCGCCCTACCGGTAGCTCGGTCTACCGGTAGACGCCGCCTACCGGTACCTCGGTCTACCGGTAGCCGCGGTCTAGCAGTAGCTCGGCTAACACTTTGCCAAATTTCTAGTTCTGTGAACATTGTTTCCAGAATTTTAAGAGCTACCGATTACCGATTCCTTTGCCAAATTTCACGTGTGAACAGTGTTTCTAGAATCCTAAGAGCTACAGATTCCTTCCTTTTCCAAATTTCAAGTTTGAACAGTGTTTCCAGAATTCTAAGAGCTACCGATTCCTTCCTTTGCCAAATTTAATGTTTGAATAGTGTTTCCAGAATTCTAAGAGCTACCGATTCTTTCCTTTGCCTAATTTTGAGTATGTGAACAGTGTTTCCAGATTCCTACAGTTTTTCCCCTTTTGACGTTTCCTTTGACGTAAAACACATTTAAAGACTTATTTTTAAGGGCTCTTAAGGTCGTTTAAAATGCCATAAATCCTATATTAATTATTCCTAAGGCCAGGATGTATTTACTTGGTCAAACCGTGTGGGTTAATGCGATCCGTTTTTAATGGAGAATTAACCGAATCTTAAACTGTCACCCCATTAAATCATCAAAAAGGGAAGAGATATCATTCTCCCTTGTTCATTCCCTTTGTTCTCAACTAAGAGCCACAAGAACTTTTCAATCCTTTCCGTAGGAGTTGCACAATCAGTCTTTACTCCTAGGATTGGTTCTGCTCTATTTTGGATGCAACCGAGCCGTGTCGATCAATCTTCGATATAAGGTATGTTGTATCGTCGTTCTTTTGGGGTTTATCTTCTCCTATCTTCCTTTCCATAATTATACCATGTAATTTCCAAGATTCTAATGGGTTTTCTTGGGGTTGGTTGGTACTGTCGTACCGCAGCATCCTCCGATGGATGCAGTTGTCACGAGGGGAGGATCGTGACCTGTTGTGTGGATAAAGAATGTGAGGAACTGTTTGAGGTAGGGGATTCATGGCTTCTCTAATTATATATGTGCAATCGCAGAATTAGCATGATTTATCCCTTTGTATCACAATGAAATTGACCTAATTAAATACATGAACCGGATTAAAAGAATTGGTTGACCACATGTTGTTGCTTTATACCGTGATAACAGTTTGCCTCATGTTTTCCTAGATATAATGATATCTATGTTTTCTTTGATTTTTTGTTTGTCCATGATAGAAATTGATAATGAACATAATGCCAGAATTAATTGTTAATTAATTGGCTAAAGATAAAGAGGCATGTAAATTAATCTGGTTATTGTCATTGTTGTAGTTGTTCTAATTTGAGGATAATCAAATTAGGGAAGGAAGCATGGTTATTTAATTGTGATAGCTTGCTGATTAGGTATCTGTGATTGGAACCTACGAATAAAAAATCTGCCAATTCAATATGGATTAAAGAACAGATTATGTGGGAATTTCTAAAGGGGTTCTGAGTTACCCTCTTGTTTGCTAAAGGGTCAAGATCCCATGGTTGTGATTGTTTTTTTTCTGCTGCTTGTGCTGTGATGTGAGCCTGGATGGCTGTTGTGATATGTGGAGGCGTGGAGGCCTTGTGGTTATGGAAGTGGTTGATGCCTAGAGTGGCGATATGCATCAGTTATGCATGTGGGTGTCGGGGAGGAAACTAGGGGTGATGGAATGGGATGGATGCGGTTGCCGGATGCTTGTGGTTTTCTTTGAATGTTAATATGCTTTGCTTTTCCCCACAGCTCAAGGTAGCTGGTCTCACTACCCTTCTTCCGAAGGAGGCGAAGACGCGTGGGATATGTCGCGTGCTTTCCGTGTTTAGCCTCTCGAGGGAAAATGGGTCTGTGCTCTTTCTATAGGCGGAAAAGACTCGACGGGTAGTATATCTACTCACCGTGTTGAGCCTCCTTTGTGTTTAGTAGCATAGGATGCTTTTCTAGAATGCCTGGGAATGTGGGAAAGTAACTCTATAATGAATGTTTGATTAAATGGTAAAAATCCACGGGGATGGAGATACTGGAATTTAAAGGTGATGTGAATCTTAAAAGGAGCAGTTGTTTTTGAATGTGATGCCAATTAAGTTTAATGTGGAATTGTTCATTCCTAATTAATGTTTAAATAATTAAATTAACGTACAGTGGAACTGATAAAATGAGAATGGAGTAATATAATAAAGCTCTTCAAATGTTTGTGTGCTTATAGGATACCTAGTCTTTGAAGTAGCAGCCTGGAGTCTGAGAGACGTTAGCTGTAGTTGTATCTAAGACTAGGTAATGCCCATAGTGTGGATGTGAGTTACATATATTCTGTACTTTTTGTGTTTCTATACGCTACTCCACCCTGTCGGTAAGGGCAACTGACACCCCGTGGATTATGAGCCCTGGGGGTGTAGTTTCCCCAACATTTTGATGGGAGGTTGAATGGATGACTACCCCCTTTGGCCCCGCTCTCTTCTCTTGGTAGATACTTGTTCCATAAGGCACATTGGTTAGTTACCATATATATGTGTGTAGAGGGCTGTAATGTCTTGTGGTTATTCACACACAGATATTCTGGATATAGTATCCTATGGACTACTATTGGTGTAATGTGTATAGGCTATGATGGCTTGAGGATCCTTACTCGGAGTATGGGCTGTAATGGCTTGAGGTATTATACCCGACGTATGATACACGTTATGCGGGTTGTGGTGGCTCCCGGAAACTACCTGATTACTTTTGGTTGTGAGGACGGTGTGGTGCTTAGCCTAGGTGTCTGCGGGCAAGCCTTTGGAGAGAGATGCACAGGACGTATGTCGTTGGGGCAAAGCGGCAAACCAGTGGGGAAGTAGTAGCGGGGTACCCTTGATATTCTTTACTATATGCTATATTATTGTATGCATTACTTGGTGAGAGTAGCCATGGTGAGGTTGGGAACTTAGTATACCTGTTTAGGTGACGTGTTAGTTTCACTTATGGTTCACTGGAATTTAGCATGATTTCTTTACTTTTGCATGAGAGGCTTGGGGAGGATCCTACTGAGTATACTGTAATACTCACCCTATGTACATATAAACTGTTTTTCAGGTCACTTGGAGAAGGTTGGAGATCAAGCTGGTAACTACTAGCTTGCGGTTGGAGGAGGAGCTATTCGGGCTTGTGGTCGCTGCCGTTTTACTTTCTTTTGGGTACTTTTAGTTTCCCCTTTCAGTTGTAGTACTTTTGCATGACATTTCATATATGTACTTGGATTTCTTTTATATCTTAGTTCTGAGTTGAAGTTTATTGGATTCTATTCTATCTTTCTCTTTTCTGCATGTGTTCTCTTAGAGGGTAATGCCTTCCATTTGTATGTTTATTATACCCTCGGTGCTAGTCGCCAACTCGGGGCCTACTGGAGGCGGGACTCGGGGGTCATTATCTCCCTTCTCAAATTTCCGGCCCAGGAGGGGTACACTTTGTGGGGAGGGGGTCGTGACAGAGTGGTATCAGAGGTGTGGTTAAGGGATAGGATGGAGTTTGGAGTTAGGCACAGGTGAGGATGCATGGGGTGGTAGGGCAACGGTGTCATTCATGTTTAGCAAGTGGGGTAAACACTGGAGACCAGCAGAGACATAGGCGTTCAGGGCCCCCTATGATCTGTTGCACGGACCTTTAAATTTACAATGGCTACTAAACAAAGTGATACTGGTTATAGGGTAGAGACCTAGGAAAGGATCATGCATCATTATTCTTTGCGCTTTTGATTGAATAGGTAGACCTTGGGATAGGTAACCAAAAATTAATAAAACAAAACAATTAATTAATTAATGCGAGTCTTACATATTCCAGGCTTAGGAGTTCTAACAGTTTTTATTTTACAGGTATGGCTCCAGGTCGACGTCCTCGTCAGGTTTTCGCAGAAGATGCCCAGCAGGCTATTCCAGCAGATCACCACCGAGTAGAGGTTGACAAAGATGACACTTGGAGGAAGACACTTAGAGAGTTTTAGCACCAGAGTCTACAAAAGTACGAGGGCTCTGTTTCAGATGCAGTCACAGAAGACTGGTTGGAGGAGATCGAGATAGGCTTCAGTTCGATTCGTGCTCGGAAGGAACACTGGGTGTCCTTGGTTGTGACGATGCTGCGTGGAGCAGCAAGGTAGTGGTGGTTCTTGTTCCTCGGTGATCGTGAGGAGTCAGCAATCTCATGGGAGGACTTTCGAGACAGGTTTAGAGTTGAGTTTCTTTCATCGACTGTGAAGGTGTCCAGTCGCCAGGAGCTTCTCACCCTTCGACAGGGGAGCTCCAGTGTTTGAGAGTTTGGAATCCATTTCAGGAACCTTCTACGATATGCTTCAGATATGTTACTAGATGATGAGGCCAGGGCGAGGCATTTCGAGGAGGCTTTGCGTCCAGAGATCCAGCGCCAGGTCACCCCATTTATGCTGAAGACATATCTTGAGGTGCTGGCGAGGGAAGAGGTTGTTGAGAGGACTTTGGCCAGGACTGGATCGTCACGAGAGGGGAATCGTCATGATTCCTCACGAAGCAGAGCTGTGGTCCAGGGTTCCCGGTTTTCAGGACAGAAGAGTTTTCGTTCACCTGGGGGTAGGTCTCAGCCCTTCCTATCTCGTTTCTCCGGAGGCAGAAACTCTCAGGCCTATGCCAAGGGATCAGGCGCTTGTTTTTCTTGTGGTGGTCGTGGTCATCAGTAGCGGGAGTGCCCGAATTTTCAGAGCATTCATCGTGCACCGGGCGCTCCGCTCCAGGTTCCTCCACTGAGGCAGTTCTATCTGAGGCAGCAGTAGCAGGTTGCACCAGTTTTAGATCACCAGAGGGTAGATGGAATAGGTAGAGGACAGCCCCATGACGCTCCCCGTCCTCAGAGAGCAGAGCGCGGCCGTGGTGGTGGTCGTCATCAGGGGTGAAAGAGGCCGTGGAGGAGGTCGTGGTCAGCTTCATGCTCTAGCGTTTCCAGCCCCAGGAGAACCAGATGTCGTTCGAGGTACCCTTTGCTTGTTTTCTACCTTGGTGTATGCCTTGTTTGATTCAGGAGCAACACACTCCTTCATATCACCTACCCTTGTCCATGCTTTGGGACTTGAGGTAGAGAGGCTTCCAGTGCCCTTGGCGTTGACTACGCCAGTTGGAGGTCGAGATGACTAGTTTGAAGTATGTAGAGACTGTGAGTTAGTGTTGGGGAAACACCGCTCTTGGGGAGATTTCCTATGTTTACGAATACAACCATATGATGTCATACTCGTCATGGATTGGTTGTATTCGGTGCAGGCTGTTGTGGATTGCTACAGGAAGAAGATCGTTTTCCTTGATGCAGATGGAGAGAAAGTGGTGTTTGTTGGTGAGAGAGACCCTCGGATGAGTCATAGACGAGTTTCATCCTTATAATCCATGATGTCTGAGAGGATGTTGAGTTCTTCAGAGGTTCAACAGTTTGCGTTTCCTAGGGTCGTAGAGGCGTACCCTGACGTCTTTCCAGGAGAGGTTGTATCCTTACCCCCTCGACGAGAGATCGAGTTTGGGATCGAGATACAGCAAGGAGTGTCCCCTATCTCTATGTCTCTATATAGGATGGCCCCTTCTGAGTTACGAGAGCTACGTATTCAGATTGATGGTCTGTTGTAGTGTGGTTTTGTTCGGCCAAGTGTGTCACCTTGGGGTGCACCAGTTTTGTTTGTGAAAAAGGCTGATGGCAGTCTGTGGTTGTGCGTCGATTATCTTCGATTAAACAAAGTGACAATAAAGAACTGTTATCCTCTCCCACAGATTGATGACTTATTCGATCAACTGAAGGGTGCAAGTTGGTTCTCAAAGATCGACTTGTGGTCAGGATATCACCAAATGCGTGTAAAGGATAAAGGTATCCCAAAGACTGCTTTCTGTTGTCGTCATGGGCATTATGAGTTTGTTGTAATGCCATTCGACGTGACGAATGCTCCAGCTGTTTTCATGGGGTTGATGAATGTTGTGTTCCATGAATTCCTAGACAAGTTTGTTGTGGTTTTCATCGATGACAGCCTTGTGTACTCCACATCTGAAGAAGAGCATGCAGAGCATCTATGACCCATTTTGGGAGTTCTTCGCCAACATTAGTTGTTTGGGAAGTTGTCCAAGTGTGAGTTCTGGGCTCGAGAAGTTCGTTTCTTAGGGCATGTTGTGTCCCAACAGGGATTAGCTGTGGATCCATCGAAGATAGAAGCAGTAGTGTCTTGGGCAGCCCCCAATACCGTGTCAGAGGTGCGAAGTTTCCTTGGTCTCGCAGGCTATTATAGGAGGTTTGTATCCAATTTCTCCCAAGTTGTGACTCCTCTGACATCTTTGACCATGAAGGATCAAGCATTCATATGGACTGATAAGTGTCAGACAGCTTTCGAGTATCTAAAGGAGAAGTTGGTAAGTGCTCCAGTCCTTTGTCTTCCAGCAGAGGGAGTCCATTTTGATGTTTTCTGTGATGCTTCACATCTGGGGCTAGGTTGTGTTCTCATGTAGCAGAGGTCAGTTGTTTCTTATGGGTCTCGGCAGTTGCGTCCCCATGAATGCAACTATGCCACCCATGATCTTGAGTCGGCAGCCGTGGTGTTTGCTCTAAAGTTGTGGAGACATTACCTCATTGGTGAGCACTTTGTGGTTTTCACCGATCATAAGAGTTTGAGGTATGTTTTCACCCAACATGACTTGAACTTGAGGCAGTGTCGGTGGATGGAGTTCTTGCTGGAATACGACTTTGAAATATCATATACACCTGGAAAAGGGAATGTTGTAGCTGATGCACTAAGCCGAAAGACATGTAATGATGTTGTGCATGAATCTGGTGATTCCTAGAGAGTGATGGGAGAGCTATCAGCTTTGCATCTTGATATGGGAGAAGTTGGGGGTAGAGGTTGTCTTTTCCAGATGACGGTGCAGTCATCCCTGATGCAGAAGGTGGAAGAGTCTTAGTTGGGTGATCTAGAGGTGGAAGTCTGGAAAGACAGAGTTGTTTGTGGTGAGGCCCCTGATGGTTGGTCAGAGGATGAAAAACACTGAGTGTTGTATCATGGTAGGATTTTTGTCCCCTTGGCGATGCGCGAGACGGTTCTCCGAGAGTTCCATAGTTCACTGTTGGCAGTACATCCTGGTGTGACAAAGATGTACCGATCCCTGAGGAGTCAGTTTTGGTGGCCTGGGCTGAAATGTACGGTTGCTGAGTGTGTGTCTCGATGTTTAGTCTGCCAGAAGGTGAAGGCCGAACACCGTGTTCCTGGTGGTCTTCTACAGCACTTAGAGATTCCTCAGTGGAAGTGGGAGGACATCTCGATGGACTTTGTTACAGGTTTACCTCGAGCTCCGGGAGGACTTGATGCTATATGGGTGGTAGTGGATCGTTTAACAAAGTCGGCCCACTTCATAGCAATCAAGGAGTCGAGTTCAATGGAGGTTTTGTCGAGGTAGTATCTAGAGGAGGTGGTGAGACTCCATGGAGTACCTAGGACGATCATTTCTGATCGTGATCCTCGTTTTACCTTCAGGGTGTGGGGAGGTCTCCAGCATGCTTTTGGCTCTCAATTGTACCTTAGCACTGCTTTTCATCCTCAAACAGATGGTCAGACAGAGCGAACCATCCAGACTCTTGAAGACATGTTGCTCTCTTGTGTTCTTGATTCTGGAGGTTCATGGACAAAGCACTTACCCTTGGTAGAGTTCACTTACAATAATAGTTTTCACTCTACCATCGGTATGGCGCCGTTTGAAGCCTTGTATGGCCGGACATTCTGTTCTCCGTTGTGCTGGACTGGGGTCGGAGAGTCAGCAATTCTCGGACCAGAACTAGTGCAGAATACAACAGAGATGGTTCAGGTGATTCGTGAGAGGATGAAGACAGCACAGGATCGTCAGAAATCATATGTTGATCAAAGAAGGAGACTGTTAGAGTTTAATGTTGGGGATCATGTGTTTCTAAAGGTGACTCCCTGTCGTGGTCAGCGAAGGTTTGGTCATGGAAGTAAGCTTTCTCCCGGGTTTGTTGGGCCTTTCAAGGTGTTAGCTCGTGTTGGAGCTGTGGCGTATCGAGTAGCACTTCCCCTTCAGATGAGTCAGATACATGATGTTTTCCATGTATCACAACTCCGTCGTTACCTTCATGATGAATCTCATGTTATTGATTGGGGAGAGATCGATATTGATGATGATGCAACCTTTGAGGAGCGATCTGTGGAGATCCAAGACTGCAAGGATAAGGTGTTACGTGGGCGTTCTATCCCCTTAGTTCATGTATTGTGGCGACATGGTGGCATGGAGGAGAGTACATGGGAGCGTGAGTCACAGATACGTGCTCAGTACCCAGAGTTGTTTAATGTTTAACTCTTTTCATGTAATGATGTTTCCTTGATGGTTAGACCTTTCATGTTTTATTTATGTACCTTTTGTGTGATTTTATGATTGAATTGTTTGGATATGGATTGTTTGTTTCCATATTCCAGGATGTCGTAGTTTTGTTCCAGCTTTCATGCAACTCATGGTGGTTTTCCCCTGAGAGGTATCTTATGGGGTGGTTGTTCGGACCCCTATTTTCCTCTGAGTTGGTTTTTAATTCTCGAGGACGAGAATGTTTTGAGAGGTATCTAATGTAATGGCCCGAGCCTCTCTGGTCCACTACTTTGTGAAAATGTGGTGTTGGAGGTGTTTCGGGAGGTCAAGGTGACTTATCCCCCAGCCGCGCCCTACCGGTAGCTCAGTCTACCGGTAGCCGCAGCCTACCGGTAGCTCGGTCTACCGGTAGCCGCTGCCTATCGGTAGCTCAGTCTACCGGTAGCCGCAGCCTACTGGTAGCTCGGTCTACCGGTAGCCGCTTCCTACCGGTAGCCGCTGCCTACCGGTAGCTCGGTCTACCGGTAGCCGCTGCCTACCGGTAGCTCGGTCTACCGGTAGATGTCGCCTACCGGTACCTCGGTCTACCGGTATCCGTAGTCTAGCAGTAGCTCGGCTAATACTTTTCCAAATTTCTAGTTCTGTGAACAGTGTTTCCAGAATCCTAAGAGTTACCGATTACTGATTCCTTTGCCAAATTTCACATGTGAATAGTGTTTCCAGAATCCTAAGAGCTACCGATTCCTTCCTTTGCCAAATTTCACATTTGAATAGTGTTTCCAGAATCCTAAGAGCTACCGATTCCTTTGCCAAATTTCACGTTTGAACAGTGTTTCCAGAATTCTAAGAGCTACCGATTCTTTCCTTTGCCAAATTTTGAGTATGTGAACAGTGTTTCCAGATTCCTACAGTTTTGCCCCTTTTGACATTTCCTTTGACGTAAAATACATTTAAAGCCTTATTTTTAAGGGCTCTTAAGGCCGTTTAAAATGCCATAAATCCTATATTAATTATTCCTAAGGCCAGGATGTATTTACTTGTTCAAAAGGCGTGGGTTAATGCGATCCATTTTTAATGGAGAATTAACCGGATCTTAAACTGTCGCCACATTAAATCTTCAAAAAGGGACGATATATCATTCTCCCTTGTTATTTCCCTTTGTTCTCAACTAAGAGCCACTAGAACCTTTCAATCCTTTCCATAGGAGTTGCACAATCAGTCTTTACTCCTAGGATTGGTTCTACTCTGTTTTGGATGCAACCAAGCCGTGTCGATCAATCTTCGATATAAGGTATGTTGTATCGTCGTTCTTTTGGGGTTTATCTTCTTCTATCCTCCTTTCCATAATTATACCATGTAATTTCCATGATTCTAATGGGTTTTGTTGGGGTTGGTTGGTACTGTCGTACCGTAGCATCCTCCGGTGGATGCAGTTGTTGCGAGGGGAGGATCGTGACCTGTTGTGTGGATAAAGAACGTGAGGAACTGTTTGAGGTAGGGGATTCATGGCTTCTCTAATTGTATATGTGCAATCGTAGAATTAGCATGATTTATCCCTTTGGATCACAATGAAATTGACCTAATTAAATACTTGAACTAGATTAAAAGAATTGGTTGAATGCATGTTGTTGCTTTATACCGTGATAACAGTTTGCCTCATGTTTTCCTAGATATAGTGATATCTATGTTTTCTTTGATTTGTTGTTCGTTCATGATAGAAATTGGTAATGAACGTAAAGCTGGAATTAATTGTTAATTAATTGGATAAAGATAAAGAGGCATGTAAATTAATCTGGTTATTGCCGTTGTTGTAGTTGTTCTAATTTGAGGATAATCAAATTAGGGAAGGAATCATGGTTATTTAATTGTGATAGCTTGCTGATTAGGTATCCATGATTGGAACCTACGAATAACAAATCTGAAAATTCAATATGGATTAAAGAACAGATTATGTGGGAATTTCTAAAGGGGTTCTAAGTTACCCTCTTGTTTGCTAAAGGGTCAAGAGCCCATGGTTGTGATTTTTGTTTTTCTGCTACTTGTGTTGTGATGTGAGACAGGATGGCTATTGTGATATGTGGAGGCATGGAGGCCTTGTGGTTATGGCAGTGGTTGATGCCTAGAGTGGCGATATGCATCAGTTATGCATGTGGGTGTCGGGGAGGACACCAGGGGTGATGGAATGGGATGGATGCAGTTGTTGGATGCTTGTGGTTTTCTTTGAATGTTAATCTGCTTTTATTTTCCCCACTGCTCAAGGCAGCTGGTCTCGCTACCCTTCTTCCGAAGGAGGTGAAGACGCGCGGGGTATGCCACGTGCTTTGTGTGTTTAGCCTATTGAGGGAAAATGGGTTTGTGCTCTTTCTATATGCGGCAAAGACTCGACGGGTAGTATATCTACTCATCGTGCTGAGCCTCCTTTGTGTTTAGTAGCATAGGATTCTTTTCTAGAATACCTGGTAATGTGGGAAAGTAACTCTATAATGAATGTTTGATTAAATGGTGAAAATCCACGGGGATGGAGATACTGGAATTTAAAGGTGATGTGAATATTAAAAGGAGCAGTTGTTTTTGAATGTGATGCCAATTCAGTTTAATGTAGAATTGTTCATTCTTAACTAATGTTTAAATAATTAAATTAATGTACAGTGGAACTGATAAAATGAGAATGGAGTAATCTAATAAATATCTTCAAATGTTTGTGTGCTTATAGGATACCTAGTCTTTGAAGTAGCAGCCTGGAGTCTGAGAGACGTTAGCTACAGTTGTATCTAAGAATAGGTAATTCCCATAGTGTGGAAGTGAGTTACATATATTCTGTAATTTTTGTGTTTCTATACGCTACTCCACCCTATCGGTAAGGGCAACTGACACCCCGGGGATTCTGAGCCCTGGGGGGGTGTTTTCCCCAACATTATGATGGGAGGTTGAATGGATGACTACCCCCTTTGGCCTCGCTCTCTTCTCTTGGTAGATACTTGTGCCATGAGGCACAGTGGTTAGTTACCCCATATATGTGTGTAGAGGGCTGTAATGGCTTGTGGTTATTCACACACATATATTCTGGATATAGTATCCTATGGACTACTATAGGTGTAATGTGTATAGGCTATGATGGCTTGAGGATCCTTACTCGGAGTATGGGCCGTAATGTCTTGAGGTATTATACCCGACATATGATACACGTTATGCGGGCTTTGGTGGCTCCCGGAAACTACCTGATTACTTTTGGTTGTGAGGACGGTGTGGTGCTTAGCCCAGGTGTCTGCGGGCAAGCCTTTAGAGAGAGATGCACAGGACGTATGTCGTTGGGGAAAAGCAGAAAACCAGTGGGGAAGTAGTAGCGGGGTACCCTTGATATTATTTACTATATGCTATATTCTTGTATGCGTTACTTGGTGAGAGTAGCCATGGTGAGGTTGGGAACTTAGTATACCTGTTTAGGTGACGAGTTAGTTTCACTTATGGTTCACTGGGCTTTAGCATGCTTTCTTTACTTTTGCACGAGAGGCATGGGGAGGATCCTACTGAGTATACTGTTATACTCACCCTATGTACATATAAACTGTTTTTCAGGTCACTTGGAGTAGGTTGAAGATCAAGCTGGTTACTAATAGCTTGCGGTTGGAGGAGGAGCTGTTCCAGCTTGTGGTCGCTACCGTTTTACTTTCTTTTGGGTACTTTTAGTTTTCCCTTTCAGTTGTAGTACTTTTTCATGACATTTCATATATGTACTTGGATTTCTTTTATATCTCAGTTCTGAGTTGGAGTTGATTAGAGTCTATTCTATCTCTCTCTTTTCTCCATGTGTTCTCTTAGAGGGTAATGCCTCCCATTTGTATGTTTATTATACCCTCGGTGCTAGTCGCCAACCCGGGGCCTACTGGAGGCAGGACTCGGGGGTCATTATCTCCCTTCTCACATTGCCGGCCTAGGAGGGGTACACTTTGTGGGGAGGGGGTCATGACACATAACCTGGTGAAATTTCCTCCAATAATTATTTAATAAAATATTGTTACATGTAATTTCATTTTTTGGAAACACTCAAGATGCATTCCATTTTGGAAAACTAGGTTATGGATATCATATTTTTCAACTA
Source organism: Viscum album (assembly GCA_963277665.1). Taxonomy (NCBI): domain Eukaryota; kingdom Viridiplantae; phylum Streptophyta; class Magnoliopsida; order Santalales; family Viscaceae; genus Viscum; species Viscum album. The sequence continues at coordinate 1,119,969,809 of OY728146.1, forward strand.
GTTTCATATTCAACTTTACACAAGCATGTGAAAGTTTTGGTTAACACAAAATCGAATGTCTAATAATAATGTTTTGGATATTCACATAAAATGAACGTGAATGAGTAAAAATAGGATCACTATTAGTGCTATAAATAGTTTTATAAAAAATAAAATAAATTTAATTATTTAATTATTAATTTATAAGTGTATATGTATGTAGAGATGCAACGTGACTAGGTCGATTCTCCACTATATACATTTCTACGAATTAATTATATGTGATATAATAAAATGATTTTTTTCCTTTTTTAAATATAAATAAATTATTTGTAATTATCTATCGATTTATTTATCACTATTGAAATATAATCAAAATGTTTATATGTAATATATAAAAAAAGTCATGTGACATCATATGAAGAATTAAATAAAATAACTAACTGAAAAAATTATTGTTGTGCTTGTTTTAATGAAAAATGTGTACCTGATCATGAATTCTATAGAAACTAAAAAAATAGAATTGATCAATATTAATTCATATTAATATTAAAATAAATATAATAATGTTTCATTACATGTTTATGTTTCATTTAAAATCATAAAAATCTGTATTGGACTTCAATTTTATATACTATGTTTTTCTATATCAATTATCAATTAGAATTTCATATATTATTAATGATATATAAATTAATTTCATTTAAATCCTTATGAAATAATATAATAAATAATTAAATATAACATATATTCATATGATAATAAAAAACACACCCATCACCCAAATACATTTATTATACATGATAAATTATTTACCATTTGTCATTTGATGGATCAACTATACTTGATATGTTCATCAAATAAATATATTTGATAAATTATCACAATTTAAAACTACATCGATTTTAATCATGAATTGTATCTCCAAGACAACCATGTTTCAAAATACATTTACTATCAAGAGAGTTACACATAAAACCCAACACACAAAATTTATCAAAATAAATTTCATATATATCCACAATATTACAAAAACTATTTTATTGATATTTAAATTATAATTTGGGTTTCCAACATGAAAATTTAATTGATTTAGTGATTACCACTACTCCACTATTTTTAAAATAACATTTATTATTTGTATATTTTATTAATAAATAATTAGTCATGTAAATATGTTAACAATATTACATGTTCCCCTATAAAATAATTTGTAGGCACTTGATGTAATGAATTAGTATTAATATTATTGTTAAAACATTAATAACATTACTTTTCATAATCATTCATTAACATAAAGTTATTTATTTTCTAAATAATACATTTATCCCATCATCATGGTTTGATATATATAGTGGAATAACACTAATTTTGTTCAAAATTTAACAAAATTAATTTATTATTCCACCACAATAAATTATTTATACGTTTAATCTATCAAATCACATACATTCATACTAATTTATAAACAGCGAGATATAGGGAGAGAAACGTGATCAACTATATATAAGTAGTCTGTATAAAAATCAATCACTACCTAAAATAGTTGTGATTATAATATTACATATAGTCAGTTTAAATATTTGACATTTCCCTTCAAAATTATCATATATCATTATTATCGATACATTTAATGAAAAAAATATTATACCATGTTATAGAAAATAATTCCATTATGGTATCATTTTATCAAAAGTCCATTGGGAAAAATAAACATTAATTGAGAAAATATAACGATAAATTACATTATTAAATAATGTAGCATGTTTGGATTCATGAAAATTGTAAAAATGTCATTGTATCAATAACACAAATAGAAAATATAATCTATGATAAAAATACACAATATTCATCAAAGTGAAACTATATTAGATAATAAATCAATAAATGATAAAAAAATGTAAATCATTCCTATTAATTTATAATCATCTAATAAAACCAAATTATTCAATATTTATGAGTATACAAGTGGTAATGTAATACCATGTAAACATTTATGAATAAATGTTTTCACCATTGGATAACATGTTCCAATATTTAACAATGAATTTTTTTTTCTTTTTTAATGGGAGATAAATCTATACATATAACATTTGATATTTACCATGTTCTTTCATGGGATCCTCTTTATGAAATTGATTTTAATCTAATGATGTCCTAGGGATGCTGTTAGAAAATATTTTCATCACATGGACAAAACCAATGTTATTTTTTTCATTAAATCATATTAATATTGTTAAAAAATAATGGACCATTTTGTCTCTGTGTTATTTTGATGACATGAAATTATATCTCACTATTTATAATCATGATTGTTTCACCTTTTATAATATTAATGTGTAATCAAATATGATTGAGGGAAACAAACTACTAAAATATTTAATTCTATTTTTCAATATTTTATAAGGATATTCAATTAGAGTTTCCTTCTATGACCCATGAAAACGATTTATCTCCCATTATAATATTAATAGTATGAAGTCTATCCATCTAAAAGATTAAAAAATTTGTGCCCCATAAAACTATATATTTTTCAACATCAATATATATGAATTTCATTAATATTGACGCTTATCATATCGTAGATAATGAAATACTATTTTTATATACATAAACGAAATTTAAGACTTCCTGAATTTAAAATCCCAATAAATGGTGATAAGAAAAAATTTATATCATTTTAAAATATTCTTTGTCAAACAATCCTATATTTTTGAATATATTTTTTGAATTCACATATTTCAATGGTGTATGGATATAAACTATCAACATAGTAAATAAGAGACATTGTTACCTATTGAGGCTCTTATATAGATGTATTAGACTTATGAACAATCTTATTGTGATATTTATAATCACATTTATAAAATAATGATTTTTCTGAACAAATCGCATCTATATTGGAATATATGTTTGGTTATTTTTGTTTCCAATAATTTTATCCTCATATAAATTCAATATTTGGTATTTAAATGATTTTAACATGAAAAAATTACATAAATATGAGAAAATTGGATGATAAAAGATTTATTATGTGTTTTTTTATTTAATAAGTGATTAACAATTGTATGCTCCATTATGTATCAAAGTAACATCCTAGACCAACTACCACTTAAATGGTTCCCTGAGCTTCTAGGTTTCTAGGCCTCAAGCACATCTCCCTATATTCAAAAGTCTCCCACTAGAAACGATTTCTTAGTTTGTGTTAGTGGGGAGACTATTTCCTTATTTTAAAGTGAGAAAGAATCATTAATTTCTATGAATCATACATATCATTAAACAAAAAGTGTGTCAAATCAGTAAATAGATTGAAATAGATAATATTGTAATAGTTAATGAAATTTTGTGAAATCTAAAACAACACTGACAAAAAAAAAAATATTGGTCACCCACTAAGATTAAAATAAAGATACAGAAAACAAACTGAATATTCATGTACATGTATATACTACCAACACTAAGCATGAACATGTACCTGGTCTTCAATCACAGTAGAACTACTCCATCCCGGTCATATGAACATTCACTGGAATATCCACACTATCGTTCAACTCTTGATTCCAAACTTATTGAAAATGAAAGTCTTTGACAACAAAAAATGTAGATATGAAGTCAATACACACACTGAGGTGGACATGTAGGGGTGATAAATAATCCCAATAGTCCACCAAATTGAGAAACCATTATATATGATTCTAGAAGTGAATACAAAATACTTGTTCTTATACTAGCTGATACACAACTAAAAAGATATGTAATACCAACGAATGTGAACCCACATTCAACCCTTGAGTCTATGATCCTAATCAATTGGGAAATCTCCTATGTGGAAGTGTATATATATCTATGTATACCTCTATAGTCACACAACTATTAATATATACATAACTATGAATATTCCTAATTACGTGAGGTAAATAACATAAAACTAATAAATAATTGATCAAGAGGTCTATAATCTCGATTGAATAGACATCCTATGCAAGGTAATTGATATAGATATCATACAAACACAGACATGTATAATTAAGTATAACTATAGTTCCATAATCTGAAATAATATATAACAGGTATGTAATGTTATAGAATACCTAAGAGAATGCTACATCACCACCGGGAGATACTCACCCTACACTTGGGTTTACCCATTATCTCATTCCATCTCAAAAATCATGGATTTCGAGGAAATAAATATGGTCATCATATAAATGGTTACTGAGTTAGACTCGATGCTTTCCAAAACATGTAATTCATTTCCATTGTATGATCCCTATGTCTCTTTCCATAGGCTGTTATAACATTCGAAACTCGGATAATCCATGTGGGCCTAACCCTTAGGTGATATGTAAGGAGAAGTCACCATTGAGATTCCATACTCACCCCATTGTCTCTATAATAAAGGATAGGGTAATCATACCTATCATAATAATACTGTTATAATTTCATGTTTCAAATTATGTGATATTATGTACTCAACATTGTGGTAATGTAACCGATCAAGGAGATCATAATTATCCATATCCCTCATTAGATAATAATCAACCATGATAATTATTAGATCAAGGAGATAATAATCATCATCACGAAATGAATAATATTTGATAAAGGAACAATCATAGCCAATCTTGAGAGAAGAATCATATACAAGTACAATTACTTCAGATTTCATGCCTGAATACCATAGTTACAAACTCAACACCAGTATTCTTGTATAAAATATGGACATAAAACTAATATAATATTAAAATATTTTTAATCAACATCCATATCTCAGGTTGTACCTCTATGTATAAATTTAAATATCTAAAATAACATGGCTGAGGATTTGGATCCCTATAAGAATTAATGGTCATCCCAAATAGAAGGATGGATCACATCATACTCAATAGCCACCATCCTTGATGAACTTCAGGTAATGTCATTTTATCCATAATAAACACATGAATGTATAAAAAATAGTGACGGTGGGTTAATTCCTAAAACACACAATACATCTACATCCCTAGGGGATTACATGTTCTGCATGAGTTCTAGGTTCCACTCGATACAATATCTATCCAAACCTGATATAATAACTATGGATTACTCTAATCATGGGGCACTTATTGGGTTCTTCAAATAAAACCTAGAAGAGGTTTCCTACATGGGATCTTTGAGGCATGAACACATGAAAATTCATCCTACCTATTACCATTATCTGAAAAGGTAAAGGATAAATCCTACAAGGGATCCTATAATGGGAATAAATCATATGTATCATATAAGAGATACAAAAAATGTACTTAAGAAAAATGAATCCATAATGGGACCCTTATGAAAATATAATAAATAGAGGTATCCTACATGGGATCCTCAAAATAGTACACATTTAAAAATGTTCCTGTAGGGTTCCCCCTAAGATTGTATTTTAAAAAAGGCATCCACAATGAGATCCTTCATTAAGAACGGAGAATATAGATTTCTTACATGGTATCCTCTAGGTAGAAACGTAAGGAGAGTAATATTTTAGGGGAACCTCAGAAGCAAGTGATCTCGGGGACTCTTAGGATTGGAGGAAATATCTAATTATGGAGAATTTCTAAAGGGGTATTATATAATGGAAATGGTCAAGAGATATATCTAATGGATTATCATTGAATATTGGTCTCACTCACAGGAGAGTATTGTATTCCAATAATAGAGGAAGACTATATCATTTCATTAAATTCATATAATGACACTCTAGAGTACTCAAAAATCCACATTTGTATTTATATGGTGATTTATGTGAAAAAATACTCACATTGAATTTTTTTTGGGTCCAATTTCAACTAATGGGTCAAAATATATTAAAAAAACATAATGGTTAACAAGGGGGTGGTGAAAAACATGTCATCCATAGTACATAGTGTGTACTCTCGATGCCTCACATGGGCTTTTACTACATCCATCTATGGTAGGTGAATTATCCAGGTACACAACATTTGAAATCTGTACATTTCTTGTACTTGAAATAGGGTAGATTTTCTTTTCCCTAAATGTACCTATCCATGTACATGGATATGCCATGTAATTTCACACTATGTGCTACCCACACGAGTTCTGGTTGTGTACTCTACATTACTATGTCCCACTACACGATAAGCAATAGCTGGGTACTCAGAAAAACCGCTGAGACCTGTTGCATGGTTTTTACTGCCTTGTAAATATACTATAAATCAACAACATCATCATCTATGAAAGGGATGAACACATGGTATTTAAACCTGAACCACAATACCTATAGCCTAGTTTTCCCAAATTGAAAACCTTGAAAATGTCTTAAACGTCTTAAACCCCCATTTTCACTCTCAAAACAAAAAATCATGTCACACGGTGCCATAAGAAAACATGATAGTGGATTAAAATAAATTATATATATAGGTTTATGTGGTGAATAATTATAATGCACTGCCATTGGGGGGAAACCACCAAAGAATCTCTGAATTATGTAGTCAATTATTTTTGTATTTCAACCTACCAAGCAGAGAGCTCGGTGACGGTTCTTCTATTCATCCCTCTCTCTTTATCTCTACCTATCACATTTCTAACATAGTTCATTTGATGGCGGAATCCATAGGTTGTAAATGAGAAGCTAGAGGGAAAGAAGATAGAAAATTATAGAGATATTAATATGTGAAAAACAAAAATAAATGAAAATGGGTATATACTGAATCTGATGCCCTTCTCAAGTTTATGCCCCTACTAGAAAAAAAATCATGTCCATGAATCATCCTTAAAATTTATATTTTCACACAATGCTTCATGAAAAACTTATTACTGAGAGAACCTATTTGAATTAATTGTTATTTATTTTACTAATTATTAATTATTAAATATTCTTATAATATTTGAATGCCTCATATTTCAAAAAAATACTTATACAAGGGTAAAAACAAAATTATGGTATAAATAGAGTTGTCAAGAAAATTATCTATGGTCATATACTAGGGGAAATGATCATTTTCCCCTAGAAGCATCTGATATAAAAAATTCAATTCTCTACTCAAAATTGTGGTCTGGAAAATCACGAGTCCTTAAAATATCTGCAACATAAACCTTGTCATTTATAAAAATATGGGTTCAAAGAATAGTATCCATGATCACAACCTAATAATCTAGATTACCATGCTATCTAGATTATATAATAGCCAATCTCATAGTGTTAGCATATATCTCTTACAAAAAAGACATTAAACTGCAACCGATCAGTTATGCCAGCCCATAAGAATACCCTTACCATTGTATCAAAACCAAACTCATGATTCAAAATTCCACAATAATATTGATGTTAAACTGAAAATTAGAGTTAACACCCTCGAATGAAAACCGGTTTACTCCCCACTGTGTGGATTACCTTATGTAACTGATTGAGTCTAACATTAACAGTTTCCTTTCCCAAAACAAGAAAATTATTTAAAATATAATATGATCAATGCAGAGCTGAAACCACCTGAGCATACTCAAGAAAATGTAAATATAGATCATCATAATCTAAAACATGAGTACACAATTATTTCATCAAATTGATTATATAGATTTCTTCAGACCACACTCACATCTGGACAACACCTGCGCATGATTCACCCATATGTCCACTATATTATTGTACCCCATTCATTCAAGATGTCACCACTTCCTCATAGGTACATTTTCACTAAACTAAAACTATTTTTCAACTATATGACGACACACATTGAAAAAAACCAGTATGAAACTCAAATCCGGCCAATCACCAATTACGAATTTTAATTGTACCATGTGGAACTAGTGGGTACCTTCATTACCCAACATGAACACCCATGATCCATTCATTATACGGTTATGATGACCATGCTACCTGAAATGATATTTTTTCATTAATCTAGAATCTCTTGTAGAACACCACTTAATATATAGGAACCTCACACATTCCAAGATTTATTCGATGATCACCCATTACTCATTGTCATTATATTCACAAATGTCAACCTATGCTCTGAATACATTAGTATTTGTGAAAACACTAGTCAACTGAGCCATGATCTAAAAAATTCTTTTCAACCGAATCATTTATTAAACCCAATTCACCCAATGTACATATCAAAATATAAATTCAAAGACATTCCTATAATTAAAAACTCTAGAAAAAAATGAGGCATCGATCTAAAAATGAACATATAACCTTGATAACATCCTAAAAAAGGATCTGAAAACATTTCACAGCCTCTATCAAGTCGGTTTCCATCATTCAACATTGACCTTGTTCTGTAGGGGTTTCAGTCGATGCTAAGGGTGTGTAGGTCTCCCACCTATCCCAAAAGAACTATTCATTCATATTGGTCACAATATTTATTACAACTAGACTAAGAGAAAAAACATCTCAATATAAGGTAAATAATAAATTGAACTACAAGGTTATGAATAAAAAACACAACCTATAAGAGTTTGATACTCACCTATCATCCTAATATGGAAATGTTCCATAGAGGTCATGATACAAACACAGAAGAGAGACTAAATAGACACTCACTAAGCATCCGCACGCAATAATACCCCCTTGAGGTATAGTACACCAAAAAAATTCCAAGTATCCATCGGCAACAAACTCATTAATCTTAACATATAACCACAATCAAATAATAAACATTCTACAAGAGATACAACAAAAAGGTATCTCATGCCATATTGACATACTGGGGCCACATCACCTATTATGCCCAAGGACTGATCCATTAGCTTCCACACCAATTCCGAAATGTAGATCAAAATAACCTCATACCAAAATAAAATATAAAAATGTGTGCAGGATTAATTAAATTTTCTTTTGTCGTTAGTAAAATTCAAACACTAACATGTCTATATGATGTGAATCTGATGTGCCAAATATAATGGTTGAGATGATTCATTCCTTTTCCATCAAAGAGTAAAAAATACATCATTAGTCTCTAGATAATGGAAGAGTTAAATATATACATAGTAAATTATAAAATTGATAGATTATGTTTCTTAATCAAGTTGAAAACCATATACACATATAACCTCGTAGATCAAAACAAAAATCTCATACCGTGAAACAAGAATCTCTTATTAGAACAAATCTTCTCAAAAACTAACTTGATATCCAACATAGGTTCTGAGACATTGATAGGAATCCTATCATTCATATCCAAAATATTAAGGACTAAAAAAGTAATAGATCTGATAAAATTTTGTATAATCCTATTCTGGATCCCACTAAAATGGGGCTCTGAGCTTGTGGAATTCTAGGCCTCAAGAACACATCCATGTACACGAGAGGATTGCGAAAATAAATGAGGGCCAATGTAATTATAGTGGGGAGACTATGACTTCATATAAGTGTAAAAAATAGCTAATATATATAATTATCATACACAATACTAGACAAACTTAGTGAAGGAATAACAAATTGACTGAAATTGAACATGTTATAAATTTAAATGATATTCTATAAAATCACAAATAACTATGTCATATATAAAAAATTCATCACCCACTATGATGACCATATAGATAATAATAAAATTTAATGTTAATTTATAGGCATAAACTCTTAACTATGAGCCAGACTGTATACCTGGTTTCAAGACACTATCAAACTGCCCTATCCTGATCAAAATAACCCACAGTAGCATCTATAATTGATCATGATACTCTTTTAATTATCCATATCCACCATGAAACTCATTCTCAACCTGAATATAATAAAATATGTCAACACATACACCATGGTTCAGATGAAGGGGTCAAAAATAAACTCATTAATCCCTATGTTTCGGACCCTTAGCCTATCTAAGACGATAACTCACCGTCAAGAAACCATAATAACCCACTAAGTCACTAATAATGGACAGTTTAATCATCCCTATCTTATAAATGAGCATAATAATTCATTGTATTTAATGATGTGATATTGAATTCTCAAAACCATATCATGTTATCGACCATGGGTAACTTAATCAACACTGTACCATGGGAGACTGTAATCATCCATGAGTATGATCTGATAAAGGAGAGAATAATCATCCTAATAACATTATAAAAATAGTATAGAACAAGCATCCTCATCACATAAGATAGGGGAATCATCTATGAGTATCATTACTAGGGATTTCATTCTCAAATTCCATAGTAGTATTATTAACTACCAAATTTCTTGAAATAACTATGGCCATCACAATAATATAATAATAAAATATACAGACACAACATCTATTCTTGAGGTAGTACATGTGTGTATAAAATTATATTTCAGAAATAACATGGCCCAAAATCTGGATCCCATAGAGGTCACTAGGGAATCCCAAATATAAAGAATCATGCCTCATGTTAGGCACATTGACCACCAACCAAGAAGCACCACTAGAAATATTTCTCCATCAACAAAAATAATTTGAATTTATAAAAATTTGTGATGGTGGATGAACTCCAAAACCTAACAAAATTTTCTATAAACCCATGGTCTGACATTTTATTCTTCAGTTATATGGGCACACCCGATACCATATCTACTGAAAACCAATATACTAACTTAGGGACATTCAAAAAAATGGAGCACCAACAATTTCCCACTAGTCAAACACTAAAGATTCATTCTACATGGGATCCTCATCATCTAAACACAATATAATTCATCATACATGGTATACATAAATGGAATGGTAAAGGGGTAATACAACATGGTTTTCTATAATGAAAATAAAACAACAGAATCCTATAAGGAATCATGAAATGGTTGTTAGGAGATATGCATCCTACACATGACACTAAAGACAGTGTAGGAAGAAGAGGGGACCTACATGGGATCCTCATAACAGTACACAAGTAAATGGGAACCTATCAAAGACACCATAATACGCTATATAAGCAAAAAATACATCAATGTGTCAGTGGTATATTGGGTAAAATATTAATCATACATAGGATCATATAGAAAAAAACCTAAATAGATGAATCCTATAGATGATCCTCGTATGCAACGGGTATCATGAAATCTTAGGCTTAAAGGAAACATATCATAGTAGCTAATTACTTAAATAAAATGATACAAAAATATTTTTCCAGAGACATATATCATGTATCATCTCTGAATGAATGTCTACCTTTTTGGAGACTAGTGGAATCAACTACTACAGGAAGAGCATCTCCATTAATTAATGTCTTAAAATTCAACTCCAGACTACTAAAAATTACTCATGGTAATTACCATAGCAATATACATGAAAAGATACATAAAATAGACTATGATTAGGTCCATTTTCATATCATGGGAAAATATATTCAAAAAAAACCCAATGGATTTCCTGAGGTAGTACAAGGTGTGTCGAGAATAGTACATGTTGTGTACTTGTGAAGCCCCACATGGGAGTTTACTCTGACAAGGCTGGGCATGTAAAAACCATAGGTAAACAACATATCAAATAAGAACATGGTGTGTAAATGAAATGTGGTACCTTCCCATATCCCTCAACTAGCTTGACCATGTACTTTTCAAGGGGGTGTAATTTAACATGGTGTACTAAAAACATGGGGTTTGTCCATGTACCCATTCATGGGAAGCCAGGTCTGGGTACTCAGCTACACAACCAAGACTTCGTACATGCTGTGTACTCACTATTAAATGGATAATAAATAAAAAACATCATCTTCATGAATGGGAAGAGAAAATGACATGTCTCCTAGAACCCCACGATGTGTAGACTGGTTTTACTAAAAACACCCATCAAAATACATGAAACCCCCATTTTCATCATTAAATTAGTAGACTGGACAACGAGGTTCCATATGTTAACATAATAGGATATTAAAATTATGAAAATGAAAATATAAAACATTTTATGGTGAATATATAAAAAGGAAAACTATTGAGAGAAACCAACCAATGGTTTTCTCAAGTGTGAGGTCCATGGTTTCCGCACATCTATCTAGTGTATTGAGACCTCTACAATGGTACATTTCCTCCTCTGTCTGTCTCTTTCCCTCTCCCTTTCCATTTTCTATCTTAGTTCATATGATGGGGAAAACCATAGAGTGTGTACCAGTATCCATTGAAAAGGGAAACAAGAAAATAAAAGAGAAAAGAAAATGCTAAAATAAATAGAAAAAGAAAATATAAAAGGGGTCAACCACATATCGATTACCAATTCGAGTGTATACCAGAAGTGTGAAAAACACTACATTTCAGACACAAAAAAAATAGATATAATATCAATATGATGCTATATTCAAAATATACATCTGAACAAACCTATATAAATAATTTAATATTTAATTTATTAAATATTAAATATTCATCATTCAACTAAAATACAAACGCCTTAGGATTCTACCAAATACTAGTCCTTTGGGAAACCCCTCATTTTGGGACAAACAGTGTGGTCCGAAATCTTATATGAGGTCACATTCTAAGGGAAATAGACCAATTTACCCATTATAAACATCTGATTAAAAAAATTAGAATTTGTTCTTGAAAATTTGTTCTCAAAAAAATTAATTTTAGATAAGTTTATTTTTTTATTATATTTATTTATATAGAATTGGATTCTCTCAATAGATTTTGTTGAAAACAAAATTGAGTATAAACAAACTATGTTATACTATTAAAATATTTTTATATGATAGTAATATCCAATCCATTGCATTAGAAGTTATAAATAATAATAAATAAATTATGAATTATTATATATATCTATAATATGAATAATTTTGTTATAAATTATATTGGAAAAATAAAATAAAAATAAAATTAATTAAATATATTTTTGGGAAAACTTTATTTATGATGGAAATGATATTTTAATTAAAATTAAAACTAATCATTATTTAATAAATAAATAAATTAAATTTATTTATCATATATTAATTAATATCACATAACATTCATTTGAAATATTTTCTAAGCATGGGGAATAAATAAACCATGTTTGAGGAATAAAAATTATTTATCTTTCTTAAAAGATATTTTCATTTAGTTTTTTGAAATTATTAATATAAATAATTTTTAAATAATATATAAATATAATATATAAAAATATATTCCAAATATAGAACCATGAATTACAAATTTTCTATATAGTCCCCTTTTTGTTTTGGTCAGCAAGAATAATATCCACTGTGAAATTTATCACCATGGTAAAGGGAAAAAGATATTTATCTTGGATAAAATTATGTTTTATGGTAATAAATTGGAATTTTAATTTTAATTTTATTCTGGTGATTTTACCCTTTTCTCTTTAGGATCAGCAATTTATTATTTAATGAAATTATTCCAATGATAGTTACATATATAATACTAAAATTAATGAAAGACACAAAATGTAATTCTCTAAGTATTAAATATCTCTTATATTTTATCATATGGATTTTAGAGATTAATGAATGTATATTAATAAAAATTTAGTTCATAATAAAATTAAATACGTGTAGGTAATTTAATTTTTATTCTTTGTGATTAAATAATAACACTAAATTCTTGTGAAATGACACTATTGTATTTCTTAAATTCGTATAAAATTAAAATATATGAATATATAAATATTAAAAATATAATCATTCGGGTGACTAATAATGTTCTTTGAATTTTTTAGAAAAATATAATATATAATGGATGTTTAAAAAGACTATTTGTGATTTTAAATGTTTCTTAATGATTTTATTTTGAAATTGAATGAATACTCTAAAAAATGATAGTAATGATATTTTTTTCAAATAATATATTACTAAAATGTATTAAAATAAATAAAAAAATGAAAAAATAGATGGATAATAAATAGTAAAAATTTAGTATTTCATACATTTATGAACCAATTGATAAATTTTATGTAAAATTATTACCATTTATGTGTAAGAAATTCATCATTGTGATTATGTTTCAAATTTGGCTAAACTTTATTTATAAAAAAGATATGGTTTAGGAAAAAACATAAATCAAAGAAAAAATTTCGTCAATGGTATTTTAATATTATTCTATCTTATCATCTAATCCATAAAATGTTTAATTCATTTGGTAAGGTTTATGGGATGTTCATATTTTAATGATTTCTATAATCCCAAGAGTTCCCCCCACTCTTTTGTAAAAGGGAACTCATCATTTCTCTTCCTCACACCGAATTGATACATATAAATCTACCAAAAACTAAAAAAATACCTTATAAAATTTATTATCCAAATTATAGACCTTTTTATATTTCTAAAATACTATATATAGTATATTTAATATGATATCTATGGTAGTATTTATCGAATAATATGAAACTAAATTTACCAATCAATTTCTTTTTATTTCATCTTTTCACACTTCTAAATATTTAAAATTACACATAAAATAACGAATAATGTATTCCTAATATAAATAAATGTTATTATGAATATTAAATTGAATTTATTCAAGATAATTCTATCAAATGGTAAGTTATATTATCACTCATGTGTAGGCACATCTTACCTTCTCTACATTGTGATAAAATTCTTTTTCCAACACTATATTTCATGGATGGTTAGAATAATGGGTTTAAAGATGAAATATGTTATTTATGAAATAATTATTCTTCTATAATTATAATATAATTCCCATATTATTACCTTCCAAACCATTGTAAAATGATAACATCATTCGGGAATATGTGTGGACCACCTCCTCAAAAAGCAATGTGATTCCTTTTCTTTTTTCATTTTACATGGAAGGTAATAATAATTTATTAAATGAATATTTATGATATAAATTGTATAATTATTATTCTATTAAAGTGAATATTTATTTATTTAGTATTATTCTCCATCCATCAAAATTCTAAAACAACATTAAATTTTTTGTACGACCTACATTCTTTATAAATGTTGCAATTCATTTTTCTACTTTTCAAATTATAATTACTATATATATAAGAAATATATATGATATTTGTATCACTCTTAATATTTTTTATATAGTGGAACCATTATCAACGTAATATAACCAAAACTACCAAATCAAAAAATATATGAAAAATGGAGAAGATATAAAACAAAATAATGATTTTAATAATGATTTATTAATAACCGGTTGATAACTGATTTTAATTAAGTCATATAAGGTGTAATATATATGAGTACTATTTTGGAATATTTTTATACTAAATCTATAATTATTATTCTGGGGTTTCAAACACATAAACGTGATGTCAGTCTATAGTTAACGGGGTTTCATCTAACTTTTTTCTATAACACACATGCCATATTAAACACAGGTTTCATTTATGGGGTGTATATAATACACCCCATAAATGAATTATATAATTATTAATATGAATTTTATCATTATTTAAATATAAATAATTGGGATTTCCATAATTAGGATTATGATTCATAAGATACCAAAGCGATAAGGGTTTTATGTTACATTCTCAATGTGTACTGGGATTTTTTATAATTAGTTTTCACAATGATGAATTATTCTAATATATGCATCAGGTATGTTATAAACATTCTTATCCTATTTTAATTTCATGTAAAAACATCTATTAATTTAATTTTACTTCCATTAATTACTCATAATTCTAAAAAATGTTTTAAATGGAAAATCGATGTTATTTTTATCTTTAGTAAATAGTTATATTTAGTCAATAGGTATGTTTTCTAAATAGGTATTAAATATATTTTTATTTATTCGACTAGTAATTTCCAATTTCATTCATAACTATGATTTAATTTTAATAAAAAATTTTAAAAATAATCTCTTAGTAATTTCAAAACAAGGTAATTATATTTGTTTTAAATAAATAGTTTTTGAATGTCTTATTTTAACATATACATCATAAACATTACATTATACCCTTAATAACAATCAATAGTGTAAATATTCCATTATATTTTTTGGAGGCTATTTTCTCCAAAATACAATTCTCTTTTTCTTCATTTTTTATTTTTTACATATGATTTTCAAATTGTGAAGATAGTTTTCCCTTGGAATATTTTGATGTTATGATAACAAAATTAATATCCATAATATAAAACCACCATTGATTTTAAATATGATTAAATAGTGAAATTATTCAAGTATTACATACATATAAATTCTATGGATGTTTTTTATTTATGATGATAAGATTTTAACAATCCCCAGTGATTTATCATGTGTTATGATATGATTAAATGGTGAAATTTTTATGAAACACATTTCTTCAACATGGGATTTTCTATGATTAATTTTTTTCTAAACCCATATCTATCTATGGGTTCGGATATGAATAATTTTCTAGATAATTATTGGAGCACATGTATATGATTTAAAATATGTTATCAGTGGGATCAAATATATATCCATTTAATACATAATTTGACATTAATATATCAAGAGATAAATTGGGGTGGAATAGTTAGTTATTCATGTTCAATAAGGGACTCTATCAACTATAATATACATTAAAGTAAATATTGAGTAATAAGATGATTTTTGGAGTAAATATAATCCACTATTATAAGATTAAGAAATATACTTGGCTGTTAATATAGTTGTAGGAGTGAAATAAATCAACTATTATTATATTGGATGTGATCATTAGATTGTAAGGAATTTTTTTTTGATGATTGTTTATTTTCCATAATTCCTTGTGTTAAGAAAAAGTACTCAATTCTAGGATATTACATTTAAAGTGGGATGTTATTCCTATAATATTTTTTAAATGGGGAATCTATGACCAGTTATCCCCTAAAATGGGATATCAATACCGTAAATCTTATATAATTGGGGA
The DNA here is from genome assembly GCA_963277665.1 of Viscum album. Classification (NCBI taxonomy): domain Eukaryota; kingdom Viridiplantae; phylum Streptophyta; class Magnoliopsida; order Santalales; family Viscaceae; genus Viscum; species Viscum album. Next base: position 1,119,986,533 of record OY728146.1, read on the forward strand.
CAACAAGGTTGTATATCACATGTGAATATGACACATGACATGGGTATTTTTAGTAGATGCGATATCATTCCCTAGTACCACACTAATATTTAATTACATGAACAATTTTCATATTTACATTTTTATTTCATACTCATAAATCATATATAATAGGTTACTTCATCCATAGACCTAAAAATTAATTAATATGTACAATAATAATTTAATATAAACGAAGGGATAGTTTAAAATTCTTTTAAAAAGTATTTAATCTATTTGGAAGGATCCATATTAATATGGTATTTCTATTACATGGTAATACCACTCACCTAGATTGAATTTAATGTATTCGTTTTAGTTAGGTCTCTAAAAAAACATCATATAATTGGGGTGTGGACAAAAAATCATTTTGTAATTCAATTTTCAATTAACAATGCCACACTAATGGGTTTATCTTTTTGAGACAAGACATCACAAATCAGAAACATGGGCTTATGAGGAATTTATAGTGTGGTTAAAAATTTTGAATACAGAAAATATTAATTTTTAGATAGCATGTGGAATGTTTATTTCATGGATCAACGATTCGGCCTATAGATTGAAACATCATTAGAGGGGAATGTAAAATTAAACATTACATAGGTAGATTGATTATCCCATTTTAGATATCGACATCAAATTTAATATAGAATGGAAAAAATTAATAATATAGAAAATTCCCAAAAAATAGGGAATTTTACGATGCTAAAAAATAGATAGAATAATTGTATAAAATAATAGAAAAAAAGACGAATGAATAGATTATAGTTAGATATTAAAAAAAATGTTGATTGAACCAGTAACCTAATAAAGAACATATTTCAATAGAAATATTGTAGGATGAGGATTAGATCCCATTGATGTAAGAGGATATTCACAGGAATTTGGTGTGAAGAAGTGAAAACATAAATGAATGGAAGGGGAAATATTCTTTTTAGACACTTTTTATTGCTTCATGGATTTTCTACACAGTTTTAAAAACTATGTGTCTAAACTACATGGAACCACATGTTAGGTGAGACTAATGAAGCATTTATGGGCACATGGTTTGGAAAAAATATGTAGCCTCTTTCAACACACTTGAAAACCCCACAGGTCCATGAAATGTAATGGTAATGGTTTTAACTAACCATGAACCACTCATTAAATTACTAAACAGTGGAGAGATTGAGTTACATGGTTTGAACTAACTATTCTCTAATCATGTTGATCATTCTATCTTTACAAACATTAGAGATCTAGGATTTGAATGATCTGTAGACCCTCATATGACACTTATAATCCACTTAAAAACTTTCCTAACATAAATTATAGTAATTTTATAGTAAATAAAATATCAATACCTCTTTAAAAAAGCTGTAAATTTACAACTAACCCCCTGTTAAAAAAATACCCCGAGTTTCCCATTTAGTGGTTTTAGAAAAAAAATTGAGAAAAAATTATTTCACTAGGATTGTTGATCAGCCTCTCACTATTATGTATGATATTTCAGATGTTCGTGATTCCATAGAACTCATAGCAGAAGAACTAACCCTAATCAATGATATATCACTCTTCACTCAATGATACATACCAGATTCTCCACAATGGATGCATCTATATCCATCTTTATAGCCTCACAATATATGACTGAGATGTATTAATATAAAAATTTCGATGATATGATACCTGGATGATGTTGTTCTTTGTAGGATACCTTTGACTTAAATCCACTTGATAGGTTTCCATAATGACATTATCCAATATCTAAAATGGCCTGATGTAATGAAGCAATTTCATTCTATATTTTAAAATTATTTTATAATACAATATATGAGATACAATTTAAATGAAAATATGGAACACATCAAACCCCAGAGTTCAGTGGTAATGATTAGTGTAATACTTATTCCCATAATGAGTTGTATCCATACACTTCTAAATATTCTAAAGTTGATCTACTGTCTCATGAATGATATGACGTTCTAGTTTCACTGTCTCACCTACCTATAATAAATTAGAGATGAAAATAATGACCTAACATATATGGACACAAAAGGAACGATAGGGAATGTTCAATGAGTGATGCAATATTAAGAAAACTAGATGACATGTACGTGTTTATAAAATAAACCAATAAATTAATGTATGCATTCCGAAATCATTTCTTTTAGAACCTGTATAATATACATTGATATACTACCTATTTGAGGGTGGAATTCCATACATAGATGGAACTATGAATGCATTGGATTCTAAAACCCCCCACAAAATCCATGAAGTATACCAATATTCTTGCTTTGATATGATACAATTGGGAATATAAAGAGGGTATATAGTCTCCCAAATGTAAATCCATCGATGATGCTCTTCTAAAATGATATCAATGATTTATATAATAGTTGTGACCCTGGTCAATAATTCGATGATCACCATAATTTCATCACTACATTAATGGGATATTAGTAATCCCATAATGAAACCTATGGTGATTTTATCCGACATCCACTCCGTAATAGGAAAAGCTAAGAGAAGTCCAACAATATACTATTTCACTACCTTTTATTTCTAAATAGTGGAAAACTATATTGCAATACCTTTGCTATACTACATAAAACATGGCCACCAATAATGATGATGTACATCTCATTACATCTTGGTAATCCGAATGATCATTTCCATGAAGAAGGGAGAAGATTCGAAAATCAATTTTTCTCATATGTCTAGAAGAATTCTTAAACTCCCAAGAGTGTGAAGGATCACATCCCCATCAATAAAAAACAAATTTTATGGTCCTCGCATGAGACATTATCACTGGGGATTTGGCCCTTGGGATTGGAGAACGGATTCATCCTTACCCATTATAAAAGAGATAATGTCACTATCAAATATTATTAATAGGATACCCATGATATTCATGATTTTTTAGATACATATCCAGAAATAGATCCATAAAATGTCACTAAAATCCGTCATCATAGACGGATTCTGTCTAATTATTCAAGCTCCATGTTTCAGTTAAATAATTTACAATCATTTTTGAATATGTTATCTCATTTTATAATAAATAATGGTATTTCACCGAGCTTCACACCATGATATTCAGGTCATGTAGTGTGTAAATGTATTTGATACATATGTGGTCCTTTTAAATTATGATTTGGTCCCTAAGATGTAATTCCTCCTACAACCTAAGGAATCAACCAAAACTAGGAGTATGAGAATTTTTATAATGTATTTTATCATGTGAGGTCTTAGTTGGAAGGTCCTTTATACTAGAAATAAATATCCATAAACCATAACATCTTTTAGGCAGAATTATAATGCATCATACCTATCTTCATAGAATCTTTTTGTTTATGGATTCATACGGATCATCACTTGATTCAATTAAACATTGAACTACTATAATATGTTCTCATGTTTATTAAATAATAAGGTAAAAACACCATTCATAATAAACAATGTGTTTGGTTCTTATAGGATTGAAAATTTTGAATGAAATATCTATAATAAACATCCTTCCTTAAGAAAAAATCATATCAATGGTATTCTATGGATTCTTATAGAAAACCAGAACACTCACCATCCCTAGTTCTAAAGATTCTCCCTCTTCTGTGATGACCAAACCCACGATTTTAAACTTGCCAATCCAAATGTGGAAACTGATGAGAATTACATAGAACCAGTGATCTATCATTATAATCATGATAGTCAGGTTTCCTATTTAATGGTCATATAGGGTTACATAAAAAACGAAATATCATACATAATGACTACAACTAATGAATCATGATACAGGTGGAAAACATGATCCATTAGAGTGATAAAGACTATAAGTGAGATAGGATAATCAAATTAAATAACTTCATACATATACATTCAATATCTACTTTGAAATATTTTATGTGGGATATTTTGAGGTCTTAAAAACATCTGATGGTAGTTTTACCTTTAATAAATCTTTGTTAAATCATAATTCTACATTTTTTGTCATTGGATTTCAATTTGAGGTTATATATAACATTTCATAAAGATAATATTTCTCAATCATTATAAATTCATTAAAATCCTAAAGCTATAATCCACATTCTTATGGATAACAATAGTTGAACACCATCAGGAAGTACATGGTTTCATAAAACCCATATCATTTAAATTAATCGTCTACTTATTGAGTCCATGATGATATGCAGGTTCCATCGTATAATGGATAGCTGTTAGGGGTGATACCCCCAAGAAATTTCTAATATGTAAACTCTACCTCTATTAATAAAGGACAAATAGTGATAATAAAAAATTTTTGAGACAAAAGATAATGTATAAGAGAGTGAAAGGAATGTAGAACGTGAAAGAGAAGAGAAAGAGAGATGTAGAGAGGGAGTTTAGAAGAGAGAGAGAGAGTGAGATAATAGAATGGGGGTTACAATGGATTAAAACAATGAATCCCAAGGATGTTCCCTCTGATAGGGTTCACCCATAAAAAAGAGGTGACCCCATTAAAGAAAAAAAGGTAAAACCAATGTCTTCAGTAACAATGGAATGAAAAAGTGTCAGCAACATTATTTTCCTCTCGCCAGAAATGATGTACATCAATGTGAGATTTTAGAAAACCCAATCACCTCCATATGAGATAGATGATAGGCATGGGGTAGCCCAAAACTAGAGTATAGAGCCTAATATGATTGATGAATCCATTTCCACCATAGAAAGATTATATTTCGATTCATATAATGTGCATAGGCTTTAGTGCAGTGTATGGATTTTGACTTTGAGGGATTCCCCTATACCAATGTAATCCATGTAAATATTAACCTATGGATATTGAACCATGATTCTTACCTACATGATGTTTTCAATTCATTAGCCATTACTGTTATGTTTTAGGATACTCTTATTAAGACATCATGAGACTTACTGAACTGTAATACTGATACCATGCATAGAGAGTGAGTATCTCCCATAAAAGACCTAGATATGGGACATGGAATCCTTGTAGTTAAGAATAAAACATTCCAGATCACCCAGAATATTTTTTATCTAAAAATCATAATATTCTCCCTGAATATACTATTATTTTGATAAGCATTATTCATTTTCTATGAGATAGTCTAATATCTAACTGTAATGATTATCACATGAGACTTCTGTTAGATCATATTGAAGCTCATCCCTTGAAACCAATGATAGGTCAAGGATCAACCCATGATATACCATTTGGATGAGATATTAAATGATCATAGTGTTTTATGGATTGAGTGTTCCCATTTTTTCTTGATGAATACTTGAGACAAAAAATATTCTTAAAGTTTTCTTTCAGGAGAGGAATCATGAAAAATAGGTATTTACATAAGTTTTATATTGTCATACCTGGGGATCACATAAAAATAAACACACCATTTGAGGATCATATAATTTAAATAATATAAATTCACCTTAGTATTTCAACATGGAATACAATAATCAAGATTCAGCTGGAAGACCCTTATGCTGCTTGGCCGAGAAAGCTCCTATCAAATAGCTTCTAAAAAAATAGTAGTACGGCTTAGAGGAGACCTCGATGTGGTTAATTTTCTTGAACTTATTCATATCCAAGATTTCTGAAATGCAACTTGTGTAAATTCAATATTTACTAAACATTATTCACATAGGTGGGCAGCTTAGAAATAAATTTTGTATTTACCTGAATTTATGGATCCATAAACTAGTATCCCCTTCCATAAATCAACGAAAGAGTGAGACTAGAGGTATAAAAAATGGGGTTTAACTATGTCTCAATGGGGGGATGGTTGAGTTATACCTAGGACCATGTAATTATGTTACCTTTACACGATAAATATTACCTAGAGTGTGTGCTTCGAAATAACCTCCAAGATGTTTTTGTTTGTAGCCCATGAATTGGTGATGTAAGGATACTTCATTTAATAACTCCCTCTCTCGAGGGTGTAGACATCCTTGAACAAGAGATATAATGGAGCCTCCACCCAAGATGATCATCCTAGATGAAATTAGCTAGAATATTTTCCATTCTTGAGATAAATACCCTCAACTCCTTTAGAAATCAAATAACCTACAAGAGGAATGAATTTTATACACAACAAGAAAATATAACTCTACCTCAAAACAAAAGTAAGAGATTCTTTCAATCTAAAATTCAACCAATTTTCATTCCAAAAAATTTATCTATGTTTTGAATTATGGGTCACCCTAGGGATATTGTCGATCCAAGATAAAACATTGGGACGTTACTCTTACAGATCCCCAATGAGTCTTTTTAGAGAATAATATGTCACTTAAAACAATGAAAGTAAATACAAATACTACATTTGGCTAGGTTAACCACATTCCCCATCCACATGAAATATACTACAATTATCATATCGATATTGAAAATTGTCATTATGTTTTCATTAGAAAATATGAGGGTTTCAATCACAAACATGTTGTGAGAAATCCCTATTTCACAATATTTTTAAGTGAAAAGACCAATGTCTCTAATTTAAATAACACTCTGGATATAGTGACTATGGAATTATTTGGAGATAGTGAATAAGATTTGGGAGTGTGGATTTCCCTATCTATACTCCTAAACTATTATAAATAAAATAAATCTTCTAGACAAGATGACAATGAAAATATATGAGGAACAAAATCATTAATATAAGATACATCTAGTCTAGATAGGTATTCCAATGCAAGTGAGAACCTTAAGTTTGAGGTTCAAATCCATACGATCATATTATATATCGATGTCACTCTTGAAATCAAAATTGGATCTTGTAGAAATTAGGATTATATTTGTGATCCTTTCATAAGACATCCTTATTTTATAAGTACCTAGAATTGAAAGTCACATGATCTTTAGTTATGTGAGTAATTTGACTTTAATTCACATCATGGATCTTTTTAGTTTTATAGATTTATATAATTAGAACATAACTCGTACATAACCACTTAAATATTACAAACTAGAAAATTCTACTCAATATTCATTATTTCATAAAAGCAACAAACATCTAAAAGGAAAGATGTATTTGTTTCATGATTAAAGAGAATTACTTTTCCTTCATCTAATACACGACTCTATTCTTCTTTATTTCATATGAAATACATTTCAAAACATGGGATGATCATAAAAATATCAGTAAGGGATACACAGGGATGGAAAAATATTATTCTTGAAGAAACATGTAAACCATGAATACATTATCATAATGTATTACTTTTCTCCTTTATAAAGTAAATATTCTTCACTAAATACAAGCTCATTTCATACTATTTTGTTAATAAAAAGTTACACATAAAACCAAAAGAAATCAAATACATCATATAAAGATAACATGTAAAATAATCATGCATAAATGGAATAAATATATGGCCAACATCCACACATATCACTGAATGGAATTGCCATATGGTTGACATCCATACCCAATGCATTGGAGGCTATAACACAACTACCCATCCTTAGTTTTTCATGGAATAACCCATCATTGGTTTATCATGAAACCACACATTTTTGGCTTATCATGTAACCACTCATATTTGTTTTATCACATAACCACATATTAAATATTTGTGTACTATTATATAGTCATAACACATTAATGATTCCAATTATCCACATTTCACTCATAACATTTCATTTGAAATAACAAGAAATCATTTCATGATATTAAAATAGAAAATCCATTTTCAAAACCATTTTCAATAACATAAAACCAAAAAATTGAATACGATATTTATTTTTTCCTTTTAAAACCATTAAGACATATAGAGGAATTCATATATCAAATAACTGTTATGGCGATGAGAAGTCATTAACACCAAAATTTTTTAAAAGCATTCACATTGTTGTTTAGAAAAAATGCTTCATTGAAAAATATCCCTTTTGAAAACCATTTAATTAAATTAAAATTTAAATGGTTTGATTATACACCTTATAAATTAAGGTGGTGTATACCATAAAAATATGCCTCAATGAACAAAGATTCAGATAAAGTCCCTTACCATGAGTCTGACTTATCTTATATGCTACGTGTTATTTCGGAATAATAAACATAGGTAAATTTATAAATTAATGAGATCCATTATCATATTTATTATAACCTTTATATAACTTATTACAATTTCATAAATATCACAAAATTATTTATGTTCTCATCCAATGTTTTGTCGATATTTGGAACTGGTGTAAAAAATCAACATGGTTTGATGTAAATGGTCCATGGGGTCACAATTCCATCATTTAAAGAATATTATTCATGATTTAAATTTCATATATATCTATTATATATGTATTTATAATAATCCCTAATATTTGGAGGTAATAAATGAAACGTACCCTTCATTGAGATAGTATGTTGTACGTACACAAGAATACTAATTTCATTTCATTGGAATATTAAAATAATAGTAATTTTATGATATAAAATTATAAAAAAATAAAATTTCTATATTACTTTCATATTTGTCTCATTGTTTTAATAAAACCATTTTTAATATGTTTCATGTATTGTGGGAATGAGTCATATCATTTTGAGGGTGTGAAAGTCCGCATATCCTCAAATGAAATAATCGTATTTACACAACCTGAAAAGCATATAGGTATTATAAAAAACTAGATTACAGAAGCATATAGACAATAATAATATACTATACATCATATTTAAAAAAATTTCTATTATAGTTTCCACCATGAGTAGAGGTATTAAGAAATTGAACAATCATCATCTTGTGAGGCAGAAATTCACTATACACAAAATAAGAATGTTCGTTACCCGTAAATGGAGGTGTATGTAAATGTAGATCTAATAATTATCATAAAACATCGAAGAATATTTAGGATAGATATTTCATAATGTAATCATAGAATATGGATTTTTTATGTAGTGGGTAATGGATTTGAATATAGAAAACAATAGGAAAGGCATTACATCTTAATCGATTAAGTTATTTTGGTTTAATCCAAAAGGCTTCGTTGGTAGCACTTCTACTGTAAGGGGGGCTTCTATGATGAGAGGAGGGATTCTAGGAAGTGGTTTGTACAGGGAATGGCTAAACAAATGGTTAATTTATGTGTGAGTACTAGATAAGAGATGGTGCCTTTTTATAGGAGAGGGAATGGGCTCCCATAAAAGTGCATTAATTATTAAATTAATGTAAATTAATTTTTTAATTCAGAGGGCACCAACATAAGATAAGTTGAAGATAAGATTAGGATTGTTCAAAATCCTCTCATAAAATAATTTTTATACATTTATTGATTATATTATAAACCTTATCATGAGAGATTTACCCTTAATTATTCCCTTTTGATTTCAATTATAGTAAATACATTTTAATTATTAAGATGTTATTAATTTTACTTATATGTGGTCAATTAGAATAAATTGGACCCTTAATTAAATTTTTAACCTTATAATAGTAAATTTGTGATTTTAATGTATTTTTATGGTTTTTAAATAATTTAATAAATTACTATTTTTATAAAACAAAAATTATGTCAATGTTTACACTATCCATTTTATTACATTTAAATAAAATCCAAATAGAGAGATAACTTTGAAAAAAGGAATTCAATAGTTTTTTAAAAGGACATATACACCTAGAAATTTTTTTATGATTTAAATTATGTAAAATAATATTTATTATAATATTTATTATATCATTTATTTGAAAATCACTATCTCATCATTGTGTCATAATTAAATTTAAATATTTAATGTCTAAATAATATAAATAAACTACCATGATGTTGAAAATTTATAAATAATTCTAATGACTTTATAATTGAATATATCACCTAAATAAACCAAAATTTAATCTTTTATTGAAAGGATATATATGTTTATAACATATTTTCATTTAATTTAATGTAAATGTTATATGTGTCATAATCACACCCATGTGACTTCAAAAGGACAACATTTCATACCTAGGGCTGTATTCTTTGGCCATATCACATTCAATGGGATTATGACAAGTGTTAAGATAATTTTATATTTGTATAATATTAATTTTACCCTTATTTACCTAATTTACCCTTAAACCATGTTAAATAAAGAAAATATCTTGTCACTATTCATCATCTCCAAGAATGGAATGGGCCTATTTAAATAATTTCTAGCTTCCTATACGAAATATAGAATAAATTTTTCCAAATATGAAACACAAAAGTTTTATTAATCAATTAAATATGAAATATTATTTTCAAAAGAACAATATGGGTTCTTAAAAAGTAAAAACCATAAAAAATGACATATGTTTATATAAAATTACAATGTGAAAATACATCCAATGAAAAACACTTGATTAAATGATAAAAACATAATCAAAATATACATTAAGCCCAATTAAAATGATATTTTAAATGTAAAAATTAATTTGATGAAAAGCCATTTTTTAATTAAAGTGAAGTATTTTTCACTATTCATTAAAATATGAATTTTAACAGAAAAATGACAAAATTTCAACCAATATAAATTTTGATGTCCCAATTCAAAAGAATAAGATTATTTTTTTCAAAAATAAAATTAAAATGTGGAAGAAACATGATTTAAAATTGGTTCACCATCAAATGATATTATAACTATCCTATAAAAATATTAGAGTATGTTTTTATTAAAATTGGATTTATTTTGATTTTATGCCTTTGAAATATTAGCGATGAATGTAATAACATTTAAAAAACATTTGTAGACATAATATAGTTAGTTCTATTCATTCTATCCAATACAATGTCTAGGTGATAACTACAATTTAAAATAATTATATTTATAATATATTATTTTTTTTGTGACCTAGTCTTGTGTAAAATTAATATTCCATAGAAACCCATTATTACATATCAGGTATGCTATTATAAAATGAATCCCTTTTAATATAAAATTAATATCTTATACATAATTATTAATTTATATGAAAATATATTATTCTATAAATATCATGGTGGTTAAATCCTCCCCCCCTTCTGGAAATTGTTTCCACACAATTTTATTCACTTATCAAATAAGTGAGGGTTTTTCACCTTCATATTATTTTAAAATTACAATGTTTCATATTCAACCATATGGGTTTTCATAAAACCAGGAACAAAAAAATAAACTTCTTCCACAACATTTTCTCTCTATGGACAAGAATCTGGACACATTATTCCTCATAATAAATATTCTCTTCCAACTGATCTAATTCTGGAATCAAAACATGAGATAGATCTAGAATATACTTTAATAACATTGAAACATGAAAAACATTGCATACCATGTATGAACACAGAGGTAAATACAATCAGAAAGAAACATACAAAACTTTCTCATAGATATCATAGGATCCAATGAATCATGAACTCAACTTCACTTTCTTAACAAAATCCCTCCCACATTTTCATGGTGATTCTTATGGAAAGACATGATCTCCAACCTCAAAAGAAAGATCCTCCCTATGGTAATATTCATAACTCTTATGCTTTCTACTTGTTATACTAACGTTTCTCTAAATTAACTGAAATTTTTTGCCACCTCTTTCACCAATTAAAGTCCAATGAAATTTCCTTCACCAATTATATCCCAAAAAGCTGGAGTTCGACACCACTTTCAATATAATGAATCAAATAGTGCCATCTGTATACTTGAATAAAAACTATTATTATATGAAATCGCAACCAAAGAATAATGTTGATACCAACATCCCCTGTAATCCATTGAACAATAACATATCATATCCCCTACATTTTCTTTTTTTTTGTTCTGTCTACACATATGATATGGGATGAAAAGCTATTATTAAATTTTATTTAGTACCCAATGACTATTCAAGGCCTTTCCAGTGATCATGGGATTATGATTATATACAATGGAAATAGTAACTCTATGTAACCCAACTATTCCATTATGATACATCCAAGAAAGTAGATCTAGATATCGAGTATATCAAATATGAAGAATATGAGAATATTTATTCAATCGATCAACAATATAATAGATCGCATTATTAACACATTTATTATTTTGTAATCCCATTTAGAAATAAATGGACATAGTTTCCCATTTCTACTATGGAACTAAAAAACGATGAATCATCCCTTTTGGTAAATTCCTTTCTACTTTATTCTATTGAAAAATTAAACATTCCAGGGAATAGTTAGTAATATCTCTTTTAATTCCATCCCAACAATGATATTCTTGAATGGCTATGTATATCATAGTGCTTCCAGGATGATCTCAAAATAAAGAACTATGAGATTTATATAAAAAATATTTCTTTAACTATGAATAAACAGGCACAAATAATCTATTTAAAAAACCTAAAACCCAATATTTATAAATGTTAAATTCAAGTAACTTACCCTTCTGAACCAATTATATCTTTTTCTACCACTCAATGTATTATTTTGGTTCATTATTAATTCTAACTAATAGAGATGATCTCATTCAACCTAAATCAAAATAGAGGAATTCCCCTCAAAAAAAATTTTAATCCAAAATTTATCATATCCATAACCAACATATCACATTTCAAACATAGCATAGTTAATTTAGTATTACACATTCTACTAAAATCATTGGCCATGTTATTTTCTTATCCTGGATGGTTTTTGAATCGTGCAACCATAATCCATGATTAATTCCATCCATCCCCAATTTCTCACATTGAATTCTTCAAATGTGAATAATTACATCAAACATTTTATATCAGTATATATTTCAAGCTTTACACCATAAAAATGATTCCTCAATATTTTTAATTCAAAAATAGAAATAGCTACATTTATATCATTTGTAACGTAATTTACCTCGTTAGGATTCAACTAACGTGAAACATAAGCTATTATATGATCATTACACATTAGGAAACAACCCATCATTTTAAATGAAGAATGACAATATTTATAAAATTCACCATTCCTAGATGGAGAAACCAAAATGGGATCATTTTCTTATATTCTTTTTGGTTTTAAAAAATAATCATCGCATTATTTTGATTATATAAAATTAACTCCCTTACATGTTAATATAGTTAGTGTGCTAGATAACATAGATGTTTCTTCAATAAACCTTCTGTAAAAACTTGTTAATCCATGAAATCCTAAAATATCTGCGATATTTCTATGACTTAGACAATATTAATGAACTTTTTTTAGAAGGGTAAATAGTTATTCAATCTTCAAAAACAAAATAACCAAGGAATAAAATTTTCTGCAACCGAAATTTTCCCTTACTAAAAATTCCATAATTTTTCTTTTTATATAATGCTTTTCAAAACAATCCTAATGTGACATTCATGTTACTTCTAGCTTTTATAACATACAAAAACATCTTGTATATACAGAACCATAATGTAATAAATAAACTTATGAAATAATCTATTCATTATATTCATAAATACAACATGGGAAATTATATTACCCGAAGGTAATAACTGAAAACTCATAATTCTCATATATTATTTATAATTTTTTCTTTGTAATTTTATCCTCCTTCATTTTAAGAAACTGGTACCCGAACCTCAAATCAATCATCGAAAAATAATGAGTTCCCGAGTGTTGATCAAAAAAATCATCAATATGAGGAAAAGGACACACATTCTTAATTGTTATGTTATTCATGGAAATATAATCAATATAATGTCTCATATTACCATATTTATTTTTAACAAATAAACCATAATCACCCTATGGTGATGTACTAGGTCGAATAAATCCTTTATCAAAAATTTCTTGCAACTGTGTTTTCAATAATACCAATTAATCATGATCTATTTGATAAGGTTGTTTATAAAAATTCATGTAATTAGACATTAAGTAATTAGTAAATTCAACATCCTGATCAGGAACAATGCTATGGAATTCATTAGAAAGAACATCTGTGAATTCAATCACTATTGGAATGTCACTAATCAAAACTATTTCCTTATTTTCAACAACATTATCTAGATAACATTAAATTCTATATTTAATCAATATACTGTCTTCTTGGTATGTTATCAAAGGTATGCAATCATATAATAGTTCTTTCTTGGATTTAAAATCTATTTTAACATCAAAAACTGATATCCAATTCATACCCAAAATGATATCATATTCTCCAATAGTATGATCTACAAATATTGCAGTAAAGTCTATCCCACTAGTGATAATAGGATGATTCTTATAAATCTTGGTTTCGTTATATCTTCCACCTTCAATTTCTACAAAAAGTTCAATATTGGATTCTTTAGGTTCTATTTGCAATGTACATGCAAATATCTCTAAATTTAATAAATTTGAAGATATAAAGTCAAATATATTAATGAATTATTTTCACAAAACACATAACATACCTATCAGCACTTTATTTGAGGGTCCCACATCAACCGTAGTTGTAGAAAAATATTTTCCCACAACATTGTTCTTTCGAGCATTCTGGTTTCCACCCTGGGTAATCAAATTTGGACACACATTGGCACAATAACCTAAATCATTTAAACTGAAGCATCTTACAGATTGTTTCTCATTTCATGCATGATCGCATTCCTTATAATTGTGAGCAATATAACCTTCTATACCACATCATAAGTACATACCAGACATTGAATAATATTATCCATGATGTTTTTTACCACACTTCTCACAATTGGGTAATTTAATTTAATTACCCCTAGACTTCATTGATTACGGCATTGACATTCCCTTCTAACCGGATCACTTCTTTTTCGAGATCTGATTGAACGCATGATCATCATAAAAATCATTTTCTACTTTCTCTGTAGATTCTAAAATATTCTAATATCTTTTGAACACATGAGAAGATAATTCCCTTTTATATTTCAGCTTCAATCCTGAGTAAAACTGATTTATATTATTATCAAAACCCCAATCAAAATTATTGACATACATTGAAAAACATTTAAAATTTTCATCACATGATATATTAAAATCTTCCTCCTTTGGCATCAATTCCTTGGATTGTTTTCCATCATATGTTGAACAGCCTTTGGAAAATATTTTTTAATGAATATTTTCTTAAATTAATCACATTACATATCTTCAATCTCGTCACTTCCTCAGATATTTTTAATCATTGAACACCACTTCTCAAATTCACCTTTAAAACGATAAACATCAACACTATCATTTTGATGGTATGAACACCCAATTATATCAAAAAAACATTTCTAGTTCTCTAATCAAACCTTCAGGTTGAAATGAGTTAGATGATACTCATAATAATGGGAGATGTTTCCTCATTAAATGTTCCACTAATGTCATATTCATATGGGATTGTTCTTTTTGATCCCATTCATGGACACCACCAAAATTTATCACCTAATATATCTATGCATTCACTGAAAAAATTGTATAATTCAGATTCTAACTATCTCAGGATGCTGATTTGTAGGTTTTTTTTCCTCCATATCTCCTTCCATCATAGTGGTCTTGTTTCCTCTACAAAAAACCATTTTTTATAGAACTATCGTAGACAAATAAACAAGTTATTCTGAAGATGAGGTATCATTTAAATTTTACCCTAAACTAAAAAATTCATTTATTGATATTCTATTACTAAT
Source organism: Viscum album (assembly GCA_963277665.1). Taxonomy (NCBI): domain Eukaryota; kingdom Viridiplantae; phylum Streptophyta; class Magnoliopsida; order Santalales; family Viscaceae; genus Viscum; species Viscum album. The sequence goes on from OY728146.1 coordinate 1,120,002,076, forward strand.
ATATTAAGAGTTAAATTTTTTTTATATTAAAATTTGATACCAACTATATGGCATCGACCATATTCATTACTTAATCATGAGTTCTTTCAATAATTTGACATTAATTTAAAATGAGGATCTTTTCAGGTCTATAGATTTATATAATTAGTTTACAACTCACACAAAAAAAATAAATATTAAAAATCTAACACATATACTCACAATCAATTTTCTTCATAATAAAATATAATTTAAAAATAAATTCTTTTTTCTTTCATGATTCAACAAAACAACATTTCTTGTATCCCATCCATGAAATAATTCATCATTATGTTCTGTGAAAATACTTCAAAACTTGGGATTAAATAAAATGATCAGTAAGGGATACACAAATATAATAAACTATTATTCTTTTGAAAACATGCAATCCACGAATACTATATCATAATTAAATAATTTTTACCATTAAGAAGTAGTAAATACTATTCAAAAACTAGAACCTCATTTATTAACATTTTTTTAAATAAAAATATAACCATAAAAAGCATATAAATAACATATAAGTTATAAAGGTTACATGTGACATAGTCATAATTAAATGGAATAACTATATGATTGACTTCTTCACATATGAATAAATCTAATAACCATATAACTGACTTCTATACACAATTTATTGGAGGTTATAAGGCAAACAAACATCCTTGATTTATCATAGAACCACCTATATTTGGTCAATAACGTTACTAACCATATTTGATTTATTTTGTAACCACTGATTTTTTGTTTGTCACATAACCACCCTTAAAATTTCCATGTACAATTATATAATCATAACATATAAATGGGTGGAATTATCAACATTTCAGTCATAACATTTCATTTTCAATCCCAATAAATCATTTCAAGACATTGAACTAGTAAATACAATTTTAAAACCCTTTTCAAAACCAAAAAATCCAAATAGTCAATAAGGAATATATTTCTTACATTTAAAACATTAAGGATTATAGAGGACACAAAATAACACATAACTGTTATAGTGATAGAGAATTCATTGCCATCGCATATGCTAAAAAACTCACTATTTGTTGTTTTGTAAAAGGAATCATATGAAATGATTCCATTAAAAAACCATTGAATTAAATTAAAATTCCAAGTGTATAATTGAAAACCTTATAATGTAAAGTGGTGTGTAACATAAATATTTTCATCAATGAATGGATTTTGAGATGAAGTCCCTTAACTTGAGTCTGACATGTATCATTTTTTCCTTGATCATCCTATATTAAAAACATAGGATAATTTATACTTTATTGAGAACCATTATAATGTTTTTTATTTATTTTATATCATTTATTACAATTTTTTTTAAAATTACCTAATTATTTAATTTCATATAGTATGTTTTGTCCATATTTTGGTACATGGGTAAAAAATGAACTTGTTTTGATGTAAATAGTCCATGTCTTCCAATGTCCTTCATCTCCAAAATAGTATTCATGATTTAAATATCATATATATCCCAATTATATTTATTTATAATTATTCATAATATTATTAGATAAGAAATGAAATGCATTGTTCAAGGAGATGGATTTCTGTACGTACGCATAAATGATACTTTTATTTCCTTTTAATTATTAAAAAAAATTAAATGATATAAATTTATATTATAATACTATTTTTGTATTAATGTCATATATGTCACATATTATTTTTAAAAAAATCATTTATAAGTTCCATGTATAGAAGAAATGAGTCATATTTCTTTAAGAGGGTGGTAGTCCACACATTCTCAAATGAAATTACTGTATTTACAAACCATGAAAATCATTATGGTATTTTTTTTACAAAATTACATAAGCATAGATACAAAATAAATTTAATATATATTATATTTAAAAATATTTTCCTATTAAAATTTCCACCATGATAGGTTGTATGGGATAATTGAACAACCATCATTTCGTGAGGTAGTAGTTCACCGTACATAGAAACATTATGTTCATTACCAAGTAAATGTTGGGTTGTATTAGTGTAGATCTGAACCATACAATAACTACAGCCTAGTGTAGTTATGATACTTTTTTTATTTAATCATATAATAATATGTTTTTTGGGAGTGGGAAATTGAAATGAATCTAAAAAGAATTAAAGAAGGTGTTACCTCTTAATCAGGTAACATCTTTTGGTTTATACCAAAAGGCATTGTTGGGATGATTTATGCACTATGGGAGGCTTCTAGGATGAGGGGAGAGATTATAGTAAAAATATTGTGTAGGGATTGGCCCATGAAAATTTATCATGATGTGAGATTGTTAGATAAGATATAGTAACTTTTTATAGGAGAGGGAAGGGGCACCCTAGGAAACTCATAAATTATTAAATTAATATAAAATAATTTATTTTAATTCAAAAGGATACAACATGAGATATGTTGAATATAAGATGATTATTGTTATAAATTCACTCATCCAATAGTTTTTTTAGATCTATTGATTTTATTTTAAACCTTATATTTTTTGTTATACCCTAAATTAATATCTTTTAGTATATTTATGATTTTTAAAGATTTTAATGAATTTTAAATAATTTAATAAATTATTATTTTTATAAAGCATCAATTAGGTAAATTTTTACACTATTCATTTTATTGAATTAAAATAAAACCCAAACAAAGAGAAAACATAGAGCCAAAGCATTTAATAGTAATTAATCAAGTAATATATACATATAAAATTAGTGGATGAAATAAATTATATCATAAATTATTTATTTTAATATTATTAATTTCATTTATTTGATTCCTTCATTAATAAAATATTCATTGCATCATTATTTTGACATAATTAAATTTTAGAATTTAATGTATAAAAAATATAAATAAAATAACATGATATAGGAAGTAATTTTATATTTCTAATTAATATTTATAGTCCAGATATCCCTTATATAAACCAACATTAAAGTAGGTTTATTAAGAAGATATTTGTTTATAACATAATTCCATTTATATTAAATTAAAATTTATAAGTGTCGTAACCACACCCATGTGGATTTCAAAAGCCATATTTTCAACCCTAAGGCTTTCATGTCCATAAATTTCTCAACGAATAGGATTAGAACAAGTTTAAGTATTGTTTTATATTATTATAATTTTATTATTACCCTTATTTACATGATTTACCCCTTAACCATGGTAAATAAATAATTACTAAAGTTATTATTAATCATTTCAAAAAAATGACATATTTACATAATTTGGAATATTTAATTAAAAATATGGAATCCATTTTCTATAATTAAAAACACATAAATTTAAGAAATTAATTTAAAATTAATTCCCATTGTCAAAATGAGAAAACAATTTTTTTTGAATGTAAAAACCATTAAAATATTAAGATGTGTTTACACCAAATTTGAATATGAAAAAACTACCAATTAAAAAAAATGTATTAAATGATAAAATCTAAAATCTAAATATACATTAAACCCAATTAAAATGAAAATATATAAATACTTATAAATTATAAAAAGGATGTTTTGAATTAAAATGCATTATTTTTTACTATTCATTATAATATATTTTTTAAGAAAAATACCAAATTTTCAACAACAAAAAAATTTATATCCTGCTTCCAAATAAGTTGTTTATTTTGTAAAATAGAAGATAAAAAATTGAGGAAAACTATATTTAAAAAAGGTTCTCCATCAAAATGCAGTAAAACTACCATTTCTAAATATTAGTGTATTTTATACTCAAAATTGGAATTTTTATCTCATTTCAAGCCTCTAAAATTTATATGATGAATATAAAAACATTTAAAAAGCACTTTTAAACATAATATAGTTAATTATTTTCATTCCCAGTAATATATCATCTAGGCATTGAGTAACATTTATTTTAAAAATTGTTATAATGCATTATTTTTTTGGTTTAACTCGGACTTGTTTGCAATATATGATTTCATAGAAACTCATTATTTCTTGAGAGATACTCTATAAAACAAAGAGAAACCTCCAATTTAAAATTAATATAATATTAATAAATATTAATATATATGAAAATTCATTATTCTATAAATACCTGGGATGTTACAGATTCCCCTTTAGATGGATCTTCCCTTGAAAAACATAGAAAATTATTCAAGGAATATATAACTGAAATGATCAGTAATGACAGGGATTTCAATAAGTTATATTCACTGATTTCTCATTATGATATTATCCATATGGTTTTTCACTCTTCCTATATATTGATTCCTTGGTCCTACTCAACTAATCTAGACATACCACTATCCCTTTCGAATATAAGTACTACCCTTAGGTGATGTGTCGGATACCCTCTGATGATAATAATTAACATGATTATTATACAAGAGTAAATAGTTAATTTTGACTATGATGTTCAAAACATAAAGGTAACATCCCTGGTAAATAAAGAATATTACATTTCCATATTTATTAATATTAGTGAATTAAATATTAATTTTACATTAATGGGGATGATATATTAAATTTCATACCTGATACACAGCAATGGGATTCTTTGAAAAAATCTGTTGCAAAAAAAAATTATATGTTTTTACATTTATACAATAAATTATTGAGGCTTAAAGTAAGACTAGATCTTATTTTAAACATTTAATATTCTAATATTCTTTAAACGGTCGTTTTACCGCCATTTGATAGAAAACCCTTTTTAAATCTACTTTTTTTCACATTTTATTATTCTATTTTAAAAAATTAAAATTCTTTTTTAGAATTGGGATATCAAAATTTAATTTGGGTATTTTTTGGGAATTTTTTGATAAAGTAAATTTTTTAACGAATAGTGAAAAATACCACATTTTAATTTAAATCTGCCTTTTCATCTACATTATTTATGTTGTTAGATTATGTTGTAAATTGTTTTTAAAGTGAAATTAAATTATATTTTTACCATTTAATATAATTTTGGTCATTTTAAGTAATATCAATTTTAAATTAGACAAAAAAATTGTCAATCTTTTTATATTTATTATTTCATGAAAACGTTGTCTTTGTTTTGACAACGAGAATTAATTTTAAATTAATTTCTTCCACATATTTGTTTTGAAATTGGAAAAATTAATTACATATTTGGAATCAAGAGGTAAAAATATTTTAAATAGGTAACTTTTATTTTTAGACATTATAAATATTTACATGAGTAAATATTTTATTTTATCATGGTAAAAGGGTAATTCTGGTAAATAAGGGTAAAAAAATATTATAATAATATTAAATTACACTATCATTTGTCCTAATCTTGTTGGTTGATAAATTTATGACCATGGGAATATTTCGGTCGATTTTGGGACCCCATAGAGCCACATAAGAGTGATAATGACGCTTTATATTAATTAATTTAATGTAATTACAAAAATGACATAAACATTTATCATTTAGTAAATCAATTCGTTCATGTGGTTATATAATTTATCACTTAGACTATAAATATTCATTTGAAATATAAAAAAATTTCCTACATCATTAGGTTTTATTTATTATTTTTGAAATTATATAAATAAATTTAATTATGTCATAATAAAAATGCAGTAATATCTTTATTAATAAAGGATTCAAATAAATGATATTATAATTGTTAATATAAATTTATTTTGATATTTTTTATGACATCCACAAATTTATAGTATAATAATCACTTTTTATCTTTTATGTAGTGATGGTTGTTAAAAATAATAAAATGGTTTTATATTTTTTAAATGTCTGGATATGTATAATTTAAAAATTGACATAAATAAGTTTTTAAAACAATTATTATTGTATTAAATGATATTATCATCCTAAAAATATATGATTCGGCCTTATGGCATAGATGAGTTTGAAAATTTTAATAATGAACCACTTTTGGTTCTATTGGCCTTTTATAGTAACTATATTAACATTATAGAGTGAATATAGAATACATGGTAAGAGTCAAATTAGATAACTAAGTGTCAAAGATAAATGATAAGGTCAAATATGAAATGAAAACTTTTCTAAAACCTATCGGTTGAGAGGATATAGAATAATTGTAATCTTAGTCTTGAATTTGATATATTTAGGACATTTTGAAAATGATATTTAGTTTATAATAATAGAATATTTCCAAACATTCCTAAGGAGGCCCTCCTCCCCATATAAAAATCCATCACCTCTAACCCAGAACAAACACCTCTCATACTCATTGGATCATCCAAAATATGCTCAAATAAGCTCCCAACACCCATATATTCCACCTAAAAGAATTAACTAAGGCATATATGTCATAAATTCAACTTTTTGGTTTAATCCAATGGGTGTTACCCGATTTAAAGATTACATCTTCCCTCAAGTTCTCTTCATTTATTTTACATCTCCAATCCCAATGATCTTCTTATTCTTTTTATTACATAGAAACACTATAATCCTCAATATACTATGTTTTTATTATAAGTATAATTATATCTACACATACACACCTCTATCTAATTGATACGAATATAATATTTCTGTTGACAATGTACTAATGCCTCTTGAAACGATATTTGGTCAATATTCTTTTACCACCTATCACAATGGCCACTATGATGGAAATGTAATTATATATGATATTTATTTTATTTTATTTTAACAATATGATTCCCTAATTACCATATATAACATACCATTTTTATTTTCATGTTGTAAACATACAATAATTTTATTTGAGGAAGTGCAAATTGCTTCCCCCCCAACGTTATATGAATCATTCATACCATACATGGAACATATAATTGATTGTGTTAATATAATTATGAAATTTATATAAAATAGGATATTATAGTAATATTATAATATACCTATGTATCATTATGTTTTAATTCCTTTAAAAAAATTTAAATATGAAATGAAAATAGTGTTCATGCGTACGTACAACTTACCGTCTCCATAAACGGTTCATTTCATTTCTTATTTCCAAATTTTATTAAAAATTATAAATAAATATATCTTGAATATATATGATATATATGATATATAAATCCTGAATATCATTTCAGAGATAATGTACTTTTGACCATATAGACAAATTGTAAATATAAGAAGTTTATTTTTAACTCAAATTCCGAACATAGACAAAAAGTTTGATATGATCTCAAATAATTAACTAATTGTTATTATAAGTTAATAACTGATATAAAAGAAATAATAATATTGAAAAATCTTTTGAATAAATTAGAAATTAACTTATTTTTATTATTTAGGAATCACATGGAACAAACGAGTGATTTCGAACATGAGGTAGTTGAACTTCTTCACCCAATTTCTATTCTTTACGTTAAATTTATACATCATGTATTTTGTCACAACCATCCTTCTCCAAAAGGAGGGAAGGGTCAGTATATTTTCAAGCCCTTCCTTCATTATGTTGAAGAAGATATAATGACCCTAGAAACCCACCTTCAATAGGTCCCGGAGTGGAGACCAGCACCAAGGGTATTGATTCTCACACAAAATGGAAGGCATTACCCATTTTTTTCTTATAAGAATGAGAGATAAGATAGAAACCCCAACAATACCAAAAATGAAAGTAAAGTCAAAGCCAAAAGTATCCCATTCCCATATTCATGTTCAATAGTAAACAATACAAGCCTCAAAAACTCCAAAGGTAAAGTACCAAGAAAAAGGAAAAGAACAACAGCAACTGCCCCAAGGTCCGCACTAGTACGGTCCCGCACGATCCCTAACGTCCTCCTGGATTCCTGAATACTGGTTATACATATGTAGGGTGAGCATACAAATACACTGATTAGGGTTACCAAAGACTCTCGTGCACAAATGGGGAGACATTCTAATGCCCCGTGGAAAAAGAGATAACCAAACACCCAACAAGGAAAAGCTATCCACCAAAACCTCCCCATGACATGCTCCCTAAATGACACAAATCAAGTAACATATAGTAATAGCACCTCGATATTTGGGTACTTCGCTCCGCTTTCCCACTGGTTATTGAAGACATCTTATGCATCGAACCAATCCCGACATTCTCACCGTAGTGCCACTACCAAACCCCGCCTACACACACCTGGGCCACAACCTCACCATAGTCCCACAGCCAAAACCCGCCCACACACACCTGGGCCATAACTGTTATCCTGACCACAGACACCTGGGCCACAACCATCATGCGTAACCACACCCACAAACACCTAGGTCAGAACAACTACTGCCACGCCTGAAGACACCTCGACATCATCTCTAAGACACTTGGGAAACAACCTGCCCGCAAACACCTGGGCCAACCACCACAACTACCATGCCCGAAGATTCTTTTGATAATAATGTACTTTAGGCCATCACATCCTACCCGAAAAGACTTGGGATATTCAGGAAAGGGAGTAGAAAATGAGCTAATAACCAGCCACTCATAGGAGTGTTGGGAAAAACACCCTCCCCATGAAATGGGGTGTTTGGCACTAAGTGCTCAACTTGGGTGGGGCGTGAATAAGAAACATAAAAGCTACAGATATATGTATAGGTAACAAACAGTCATCCCAACCTTGGGATTCCAAAACCTATGCACAAAAAACCTTGTTATTATTCATTCATAAAAGAAGTCACGACACTCACGGTGAAGTCACAACTCATTCCCAAAACCAATTCCCATTGAAAATATTCATGTTTTCATGTTCAGGTAATCCCATTATGGTGAATTCTTCACTACTAGGCAACTAATAGGCGTAACTACAAGAAAAAAAGAAAGAAACAACCAAACAATAATTTAAGCATTCACACCCGGTTCTCATGCTAGTCACAACAACAAAGGGATAAGTGAGATCTCTCAAAGTACTGGAACTAAAGAAAACCCTGAGACATATCCCTATGTTCCCAAAATCAAGGAGAAAACGGTCTCTCAACAACAAAGGATTCCACCCCAATTCATGATATAAGCAGAGTAACCACAAAGCCCCAAATCCACAACCAGTGAACGTACAACAATAGGGGATCCCATCCCCTCCCATATCACCCCAGCAATCGTCCCATGAAAGAAACAACCAAACGACTGCCACCAACAAAATTTAAGCCCAAGCAGTTATTTTATAATTTAAAAGATTTAACACAATCCATAGTTTCAATTCCACTGTACTTTAATCGGGGTTATCACAGAAAAGGGTTGATCTTGGTGCATTCAATTTATTTAACCAAGTATACGTAATTAACCAATTCCATGTTACGGTTATTTAAACATCCAGAAGCACCGAGGTTCATTAGTGCCCAGAGAAAGACCACCAACGACCATGATTTTCAGTGAGCATATGCCCGTACAATTCGTAACACCTAACAACATGAAGAGTACAGAATAACATTGATCACACCCCCTTTCATTACATAAAAGCCCATTCATTATCTTTGTTATGTTCGGTTTCATCAATTTCCACAGAGGAAAAAAGCATGCCCACCCCGCATGATACACAGAAAGGAGAGACGAAGGAGAAAATCCCTACTTGGTTGATCAAAGACTGATGTTTCCTTCTCCATGCAGAAAAACAGGGGAAGCGTGACTCGTAGGTCTCCCGTATAGGTGCACCATTTTCTTCAGGAAAGAAAGGACTTGGAACGCACAAGAAAAATGAGGAGACTAGCCCGTAGGGAGAAGAAGAATTTCTAGCGTGATAAAAAATATGAGATCCCCAACGTTATGGGATAAAGAATTTGAACGCCTTGGATGTCGGATATTTGTTCTTCCACACAGTTGGGTGGTTACACACGACTGAATTAATTGTTATTTAATAGGGAGGTTTATCATGATTTTTAGATATTAATAATTGGTTAAAACAGCCTTAAACTGCCTTAAATGTTCAGAAAGGCCTAATGGAGGCGTTACGGGAAAAACTATAGAAGGAAAAGACGACAAGGCTGGATAACACCGATCGGTCGCACCGAACGAGGTGCGACCCCTTAGGAACCTAGAATTTGGAAAAGGGATGGATCATGAGGGTCTGGGTCATCACATCAGATACCTCTCAAACTATTCTCGCCCTTGAGAATCCAGAACTAGACCCGATGGAAAGAAGGGGGTCCGAACAACCACCCAGAAGATACCTCTCAGGAGTGAACCTCTCTAACACAGGAACACCTTATCTCTTGAACATGCAACCATGAAAAACAAAATACTAAACTGTGTGCCCATGTAGGAGAGTGGTTTCCCTTCCTCCAGGTTAAGATACTAACCTCTTTGGGTGGCACTGACTCAGTACTCCTGGATGTTTAAATAACCATAACATGGAATTGGTTAATTAAATATACTTTGTTAAATAAATTGAATTCACCAAGATCAACCTTTTTATGTGGTAACACCTGTTATAGCATAGTGGAATTGAAACCATTAAGTGTGTTAAATCTTTTAAATCTAAAAATACCCACTTGGGCTTGCTTTGTGTTGGTGTTAGTGGTTTGGTTGTTTCTTCCATGGGTCGATTACTGGGGTGATATGGGTGGGGATGGGATCCCCTGTTGTTGTACGTTCGCTGGTTGGGTATTTGGGGTTGTGTGGTTACTCTGCTTATATCATGAATTGGTGTGGAATCCTTTGTTGTTGAGAGACTGTCGGCTCCTTGATTTTGGGGACATGGGGTTGTGTCTCGTGGTTTTCATTGGTTCCAGTACTTTGATGGATCTCACTTAACCCTTTGTTGTTGTGACTTGCAAGAGAACCGGATGTGAATGCTTAAAATGTTGTTTGGGTGTTTCATTCCTTTTGGCTTCTAGTTACACATGTTAGTTTCCCGGTAGTGAAGAATTCACCGTAATGGGATTACATGAACATGAAAATAGGAACAATGTAAATGGGAATTGGTTTTGGGAACGTCTTGTGACTTGGCCGCGAGTGTCGGGACTTCTTTTGTGAATGAATAGTAACAAGGGTGATTGTTCTTAGGTTTTGGAATCCCTAGGATGGTATGAGTGTCTGTTACCAATAAATATATCTGTAGCTTTTATGTTTCCTATTCATGCCCCACCCAAGTTGAGCACTTAGTGCCAAGCACCCCATTTTATAGTGAGGGTGTTTTCCCAACACTCCTATGAGTGGCTAGTTACTAGCTCATTTTCTGCTCCCTTTCCCGAATTTCCCAAGACACTTCAGGTAGGCTGTGATGGCCTGAATTTGATTATTAGCCCAATAATCATCGGTCAGGGTAGTTGTGGTGATTGGACTAGGTGTTTGTGGGTAGGTTGTTTCTAAGTGTCTTCGGGATGAGGCTAGGGTGTCTTTAGGTGTGGAATTAGTTGTTCGGACCCAGGTGTTTGCGGGTGTGGTTACGCATGATAGTTGTGGATGAGGTGTCTGCAGGCGAGATAGAAGTTATGGCCCAGGTGTGTATGGGCGGGGTTTGGGAGTGGTACTGTGGTGAGGTTGTGGCCTAGGTGTGTGCGGGCGGGGTTTGGAAGTGGGATTGCGGTGAGAATGGCGGGATTGGTTTGACGCATATGATGTCTTCAATAACTAGTGGGAAAGTGGCCCAGGGTACCCAAATATCAATGTTCTATTACTATATGTTACTTGAATTGTGTTATTTGGGGAGTGTGCCTTGGTGAGGTTTGGGTGGATAGCGTTTCCTTATTGGGTTGTTGGTTATCTCTTTTTCCATGGGGAATTAGAATGTCTCCACACTTGTGCACGAGAGTATTTGGTTACCCTACTTAGTGTACTTGTATGCTCACCCTACGTATGTATAAACTGTTTCCAGATTTCTTGGAGGACTTCAGGGATCGTGTGGGACCATACAGGCGTGGACCTTCGGGCAGTTGTTGTTGTCATTTTCCATTTTCATGGTACTTTACCTTTGGAGTTTTTGAGGCTTGTATTGTTTACTGTTGAACATGAATATGGGAATGGGTTACATTTGGCATTGCCTTTAATTTATTTTTTGTATTTTTGGGGTTACTATCATATCTCTCATTCTTATAAGAAAAATAAAAAGAGTAATGCCTTCCATTTTGTGTGAGAATCTATACCCTTGGCGCAAGTCACCACTCTGGGACCTATTGAAGGCGGGTTTTGGGGGTCATTATCTCTTCTTCAACATAAAGAAGGAAGGGCTTTGCAATCTGCTGACCCTTCCCTCCTTTTGGTGAAGTCGGGTCATGACAGAATGCTATCAGAGGCATGGTTTGAGGGATAGGGTGGATTTTAGAGTTAGGCATGGTGATGATTGCATGGGATAGTAGGAAAACAGTGTTGGGTAATCGTGGCGCGTGAAATAGGCCAGGGAAGACTTGCTAGGAGACGAGATTTTAGGGCCCCCAGTGATCTGATGAAAGGACTCTGGACCTACCGAACGACCAAGTGAGGCTACACTGATTGCAGGGTAGAGACCCTAGGAAATGTACAAGCGTTATAATGACATGTGTTCTCTTGTTTTTGGGTGTTTTGGGGATACAAAAATAATAATAAAGAAGTAAAATAATATGTAAGAATAATATTCTACACTACTCGGGCTTAGGCATTCTTTTTTACCTTGCATCTATGGCACCTGAGAGACGACCATGAGTCGTGCAGGAGATCAAGGCCCAGGAGGTTGACTAGGATGACCGACGGAGGGCTAACTGAGAGGAGGAGGACGATCAGCGGTAGAAGATGCTTCGTGCCTTCTAGGGGAAGACCCACGGGAAGTACAATGGAAGCACCTCGAACATGGAGAAAAGGGCTGGCTAGAAGAGCTAGTGATCGTTTTCGGCTTGATTCGGGCTCTAACCGAGTACTGGGTTCCTCTGGCCATTATACAGATGCGGGGAGCAACACGTTATTGGTGGATGCTTTATCTCGGGGAAAGGAAGGTGACTTATGTTCAGTGGGATGATTTTGAGAAGAAGTTCCAGGTAGAATTACTCTCTTCTACGTTGAATGCTGAGTAGTGGCAGGAGGTACTCTCCCTCCAGCAGGGGGTATGTTATTGGGTGATTTGGGGATCAAGTTCAAGGATCTCCTCTGCTTTTCTCTGGAACTCTTTCCGGATGAGGAGTCTCGGGCAAGAAATTTAGAGGAGGCGCTCCAACCTTTCCTCTGGTACGCTATTACCCCCTTCACCTTATCGACATACTGAGAGGTGCAGAAGAAGGTTGAAGTGGTGGAGAGGATTCACACGCTGGGAGGTCTATCACAAGAGGGGATTTATCTAGGCCCGTTAAAGGGAAAGGCCTTTAGCGCCAGAACTCTAGCATTAGGACCCTCTAGGATCTGACCAGCAAGAAGCTGGCTTCCCCAGTTCCATTTTTGACCCCCTGGCCCTCGCCATTTCACTTCGGGCCCCGGGCCAAGATGCTTCGTCTGCGGGAGCCACAGGCACCTTCAGAACCAGTGCCCAGATAGAGTGCATTACGGCGACAGTGGGTAGGCCCAGCACCCACCTCAGCAGTCGTAGCTTCCAGCAATTCCCTTTCAGCAGTAGTAGCAGGGGAATAGAGCTCCCGCTCCTCTAAGGGCAGACGTTGTAGGAGGAGGCCTCCCCCAAGGTGCTCCTCAGTGACCTCGACTAGGGCGTGGTCAGGGAGGTGGATGATAGCTGAGAGGTAGAGGATTCAGGCATGGGCAGGTGCACTCCACAGAGGTAGTAGTTCCAGTAGGTCCATAGGTCATTCGAGGTATGATCAGTTTGTTCAGTACCCTTTCTTACGTCTTGTTCGATACAAGAGCTTCTCACTCCTTTGTTACACCCAGTCGGGCCCGTGATTTGGGTCTAGATGCCAAAAGACATCCAGTGCCCCTGGTGTTGATCAAACCAGTCAGAGGTTAGACCGACTTGATATATGTTTGTAGATGATGCAGACTGACGATAGGGCTACATCATTCAATCAGGGACCTCCTACTATTGCAGATACAACCATACGATGTAATCATAGGCATTGACCGGATGTTCTTTGTATGTTCTATCATTGACTTCTTCTAAGGAAGGGTCGTGTTTTAAGACTTAGGTGGACGACTTGTTACATTCACCAGCTATCGGGGTGGCCAGAATGGCAGTAGGTGAGAAGAACCCCTCCTCTCCTTGTTAGCTAATCTATCAGAGGGGTCAGCAGATGAAGAGATGGTAGAGGTTCCAGTTATCATCGGTGAGTTTATGGACATCATTTCTGAGGAGGTGACAACTCTACCCACTCGATGTGATGTCGAGTTTGGGATAGACTTGCAACATGGTGCTCGTCCGATTTTGATGGCTCCCTACCGGATGGAACCTTCGGAGCTACGGGAGTTGCAGATTCAGTTTTACAATCTGATGAAGAGGGTTTATGTTCGATCAAGTGCGTCACAATGGGGTGCTCTAGTATTGGTCGCAAAGAAGGAAGACAATGGTCTCAGGATCTTCATAGAGTACATGAGGCTGAATCAGGTTACTGTCAAGAATTTTTATCCTCATCCAAGGATATACGACCTTTTCAACGAGCTGAAGGGGGGAAGGATGGTTCTCCAAGATCGGCCTACAGTCTGGATATCACTAGTTAAAGGTGAAGGAGGGTGGCATCCCAAAGACGACCTTCAGGTGCAGATATGGGCACTTCGAGTTTGTGGTCATGCCATTCGACATTATAAATGCTTCAGCTATATTCATGGGGCTTATGAACTCCGACTTCCGGGAGTATCTGGATCGGTTCGTAGTGGTATTCATCGATGACATCCTGATCTATTCAAGATCAGAGGAGGATCATGCTGACCACCTGAGGATTGTTTTGGAGGTCCTCTGACACCACCAACTCTTTGGGAAGTTATAGAAGTTCAATTTTTGGACCTTAGAAGTGAAATTCCTTGGGCACGTAGTGTTCGAGCAGGGAGTAGCTGTAGACCCATCGAAGGTTGATCAGTTGTTTATTGGGAAGCACCCAAGAACATGGAAGAGGTCCATAGTTTCCTCAGGCTAGCAGGTTTCTATCGAAGGTTCATACCCAACTTCTCCCGAGTTGCAGTGCCTTTGACAGCCTTAACGAAGAAGGATTTATCTTTCGTGGGGGACGAGCAATGCGAGGCGGCCTTCAGCTATCTAATGGAGAAGTTTGTTAGTGCCCTGGTGCTGAGGTTACCAGATGAAGGGGCGGCATATGAGGTGTTTTCTGATTCTTCAGGGTAGTCACTCGTATGTGTGTTGATGCAACAGAAAGGGGTTATCTCCTATGGGTCTAGCCAGTTATGTCCCCTTGAGTGTAACTATGCCACCCATGATCTGGAGCTTGTGGT
This sequence comes from Viscum album, assembly GCA_963277665.1. Taxonomy (NCBI): domain Eukaryota; kingdom Viridiplantae; phylum Streptophyta; class Magnoliopsida; order Santalales; family Viscaceae; genus Viscum; species Viscum album. The sequence continues at coordinate 1,120,017,269 of OY728146.1, forward strand.
GGCTGTGTTTGCACTAATGTTGTGGCGGCACTACCTAGTCGGGGAGTGCTTCATGGTCTTTACCAATCACAAGAGCTTGAAGTATGACTTCTCCCAGAAGGACCTGAACTTAAGGCAATGAAGGTGGATGGAGATTTTTCAGGACTATAATTTCGACATTTCCTACACCTCAGGGAAAGGAAACATGGTGGATGATGCCTTGAGCAGGAAGTCACAGAGGGATGCGGTCCAAGAGTCGGCGGATGCTTGGAGGGTGACAGAGGAGTTAGCTACCCTGCACTTGGATGCGAGGATGGATGGCGATAAGGGTTGCCTGTATCAGATGACAGTATAGTCTTCTCTGTTTTTTCGGGTGGAGGAGTCTCACTAGGGACACCCAGATAGTGAAGTGGTGCGTGACCGGGTTAGCCAAGGCAGTGCTCCAGAAGGGTGGACATAAATGGTCAAAATTAGATACTATTCCAAGGTAAGTTGTACGTTCCAGAGGCGATGTGCAAGAGAGTCCTTGGTGAGTTCCACAGCTCACCCCTGGCGGTGCACCTAGGAGTTTCCAAGATGTGTCAGGGTCTGAGGAGACAATTTTGGTGGCCCGGGGAAAAGCGGGCGGTGGAAGAGTTTGTGGCCAAGTTCCTAGTGTGTCAGCAGGTGAAGGTCGAACACCGTGTTCTAGGTGGTTTTTTGCAACCTTTGGATGTCCCTTAGTGGAAGTGGGATGACATCTTGATGGATTTTGTCATAGGGCTACCCAAGGATCAAGGAGGGTGTGACGCCATCAGGGTAGTATTGGACCAGTTGATGAAATCAGCGCACTTTCTGGAAATCAAGGAGTCAAGTGTAGTGGACGCTCTAGCACCGAGGTATGTCGACGAGGTGGTGCGGTTGCATGGGGCTCCAAGGTCCATAGTCTCGGATAGGGATTCACGATTTACCTCAGAAGTCTGGAGGGGTTTGCAGCATGCTTTTGGCACCCAGCTATACCTTAGCACTTCCTTCCACCCCCAGAAAGATGGGAAGACAGAGCACAACATCTAGACCCTGGAAGATATGCTACGAGCATGCATACTGGACTTCGGGGGATCATGGTTGTGACACTTGCCTCTGGTATAGATCGCCTACAACAATAGCTACCACTCTACCATTAGCATGGCTCCGTTCGAAGCCTTGTATGGGAGGTCGTGTCGCTCACCCGTGTGCTGGAAGAAGTCGGGGAGAAAGGTGTTCTTGGACTAGAGGTGGTATAGAGAACAACAGAGACGGTGTAGCTTATATGAGAGAGGATGAAGTCGGATCAGGACCAGCAGAAGTCATATGCGGATGATAGGAGAATTCCCTTGGAGTTCGAGGTCCGGTACCACGTGTTCTTGAAGGTCTCCACTAGGCGTGGACAATAGAGGATCGATATGAGAAGTAATCTCACTCCCAAGTTCGTCGAACCCTTTGAGGTGTTGCATCGGTTCGGTGTGGTGGCTTATCATATGGCATTGCCACCACTGCTACAAAGGGTGCACGACGTCTTCCATGTGTCCCATCTTCCTCAGCATCTGCACGACAATTCACACGTCCTCGACTGGGGAGAGCTAGATATCGAAGATGATTCAACCTTCCTGGAATGACCAGCGATGATCGAGGGTCGTGAGGAGTAGGTGCTTCATGGACGAACCATCCCATTGGTTTGTGTGTTATGGAGGCATGGTGGGCTTGATGATAGTACCTGGGAGAGGAAAGGTGTAGAGACCCTAAGCTTGACATACATGGACATTACATTACTTTTGCGTAATACTTAATACATAACAAAAAACAAACACACAAGGACCGTAATAGTTTAGTGTCTTCGGAAACTTGGAACGTAATCTTCTAATCATGGTGAAAGGTCTTCAAAATCTCCTATAAAGATCTTACACTTTTTGTTTTCTGACCTAAAACCTTTATTTTGATCCTGGGGGAAAATAAAACATAAAAAGGGTGAGATCAAATGCTCAGTAAGGGTAAGCATGGATAAAATAAAACATACCATATACATTGTAACTTAAAAACATTAACATAATGTTTAAACATTAAAATCTTGAGCAATGACATTAAACATGGAAGTAAATAAGGCATAGATCATAATGGAACATAAACCATGATAAAATAGCATGGGAATAAAACATGTAATTGTGGCATCCATTAAGAATATGTAATTATTTCCATAGTAGCCAAGGCATTGCTACGAAGACCATCTTAGTGGACAAAGTCCCATTCTGAATCGAGTTCACTCCTCATTTCAGTCCTGTAACACTGAACTGGATTAACTTACAGTTCCAGCCATGTCTATCTCATGAGATATAAAATCTTTACCCAATGCATTGGAGGTAGATATAGGTCCCACCCATCTCTTAATGAAATCATTTTTACTTTTTCCACAAAATAAACATACATCATTCATAATAACCCAATAAATAAAATGGGTTTCATAAACATCATCACATCATCACATAATCTATATAAAAGAAATGGATATCATTTCATAATAAGAAAATCGAAACCATGTAAATCATATAGACATTATACTGGAAACATACACATATGAAAATAATGTCATCTTAGATAGAAAATGGTTTTGATAAAACACTTGAAATTAATTCTTGAGGAAAATATCCTTTTTTCTTCAAAAATCATTTTCTTTTCACAAAATGTCATGAAATTTTAAATGAAAAGGATTTTGTTGAAAATAGTCATGAAATATTTTGGAGGAATCTTCATGAAAATATGGCTTTATAAAACCGTAAAAATCATTTCATTCCGTATAAGTTAAAAAAACATTCTTCTCGTACTTTTGCCGGAAATGTCAAAAAGTACCTCATAAAAGAAAGATTCCATACATACCATGTAGTAAAAGTAAAAAATGTTTAAAAAGGAAATTAAAAATACATGAATACGCCTTTATAAAACATGGACATGGATGATAGAAATAACCCCAGTAATTACTTACGAATAAGCAATCTCGGATAAAAATGAGATTTGCAAAATTATCCCTTACCTTATGTCTGATATGCTTCGTATGTATCCGAACCTCCTATATAATGATTTAAATAATGTCATTGACTTATTAAAGAATCATATTCATTGTTATGATATCGTATATGGTTCACTTATGACATTATATTACCCGTTCTTTTGTAATTCCATGTTAAAGAGTGTTTTGGGTAAAATCGTTTCATTTGTCGTCCGTGTTTTGACTTTTAATTATTCATATCATTACTTAGATCACGATTACATAATTCCAGAATATAAAACATGATTTATATATAATATATATTCATAATATACATATATATAATAGATCGATAAATGGAAAGAAATACACCGTTCATGGAGACGGTAGGTCGTACGTACGCATGAACGTTGTTTTCATTTCCTTATTGAGTTGAATGGAATTAAGTAGATTACATACATATATACATAAATCAAGTAGCTTTATAATGTCATATATTTCATTATTATTTCTTATATATACTTTATAATCATTTTTAAATGGTAAACTTGGAGAATGAATCTCATCGCGTCGTGGAGACGGTAGTCCGTACGTACGCACGAGCGATGATATCGTTTCCATAATTATTGAATTGAATTGGAGTGGATGATACAATATATCAGAATCAGTATGATGTTATAATAACTATTTATATTTATTCTTTACACCATTATACATATCCATGTAAGGTGTTGGTGGAAAAACAGATTACACCACGGCGTGGAGACGGTATTCCGTACGTACGCGCGCGCGGTGATTTTGTTTTTCGTAGGATGGATAGAAGGTTAAATGGGGTTGTTTCATATTTATAATAACAAATAAGTATATTAGTTATACTGATGTTATTACTTTATAATGAAACAACTAAATAAGAAGAAGTTGAAGAAGAAAGAAGCTTGAAAGGACCGGGAGAAGAAATTACCTCTTCTTCGATACGCCTCTCTGAAACCTCCTCTTAGGGAACTAAGATTGGTATTTAAAGTAGACCAGAACCTCTAGGTTGTTTCTATGGAAAAGGATAAGATAATTTTCCAGGGGTTGGCCGAGCTGGAAGGCTCAAATTGGTGTGTGGAGGAGAGGGAGGAGGTTCCCTTTTATAAGCCGGAGAGGGGCACCTTTGGAATTCTTAAAAATATTAATTTATAATAAATCTAACCCCACTTAAAAACCTCCAAAAATGACTCATATTCGAAGATTATATGAGGTAGGGTTGTAATCTCATAAAACAATCAATGATTGACCTGAGGTTAGAATATCATTAGCCGCATGTGAGACCCTCGGATATGCCACTTACAGATTTTCGAAGCAGATAAGTTCTGTACGACCACTTAGTTATTCCCTTCGGACTCATAAACACACCAGCAGTTTTTATGGCTTTGATGAATCATGTGTTCCATCTTTATCTGGACTCTTTTGTAGTAGTATTCATCGATGACATCTTGGTGTACTCTCACACTCGACATGACCATGCCACCCATCTTGATATCGTATTGATTACACTGAGAGAGCATCGGTTATATACTAAGCTCTCAAAGTGCCACTTTTAGATGGACTAGATACACTTCCTTGGTCATATCATCTTAGAGGCAGGAGTTGCATTAGACCTAGAGAAGGTGGGAGCAGTAGTTTCCTAGGAGCATCCCAAGAACGTGACTGAGATATATAGTTTCTTTGGGCTGGTTGGTTACTACAGAAGCTTCATAAAGGACTTATCCCGCTTAGTAGCATCATTGATGGGTTTGACTAAGAATGGTGTGAAGTTTTTTTGGACATAAGCTTGTGAGACAGCCTTTCAGGACCTGAAAGGAAGGTTGAAATCAGCACCAATCCTGTTATTCACAGATCAAGGGAATATCTATACAGTTTAATGTGATGCATCAGAGATGGGACTGGGAGCTGTGTTGATGCAGGGTGATCGAGTTTTTGCGTATGGGTCTTAGCAGTTGAGGCCACATGAAAGGAATTACCCGACGCATGATCTCGAGTTGGATGTAGTTGTTCATGTGTTGCGTTGTTGGAGACATAATATTTTGGGAGAGCATTTTGTGGTTTTCACGGACCACAAATGTCTCAAGTATATATTTACTCAGCATGAATTGAATTTTAGATAGCGACGATGGGTCGAGTACCTTCAGTACTTTGATTTTGAGCTTGCCTATACACCTGGAAAAGGTAATGTAGTACCGGATGAACTGAGAAGGAGGACTCAGGTACAGGCTGTGCAGGAGGCCAGTGATGAGTGGTAGATCATGGCATTGTTCTCTGAGATGCATTTGGAGGTGCATGACAGTCATGGGTAGGCATACATTTCCTCTTTAGTTGTGACTTATACCCTCCTGAATAGAGTGATGATGAGACAACTATCTGATTCAGAAGGCCTAGTTTTGCAGGAGTCAGTGGCAAGTGAGGACCCTCCTCCTGGTTGGACGATAGGCGATGATGAGGTTCTACATTTCCATAGATGGGTATGGGTTCCTAGGGATATACACGAGGATCTGATGTGGGATTTTCATGTTTCAGCATGGGCAGTTCATCCCGAGGTTACCAAGATGTACTGTGACTTGAGACCTCAGTACTGGTGGCCGGGTATGAAGAGAGATGTAGTTGGTTTTTTTATGAGGTGTTACACCTATCAGCAGGTGAAGGCGGAGCATCAGAGGCCAACAGGACTGTTACAGCACTTACCCATCCCGGAGTGGAAATGGGATGATGTCGCGATGGATTTCGTGACTGATTTACCGAGGTAACATCGAGGCAATGATGTTGTGTGGGTTGTTGTGGACAGACTCACGAAGGTAGCTCTATTTTTATTGATCAAGGAGACCTTCAGTGTTGACGAGCTCAGAAAGTTGTATATCTGAGAGGTCGTACGTCTTCATGGGGTCCCTCTTTCTATCATTTCAGATAGGAACAACTATTTTACCTCTCGTTTCTGGCAGAGTTTTCAGAGGGCACTGGGTACACAGGTGCTTCTAAGCACAACATACCACCCTCAAACCACTGGCCAGTCAGATTGTACGGTACATGTGCTTGAGGACATGTTTTAATCATGCATCCTAGACTTTGGGGGCTCTTGGGAGAAGCACATACCCATACTCGAGTTTTCATATAATAATAGTTTTCAGGAAACTACTGAGATGACACCATACGAGGCTTTATATGTTAGGCAATGCCGATCACCATTGTGTTGGTTAGAGGTAGGTGAGGCAGTTTTACTGGGACTGCGTCTTGTGCATGAGACTTATGAGCAGGTCCAGTTGATTCAGAACCGGATGGCTACCGTGCAGTCTTGTCAAGAGTCTTATGTTGATCTCCATAGATGACCTTTGTAAGAACCTGGTTCTTACTTTTGAGGTACGAATTTCTTGGGGCTGGTTGGTTACTACAGACGCTTCATACATGAATTCTCCCACTTAGCAGTGTTGTTGAAAAGTTTTACTAAGAAGGGTGTGAAGTTTGTTTTGTCAGAAGCTTGTGAGACAACCTTTCAGGACCTGAAAGGAAGGTTGACATCAGCACCAATCCTGATACTCCCAGAGCAGGGGAAGAGCTATATAGTTTACTGTGATGCATCAGAGATTGTACTGTGAGCTGTGTTGATTCAGGGTGATTGAGTTGTTGCATACAGGTCTCAGAAGCTGAGGCCAATGAAAGGAATTACCCGACACATGATATCGAGTTGGCTGCATTTGTTCATGCGGTGCATTGTTGGAGACATTATCTTTTGGGAGAGAATTTTGTGTTTTTCACCGACCACAAAAGTCTAAAGTATATCTTTACTCAGCGTGACTTGAATCCGAGATAGTGACGGTGGGTCGAATACCTTCAGTCCTTCGATTTTGAGCATACCTATACACCTGTAAATGTTAATGTAGTAGCAGATGCACTGAGAAGGAGGACTCTGGTACAAGCTGTGCAGGAGGCCAGTGATCAGTGGAAGCTCATGGCATTGTTCTCTAAGATTCATTTGGAGGTGCATGATAGTCAGGGGAAGACATACTTTTCCTCTTTATTTGTGACTTCTACCCTCTTGGATAGAGTGAGGACTAGACAACTATCTGATTCAAAAATCCTAATTATGCAGGATTCAGTGGTAAGTGATGACCCTCCTCCTGGTTGGACGATATGCGATGATGAGGTTTTGAATTTCCATGGACGAGTATGGGTTCAGGTGATATATAAGAGAGCTGATGCGGGATTTTCATGCTTCATCTTTGGCAGTTCATCCCGGGGTTACCAAGATGTACTGTGACTTGAGATGTCAGTACTGGTGGTCGGGTATGAAGAGAGATGTAGCTGGTTTTGTTATGAGGTGTTCCACCTATCAACAGGTGAAGGAGGAGCATCAGAGTCCAGCTAGACTGTTAAAGCAGTCACCCATCCCGGAGTGGAAATGGGTTGATATCGCGATAGATTGCATGACTGGTTTTCCGATGTCACCTCGAGTAAATGATGTTGTGTAGGTTGTTGTGGAAAGACTCACAAATGTATCTTGCCTTTTTCCGATCAAGGAGACCTTCGGAGTTGAAGAGCTCAGGAAGTTTTATATCCAAGAGGTCGTGTTTCTTCATGGGGTCCCTCGTACTATCATTTCAGATAGGGATGCCCGTTTTATGTCTTGTTTCTGGCAGAGTTTTCAGAGGGCACTGGGTACACAGGTGCTTCTGAGCACAACTTACAACACTCAGACTAATGGCCAGTCAGAGCGTATGATACAGGTGCTTGAGGAAATGCTGCGAGCAGGGGTCCTAGACTTTGGGGGCTCTTGGGAGAAGCACATACCCCTAGTCGAGTTTTCATATAATAACAATTTCAGGAATCTATTGAGATGGAATGATATGAAGCTTTATATGGTAGGCCATGCCGATCACCATTGTTCTGGTTAAAGGTAGGTGAGGAAGCTTTACTGGGACCACGTCTCGTGCAAGAGACTTCTGAGAAAATCCAGTTGATTCAGAAGCGGATGGCTACCGCGCAATCTCGTCAGATATCTTATGCTGGTCACCGTAGAAGATCTTTGGAGTTCGTGGTCAGGGATCAGGTTTTCCTACGTGTTTCTCCGAGGTTGGGACACAGACGGACTAGGAGACAGGGAAAACATTTGCCGAGGTATGTGGGGCCATTTGAGATTCTGGAGAGAGTCGGGCCGGTTTCCTATCGGTTTCAGTTACCTCAGGGGTACCAGTACATGCATGACGTCTTCCATGTATCTCAGTTGAGCCACTATCATTCAGACCTGTCTAATGTCTTTCAGCCTGAGGAGGTTGAACTAGAGGAAGATGCATCCATTGAGGAGCATCTGATACGTATTGTTTATAGGAGGAAGATGGTTCTCTGAGGGAAGTCAGTTCCTCTCGTATGGGTGTTATGCCAGCTTGGACGAGTGCAAAACGAATCCTGGGAGCAGGAGACCAACGTACGTGCATAGTGGCTAGAGTTATTCACAGCTGTATCTTTGACACCCTTAGAATGGAAATTCGGGGAAGAATTGCTTTATGGGGGGAAGTTTGTAAGAACCCAGTTCTTACATTTGAGGTATGGGTTTCTTTATTTCTATTTTTCTTAAATGTTTTGAGAAAATATGGAAAATGGGGGAAATCACAAATTTTGGAAGTACAAGCCGTGTACTTTTCCACACGCAGTGTACTTTTGGCCGTGTGGGACGAGTACACGGGTCATGTGGCAATGTCGGCGATTAAGGGTGTAGGAACCGACTACACGCCGTGTAGTGGTCCTCTACACTCCGTGTAGTCAGTTGGCCGAAAAATTGTAAGTCGATGGACAGTTGTGTGACAGAACAAGCTGTGTACTCAAGGAGACATGTCGTGTAGTCACATCGGCAGCTGAAAAGTGCCATGCTGGCGGGAAACCTTCAGAGAAACAGTTAAAAAAATGGGGAGTACACACTGTGTACTTAGAAATACATGTCGTGTGGTTTGATTTATTTTTCTCAAAATGGGTAGTAGACTCCCCTGTTCACAGGGAAGTCTTAGAACGGGAAGAAGGAGTGGATGAGGGAGGCTGGAGCTTTGGAGATCTATCGAGCGCATGTCGGGAACCCGTTTTTTGCACTGTCAATCTCCCTGGAACCGCACGGGTGAGTTCTCCATTCTCCTGGGGTAGTTATTACTAATTATTTTCCATAAAGAAGTTATTTATCTTTGAAGGAGGTTTTCATTCTATGTCAGATCTATGTCATTCTTGGGAGTTTCTGGAAACGATGTTCACGTATATCCTTCATTGGCATTAAAGGTAGGTGGCTTGATGTTTATTTTCCAACTATTGTGCGTTTTGTGCATTTTTGGGCTACGAACCAATATTTTGGGTGTCGTGTGGTTGTGGTCGTGGCTATATAAAATACCAAGAATTGAATAGGTAATTAATTGTGAAAATAAAATGTTGTTTGGGATCACTACTTGGATCCAAGACTATCCCGAGGGGTTCATTCTTCAGTTTAGATGTTTGGCCAGGATACCTGAGGGTATTCCATGTTTAATGATGCATTACTTTTTCCTTCAGAGGATTTGTATGTAAATTTCATGTTTATATGTTGGGCATGGCCCGGTTACTTATTCCTGAGGGTGGTGTTTACTATAGCCAGAGGGTGTGACTGTATTATCCTAAGGGAGACGTTATATTTTTTCTGAGGAAAACCTTTCATGCCTGAGGGATTAACTTCTGTGCCTAAGGGTGACACTTCGTATGCCTGAGGGTGAGATTCTATTATGCCTGTGGAAGAGATTCTAAATGCCTGAGGGTTAGATTCTGGTTACCTGAGGGTGAGGTTTTTCTTGTCTGAGGACGTTGAATGCTTAATTAGGAATTCACTATGGTGTTTCCTTAATTTTAAAAGGTTAAATGAATATTTAAAATGGAAATATAAGTGGTAAAGTTAGTTACTTGAGTACTTCTTAGTTTATTAAATTAACTTTTGCACACTGTCGTTGCATGTTTACACACAGTTGGGCACAGGACTTTGGTGGGTGCCTACTGGGAATTAATTCTCACACGCTGTTTGGGTAATTCCTTTCGGCCCAAACATATTACGTTTCTGCAGGTGTAGAGAAGGGAAAGGGTCCTTATATAGGTACATGATTATTGCTAAGGAGTAGGGGAGCATGGGACCGGGCTGAGGCTCATGATGCTACCAGCTGTGTTGTTCTATTTTCTTTCATGTACTTGTACTCTACTGTGTTGTTGTGTAACATATTTTGACTGCTTTTCTTATAATTTGAGACCTGTTGAACCATTATTTATATACTGGTTGGTTATTTCTACTGTAGTTTTTTAATTCAGTTGTGTATGGTTTACTACTTCTGCTGTTGCTGTATGTTTTTATTCCATTCCGTTGCGCTACACATTGACAAATGGGGGGCATAGTTTCCCCCTATCAGACTTGGGCCCTCGCTGCTAGTGCGAAGCCTCTGGCATTTGGGGAAATGCGCTTGAGGTCATGTGGCGAACCGGGTTTGGGGCACCTGTTGAGTGGCACCCAGAGCTGGGATGTTACATGTTATGTAGTCCGATTGAATATATCAACAAATTCATTCATTATTGAAAATGAGAAAATATATCCCAAATTCTATGTCAACAAATTTCTGGTTGGTGTCTAAAATACTCCAAGATTTCATAAAATAGGATTGAGATAAATCAAAAGAATGAGTACATAGTACATACTCTATCTTTATAAAAAGGGGTGTAGTAATATCCATTGCAATGGATAAAATCCCAGTAGGTAGATTAAGAATATTAAGAAGATGGTTTGAAATAAATTAGTGAGATTCAACAGTATAAAATTTGGCATTTACTAATGATGAAGATATTATAATGGTACCTCTCACTGGTGATGGATCAATGTATTATCCCCTTACAAACTCTTCCACTATGTAAAGTCGCTTCATTCCAAATATATATTAATGAAACCTTTTTATTTTTGAAGCATATTATTGACTACGTGTTTTATGAGTATTTAATGATCTTTTCCCAACACATGTAGATGAAAAGGTATAGATGATTATTTATAATTTTATTGAACGTCCATAGGAGCTACAATTATTTGTTTCATCAGTGAATCCCCTCTAAGAATTTACTATATTACCACACTAATATCTCATCAAATGACTTACACCTGGCACTTTAGGAGTTTTAGAATGACCATGCCACTATGAATTGTGACGAAAATAATAACACTACTATTTACCTTGATGAAACTCACACTAACACATGGAGTGAATGAAACCCAAAATAACCATGACATTCCAACCATTCTCATCTAGAATTTCATTACCTTATCTATTACACAATAATAATTGGGAATAATTAATATGAAAAATTGGTAACTAACATATGATCAAATTGATAACTCAACCATCAAGATATCATCTTATAATTAGATACATTCTTATTGAAAAATTACAGTATCTCAAAAATGTGATTTTAATACTCAGTCATTGTTATGTCAACCTACACATTCATGAAAAACTATACATCCTTGGCCAACACCATTGAGTTTGGATAGAACTGGTTGGTGAAAATAAATATTAAGTCCTTCAACTGTAATCCATCTTCTTCCTTATTTTCACCATCGTATCCCACCATCTCATTATTTTTCCTCACAGCATGAAGGTGGCACACCACACTATGATCTCTGCAGTTGTTTCCCTGAAAAAAAATTAATATATCTTGGACAACCATTACACAATATGATCATGATTAGTGTATCCATTGAAAACTACTTTCTTCAGGTGAAGGATCACTTTAGATTGATTTCTATGAACATCCCCCAGAGGATCCACATCTAGAACGTGAATGGGTACTGGAGGCATTGCTTATCCCAAAGCTCGGATAGAGTGTACAATATATTCTATATGATTTGGGTCCACTAGAGGATTAACTAACTATGGTTCAACATTAGATTCTAGTAAGATCCAATTTTCATGACCTCATATAGGCATGATTCTACACAACATCCATAGAAAATGGAAATGAAATTAGACTGACACTCAAACTGGTAAACAATGGAAATTAATCCCGAATTATTTAAAAATGATATTTGGATCTCAATATTTCCAAATCAAAATAAGAAAAATACTAGAAGTAGTCCACAATACATCCTTCCAAAATCACCCTATATCATTTAGATTCATTATGGTGACAAATAGATAGGCAGTCAATAACAAAAACCTCTTATGTCCAGACTAGATTTGAACTCCATAATGACTTTAAGACAAAATATCAATAACCTCTTATAATAAAACATTATCCTAAACTGTCTTGGGTACCCTATAAACTATGTAACTATTACAACCCTACCGTATCATTAAATTAATCCCTTATCAACATGGGTCAGTGAATAGAACCTGGAATCATAAAATTCAATGTGGGGACTAATTTCTATAGGCACTATGAAAGTGAAAGAGAAAAATAAATATGAAAAACAAAAGAACCTTTACTATGAGTAACGTAATAGAATAAAATAGGGCCAAAATAATACCAATGTACTACAACCCAATAACAAAAATAGGGAAAAAACCAAAGTCCCAAATGACACAACTCACCACTCACGAGGTTCAAAAGTTAGATCAACCTCTAAAAGATCCTTTCCCCTTGCTCTAACCTAGAAGTTGATAATCTAGAAACACCCATAGGGACATGTAGGAAATGATATAGAAACCCCGTATAGGTTCTCCATTTAGATTTCATAAAAGGTTCCATAATAGATTATCTAATGAAATAATTTTAATTTTCAAAATAAATAGGTTTTTAATTTTCATATTATATTTAAAAAACATCATGATATAAAATTAAAATGATGGGAAAATATTTTAAGAAAGGTCATTACAAGATATTTAATGTTTCGAAAAAAATAAATTAAATAAATCATTTATATAAAAAATATTGTTTACATTCAGAAGTCATCTAACATAGCTAAAACAACATTGGAATACATTTAAATCTCAAATATAAAACAATTGAGAATCATGGTCATCTACAAAAATCTTTTTATGTTCCAAGATACCAGACTCTGCACTCTCTAAGTGATCTTAACAATATTTTTATAAACCTTCCCCACTGACTATAAAGAACCATACATTATATACATTTTTATTACATCAGAATTGAAGCACTCTTATTACAACATATAACAGAACCAGGAAAGGACCGTATAGGTATAGTGTCTTTATAAACTGGGAAACATAAACAACTGGTTCATAAAGCATCTACACTGTCTCCCATTTATTTCATCATATCTATAGTCCCTTTTGGCATATCATACTTAATAACCTTATTCCTGACCTGGGGAAGGAAAACATACAAAAGGGTGAGCTCAAATTCTTAGTAAGGGTAAACAAAAGAAATATCAATCACATCATATTCATAAGGACATAACATTTTGGAAATCTTACCCTGCAAAAGAGATCATAATTTCATAACATGGGATAAATCATGGTAGTGAAATATAATCACAATAATCATAACTTAAAACATTAAAAATTTTGGCATACACACATAATCATATATAATCATTTCTTATTAGTCAAGACTCATTGCCAAGACTATCTTAGTGGACAAAGTCCTTTTCTGAACCGAGTTCATTCCTCGTTTCAGTCCTGTTTCACTGAACCGGTTTGACCTGCCGTTCCAGCCATTTATATCTCCTGAGATATAAAATCTTTACCCAAATGCATTGGAGGGAGATATAGGTCCCACCCATCTGATAATTATACCATTCTTATGTGTGCCACAAAATCATAAACCATACATCATAGCATAACACGTGTAATAAAAATGGGATTCTTAAACATCATGACATCATAAAAAAATTCATATAAGATAAAGGAATTCATAAAAATAATTCCATCACAACATAATCAAATCAATGTAATAATAGGGATAGAAACAGAACCCTTTATTATCTAAGATGGAAAATAATTTTGATAAAACACTTGAACTCCATTCTTGAGGAAAATATCATTTCTACTTCAAAAACACTTTTCCTTTCTCAACATGTCATACAATTCTAAACTAAAAGAAGTTGATTAAAAATAAATGTGAAAACATGTAAAAGAAGCTTCTTGGAAATAATGTTTTTAAAAAAATCCACTCATGCCGTATATGTTAAGAAAACATTCTTCTCGTAATTTTGTCGGAAAAGTAAAAAAGTACCTCGTACGAAAAACGACAAAAGATTCCTTTCATATCTTTTACTAAAAACTAACCGAATGGTAAAATTGGATTTAAACAATTTTAGGTGGAGGGAAATAATATTACATATTGAGGAAACATGGATTTGGATGATAAAATACACCCCAGTAAACTCCAAAGTATAAACAATCTCAGATAAAAATGAGATTGTGATATTTCCCTAACCTTAGGTCCGATTTGCTTTGTAAGTGTATGAACCTCCTGTATAATGATTTGAATAATGTCATTGACTTATTACAGAATCATAATCATTTTTTATGATATCATATATGGTCATATTCTTAACTAATTATTAGTAATATTTCATTGCTACTAGTTATTCGGGTGTTTATTACTTTTTGTTCTTATGCGTGTTTTGTTGAATAAATTATTATTATTATTATTTAGGTTATAGATACCTCATTTCCAGAATGGTATTAGTGTAATATATATTATATTTATTCACTCAATTCATTTATGTAATCAGTATGTAATGAAAATCATGTAGAACGAGTCACATCACATCGTGGAGACGGTATTCCGTACGTACGCACGAGCGATGATATCATTCCCATGATCTTGGAATTTTATTGGAGTGTATGTATACTATTTCAGAATTAATATCACTTTAAAATAATAATATATATTCATTCATTACACCATTATACCCATCCAAGTAAGGTGGTGGTGGAAAATAGATTACACCATGGCGTGGAGACGATATTCCGTACGTACGCACGAGCGATGATTTCGTTTTCCGTAGGATGGATAGATGGTGAAATAGGTTTGTTTCTTACCTATAATAACATATCAGTATATGAGTGATAATGATGTTATTACTTAATAATGAAACAACTAAATAAGAAGATGTGTAAGAAGAAATAATGTTGAAAGAATCGGTAACGGACATTACCTCTTCTTTGAAGCGCCTCTTTGAGAACTCCTTTTAAGGCACTAAAATTAGTCTTTGAAGAATACCAGGACCTCTAGGATGTTTATAGGGAAGTGGAGAGGAGAAATATTCAGGGATTGGACGAGATGGAAGGCTCAAAGTGGTGTGAGGATAGAGGGAAGAGGTGCCATTTTATAAGGGAGGAAAAGGGCACCTTTGGAAAAACTAAAAGTATTATTTTATTATAAAGCCATATTCGGTTTAAAATAGCTCCAAATTGATTTATTTTGAATATAAGGTGGGGGAGGATAGAAATACTCTCATCCAATAGAATTTGGACAAGTTTAGTTTACTATTCTAACCTTATCATTTAGATTTAAGTTTATGTTAGATAATTTTACTTTTACCGTGTCTTTTTGTGTTCTTGCACTATAAGGTTAATAAAATTACTATAACAAGCCAAACGAACCCCAAGTTGTTTATTATTAATATATATAACCTTATATATGTCATGTGTCCGATCCTTATATTTTTAGGAATAAAATTACAATTAATAATATAAGATTTGTTTTAAAAACTATTTTATGTCAATTTTGACACTATTTAGTAATTGATTTTTGTGAAACTAATAACAGAATTATTAGTTCGAAAAAAGTTAATTAAATCATTACTAATATGTCATATTAACATATAAAATTAGTGGAATTCAAAAAAAGTCTCAAATTACATTTATTTGAGTATTTATAACATCAATTATGTCAATATTTCATTAATAAGAAAATTATTGCATCATCTTTGTGTCATAAATAAATTAGATTATTTAATGTCTAAAAATTACAAATAAAATACAATTATGTAGTAAATCGTTTTATATTTCTAATGAATATTTATAGTCCAATTTATATTATGTACAACCCTATATTAAAAATTATTTACTTATTAAACGTTGATTTTAACTATTTTAACCCTTCTTTAAATAAATTAATAATAAATGTCCTAATCTAATCCAAGTGGGCCTTAATGGTCATATTTTATTCCTAAGATTGTTTTTGGTCTAATTAAACATATCCAATAGAATTAGGACATGTTTTAGGGTAATAATAATATCATTTTTACCCTTAATTACCCTATTTACTTTTAACTGTGGTAAATAAAAGTAAAAAGTTACTATTCCACTAAAATTATTTTCATCTCATTGAACAAAATTTTACTTACTGACATCTATTGTGTCTCTCGAATTTTTTCAATTCCACCCACAGAAGCGGTAAAATTAAGTTTTATGTAAATTTGAAAATTCTCCTAAGATGTGGGTAAAAGACAGTGAAAAGTTCAATAAAATTTATATATATCTAAAATTATTATAAAATTACTCCAATGAATAACATTGAACTTATATAGGTATTATCTATCAATTTTGACCTAAAATAAATTTAAATAAAATCAATAATTATTTAAATAAAAAGTTGGTTTTTAAATAGTAACCCAGTGTTTTCACTATTCATCAAAAATTGAATGTTTCCAGAAAAATACCAAAATTTCACCCTAGGATAATTTTGATATTCCGAATCCAAAAACGAAGTCCATTTTGAAATGTAAAATTTAAAAAATTTCAAAAAGTGGTTATTACTATTCATAATGGCTAGTTTTAATAATATTTTAATAGCATATCGTTGTTTAGCGAAACTCGGTATTGTGTACGACGCAATCTATCAAGGAAGGTTGCGATTGAGTGTAAAGAAAGCCAAGCTAGTGTTGTGTGTAGTGAAAGATTCCTTTGATGATTTATATAAAAACAAAGTATTTCTTATAAAAGTCTCGGGTGTTACATTCTACCCCCCTTAAAATGAATTTCGCCCTCGAAATTCGTCACTTTGTAACAAACAGATGAGGATACCTCTCCCTCATTATATCCTCAATCTCCCATATAGCTTCTTCTAATGGGTGGTTCCTCCATAAAACATTCACCAAGCGAGTGGTCTTGTTCCGTAGGACTTTTTCACTACAATCGAGAATCTCTATCGGCTGTTCTTCATAAGAAAGATCTTGTTTTAGCGGTACAACTTCTAAGCTGAGTACATGTGAATGATCAGGTTTGTACTTTCTTAGGAGAGATACATGGAACACATTGTGAACTTGAGAGAGATTCAGTGGAAGAGCCAATCAGTAAGCTACCTTCCCAACACGATCCAGTATTTCGAAAGGACCGATATACCTAGGGCTCTACTTTCCCTTCTTTCCAAATCTCATTTCTCTCTTCCAAGGAGATATTTGTAAGAACACTTTATCACCCACTTCAAACTCTAAGTCTTTTCTTTGGTTGTCGACATAACTTTTTTATCGACTCTGATCTGCTCTTATGTTTTGTTGAATAGATCGGACCTTTTCTGCCATCTCATCAACAAGATCAGGTCCTAATAGCTTTCTTTTCCCAACTTTATCCCAGCAAGTTGGAGTCCTGCATTTCTTTCCATAGAGAGCTTCATAAGGAGCCATCTGAATACTGGAGTGAAATCTATTATTATAAGAAAATTCCACCAAAGGTTGGTGTTGATCCCAACCACATTTGAAATCCGTTGAGGAAGCTCCCAATACATCTTCTAGAGTTTGAATTGTCCTCTCAGACTGACCGTCTGTCTGAGGATGATAAGCAGTGCTGAAACTCAACTCTGTATCCAGAGTATGCTAAAGACTTCGCCAGAACTTTGAGGTAAACCTCAGATCCCGATCAGATATAATAGAAAGTGGTACTCCATGCAATCTTACCACTTCATTTACATATATCCTGGAAAGTTGATCCAGATAGAAATCCTCTCTAATAGCAGTGAAGTGTGCAGACTTTGTATGGCAATAAACTATGACCCAGATAGCGTTATTGCCTTTTGATGTTTTAAGAAGTCCAATGAAAAAGTCCATAGTGATGTTTTTCCATTTCCATTCAGGTATGGGTAATGGTTGTAACATCCCCTTAGACTTCTGTCTCTCAGATTTAACTTGCTGACAAACCAAGCATCGAGAGACATATTCAGAAACATCTCTTTTTTATGTCATCCCACCAGAAGTACTCTTCCAGGTCCCTATACATCTTCTTGCTTCTAGGATGAATAGAGAATGAAGAACTATGAGCCTCATCCAGCAGCTCCTTAAATTCGGGGATGGGAGGAACACAAACCTGATTCTGGAACTTTATTATCCCATCACAATCAAGGTTGAATTCAGGAACATTTCTCACCTTCTTTTGTAACTCTACATCTTCTTTACGTGCCTCTTTAATCTTCACATGTATAGATGGTTGAAAATTCATTTGAGAAAGATAATATTTTTCCCCTTCCATTATAATTCCATGATCCATCCTTTGTAAATCCATAAATATTGGATATTTTGTGATCCTCATCATTGATAAACTGGCATGGTCTTGTCGACTTAATGCATCTGCCACCTTGTTTGCTTTCCCAGGGTGGTAATGAATTGAGTAGTCGTAATCCTTAATCAGCTCCAACCATCTTCTTTGGTGCATATTCAGCTCCTTTTGTTTGAAAATATACATTAAACTTTTATGATCAGTATAAATGTCACACCTTTCTCCATAATGATAACGCCTCCAAATCATCAATGCAAAGATTACCGCAGCTAACTCTAAATCATGAGTTGGGTAATTTTTCTCATGGATTTTCAACTGTCGTGAGGCATAAGCTATCACCATATCATTTTTCATAAGAACACACCCCAATCCCTTCTTGGATGCATCACTGTAGATCACAAACCTTTCTCCACTATAAGGAAGTGTGAGCACAGGTGCACTGGATAACCTTCTTTTCAACTCAATGAAATTCTCTTCACATTCCTCCGTCCAAACAAACGTAACTCCTTTCCGAGTCAAATTGGTGAGTGGATTAGATAATTGTGAAAAATCATTCACAAAACATCGGTAATATCTAGCCGAGCCAAGAAAACTTCAGATCTCAGTTACTGTTGTTGGTCTCGACCATCTTTCAATAACCTCTATTTTTGCTGGATCCACAGATATCCCCTCTTTTGAGATTATGTGGCCCAAAAATGAAACTTTTTGAAGCCAAAAATCACACTTGGTAAATTTTGCGTAAATATTCTCCTTTCTCAAGGTCTTCAATATAATTCTCATGTGATCTTCATGTTCATCCTTGCTCTTTTAATATACAAGAATATCGTCTATAAAGACTACCACAAACTGATCAAGATAGTATCTAAAGACTCTATTCATCAGATCGATGAAGATAGCAGGGGCATTAGTAAGACCAAATGGCATCACTATAAATTCATAGTGTCCATACCATGTATGGAAAGCCGTCTTTGGTATATCCTCCCTTTTGACCCTTAATTGATGATACCCTGAATGAAGATCAATCTTAGAAAAGTATTGAGCTCCACGTAGTGGGTCAAATAAGTCATCAATGCACAGGAGAGGATATTTGTTCTTGATAGAGATCTTGTTATGTTCTCGATAATCAATGTAGAGTCTCATTGATCCATATTTCTTCTTAACAAACAGAACAGGTGCTTCCCAAGGTGACTCACTAGGGAGTATGAACCCCTTATCAAGATTCTCTTGCAGTTGCTTCATCAATTCCTGCAACTCAATTGGGGCCATTAAATAAGGTGTCTTTGAAATAGGTAAAGCACATGGTACGAGTTCTATTGAAAACTCAACTTCACAATTTGGTGGAAAACCCAGCAATTCCTCCGAAAAGACATCGTCAAACTCCCGTACAATGGGAAAATTATTAATTGTGTGTTTCTCACCAACCATTTGAGATAAATAACCTTCATTTAGTGGAATCAAGACCCATAAGATGGAAGAAATTTCCACTGGAAGGTTATGTTCATCCTTGCATCGATAGATGATCATAGATTGATCTGGAATATGAAATGTGACATCCCTTTTTTGGAAATTGATATGAGCTCCATATAGAGAAATCTAATCCATGCCAAGAATCACATCAAATTCCACTATAGGGAGGATCACAAGATTTTCAGGAAGCACTTCCCCACAAACTTCAATCGGAGAACAATTATAAACTTTTGATGCGACTGTTGTGCCATTAGTGGTTGTCACAGCTAACTCAACATCTAATTGTTGAGGTAATACGGTGATACCATAAGAAAATTCTTCAGAAATAAAAGAGTGGGTGGATCTATAATCAAATAAAACATTTGCTACTTTAGAGTGGATGTTAAGTGTACCTTTTAACCACTTCGTTATCATACTCCACATCACTGATAGAAATTTCATGTGAATTTTCTTTGCCTTTAGCCTTAAGATTTTGTTGACGTCGACTATCATCATCAACCCTTGGATTTGGGCATTGATTGGCATAATTCCCCATCTACTTGCACTTGTAATATTGAAGTGTAGGAGGTGCACTCTGTGTAGCCTTTTCATTGTTCGCATCACTATACATCTTCTTCCCATCGTTGCTGAATTCAAATGACCGATGACCTTCCTTTCCACATTTGAAACATTTACTTGTCCCTTTAAGACAACTCCCTCCATGTTTCATTCCACACTTTGATCAAAAGGGAAAACTCATCTTCTTTTCAGTGTGCTCTTTAGATTTTCCTTTGAATTCCATTTTCCTCTTCTTATCAAACCCATATGACTGATGGGTTACTCCAATATCCATCTCAACTTTGAGAGCACATCGAACGATTTCCTCGTAGCTATTGAAGTCCCTTATGGCTAACGCCCTTTTAAGACTTGGTTTTAAGCCACTAAAGAATCAATCTATCTTACTCTCAGGTTGGATAATAATACCAGAAGCGTACCTTGCAAGTCTTGTAAAATTTGCTTCATAGGTACCAAGAGATTCATCATCCTTTTGCATTAGTCCAAGAAACTCCTTCTCCATCTTTGTTCGTAGAATATGAGAGAAGTACTTATTGAAAAATAAGTTCTTGAAATCGTCCCATTCCATGGACTCAATTTCATCTTTTGGCCTCATATTCTTGATATGATTCCACCATTGATCAGCATCACCATCAAAATGATACACTGCTAAGATAACTTTATCATGTTCAGAACATTGAAGAACTGAAAATATCTTTTCAGTAGTACTGATCCATTGTTTAGGAACTAATGGATCAGTAGACCCGCTGAATGAAGGTGGACGCTGTCTCATGAAGGATTCAACAAAATGTTTCTCCTTCCTTTTCTTGTTTGGAAGTCCTGCATGATTCATAGCTTGAGAAAGTTGTGTGAGCATGGATACAAGATTTTTCATTCCAGATCCAATAAAGTTTAGTTGCTTAGGGGGACAATCATTGCATTGCCCATCACATTCCGCATTAACACGGTTCCTTCAGGTTCCAGCCATTAACTAAAACAAAGAAGAATAGTGTGAGAAAAACTAATTATAATAGGAAAACCACATAATCAAGAATAAAATTTCACACTTAAGGTCTTATCCAAGGTTATTCATGGCCATTTCTAAAACACTATGATTGTGTTCTATGCTTAGACTTATCCTTATGATTCTTACTAAGGCTTTCACATCCTAGTTTCCAAAGGATGACTATACCTTTCCTCTGATACCAACTATAATGACCCATACTTTACATACATTGTTATTACTTCAGAATTGAAGCACACTTTTTACACCATATAACAAAACCAAGAAAGGACCGTATAGGTATAGTGTCTTTAGAAACTGGGAAACATAAACAACTAGTTCATAAAGCGTCTACACTGTCTCCCATTTATTTCATCATATCTATAGTTCCTTTTGGCATATTTTACTTAATAACCTTCTTCCTGACCTGGGGAAAGAAAACATACAAAAGGGTGAGCTCAAATGCTCAGTTATGGTAAATAAAATAAATATCAATCACATCATATTCATAAGGACATAACATTTTAGAAATCTTACCCTGCAAAAGAGATCATAATTTCATAACATGGGATAAATCATGGTAGTGAAATGTAATCACAATAATCATAACATAAAACATGATAATTTTTGGCATACACACATAATCATAGAGAATCATTTCTTATTAGTCAAGACTCATTGACAAGACTATCTTAGTTGTCCAAGTCCATTTTTGAACCGAGTTCATTCCTCGTTTCAGTCCTGTTTCACTGAACCGGTTTAACCTGCCGTTCCAGCCATGTCTATCTCATGAGATATAAAATCTTTACCCAATTAATTGGAGGGAGATATAGGTTCCACCCATCTCATAATGATACCATTCTTATGTGTGCCACAAAATCATAAACCATACATCATAGCATAACCCATGTAATAAAAATGGGATTATTAAAAATCGTGACATCATAAAACAATTAATATAAGATAAAGGAATTCATAAAAATAATTCCATCACAACATAATCAAATAAATGTAATGATAGGGATAGAAACATAACCCTTTATTATATGATATGGAAAATAATTTTGATAAAACACTAGAACTCCATTCTTGAAGAAACTATCCTTTCTACTTCAAAAACACTTTTCCTTTCTTAACATGTCATACAATTCTAAACTAAAGGAAGTTGGTTAAAAATAAACTTGAAAACGTTTAAAATAAGCTTCCTGGAAATAATGTTTTTAAAAAAATCCATTCATGCCGTATAAGTTAAAAAAACATTCTTCTCGTAATTTTGTCGTAAAAGTCAAAAAGTACCTCGTACGAAAAACAACAAAAGATTCCTTCAATATCTTTTACTAAAAACTCACCGAAGGGTAAAATTGGATTTAAAAATTTTTAGGTGGATGGAGATAATATTACATATTTAGGAAACATGGATGTGGATGATAAAATAAACCCCAGTAAACTCCAAAGTATAAACAATCTCGGATAAAAATGAGATTGTGATATTTCCCTTACCATAGGTCCGATTTTCTTTGTAAGTGTCTGAAACTCCTATATAATGATTTAAATAATGTCATTGACTTATTCTAGAATCATACGCATTGTTATGATATCATATATGGTCATATTATTAGCTTATTATTAGTAATATTTCATTGCTACTTGTTATTCTGGTGTTTATTACTTTTTGTTCTTATGCGTGTTCTGTAGAATAAATTATTATTATTCTTTTTTAGGTTATAGATACCTCATTTCCAGAATGGTATTATTGTAATATATATCATATTTATTCACTCAATTCATTTATGTAATCATTATGCAATGAAAATCATGTAGAACGAGTCGCATCACATCGTGGAGAGGGTATTCCGTACGTACGCACGACTGATGATATCCTTACCTTGATCGTGGAATTGTATTGGAGTGTATGTATACTATTTTATAATCAATATAACTTTACAATAATAATATATATTCATTCTTTACACCATTATACCCATCCAAGTAAGTCTGTGGTGGAAAATAGATTACACCACGGCGTGGAGACGGTATTCCGTACGTACGCACGCGCGGTAGTTTCATTTTCCGTAGGATGGATATATGGTGAAATAGGGTTGTTTCATACCTATAATAACGTATCAGTATATGATTTATACTGATGTTATTACTTCATAATGAAACAACTAAATAAGAAGAAATGGAATAAGAAATAAAGTTGAAAGAATCGGTAACGGACATTACCTCTTCTTTGAAGCGCCTCTTTGAGAACTCCTTTTAGGGTACTAAAAGTAGTATTTTAAGAAGACCAGGACCTCTAGGATGTTTTTAGGGAAGTGGAGAGGATAAATTGGCATGGGTTGGCCGAGATTGAAGGCTCAAAGTGGTCTGAGGAAGAGAGGGAAGAGGTTCCCTTTTATAAGGGAGCAGAGGGGAACCTTTGGAAAAACTAAAAATATTATTTTATTATAAAGCCATATTTGCTTTAAAATAGCTCCAAATTGATTTATTTAGAAGCTAAGGTGGGGATGGGTCGAAATAATCTCATAAAATATAATTTGGACAAGTTTAGTTTACTATTTTAACCTTATCATTTATATTTAACTTTAAGTTAGATAATTTTACTTTTACCGTGTCTTTTTGTGTTCTTACACTATAAGGTTAATAAAAATACTATAACAAGACAAACGAACCCCAAGTTATTTATTATTAATATTTATAACCTTATATAAGTCATTTGGCCGAAACATAGATTTTTATGAATAAAATAACAATTAATAATATAATATTTGTTTTAAAACTATTTTATGTCAATATTTCACACTATTTAGTAATTGATTTTTGTGAAACTCATAACAGAATGATTAGTTAGAAAAAAGTTAATTAAATCAATAATAATAAGTCATATTAACCTTTAAAATTAGTGTAATTCAATAAAAGTCTCAAATTACATTTATTTTAGTATTTATAACATCAATTATGTAAATATTTCATTAAATAGATAATTACTGCATCATATTTCTGTCATAAATAAATTAAATTATTTAATTTCTAAAAATTACAAATAAAATACCATTATGTAGGAAATATTTTTATCTTTCTAATGAATATTTATAGTCGAATTTATATTACGTATTACCCTATATTAAAAATTATTTACTTATTAAATATTGATTTTAACTATTTTAACCCTTCTTTAAATAAATTAATAATAAATGTCCTAATCTAATCCATGTGGGCCTAAATGGTCATATTTTATTACTAAGGCTTTTTTGGTCGAATTGCACTTATCCAATAGAATTAGGTCATGTGTTAGGGTAATAATAAAATCATTTTTACCCTTAATTACCCTATTTACTAATAACTGTGGAAAATAAAAGTAAAAAGTTATTATTCACAAAAAATTATTTTCATCGCATTGAACCACATATTACTTACTGAAATCAACCATGTCTCTCGGATTTTTGAAATTCCACTCACAGAAGAGGTAAAATTATGTTTTATGTAAATTTGCAAATTCTCCTAGGAGGTGGGTAAAAGACGGTGAAAAGTTCAATAAAATTTTTATATATCTAAAACTATTATAAAATTACTCCAATGAATTACATTGAACATATATAGGTATTATGTATCAATTTTGACCTAAAATAAATTTAAATAAAATAAATAATTATTTAAATAAAAAGTCGGTTTTTAAATAGTAATCCAGTGTTTTTACTATTCATCAAAAATTGATAGTTTCCAGAAAAATACCAAAATTTCACCCTAGGATAATTTTGATATTCCGAATCCAAAAACGAAGTCTATTTTGAAATATAAAATCTACAGAATTTCAAAAAGTGGTTATTACTATTCATAATGGCTAGTTTTGATAATATTTTAATAGCATATCGCTGTTTAGTGAAACTCGGCATTGCGTACGACGCAAGCTATCAAGGAAGGTCGCGATAGCGTGTAAATCAAGCCAAGCTAGTGTTGTGTGTAGTGAAATATTCCTTTGATGATTTATATAAAAAATATATATTTCTAATAAAAGTCTCGGGTGTTACACTGACAGTGGCCAAATGAGACTCATCACCATCCCATCTGGGATTTGACCCACAACAATTATGTTTTAGAAAAATTTCATAGCATAGACTGGGTCACTATTATATTCAAACCACCTAAGGATTTCACGTGATCTTACTTAATCAATGGCGGTAAATATATTTTATTAATTCTTAAAATAAATTAAATACCATTATTTCTTTTTAATGGGAATTTTCTATTTAATACAAAATATATTTTAATCAATAACATGCCTCAACAAAATAAAACCGTTGAGTTTCAATCAAAAAAAATTAAATCAATTTTCGTATGTTTGAAATACATTCAAATCCTCTTCCAAAAATTTAAAAATTCATTTCCATAAATTAAATTCAATATATATTTGATATTATTTCTGTCAAGACTCAAATTTAAATAAGTCAATTTAAATCAATAAAACTCCATAACCTCAAACTAATTCAATGGAATTTTGGGTTTTCCCTATTCTCACGCTAAAATCATTTTAAATATATTAATTCGGTTGAATTAAATTTTTATTACATCAATTAAATTAAACATTGCGTGATTGAATTTAAATAAATAGTTGAAATAAATCAAGAAATTCAAAGTAAATCAATTTCGTTAAATATGGGGTAATCACCCACCTTTTCCCAAAACAAAACACATGTAACCTCACCCATATATGGGAATGAAGTAATAAAAGACCTCTAAGAACAACCAAGAGGTTATATTTAACCCAATGCAACATAGATCCACCAATTTAATAATGATCAATTGAAATCCCAATGGTAGAGAAAGAGAGAATGATTAATAACATGGGTGAAAGGTTACCTTGAAATCACAATGAATATGAAATGATGATCAAATGAAAAATGAATGGATCTAGATGAGTTGGATAGATTATAGATATCCTAGGGGATGCCTTAGATCATGTGAAATAAAACTGGAACAAGGGAGAAATTAGATCTTATCCTTGCTTCCCATTTAAAAATCCTCAGTCAGGGTCTTAAAAGACGTGTAATAACAATTCACATCATGAAATATTTATGTTTCATAAATAGTAATAAAACATGTCACATTAAATTAAAAAACCATTCATTAAATAGGTCATGAGGTCTGATGATTATAAATGATGTGTAACCTTCACAGTGTGAAGGCTTTCAAGATTTTTTCCCATAAACCATTACACATTGTGTAACCTAGTAACACTGTGTCTAACCCTCGAAGAGCCTATCTAAAAAATTGGTTAATACTAAGAGTCCAACCAATCAATGTCTTCACCGTTATAGATATCATCCCTATTCATTCTCAACCCTACCTAGTTTGTAAAATGGTAGAACCATAAAAATTTAATAGATGTACCATTTATATTAGTAAGAAGTTATTATAATAGGTCCATGACAGAAATGGAAAAAAATATGATTTATATTTAATTATTATTTTCCATTAGAAATGAATTTATGGATCATATAACATATGGATTATCAATTTTTTTTTCAAGGCCCAAAAATACAAAATAACAAATTAAATGTATTTTAATGATATAGATGTGATAGAAATAAATATTTAATTAATATAAATAGTTTTTATAATCATTGTAAACTTCTACCAGGATATCAATTTAATTTCGTCCATTGGGTGATACGTGGATATGATTATGAAATTTATAGTTATTTTGTTTAATGAAATGGAAAACATGATAGACACTTGTTTTTAAAAGTATAATTTTTTTTAAATTGTATTATTCAGAAGATATCTTTGTATGTAAATATGTATATGAAATATAAAATATTTATATTCATCATTGCAATTTGTTACTTTTTTTAAAAATTTATAACTATTGTAAATGAATTCCCAAAACCACTTGATGAATTATTTAATGTACCAGAAGAATTATTATGTAATTGATGTAATTAGCTTGATAAATGAATTTTCAAAATGAAATTAAATGTTAGATATATAATAACATATTATTTAATAATTATATTAGTTATGATGATATTATTAAAATAAAAGTAATTTATTGTTCATTAAACATTCATTATTGATATTTTTAAAAAATTAATTTTTTATTAAATGATATAATTTTTTTTAATAATCAAAAATCATTTGAGTTGTAAGGATAAGTCTGAAGATATCATCATAGGAAAATTTATTTGTTGATGTTATTTTCATAGTAACTATATGAAGCCCCAACGAGTAAAAAACCATGATGTAATTGTAATAGTAAAATAATTAAATAAGGGATAAATCCAAAATATTATGCTTTAAATATAGTATAAAAGTTCTTATTTTTGTGGAATTTAGACTCATATTATCATATTTTTATTGAAATTGATTTTTTGGAGCCATTTAGTATTAAATATATTTATACATTTATTCAATATTTTGATAGATTCCAAGATTTTTTCTCCCATCTCTTATAAAAAGGAATCTATTAATCGTATTTCATCAAATATAAAAAACATTGGTTCACATATTTCCTTACCAAATAACTTCGAAATCCCTCCACTCATTATAGTGGTCGTATATTATGATGAACTAAAACAGCATCAAAACCACACAATAGAATGTTGTATTGAAATCTTAAACACTTATTTCTTGGCTTTGATACTGATATTTGTGATCCAATTTCATTCCATGTATATCAAAAAACATTAATATAAAAATTTGGATAACATACGATCTCAAAGACACTTTTTTATTATGGTTTAAAATCATTATAAAATACTTATTAAAAATAATACATATGTCATGAAATGGGTATTTCTCTAACACAACCCATCATTAATTTTTTTTCTTCAAATTAGGACATCATCATCGTCCTTATGAAATCCCATCTAGATTGAATTCATTCAACACCATTATTAACATTAATTGTAAAATGAATCATAATATCTATGAGCTCAAATGACATTTTTGTTAATGTTTAAAAATTAAAAAATATATTTCATTAGTGATCATAAAAATAACAGTAGTGTACGATGAGATAGTCAACGTGAATAAGTATAAAATAAGAATATTTGTTCCCAATCAATACGTTGACCATGAAGCATGAACACATGGAATAAGAATTTAACAAAGATAATAGTCATAAAAATCAATAATCATGGGTCATGTGATATCAATCATCCTCAAATGGAACAACATTACCCTATATAAATAAAAGTAAAAATGTGTTTTTTTCTTGGGGAATCATCTTCATAGAGCACTTTCATAACCCTAATGGAACCACTACAATTGGAATAACCATATAGAATAATTCTTATATAATTCATTGGAGAACATAATCCATTATAATTCATTGGGGCACTATATGTGTTTAATCATTGTATAGGGCTTAACTTGATCACCCAAAGCTATCTTGGTGCACAATTCATATATAATTTCCATGAACCTCCTAATTAATTTTTTATATAGATCATTATGATCATCATATAACTCAATGAAATAATCATTATTGATTCATGAAATTATTAACCCCTGAAAAACAAAGGGCTTTCTTGTTAATCGCTTTGAAATATAATTAACATGTAGTAATGAAAAAGGTTTCATAAAATTATATTCTGAAAAATACTAACCCATAATGAAAATAAATTATGATGGTTTAAATAAAAAATATATTGTTTTTAGAATAATTTACAAAAAAGTGATTATCACATTGAAAAAATTAAATACCATAAAATTATAATTAAAATCATTTTGAAAAAAATAACCATTTAATATTAAAAATATAATAAATATTTTTAAAATATTTTTAAAATTCTTTTATTTGAATACAAACTCTTAAACATATAATGGTGGATTTATAAATAATTTAAAAAATATCATGAGGAAAATATCATTTCCATTTAAAAAAGAACATTTAAATACATTTTTAAAGTCGATTTATTTTAAAATAAACATGAATAATTATAATTTCATATTTAGTGAACATAATTATCATATAGGTAGAAAATTCCATTCATTCCATACATTTAAAAATAAAGATTCATTTCACATATTTGGTAAAATCAATTTGTGAATTTAATAAAAAAATATAAGATGATTACAACAACATTACAATATACCTTAATGAATTCAAATTGAGATGAACCCCTTACCTCCAGATTTCATTTTTTTATCATTATTTAAGCTATTGTATAGTAAATTTGAATATTTTATGAACTTATTATATAAACATATAAACAGCTATAATAACATATATTGTATTTTTATAACATTTTATCACCATTTCATTAATAATCAGTCATCACTTTCACTATTTTGTGTGTTAATTTTAGTCATTTCTCTTTCCTGATTAATTATGAAAGGTCGTGTTATTGAGCATGTCATATAGTAACATCATCTATAGAATGATAATAAAGAAATAATTAACAATTTTAGATTAATTATAAATTTAAAACCAATAATTATATGTCTTAATGAAAAAGAAATCAATTTAATTATCATTGTGATGGTAGTCCCTATAAATGCATGAAGAACATTTTTAATTTTTAAAGATAATTATAGAAAAATATAAAGTATATTTTATCATTATAGAATGATCCTTATAATGAAACAATATATTAATTAGTTATATATACATACATATATATATATATATAATTCGTTATGTGAGGTAATGAAAATAGAGTCACATCATTTCCTGAAGGCAGAAGTCCACATGTAAACGAAAAACATAATCACATTTTCTGTGAGTAAAATGTAAATAGAAAAAAGAAAAAATAATATTAATGGAATTATAAATATTTAATAAAAATAATATTTATTTCATATATATAACTATTGACACTCTTCTTTGACAAATTGATTAAATGGGAACATTGAGAAATACATTTGGGACAATATAATAAGGGAAAAAAACTAGGACAAGGATCACAAAAACTCTAAAGGACATATAACATTGGTATGCCAAAAAACTATCATTATTTAGAGAACCTGCAATTCAACATGCATGAGAAGCCTTCATGAAATACTACAAAACCAGCCTGAGTGAGACATCTAAGCGAGAGACCAGTTCACGATGGATCTTTTTTCCAATAGTCTTTTATTTACCTATAAATAGAATTGTGGGTTCTTCCTCTGTACGGATGGGAATTCCTGGTGGCCAATTTATGTTCTCATTCAAGTATTCCATCACTCAAACCCTAAAAACCATCTATGTATAATTATAAAACAAGTTGGAAATGTAATTATTTGGTTACAGTGAAAAAAGTCCTCTAATGAATAAAAATAAACTTTACCATCCCATGGAAATCTCTCACACTATCGTTAATGAAAATTGGTGAAATTAACCTTTACATGATATATGAACTTTGTGGGTGACTTATTGGAACACTTTTGAAGACCCTTGAAGGTCTGATCCAAGAAAATCCATATGTGTAGTTTTCTAGGTGGTCCATTGTTAAGGGTAAAACAAGTTCCCCTAGGATAACATATGCGAAGAACCCCATGTGTGATCCCCATAGTTCACCATAATGAATAGAATTTGAAATAAACTAATCAATCATTATTTAATTTCATCCATTTAAGGGGTTCTCCTCCAATGTCAACATTTTCTAAAAGTGTCCACTTTTATTTTTCTTATTATAGGTTTTCTTCAGTTTTCCAATTTTCTGGTTAGGGACATTAGGTTGAATGTGATGAGGTCTCTCTATGGTTAGGAGGACCCATACCTTAGTTATAGTATCAAGATGTTCGTGGTAATATATAGTAGGGTTTTGATCATGTCCATCACTTCTCATATCTATGAACCTGAGCCTCTAGATCATAGGAGGCAGGGTGAGTATTAGTCTTCTTTTTTTGTTCAACATGTAAAAATATCATCCCAATTTTCTATGGGACAACATCAATGGAGTCCCTCCATGGGTAAGCACGTAGAATTTCATTCTTGGGGCATCACTTCTTATATTCTATGCCTCCTGACCACCATCATGGGTACTTCTTCCTTCTCCATACCATATAATTATTCTAAGCTAATGTGAAGAAAATAAATAACCATATCCTCAAACTCTTCCATAAACAGAATAGATGGTATAGGAGGTGGGAATATTCAATACCCTATATCTCTCTATTTTGTATTTTTCACTATGAATACCTTGATGGAAATGAATATTTTTTAGAATCTCAGATCACATGATTCTTCTTGTTTCTCACACCAAGCGTGAATACTGTGGGAGAAGAGGGTAATGGTGATCATAACGCCTGCATGATCCATGACATATATTGAACTAAAAGAACTCAGATTCTCACTACAATCAAGATTTGTAGGATTCTTCTTTACGCCCTATTCTTAATGGGAATCCTCCATTAGAGTAAGCCCCCATAATAACCCCCATAATCTAATATTCTTCTTTATGATTAAGCCCAAAAAAGTCCCATAAAATTCCATGAGTTAATAAAACCTACATGGTCACTTTACATGGGTCAATTTTCATTAATAATCCACTAATTAATATTCTTAATGGTCTATACTCCCCATCCAAAAGAACTAGACAACATCCATTTGAGAATTTCCTCACCACCATACTATGTGGTCTTTGATTCACATCCAAATAAAATTAGTATGAATCCTCCCTAAGGATCAAACCCAAAAAAGAATATCTACCCTATTCTCTCAAGAACATTCCATGTAGGGTCTAATTATACCTAGGAATAAACAATTCTATTTAAGTGTCCCTATACTATGTTGGTGTAAGACCCAATCCACACATTATCTTTGCACCTTTCACCTAGATGGTCATTCCACATGACGTTAAATTACATAGATAGTAATTTTTCACAGAGCCATTAAAGGTATTATTTTCCCCATTAATTAGTATCGAGCTTCATGAGTTTTTATTCCCTTCATAAAGATATGGAGGAATCCCTTTTATGGGTTTAATCCAAACACCAAAAATTTATAGTCTCCATGGATCATAAAAAACCCTAGGGTGCCCCACTATATGGCTATAAAAATATCATCATCATAATAATTACCAAAAATAACTAATTCATACCTATGGGTTAACATTGATGGAGAGCCTCATATACATATAGATATCATTTTTGATGAAGAACAATAGATATATTGATATGAGTCTAAATTACATACATGATAATAATTAATTGTGAATTATAGGGTGACCCACATCATAATTAGGAACCAATAATTGATTCATGAACATAAAAAAATGTAATAGAAACTTTGAGTATGTAATAATTCCCCCCAAAAAAAGGGTGATGAGCCTGACTTACCATCCCATCGAATAATTTCTTTTCATAAGCATTTTTGGTCAAAAATCCCAATGAGCACATTCCCTTGCAAAGTAGGCCCTCATGTATATGAAAGTGTTAGGAGTTTAGTATTTAATAATAACCTATTGTAATTTATTAAAAATAATGAAAAGAAAACCAAACATATCTCTAAGGGAACTAAAAAATGTTTAACATAGATTTATTTTTTCACTATGTTTATTGTGTCTTTATTATATTAGGCCTCATTCATTTGATAAAGGAGGGAACTATATGATAATAAACTATATATGTAATCATTAAAATATCATGCTTCTCTGATACGATTTTTTTTGTTTTTCAATATTATAAGAATTTACTCATAGAGATTCCTTCAATCTAATGGATTCATTCCATATTTCACCAAAAAATATCCATGTTACTTATTAGAAGAAATATTCATCCACACAATGGACACCATCATAACCCCATCATATTCAATGTCAATTCTCAAATTCATTGGTTCATAAATCCTCAAATGTGGTATAATAGAGACACCAAAGGCTACCCTGAAAGCCATCTAGTTTGCAAATCCATATCAGTCATTTGGTGAATGAAGATCAGTGGTCCTGAAACAGATGGTTCCAAAAAAACAATATTAATTAGTTTTTGGACCTTATCCCAATAATGTGACAACATTTCCCTCTCGTACCATGTAGAGGTGGATCAAGAGGACATATAAGGCATCTTCTATATTTCACATGGGTCCTCCTTATTGGTACTGGCTAGTAATTGTTGCCTCAAATGTCATGAAATAGTGAACCCTCAACATGATGATAGTATTTCTCTCAACTATCCGGCTTTAGAACTCCAAACATAGGATCCCAAAAAGTTTCTTTGTGGATGTATACCTGACAACATTGAGCATTGTCACACCTCTGGGACCTCTGAACGAGTACACTGAAAAAAAATTTGGCCAATTGTTAGTGGTCACATACACCCATATTATATTATTCAGAATAATAATAGACACACCTGGAATCATTCAAATAATCCCACCAATCAAAAATAGAGGCATTACATTAGTAGGAACATACACCTACTAACACACACCTAGACATCTAGCTCACACAACTGGAAGAATTATAAGAATCTCTCTATCCATGTTTGACAAAAATATGTGTGCATATGCACACTCCAACATGAATTTATCTAGCCTGCAAGTATCAATGACATGTAGTACCTGGAGATGTCAGATAGAAATTCATGATTAAAAGTAGGGTGAAGACACAAAACATTAACCCAACCCATGTGCACTCCCAAGATCCACTAAAAAGTGTGTAATAGAGCATGTAGGTACACCTACTCAAGATACATAATGGATATATATACGTGTTCTAGATGCTATATTCATTGTGTATATGTCTTAAATAGTGAATGTGAAGACAAATATTCCCACCAACATCTTACACACATGTCTGTACATCGTAATAGTAATGATACTAGAGCCCAAGGGATGGATTCATAATTATGTCACCAAAAGTGTCGTTTCTCATCAACATGTCCCACAATAGTAGATACAAACCTATACTACCATTGTTGAGGATAATTTTGAAAACTCCCCCATATTAAATGCAAAACTGAATCCAAGAAAAAAACCTTCCCATGAAACCCATGTCCCCCAAAAAGTTGACCCAGCAGCTCACAATATTTCAACCGAAAAAATCCTCACAATTGAAAATTTGGAAACAAAGAGCTCATCAACGAACCCTCTCTACTAAATTCTAGAGTTCATAAATCCCTTAGACAATATTTTCATGAATGATCAGGTCATACCATCCTGTTACAAAAATATGGGAGTTAAAATTGTAATTCTGAGGGTCGTCTCCCAAAACATCAACATGATGGATTGCTTCATGAAAACAATCTTGTTGATCTTGAGAGCATATGTATTGATAAGAGAAAAAACAATACTCTGTTTGGAAAGAAGAACAAGGAGTAATTGGTTATGAACCTTAATATAATCCACATTGGTAGTCCCCCCAAGGAGGTTTTCACTATGAATGTTATCTCTATATTAGTGTTTTACATTTTTAAGAGAATTCTATGATTGTAAATTTATTGACATGAAATCCCTCAAATCGTGAGGCACTTGTAAAAGTAAGGCTGATCATGTAAAATTCATTATCATTGTTAGGTGAAATAATTTATCCCCTAGATGAAATCCGAGAGAGATTATCATTCTTCTGACCTCACCCAGATCATCTTCCTTCTATCATAGGAGATGAAATACATTCTATTTTCTATGATTTTGATAAGGTGAGTAGAAAGAATCCTATTTGGGAAAACCGGGTAGAGGTGGCTCTAATAAAAGATGAATAAGATATCCTAATCATGGGGAATCAATTGAAAATAGAAGACATAACAATCATGTTATGGACTATATAAACCCCTCTATACAGCATTCCAAAAACCATTCCCTAAGATTGAGCGCATGAAATCCATCTTAATATATAAAAAAATATTTTTACTTGAAATAAAATATATTACTATATGAAAAGTATCAAATTCATTTAAAAATAATATAAGGGTTAAAATTCCAAATTTACATGGAAACTATTCTCATATAATTACATGAAATTAATGATAAATAGAAAATTTCTCATAAACATGAATTCCATGGTGAATTAATGATGTTTTTATATTTTATTATTAACTTCCCATAAGCTGTTAATATCATTGTATTTTGTGCTCATGGAAAATTATATTTCATTATAAAAAATAATAAAGAAATACTAACAAAAAATGTAGCATAAATATTCATAGTGTTTGGCCCAATCCAGAAAGAGGACCCCTTCCATGACCAACTATATACTCATCAAAATCAGGCCTCATAAGATTCTCATTGTCATCAGTCTAGAAGAGATCCATCTATTAAAAATTATTTTTTATAAATTATTTATAATGTGGATAAATTCTGAATTACATTATTTTATCTTGTAGAGAGAAAAATGTCAAAAATAGTGCAATTATAGTCTGAAATGGTAAATACAAGTGTGTGTCGAATGATTCACCTATTTATGGCCAAACCAAAAATAATTGAATCAGAAGATCCTTCATAGAAAAATCATACAATGTTGTTAATGAGAAACCCCATCCCATAGGTGTGGTGGATTTCCTATCCCAATCCACAAGTTTAGTATAGCAGACCCAATATCCTGTAAATGAGAACAAGAATAGTCTCATCCTTTATGGATGGGATGTCATTAACCAAAACAATTCCATCCTCAATGGAAAATAGTCTTCTCCTGATTAGGGAAACTACCTAATGGAGGATGCTCCAAATTCTTCCAATCTGACGATCCAGTACACTTATTAGGGACACACACAACTAAAATTTCTATATACCCCCTTCAGAGTACATAAGGTTATGAAACTCTAAAATAATCAGCAATCAAGATTACAAGGGTTCAAGGGGGTTGTATAAGAAGGAAGCCTCACATGAACAATAATGGAATGAGTACAAATCATTTCACATTAGTTAATGTCATTAACACCTCCCTTATAGATTAAGGAAAGTGGAGTCTAATTTTTAGGAGTTAAAAGTGGAAGTTCTTATTCATGATGTGGTCCCATCGAAATAGTTGAAGGAGGTGTATGTACACAAAACAAAATATTTCCCTAAATTTGGGAACTCCATTGAACAATCCACCCATACTTCCATTAAAAACAAAACAAATATAATGGTCCAATCATTTCCCACTTTCCTCATGGATAGGATAAACCCCCTTCACTATAGGAAATATTTTCTCAAAAAGTAAGATAAATAAAATATTCATGTTGAATAAATGAAAAATTACTTTGAGGTATCCTACCAGATAGATATTTTCTGGAAGAAGACCCTCAACATCCAATTCATGATGGCACAGCACAATAAAGGGGGTTTTTCAAATAAATTAAAAATATTTTGGAACATCCTCTTAAATTTGGATAATGATCACCAATATATTTCGACAACATATCAGGAGATTGGTAATTACCTCTATTGTATGAATATCCAGAGCAAGGTCAAGAACGTCCTTACAGGCATTCACATATTTGTTACCCATAGCAGGTACCCATATTACAACCACCAACATCCCTAGTATCCATTGTACCTATTCATGCTCCAAAATCCACACCTATCTTGGATCCAACATAGCCATACATTCTTCAATTTCTAATGAACAATATAAGTCACTAATGGATGGATTGGAAGCCATGTAAGAATAAAATACTTTAATATAGCTTGAATAGATTCCCTACCTTCAATGGGAATATCCAACTCAAAATTAACCAAATATCTAGAACCCTAAATTTACTTTTTCTAATTGATTTCGAGACCTAGAGAATCATTTGATACATTTTATCTGTTACTAGCATCCAATGATGGGTACCTCTAAATAATATGAGTCTTTGAAACTCAGATTCTTCGTAAATTCACTATAAAGGATATCCTTTCTATGGTACATGAGTTTTCAATCTATGACCATATCTATATGGGAATACATCAATCAGATGTTCCTTTTCTAGTTAAAATCATCACTATATAAGAAAATAATATTGCATCTCATGAATTTTAGGCAATAGGGAATGAAATGTTATCAGATTTCATTTCTATGTTCAACCGAATAACATACTCCATAAACCTACTAATCCATCAGTAAGAGTTATTTCTAATCTATGCAGTGAATATTCACAATAGGTTTCAAATTTCATATATCCCTATGAAATACACATGGGGGTTATAGTAAATTTCCCCAATTACTCAATAAATCTATGTACAATGTGATTCCCTCAACTCAAATAAGGAGAACAAAAACTTTTTTTGCCACTACTATTATACATAAATCGTACCTTGTACCCAAACCCACATAAGATCCAACACCGTATCATATATGACCACATCCCAAGTTTCATAAACAACACTTACCTCATTAAAATGATATGTGATATTAGAGGGTAAAATAGATAATGAGATGAAAAAAATGTCTATTCTTTTTTATAGGACCATACCCCGCCTACTTCATCTTGTAATTAAAAAACATGGTATTGTTTGATAATTCATTGATGCTCAAAATAGAAGGAAACAATGATCTCCCAAAACATTTCCCCATTTTTAAAATGTTTGGACACCAAACAACGAGTATTTTTTTATTCAATGACCTCTTGTAAATGATGATGGATTCTAGGAAATTGAAATGGAAAAATTCACTTGCATTGGTTGAATATGTATTTGAAATTAATCTACAAGAGGGAAAAATGGTTTGAAGTTAAGACGAAGAGTACTGAGATGTTTGGTGACTTGAAATTTAGGAAAATTATCAACCAAACTCATTATATTCACCAAACATGTTTGAATCCTCTAAATGTGCCTCCATAAAATTGTAATGTAATACATGAAACTTCACCGGAATCCCCGTCCTATAAAGGCTATTTCTCTAAGTAGATATATGTTCAGATGTTTAAGAAGAAGATTAAGTAATATTACCATTAAACATAGAATAACATAACCTTACCATTGGTGGAATTCATGCCAAGAGTCCATAAAAGTACAGGAACCACCCCACCATGTGGCACAAGAATAGTCGACCAATCTGACAGAATCTTCATCAAATGTGGAGTGGATATTCTATTTTTTTAATGTTATTCACTTAATGGTTCCCTTCTCAAATTATGACAACGATTAGGAAAATTAATTCACTACACTTTATTTGGGAACTAAGGGAGGATTCCATAAGAACTAACACTACTATGGAAGGCACGGTCATGCCATAAGTCACTACATCAATAATGACCATTCTCAAAACTTCTGTGAAGATAGTGCTCGTGGAAGAGATCATTGTAAATCAAAATATAAATAAGGGTATTTATAGAAACCTAACCGAGTATGCCATGAAATAATCATCCTAGAAGACTGATTAGAAGATATTTCATCACCAAATTAACCCTAGTGTATAGGCAGACTTAGTCGACCTAATCCACCAAGAATGGAACATCATCATCTCCTACTATATGTAATAATCCATTTACATCAGGAACATCATGTCCCCATGTTTTTTTTTAATGGAACAATTTAATACTGGGAAGAACATACATCTCGGTTTGAGATATGATGGTTTGAAGTGACTGTTCCATGTAATGACCATTTTATGAATCATAGATGAATTAATTAATTTAGGAGACCTCCAAGAAGTAATAATAGAAGCATTGTCAATCTATCTGACATTTGTCATGGAATATGATGCTTCTAAATATTATTGTTTAGAGAATGATCCTACCAATTTCCTTTCAGTTCCCTATTAAAAAAACTAGTATGAGTAATTTATCATATAATGGAATTTTATGACCTTTTATATATATATCATGTTAAATGACTTGATAACTGGTGAGTCATTGTTGAAAATGGGTTATGATTCAACCTAGTTCTGTTGTGTACACATTTCCAAATAGGTCTCAATGAATCACACTTGTCTACCTCCTCTTTGATGTTACAAGGTTATGGAAATAATGATCAAGAAAATATTAGAGAGGTCATAAAATGAACTCATTTCAGGGATGTTGTGTCTGACACAAATTTCATGGTTGTTTGGCATGATACATCTTTCAACGTTCTTCTTGGAAGACTATGACTGCATCATCATTCAATGATTCTTTCATCATGCAATCAATGACCCAAATATTTTATCAATGAACAAATATTGGAATTTCTTGGTGACAAGGCCCCATTAAAATTAAATTATTCATTATACATTAATGTATGGTTCAAACCAAAGGAGGGGAACCAACCATGGTTGATGACGTCGCTCTGAACAATGCCCAAATTAGTGTGGTGATGATTCCGATTAACCCATTAAAGAAGACAAATAACAATTATGTGCTTCAAATATACGAAAGTGATGTAATGATCTAGAATACAAGTACTTAATCAATAGCATCAATAATAATATATGTGAAAATTAGAATCAATAGCACATGAGAAGTCATCAACAGTCTATGCAGTGATGAATACATGGATGAAAATGTCTTCATTACATCCTCGATGATTCAAAAAAAAATTCACCAATAAGTTTGGGTAATGATTTCATGTCAATGAAAGATGATATAGATACAATGTTTCGGTCACTAATATCTTTTATGGACCCTCAAAAAGTTCTTAGATAATTGATTGAGCTAAAAATTATCATCTGATCTTATGGATGTCCCAATGATTATTCCTCCCCTATCTTAGATATTCTTGCCACATTGAATTCCTCCAAGGAACTAGAGAAATAATTAAATCCTTAGGAAGAAGAATAAGAGGATAAAATTAGGGATTCCCCTCCAGTATTTCATGAAGGCCTATCCACTATTGTGGATGACTCATATAGTTAAATCTGAGTAAAAAATAAGACCCATGAAAAACTCTGATCAGAAAAACCATTAATTACAATCAAGAAGTGGGATATACCTCATATTTTAAGTGACACTATGATTTTTTGACCTAGAATTACATAGAGAATCCAGGTCTTCATCCTGAGGTGGCACCCACAAATTGGGTTTTCAATAAGATAATTGTGGGTACAAATAGGAAAAAAAGGACACACCTGACACATGCCTCTAATGGTTTGGTGAATTGGATAATCTCATCAATGATGAAATCAACATAGAGGTAAAATATCCAAAATATCTATCTAACATTCTCACAATGAAAAATAAAATTAAGAAAAATTGTGTTTTCATTGACTTCACTATTGTCTACTAAAACATTATGAAAGATCACTTTCTAGTTGAACCAAAATAACATCATACATAATCAACTGATTGTTATCATGAAAACTCCTTTATATATTGTTATTTAGGTTACATCCTAATTTTGAGTTCCCCTTATTATGAATAATACACTTCCTTCCCAAAAAACCATAAAATATTTATATATGGCTTAAATTCCATTATCTTGAAGAACGGTGATTCCAAAACCCAAAATTCCATGAAACACATCACGAAACCATTCATGGAGATGTTTTTTAAATTCTAAATTGATAAAAAAGTGGTCTTATACCAACTATATTATAGTCACTTATCTGACCCAGAATCCATCTTCACCAGGATTATACAGTATATCTTCAATATGAACCCCATGAAATCTAATTCTTAGGTAGTCAAATGATAGTCTCTCAATTTAGTTGAATTTTATCTCGACATCGAGGCATGCCCTGCAAATATATAATATATAATTAGAATTTCAACTCCTAAAACTCTTAAATAGTTCATAGGACATAAATGAAAATTTTCCTACATTCATCACTTCATAGATGACCTAGTAGATAAGTGATTTCCATTCACTAAATTTATGAAGAAATGGGCCACATATCAGTGGACTAATGAATATCAGGAAACCATAAATAACCTCAAAAAATAAATACAGAGTGAACTAGTATTAAATACATCTATACAGGGAAGGCACTAGTTTTTTATTTGATTTCCCTTGAATGTTCCTTTTGTTATTTCCATGTGAAAAAAAAGAAGATGGGAATGAAAAATTTTCTATAGTCACTTTTGAAACATGCTCGATATAGAGACTCATTATTCGGATATTATGATGAGATTTCTGGAATTAATCATCATATTACTGAATGTGATAAAATATATACAACACCATGAGATCCACATCGACTCTCATAATATCCCTCTCAAATACATCCATAGTAATTCAATGCTGATAGGACATCTATCCCATTAGCCAGTAATTCAGATAATGTTTTATACACATTTAGTTATGAAAACATTAATGAGAGGCCATGGCAGGGTAGATTTTATATCAGAACAAATATCTATAGAAATATCATAGTTAAATATGGAATTTCCATTTGAATGGTTTTTCCCCATTCAAGATGACCCCCCAAAAATGGTCTGTTAATTTTGAATATTCATCATTGATCCCAATAAAGAACATAATGGGAGACCATATGCTCAACAATGTTGAGTTTGGATTCTTATTATCTCCATAGAGATGGTAGTGTCGTCGTGCACCTTCCAGTTATCAGATGGTTGTGTCGACAATTAGGAAGAATATCATTCTCCCATTATAGTCATAGAATTGGAACATAAAATACGTATACACAACATGGATGATAGTGGTGAATCAAATTTGGTAATCAATGATATATATGGAGAATATACCTTTCTAAAAGGGAAGAAAATTATTCTTTTTGAATATGTACAAGGGTTAACAAAATAATTCCCCTCTGTACCAACATTGACTCATGTCCTACAATCACAGAAATCCCAGGATGATACATTGAAAAATACATCCATAGACCTTGATGATCCAGATGAAGAAAAAAAATCCTCTACATCCCCCATTTCTAATTTGATTCCACATTAATTCAAGTCAAAGAAGAATAGATTAACGCATTTAACAGAATCCCTTACTTGTATTGTAATACCATTGGTCTGAAGAAACCCATCGTGGATTACTGACAAAATGGAGTACTCTGACTAGATTGATCGACCAATGGACAAATATGAATGTGATAATTCAACTTCACACTTTATGATGTCTCAATTCATCATGAATCCATCTATAAATAAGGATTTCATGGAGTCCTTCTCAGATGTATTGATGGATAATATATTGTTTCTATCATGGGAGAATTATATGTGGGAGCCTATGTTGAACACTACTTAGGATATTGTTTTTTTGATCAAATCTAATGACTTGGATATTTATAGCATTCAATGATGTAGGATTTCATAGAAATCATTATGAACTGTCATGTATTCTTGGTTCATTCCAACTCTATCCATCAACTAAAATAGTAGCTATATACAACCAAATACTCATAGAAATATTACTCATTTGGAATGGACATAGTGGGGCCATACACCCCAGAAAATGTCCAGGCAGTTTAAAATCATCTTAATTTCTACTAATTTCATCTCCAAATGGGAAAAGGTAATAGCCCTAATAGATGTTTGGGGTAAAAATATTTACATCTTCATGAAAGAAAACATCATTACCATATTCTATTTTTCTCATAAAATATTTATGGAAAATGCCTAAAATTCATGGTTTGCTGAGGTAGAGAATATATATCAAGAGTATGATATTAAATCCAACCATTCACCCTTATATTATGTAGTGGATAATGGAGGGATTGACGCCTTCAACATGATCCTTTCAAACGTACAAAAATAAATGAGGGAAAGACAAAAAATGTATTCTCCGAACATGCTCTTTCATTGATTATGGCCTTTCCAAAATATGAATCGTACTACCACATGGTTTATCCCACATTAGTTAGTATATGGGACAAAAGTTCTCATGCCCATTGAGGTTCAGTTTCAGTGATCCGTGTTTCCATCTGTGATTAGTTATCATCAAATGAACAATCTATCAAATAGACATATTTATTGGATAGAATATATGAAGAATGATTTCATACCTTGCATCACATGGAT
This sequence comes from Viscum album, assembly GCA_963277665.1. Lineage (NCBI taxonomy): Eukaryota > Viridiplantae > Streptophyta > Magnoliopsida > Santalales > Viscaceae > Viscum > Viscum album. The sequence continues at coordinate 1,120,060,446 of OY728146.1, forward strand.
ATATATCATAATCATATAGCATGAGATTTCAAAAAATAGGTTCCTCCTCAATTCATTCCTCTAATGAATATTGGTGTAAAGACCTGTAAATTTCAAGGAATTTTTTTTTCTTAATTTTCTTTGGAATTTTACAAGAACGCAGTTTCTGACAGAACCTGATTCCGAGGCCCGGTGTGCCCGGAATCATTTTCCGAAGTTTGGCTCGGGTACGTTCAGTGAACGGACGAGCGGGTTTTTCTAACTTTTGAACCGGTGCCCGGAATCGAATTCTGAGGGCACCGATGGAATCACAGTGCCAGTATTTGCTTAGAAACGCATCTTCCGGAGTTGCTTTTACTCGGGTGTGGTTTTTAATTTTTGGGCTTAAAGTTAAGAAATAAAATAAATTGTTCGCCAAACTTTATTTTATTTCACTTAAGCCACTTGAGGCCACTTAATGCGGCTTAAACTGAGTTGATCCGGATAAGATGCTATCCAAAAATATCCTACCCTCTTGGTAGGATATTTGTGAGATTGGACCCGCACGAGCCCCACCGTTTCTTTTTCGCTAAGTAACGCATCCGCAAAAACCCGTCATTATGAAAGTAAACTGACGCGTTTTCTTAATTTCTTAATGCACCAATTAATTGGGCGGTTTTCTTTGTGAATTAAATGGATAGTTTCTTTCGTTGAATTAATTCTACAAATTAATGGGTTGTTACTTACCTCTTTTTTGTTTGTTGGTATAATAATAAAATAAGACCAACGCCACATCTTGAGGATTACACGTTGAGAGGATTTTGACGGAAATTCTTGTGCCTTTATCCTCCTTCGCGAAGAACGCGAAGAACGCGAAGAACACCGTCACCCTCGGAGTTTGACGATGCTTTATCCGAGATGTTCTTCCCCGCCCCGATCTCCGATCACCAACTGCTTGAGGTAAGAGATATCGGGTTTCTTTTTAAACTTATTTGTGGTTTATAACAACACACGGATTTAATTATTTATAACTAAATCTTTTGTTTCTTGGTCTTCAGAGTTTGTCGACGTGGCGCCGGATACCGTGACGATCCCCTCCTTCCACGACGAACCCCTCCTTCCGCGACGATCAAATCCGAGAAGAACCTGCGTGCGACGACTTGACGAGGTAGGGATTTTTTTTGGAAATACCTTTTTCCCATGATCGTTTCATTTAAATAAAGAACCCAGATTCTTATGAACAATTTTAATTCATTAAATTTTGATTTGGTTATGTATTCATGTGTTGAATAATTCTCCCGTTTTTATTATCTAATGCGGAGGGTGCGGGCCAAACGAACACTGCCCGACAACCCTCTGCCGTTCTTCGTGGTTGTGCGGTTTTGGCGGGAAACGGCAAAACGTGACGCAATGGCGATTTGATGATCCTGCATTGAAGAACGGAACCCGGGAAGAACAACGGCGTAGACGGGAAGGAAAACAGACCACCGGAGCAACTCTAGTGGCCCGCGGAAGCTACCGGCGGCGCGGCGGCGCCGGCGGCCAGAGGCGGTGGCGCCCCGGCGCGTCGTCGGACAGGACCGCTGCGGCTGATGCCGTGGCGGCGGCGGCCAACAGACCCGCGGCTGCGCGGGTCCAGCTCGCACACACGGTATGCGGCGACATGTCGCGTCCGCCAATCCAGCGCGGCCCTTCGAGGGCCGCAGCTTCCTCAACCCGCGGGGGCGGCACCCCGCGGCTGCCGCGCTCAGCCGCTCGGCTGAGCCGAGCCAAGCCGGTCCGATCGGCCGAGCCGTGCCCTGGCCGGACCGGACCGGGTCCAGCCAGGTCGGGTCGACCCAGTTCAGCCGACCCAGGGGGGTCGGGTCGGGTCGGCCCGGGCCCAGACCCCCCATCTTCGGACCATTTTCGGTCTTTTTCCCGTAACTTGAGCTACGAGCCTCCAAACGACGCGCCGTCAGCGGCTACACGATTCTTGGATCGAGAAGTTCGTTTCGGTATATCGCACTCAAGGTTTCGGAATACATTGGGTTCGGCCGGGTTGGTTCGTACACGAAACCAACCGGGCCCTCGGAGCGAAAACGCTCATATCTTGAGCTACGGACGTCTGATTGATGTGTTGTTGGCTTTGGTGGATTCCTCTAAGTGAGATGGATCTTTTGGCATACTCTTCCCGAGGTTTGGACTCAGGTGGAGTACGGTCGGGTTGGTTTTTCCTTAAAAACCAATCGGGCCCCTGGGACGAAAAAAGCCAATAACTCTCAGATCAGGCGTCCGATTGATGCGCCGTCTGTGACGTTGAGTTCCTATTGACGAGACAGAACTTTTGGATACATCAACTTCGGACTTTGTGACAGTTGATGTATCAGCCTCTCGGCTCGTGGAGCGGACCCTCCCGAACGAGCTTGCTGTGTGCGGGAACCCTAGAGCTGGCTGTGACTGCTACTTCGACAGCGACGACTGTGCAGAGATCCTCAGTGGACTACAGCGACAACTGTGTAGAGATCCTCAGTGGACTGCGATTATGACTGTGTAGAGATCCTCAGTGTACTGCGACGACTGCAGCACTCAGCGATCCCTTGCGAGTCAGTGCTACAGGTCTTGTGTGGGCCCGATCCTATGTGGGTCTGATCCTGTGTGGGTCAGTGCTCAGCGGTTCTGTGTGAGCCAGCGCCTATAGGTCCTGTGTGGGCCCGATCCTGTGTGGGTCTTTGCGGGGGTTAGTACCTTTCGATCCTTTGTGGGTCCGATGACTTAGAAGGATTAGTGATCATCTTTGTCGTCATTCGAAGAAGTATACCTGTGTGAGCTGAATCTTGTGTTACTCTCCTTTGTGGATTGTGTTGAACTATCCTGTGTGGATTTACTATTTACTCTCCTTCGTGGATTGTGTTTTCCTATCCTGTGTGGGTATACGTTTTGCTTTCCTGTGTGGACTGGGGTTTTCTTGGGCTCGGATGTTGGAGCCGAATGGGAATTGATGACTTAGGTATATGTATGGGCATATACCTAAGCCGTGTCGGATGTTACTTCGTGATTGTATCTTTCCTTTGTGGATTATCCTTTGTGGATTCTGGGAGACCTTCAGGGGTCTCGGGGTCCCTACTGAGTAGCTTATACTCACCCATGCACGGGCTATGCCCGCACTTCATTGTGTTGGTTGCAGACGACGGACAGCGCTGATCGTGGTGGAGGCTTGCGGAGCAGGAAGGTACCTGGAGGTGGACCACTGGGCGGGATGTACTCGGAGCGGTCAGGTGGACCCGAGGAGCAGTGGAGGCTATTTGTACCCACCCTTTAGGTAGGACTTCCAGAGGACGGCTCGACACTGAGGCTTTTCTTTTCAGTTGCTGTTTTTCCCTTTCAGTTGTACTTTACAGTTGGGCTTGTATTTCCGGCCCCTTTTACTTTCAGCACATCTTGTTACAGTTTTTACTTAGTGTATTTTTCCGCTTTCTTACTCTTTGGTGCTTGTTTACTTTTCAAAGGCAATGTCTTCCCTTTTTCTGGGATTTACACCTTGGTGCTAGTCGCCAGCCCCTGGCCTATGGAAGGCGGGCTTGGGGTAGTCACGGATCGGGCCCCGAGGACGGGTCGTGACAATTGGTACTATTCTCACAGAATTAAATGATAATAGTAATGATGCACCCAAATATTTATCCAAAGTGGGATAGTCATTAATCCTTACATATGATTCATTCTTAAGGACATTATTCTAGGATCATAATGGATGGATGGATTATTACGACATTTAGAAATTCAGTATTCCTAGAAAATAATTATAGGTAAATAACATGACATATGTCCTTGATACATGTAACCAAACTACCAAACACAATATATGTCATATTTTAATGTTGTTAAAATTAATGGAGGGTCTCTCAACATAACCTTATAATTCATGAAATTATGTCTATTAAAAATTATAGTAATATGTATGTAATAATAATCCTTATTACAAGACAATAAACTACACAACATAAGGTCTTCCAACTATGAATTGAAACTACAATATACCATTTTCCCTTACATGAAGACATTAAACATCATATGTAGCATCCCTCCATTTCAATGTTATGAAACCCCCAATGTACCAAGAGTTTAAATACACCTAGTGTTCTATTAAATTAGGGGCCCCATTTCAGGTGTAAGTTCGAATCATATTCCAATAACTCCACACATGATTGATCTTCCCTCTTGGCCAGACATGAGGATGAAAAGATGGAAAATCTCAAGAAAAATCCATAATTCACATTGCTTCTCCATTATGGCACTTGGGAACTCATTGTAGATATAATATAAAACATTTTCACATCTATTCCACAACATAATAAACTAGAAAGCCATCATCCTCATCACATGATTTTAAAATGCTTGACCTTTTCAAGAAATATGAGTGGAGGGATTCTCAATTCAGTGAGATATGCAGTGAGGCCCTATCTCCAATATTACCACCATCCATAACAACAAATGACGATTATATGTTTCCATGTGTATTAACTTTATGTGCATAGGGAACTTTTCTAATACATATGGCTTGATTGTCATTGTAGTGAGAGTTTTATTGATTCCCATACCACATATCTTGTGTCTAATCATTTTTCATGATAATATTAAAGCATATCCCCCCACATATCAATGACTGATTGGGGTGGGGAACAATTTTCATGAACCATAAATTTCTTTATTATTATCCCAATGAGACACCTAGAGATTCCTAGATCTCTAATATTTTATCTAGACATTGTAGAAAAACTACATCACAACATGTGTATGAATTAGACCCGTATAGGGAACCTTTTATGAACTATGTGTTTCTTAATTCATACTTCAACGAGATATATAGTGATTCGTAGAGGTCTAATATTTGTTGCAGTATCAATTTAACAACAAAATAACTTACACACATTATGTATGAATTAATAATAGAATGAGGAATCCTTTAATAGATCTATGTTTACCTTGATTCTTTCTCCATGAAAGATATATTGTGATACCCGAGTCCTATAACTTCGATAAGCTGTAACATTTTTTTCCTTTCATGTTGGTTCATCTTTATCACTACCACATAATGTTAGACTACATAAGATATCAAGAACTGTGTGTGGAATCATTCTAATCTTGATGAGATATGTAGCTATGTATGGATCATATCTCTTAAACTAGGAAGCACTGAATTTAATGCCCCTTTCCTTCATTTTTGATTATATTGGATGTTTGAAGAAAACTTTATCAATCCTAATTTATCATAGTAGGCATAGATAATGTAGGAATATGAGTAGCATTTTGGACTACCCTTCATTAGTAAGTCATATCAATTCACGTTGGGGTTACCATGGTCCTATTTTTAATACCTTAAAAGATAGAACAATTGTCGTAGTCACATGAAAATAAACTCATTGATCTCCTCAAGAACTATGTTTGGATTGATTATCATCCTGTTGAGATATGAAATTATGAGTATTATTTATTTCCATGTCTGTTCCATACTGTAATGAAAAAATTCCCCATATCTTACAAATTATCAAGAATCCTCACCTGAGATTTTATTTTTCGGCCACCCATTTATTGGGAACCAAGGAAACAAATATTTCAACCTTCAACATTTGACTAGAATCTTTAGAAGGGACATACAAATCATATGATATAAGTATCTAAACAATTATACTATTTTTATACTTATATGTTACACATGAAATACTCATAATTGTGAGTATTTATTGATCTTCGTTATTTATCCTTAGCTTATCACGGAAGAATGTTTGATTATTGAGAGGTCTTTTTCCTAACTATACTGTAATATTCCTCCATAGACATTCCATAATATAACTCACAAAACATGTTGGATAGTTTTAATATTTCACTATTTGAGTATATAATAGGCTCGTTAGTCTTCCTGAGATATCACATCCCACAATAATATGATTCAAATAGAGGTAACTTCTTTTTTTGGATAATCATCTTCAATCCCCATAAGATTAATTATAACATGATAAAACCCTCAATTGAAAATCTACCATCATCCCATTAATATTAATCATGTACCCTTTCTAGGAATTTGATAACCCCTGAGATATTTTTTTTGCAGTTTCCTAATTTATGTAATATTTATTTAGGAACATCCTTGGATTGATATTTTATATGTCATCTTTCATATTTGTAACATCATTTTTCTGATTTGTATTGCCTAACACTATATACACCATTTTTCATATGCTTGGTTCAGACATGGGTGGGAAACCAATTTTACCAAATCATAGAAATGTTTAAATTGAAATACCCCGTACAATTTCACATAATTTCCACCTATAAATCAAATTATATGACAAGGGAAATCATAATCTCCACAAACATTCACCTTCTTTTAGTGATAGAATTTCATAATTCATGAAGATCTCTTTGATATATTATGATGGAATATTCCCGAGTTCTATTTTAATAGGTTTCTCAATAAAATTATCCTACCAAACAATGTATTCCACACTTGACTATGCATTGTGAATCATACTTATCCTTAGATAAAACAACCCACAAAATGGAGTTTTCAATCAATGGTAACTTTGTCCTCATAAGAGTCCTCATCTAACATCAGACCCCTTTCCCACACCACTCTTCAAATATATGAATACCCAAATCACATCTTAAACATTATCCTACAAAACAAAAATATAGTATCACATTTTCAGAAAAATTACCAGTAATGGAAGTATTACCGATCATTTTTAAATGATAAATACCATAACATTATAGACCCCTGATGTCTTATTTCCTGAAATCAAACTACATGTCATAATTTCCATACTGGATGGAATTTAAATTCATTTCCTAATGTCCTTGTCATATGAAAATATATTTTATATCATTAATTATTTCTTGTAAGATATTAAACTACACTCTCAATGTCTTGGCCGCACAATATTAAAGTACATGACACATTATCCCTTATCAAAAAGGGCCCTTACACCTTGAAATTAACCATCTTACATAATTCACCTTCCATTAATCAAGAAAAATTCATGAAAAAGAGATTCACATTAATTTCATGTACCCATAAATATATTCTCATCATTATCACACACCTCCCCTTGGGAAAACCACCTACATAGTCTTGATAAATCTGAATCTTAAACTCTTACAATAAGTACTAGATTTTTCTAATCCATGAGAATACATTTTCCTAAGAGTTTTTTAATATTTCCCAATCGGATTATTTTATGTTTTTCACTAATGTCAAACCCAGTAATTCAATAGAATCCACTATTTGACTATATAGTACATTCTGTAGTTGAACATACTTAATACAGCACACAGAATAGGGTTTTCTATGACTGGTAACTTCTTCCTCAGTGAGAGACCACAAATAATCCAAAAAATATTGTATTATATATAGAAAAAATATAATCATGGATCCTAATTTTCCTTTATATACCTGAAAATTTTTGGAACATTCATTGCACAGAAGGCATATTTGGTTTCTTATTTGAAAATTAATGTACAAAGATGTTTGATATAAATCACTAGCATCATTAGTACATCTCGAAAAACACTAAACATCCAATATAAAGAGACACAATACTCTCCATATTTAAATACCATAAAAATCACTCTGGTAAAAATTAATGACTTGCCTTACTAAACCATCAATCTATAAACTTTATGCAAACAATAGAGAAATGAAAAAAAACACAAATATTATTAGGATGAATACCCAAGAAGGGTGGTCTAAGATAAATCCATGTCTGACATACTATGTATCATACATAATGGTATTAGGAAAAAAATTTGGGTATTGAAATAATATATAGAGAGCTTGTAGGGTTTTTTATTTGACACAATCTATAGTTGAACAACCCCACTTGGCACCATAGCATTTAAAAAAATCAATTCATCTTTCTATCTAATAATTATTGATTATACATAATTTTATTCATGAAAATTAGTTTCAATATTTTTCTATGATCCTAGAAATAATGTAGGGATGAAGGCATAGATTATTGGAAACAAAATTCATATCATTTATGAGAAAAAAACTAGAGGAACGTCAACTAGATGAACTCTCTTTGTTATAATTTAAAAGAGACCATAAACATAACTCTTCATATTTTAATGGACTCCCATGCCCAAAGTTATATTTATTTAATCCCAATCAAATAAAATCATTCTACTTGTTCTAGAAAAGTGCTTCCTTTCAAGTCACAATGGTAGTTTACCATTTTTTTTTCTTCTTCTAATGATTCGTAGTGTCATACAATATCTTCATGAGAGGAATGAAATTCTAATTGAAGACCCAAATCATGAATGGTATTATAATTTATTTATTTATATCATTATTCCAACTTATTGGTATGGTTGTCCCCTACATGGAATAATGCATGCTAATTATTTTGAGATCGAATGTGAAGAATCAAATTTTTGATGTCTTATTAAATATCATCCTCATGATCATGTTTGTGAATGACCTCCTAAACAATTTCATGAATCACATTTGTATCAAATCAACCAAATCTGAGAATTCTAAAAATGAATAAATGTTAATTTGTTTGTGAAGTAATTTCATCAAGAGGCATATCACAAAAAGTCATCCCTGTATCATTCAAATTCCAACATCATGTTATTTGAAGAACATTTTGAATCTCCAATTCTAACTCAGATCTGCTATTATATGGTGAGATGTACTTCGTGATTTGTGTAATTATTGAATCACCAAACCTTATTACCTTATGATAAATAAAAACATGTTGTTCATGTTTTCATTGTATTGGCACAATAGATTTACCATCAGACCCAATCCCAAATGTTAATGTCACTAAACAATGTGCTAGGCATTTAATTATCATCAAAGGTGATAATTGGTAAAAAAAATAGAGGATGATTATATATCATTGAAATTAACTGAGTAACATGTCATCAACCAATGAAAATCTTCCCTAGAATATAAATTTGTTGATGATTAAACGGGAATTGTAGAGACCCAAATCCTGACGTACATGGAGATTACATTACATATGTGAAATAATTAATACATAACAAAAACAGACATCCCAGGACTGTAATTGTTTAGTGTATTTGGAAACATAGAACAAGATATTCTAATCATTGTGAAAGATATTCAACATCTCAATTAAAAACCATTCCCTTTTTTCTTACCTAAAACCATTATTTATATCCTAGGAAAAAAAACATAAAAAGGGTGAGAAAAAATGCTCATTAATGGTAAGCAAGGTGAAAATAAAACAAACCATATACATTTGAACTTAAAAACATGAACATAAAGTTTAAACATCAAAATCTTTAGCGATGACCTAAAGCATGGCAGTATGTAAGGAATAGATCATAATAGATCATCAATCATGATAAAATAGCATGGGAATAAAACATTTAATTTTGGAAACCATTAATCACATGTTATGATTTCCATATAAGCCAAGGCATTGTGTCCAGGACCATCAAAGTGGAAAAATTCCTTTACTGAACCGGGTTAACATGTCGTTATAGCCCTGTATTACTGAAATAGATTCACTTGTCATTCCAGACATGTCTATCTCATGAGATATAAATCTGTACCCAATGCATTGGAGGGATATATAGGTCCCACCCATCTCATAATGAAATCATTCTATCTTCTTCCACATTATAAACACAAATCATTCATCACAATGCAATGAATAAAATGGGTTTCATAAACATCATCCCATCATAATAGAATCTATATAAAACAAATGAATGTCATTTCATCATAAGAAGAATAAAACCATGTAAATAATATAGAAATTATACTTTAAAAATAATCATACTAAATAATTTCATCTTAGATTGAAAATAGTTTTGACAAAACACTTGAAATGAATTCTTGAGGATAATATCCTTTCTTCAACAAAATCATTTTATTTTCATAAAATGCCATTAAATTTTATTTGAAAATCATTTTGTTGAAAATAATCATGAAATATTATAGAGGAATCATCATGAAAACTCAGTGTTATGAAACCGTAAATATCTGTTCATGCCATATAACATAAAAAACATTCTCCACGTACTTTTTCCAGAAAAGTCAAAAAGGTCCTCGTAATGTAAATAAAAGAATGATTCCTTCCATAACACAATGTAAAATTCAATGAGGGGTAATCATGAATTTATACATACATGGAAGAATGTTATAAAATTTATGAAAAACATATTTTTGACATGGATGAAAAATATAACACCAGTAAATACTTGCGTATAAGTAATCTCTGATAAAAATGAGATTTGAAAAATTATCCCTTACCTTAGGTCTAATTTCATTAGTACGTGTCTGAAACTCCTGTATAGTAAATTTAAACATATTATTAACTTTTAAAAAAACCATAATAATATTTATGATATCTTATATGAATCACATATGACTTTATATTACCCTTTTTTTGTCAATTTCATGTTAAAGATATGTTTTGGGTAAAATCGTTTCACTTACCGCATGTGATTGGACTTGTAGTTCTTGATATTATTATTTATTACATCTTTATTTACTTACTTCTAGAATGTAATACATGATTTATATATCATATATAATCAGTATATATATATATGTAGATAGTTAAATAAAATGAAACACATCATTCATGGAGACTGTAGGTCGTACGTACGCATGAACGTTGTATCTATTTCCTTATTGACTTGAATGGAAGTATGTAAATGACATGTATATATATACATAAATCCAGTATAATTATTATATATATCATTATTATTCATTATATATACTTTATAATCATTTTTGAATGGTTAACATGGATAATGAATCTCATCGCATCGTGGAGACAGTAATCGATATGTTCGCACGAGCGATGATATCATACCCAGAATTATTGAATGGAATTGGAGTTGATGATATTATATCTTAGAATCATTATTATGTTATAATAACCATATATGGTTATTCTTTACACTATTATACCCATCCAAGTAAGGTGGTGGTGGAAAAACAGATTACACCATGGCGTGGAGACGGTATTCCGTATATACGCACACGCGGTGATTTTGTTTTCCATAGGATGTATTGAAGGTGAAATGGAGTTGTTTCATATTTATAATAACATATCAGTATATTAGTTACCCTTATGTTATAACTTTATAATGAAAAAAATAAATAAGAGGAAGTATAAGAATAAAGAAACTTGAATGAATCGGTACAACAGATTACCTCTTCTTCGACGCGCCTCCTCTTAACCTCCTCTTAGGGAACTAAATATGGTCTTGGAAGAAGACCAGGACCTATAGTAGGTCTATAGGGAAGTGGATAAGTGAAATGGGAAGGGTTTGGACGAGCATTAAGGCACAAATTTGTGTTAAGAGGAGAGGGAGGAGGTTCCCTTTTATAAGGGAAGAGAGGGGATCTTTTGGAAACCTAAAAATTATTAATTAATAATAAAATAAAACCCCACATAAAAAAATACAAAATGACTCAAATCAAAATCTTAGATGATATATGGTTGTAATATCATCAAACAGTAAAATTTAGACTTGTTAGAAATTAATTTTAAACATTATCAATATGATTTATCCTTATGTAATCTATTTAATTTTATTTGTGGTAAGGATATTCTAAATTTTAAATTGTTAGAAACAATTAATTATGTGTTAGGAATTATCCATAATTAGTTAATTTATTACATTTTATACCAAATAAATTTGGTTTATAATTTTTAAATATTTTATTGATTTTTCAACAATTTTATAATATGTTATTTTTATAGAATAACAATAGTGTCAATTTTGACACTTTTCATTTATTTGAATTTAATTAAAATCCAAATATAAAATATATTTTAAATAAAATATTTAATAGACACCTAAAATTACATATGCATCTAGTAAATTTTTTGATCATGTAAATTAGTTCATATAATATTTATGTTAATATTTTAAAAACCATGTATTTGATATTTCTCTTGATAAAATAATTACAACAACATTTTTGTATAATTATTTAATATAATTATTTGTTTCATAAAAATTAAAAATAAAATACTATGATGAATATAAATCTACATTATTGAATAATATTACTTTTAGTCGAATTTATCTTTTAAAACACTAATCTTTTAAAATGATATATTTATTAAATTATGACGGTGACAACATTGACATCATTTAAAATAAAAAACTATAAATGTCATAATCACTTTTATAACGCTTTAAATGGTCAACCATTCTACCATTGCATGGATATGGTATTGATATACTCAACAAACAGTTTTTGGTCAAGTGTTTGGTCAATTTTTGTGTATTATTACTTTACTAAAAACTATATTATTGATTTTCACTAAATAAATAATTTCTGCATCACTAATGAATAAGCTATTAGGGAATTTTTATATCTCTTAAAATTTAAAAAAAATAGCCATAACGAATAAAAACATTTTAGATTTAAAATGAGTATTTATAATCTAATTTATATTCTGCAATAACCTTATATTAAACATACTTTAATTATTAAAGTTTGAGTGAGACATATTTCACTTTTTTTAAAATAAAAAAAAAGTGGGTTCCAATGGATTCCATTTCGACCCAAATATTTCTTAGGACGAAATATAAACATCCAATTATTTTAAGACAAGTGTTAGGGTAACTTTATAATATTATATTTACCCTTAATTTCTCGATTTATCTTTAACTATGGTAAATAAAATTTACTGTAGTTACTATTCATAGTGCCCAAAAAAAAGTATGCTATTAAATTAATTTGGACCAACTGATTAAAAATATGGAATTCAGTTTTACAAATTCAAATCAGAGAAGTTGAAGAAATTATTTTAAAATCAATACTGTTGTTAAGAAAACGTGTTTTTAAAAGTTAAAACATTGCAAAAGATTAAAATTATTTTACCTAGGAATTCAATGAAAAATCAATGCTAATGACATAAATTATATTAAATTTTAAAAATATATTCTATTTATACTTTAAAAACATTAAATATTATAATTTAACCATATAAATTATTAAGATGAAGATAGTTGTTTTAAATTAAAATATAGCGTGTTTTTACTATTCATTAAAGAATGAAAGTTATCAGAATAATATGAAAAATGTATCAAATGTAAATATTTATATCTTGATTCCAAATAAGAGTTTTATTTTGTCAAATTGATCTTATAAAAATGTCAAAAACTAAATTTAATTTGAGTTCTCAATCTAAAGACGACAAAATAGCATTTTTTTAAAAATACTTATTTTACTCGAAAAAATTATTTCGTTCTCATAACATGTTCTAGAAAAAGATTAAGATGAATAATAATGTTATAAAATTCAAAAAAATATATACTATTCATAACATCTAGTTCATAATAATATTATAACAATATATCATTGTTGAGTGAAACCCAATATTGCGTACTACACATGCTATCGAGGAAGGTCGTGATGGCGTGTAATGCAAGCCTTGTAAGGGATACGTGTAGTGAAGGCTACCTTTGGTGTTGCATATAACATAATAAAAACTTATTTCATTTATAAATTAAACAAAATATATACTTAATGTTGCGTAGAATAATTTCTAAAAAATGAACTGGAAATTGTGTGAAACACGAGCCAAGATAATTTTGCGTATACTGCAAGCTAATAGGATGTCGCGTATAGTACAAGATAATCATGGTGAAACATACAGCACAAGAAATTAATGAAATTAAATGAATATTTTTCATAAAATCTCATGGTGTTACATTATCCCCCCCCCACTTTAAAATAAATTTTTCCCTCGAAACTCGTCGCGGTTATAAATAGTTTACTAATTGAATGTTTCATTCATAGAAACCCACATAGTAAAAAGGAATTATGAAACATAATTTTAAAAAGTGAATTATGAATCTTATAGGTTACCCAAATTAACTCATCACTGGGATTCCACATAGGAGAACATAGGAAAAAATATGGATATGGAAGAGAAAAATATAAGCATCAACATCTGATGAAGAGTGATATAGGACAAGGCTATGAAAAATCCAATAATCACAAAGCCATAAATGTTTTATGATCTAAGGTAACATCTGATTCATCAGATATGAGGGAACTGGGACAACATTTTTGGTTTTCAAAATCATTTCCCAAATTTTGAAGAAATTTTGAATTAAAAAAATACTTACTTGATTTTGGTAAAATCTTACCATTGCTCGTGCCTTGAACAATTTCCACGTCATCTCATAAAGAAATAAAGTTGAATTTGTCTTTTGTGAATTGTTAACAGATCATGAGATAGAATGATAGGTCATTCCATCTGTCTCAATCATAAGGTTAGAAAAAGTTGTATACTTAATTCCATCTATGGTGAGATTAACCGTATATGATTCTAAAAAATGTACTTATACTTTAACAATCATACTAATTAATAAAACTAATTTCTACTAACGAGGGACTTTCTGTAGCCTAGTGGTAGGTGATAAAGGCATTTCAAACTTCGTTTGGGGGTTCGATTCCCACATCCTTGTCTGATGCGATGGGTTCTCACCCATCCTACATGATGATTTTATTTATAAAACTACACTGTTATAACATTCCAGAAATAATATCGAAAAAACGTTCTATACATAAACAATATTATCATAAGTCCAACATAATATATTTCAAATCATTAGGCTTATCCAAAAAAATTCTATCCAATCGCATAGTATAAAAAAATCGACTATTATAAATGTCATCTACCGAGCATGTGAATTCCCTAATTTATCATACGATATCTCTTGTTGGTCGCATTCAAAACATGTGAATACCTTAATCGTTTATTCTCTTGAAAAAATGAAAACCCATTGAGTCTTATTGAAAACATGTGTTATATCAAAAGTTAACTCTTTCCACAAACCAAAATCCCAAAAAAAATCTATATACTCAAATCATGATATACCTTTTTCCTTTTATCAGTCATGAGCTCATGAACACTATCAAACATATTATTTACGCCTTATCCCTTCATTATGTGAATATCATCTTCTTTCCAAAAATATTTCCATCACTTCTTTTGGTTACCTATACCATAATATTATTGAAAACCACCATAAACCAATACATAGATATTCCAATATTCCATGATACTATAAATGAGATACCACAACATTGTTTTTTAATCCAATTACATAAACACTTAATCATTCCACCACGTCATTGTTATACTCAACATCACCAATAGTTATCACATGTGACTTCCCATTTTCCTTTGCCTTAAGTGGTTGTTTATGTCGATCATAATTAACCCTTGGATTAGAGAATTGGTGAGCATAATTCCCCATTTCCTTTCACTTGATGATTGAAGTGTTGGTGGAGCGTTCTCTGTAGCGTTTTCTCTATTCACATCATTTGAAACATTTTTTCCATTACTTCGGCACTCAACTACTCAATGACATTCTTTTACACGCATGAAACATTATCTAGTACCTTTTAGACAATCTAAACCATGATTTTTTCCACACTTTTAGCATAAAGAAACATTCACCTTCTTTTCACCATTGTTCTGAGAGTTTTCCTTGAACTCCATCTTTCGTTTTTTGTCATAATCATGTGATGGATATGTAACACCAACTTCTAGATGTACCTTGATATCACAACGCACAATTTCTTCATAGCTATTAAAGCCTGTTATAGCTAATGCCCTTCTAGGACATTGTTTTATTCCACTAAAGAATCAATCAACATTACATTCATGTTGCATGATAAAGCTAGATGCATACCTTGCAAGACTTGGAAAATTAACCTCGTATATACCAAGAGATTTATCATCCTTTTTCGTAAGCTCAAGGAACTCCTTTTCTTTCTTTTTTTAAGAATACGTGGGAAGTACTTATTGAAAAAAAAGTTCTTGAACACTTCCCATTCCATGGATTCAATTTCATCATGGGGCCTTGTGTTATAAATTAGAGTCCACCACTAATCTGCTTCACCTTCCAAATGGTAAACAACCAAAATGACTTTTTCATGTTCCAAATAGCGAAGTATGGAAAATATCTTTTCAATGGTACTAATCCATTTTTCAGCAACTAGTGGATCCGAAGACCCACTGAATGAAGGGGGTGTTTCCTCATGAAGGACTCAATAGAATATTGTTCGCTTCTCTATTCATTTGGATGTCCAGAATGATTCATAGCTTGTGTATGTATAGAAATAATATTTTTCACTCCATATCTTATAACATTGGGTTGTTCAAGAGGACAATCATTGCATCATCCATTACATTGATCAACATGGTTCCTTCAGGTTCTAGCCATCGTCTAAAACCCAAAAATAATAGTGTGAGAGGCAAAAACTCATACTAGGAAAACAATATAATTAAGGGGAGTAATTTGAATCTCTAAAATCTTAGGTTTAATTCTTTTATCATTACCATAATTCTAGAACTATAAACTATACATATACATAACCTTAGAGACATTCCAAGACATACCTTAGAAATATCTCTAGGGATTTCACTAATGTTTTCACATATGAGTTTCTAAAGGTTAACTAAACCTCCCTCTATTACCAACTGTAGAGACCCAAAGCTTGATGTACATGGACATTACATTACTTATGTGGAATACTTTATACATAAAAAAAATAGACAACCAAGGACCGTAATAGTTTAGTTTCATTGAAAACATGGAACACAATCTTTTAATCATGGTGAATGATCTTCAACATCTTCCATAAATATCCTTCTCTTTTGTTTTCCTACCTAAAACCTTTCATTATATCTTAGGAAAACAGAACATAAAAAGGGTGAGATCAAATTTTCATTAAGGGTAATCATGGAGAAAAGAAAACAAACCATATACATTTTAACTTAAAAACATGAACAAAAAGTTTAAACATAAAAATAATGAGAAATGATATAAAACATGGAAGTACGTAAGGCATAGATCATAATAGAACATCAATCACGATAAAATATCATGGGAATAAAACATGTAATTGTGGAAACAAATTAATCACATGTTATGATTTCAATAGTAACCAAGTCATTGTTTCCAAGACCATCATAGTGGACAATGTACTTTACTAAACTGGGTTTATATGTCATTTCATCCCTGTATTACTGAACCGAATTCACTTGTCATTCTAGCCATGTCTATCTCATCAGATATAAATCTTTTCCCAATTCATTTTAGGGATATCTGGGTCCCACCCATCTCATAATTAAATCATTCTTACTTGTGCCACAAAATAAACATAAATCATTCATCATAACCCAAAGAATAAAATGGGTTTCATAAACATCTTCCATTATAACATAATCCATATAAAACAAATGGATATAATTTCATCATAAGAAGAATAAAACCATGTAAATAATAAATATATTATACTTGAAACTTAATCATACTAAATAATGTCATCTTATATGGAAAATTGTTTTAACAAAACACTTGAAATGAATTCTTGAAAAAAATATCCTTTCTTCTTCAAAATCATTTTCTTTTAATAAAATGCCATTAAATTTTAAAATAAAATCATTTTGATGAAAATAATCATGAAACATTGTACATAAAGATTCATGAAAATTAGGCATTTTGAAACTATAAAAATCCATTCATGTAGTATATATCAAAAAAATATTCTCCTCATACTTTTTCTGGAAAAGTCAAAAAGTTCCTCGTATTGTAAATAAAATAAATATTCCTTCCATAAAACAATGTCAAAGTAAAATAAGGTTAAAAATGAATTTAAACATATATGGACGAATATTAAACATTTTATGAAAAACATTTTATGGACATGGATGAAAAATAATACCCTCGTAAATACTTATGTATAAGCACTGTCAGATAAAAATGAGATTTGCCAAATTATCCCATACCATAGGTCCAATTTCTTTTGTAAATGTCTGAAAGTCCTGTATAGTGGGTTTAAACATATTATTAACTTGTAACAGTAACATAATAATTTTTATGATATCATATATGATTCTCTTATGACTTTATATTAGCCGTTCTTTTGTCAATGTCATGTTAAAGCAGTGTTTTGGGTAAAATCGAGTCATTTATCGTACTTTTTTGGACTTGTTGTTCTTGAAATTATTATTTATTATATCAATATTTACTTACTTACAGTGTTTAAAACAAGATTTATATATCATATATATTAAGTATATATATATATAATAGATAGATAAATAAAATGAAACACATCATTCATGGAGACGGTAGGTTGTACGTACGCATGAACGCGGTTTTTCATTCCTTATTGACTTTAATGGAAGTAATTAGATGACATATATATATATATATATATAAATCCATTATAATTATTATATATATCATTATTAGTCATTATATATACCTTATAATCATTCATGAATGGTTAACATTGATAATGAATCTCATCGCATCGTGGATACGGTAATCCGTAAGTACGCACGAGCAATGATATCGTTCCCATTATTATTGAATGAAATTGGAGTGTATGATATAATATCTAAAGATCCATATGATTTTATAATAACCACACATAGTTATTCTTTACACCGTTATACCCATCCAAGTAAGGTGGTGGTGGAAAAACAAATTACACCACGGTGTGGAGACGGTATTCCGTAGGTACGCATGCGCGGTGATTTTGTTTTCCATAGGATGTATATAAGGTGAAATGGGGTTGTTTAATATTTATAATAACATATAATTATATTAGTTATACTGATGTTATTACATTATAATGAAACAACTAAAAAAGAGTATGTATAAGAATAAAGAAACTTCAAATAATCGGTAGAAGAGATTACCTCTTCTTCGACGCGCCTCATCTTAACCTCCTCCTTGGGCACTAAAGTTGGTCTTGGAAGAAAACCATGACCTATAGTAGATTTATAGGGAAGTGGAGAAGTTAAATGGGCAGTGTTTGGCTGAGCTTTAAGGCTCAAAGTTGTGTGAAGAGCAGAGGGAGGAGGTTCCCTTTTATAAGGGAGGAGTGGGGCACTTTTGAATACCACAAAAATATTTTTTAATAATAAACTAAAACCCCACATAAATACATCCAAAATGACTTAAATCAGAATATTAGAGGATATAGGGTTTTAATATAATAAAATAATAAAATTTATATTTGTTATAAATTTATTTTAAACCTTTTCAACATGATTTATCCTTGTTTAATCAATTTTATTTTATTTGGGGTAATAATATTCTAAATATAAAAATGTTAGAAATAATTACATATGTGTTGTGAATTATCCATAATTATGTAATTAATAAAATTTTAGATCATTTAAATTTAAATTTATAATTTTTAAATATTTTTGTGATTTTTAAACAATTTTATAATATGTTATTTTATAAAATAACAATAGTGTCAATTTTGACACTATTCATTTATTTGAATTTAAATAAAATACAAGAAGATTTTTTATTCAAAAAAAAATATTTAATATACTCATAACATGTCATATTAATCTAGAAAATTTGTGTATAATGTTAATTAGTTCATCTAATATTTATTTTAATATTTTTAAAACCATTTATTTGATATTTCTCTTAATAAAATAATTACTACACCATTTTTATATAATTATTTAATATATATATTTGTCGCATAAAAATTAATAATAAAATACTATGATTAATATAAATTAAATATATTTCACAAGATTACTTTTAGTCTAATTTATATTATAAAACACCAAACTTTTAGAATGATATATTTATTAAATTATGAAGGTGACCACTTTGACATTATTAAAAACAAAATAATATAAATGTCATGATCACTTTTATAAAACTAAAAACGGTCAAATATTAGACCATTGGATGGTTATGGTATATATATTATCTACCAATATGTTTGTTTCAAGTGTTTGGGCCCTTTGATGCTTATTATTACTTTGAAAAAAACTATATTATTGATTTTTCACTAAATAAATAATTTGTGCATTATTAATGTATAAGCTATTAAGGAAATTAAATATCTCTTAAAAATTACAAATAAATTACAATAAAAAATAATAAAAAATTATCTTTCAAATGAGTATATATAATTTAATTTATATTCGGTATATCCTTATATTAAAAATACTTTAATTATTAAAGTTTGAGTGAGACATATTTCACTTTCATTAAAATAAAATAAATTAAAGGACTTAATCACATCCATGTGGGTTCATATGGATTCCATTTAGACTCAAATATTCCTTTTAACAATATATAATCATCCAATTATATTAAGAAATGTTTTAGTGTAATTTTATAATATTATATTTACACTTAATTACCCAATTTACCTTTAACTATGGTAAATAAAATTTACCATAGTTACTATTCATAGTACCCAAAAATAAAAAGTAGCCTATTAACATAATTTGGACCTAATTATTCAATATATTAAATCCATTTTTCCAAATTCAAATAACAAAAGTTGCAGAAATTAATTTAAAATTAATCATGTTGTTAAGAAAAGATGTTTTTAAAAGTTAGAACATTGCAAAAGATTAAAATCATTTTACCTATGAATTCAATGAAAAATCAATGATAATGACATAAATTATATTAAATGGTAAAAATATATTCTATTTATACTTTAAAATCATTCAATATTATAATTTGACAGTATAAATTATATTGATGAAAAGGTTTGTTTTTAATTAAAATATAGTTTGTTTATAATATTCATTAAAATATGAATGTTATCAGAATAATATGAAAATTTTATCCCAAGTAAATTGTTATATATTCATTCTATATCAGAGTTTTATTTGTCAAATTGAACTTATAAACATGTCAAAAACTAGAATTAATGTGTGTGCTCCATCAAAAGGCGGAAAAACTGCATTTTTTTAAAAATAATTATTTTACATGAAAAAATTATTTTGTTCTCATACCATGTTCTATAAATTGTGTAAGATGAATAATAATGTTATAAAATTCAAAATGTAGTTAATACTATTCATAATGGCTAGTTTATAATAATATTATAACAATATATCCTTCTTTAGTAAAACCCATTATTGCGTAGTACACACGCTATCGAGGAAGGTCGTGATTACGTGTAATGCAATCCAAGTAAGGGCTGCGTGTAGTGAAAGCTTCCTTTGGTGTTGGGTGTAAAATAATCAAAAATTATTTAATTTATACATTAAACAAAATCTATAATTAATGTTGCATAGAATAATTTCTACAAAACGAACTTGAAATTGTGTGTAACACAAGCCAAGAATAGTGTTGTGTATACTACAAGCTAATATGGTGTTGCGTATAGTACAAGCTAATCTTCATGTAGCGTACAACACAAGAAATTAATGAAATTAAAAGAAAATTTTTCATAAAATCTTGGGTTTCTACAAGAATATCTTGGGGAGGGGTACTCTTTTCTGTCTACACTGGGTTCTCCAAATGTGGGTCATAATGAATTCCAATTTCATGGTTTGCCTGAGATTCCCACCCCCACATAAATAGTGTGAATGATATGGAATTAAAAATCTCATCATGATCTATCACATATATATTCTCCATGAATGGAGCTTCTCATTCCATTTTGTCTTGATCAATGATTTCAGCATAAAAGTATTAGTAACACAAATGTAAAGAATCATGTGTGTTAAATTTCCAATTACGTGCCTCAAATTATGAAAATGCAGTGGGAAGATTAATATTGTATATTATTTCATCAATGGTTGTGACATGATTTATCATTACATCAATTGACATCATAGTCTCCATACTAATCTCACATGCGGAGATGCATTAAATATTTGGTGCATGACCCAGAAAATCACCATATTCAAGTTACATGAGACCCCAAAATAGCCTCAATGGTGATAGCTGGAGGGTAAGAAAAAATCATCGCACGGTCTTCTAGAGAATTAGATGAACCTAAAATATTATGGAGATGTAAGTCACCAATTTGCATATGAAATCTTATGATGTACCGTTGATATTACTACATTCATTCCCCTTTTCTATAACCGTGATATGAATGATTACATTAGTAGATCATTCATCCTCAACCCTCAACAACTCTTCTATTGAAGGAGATGATTCATCATTAAGGATCTATGCTTGTCCTGGAATAACCTCCACATTCCTTGGGGGATCATCTATACGTCAATTGAGAGAGTAATGTGAAGGATTCAATGTAATCCAATGAGGGTTACGAATTTTGTCAAGACAAATAATATATTAATAGTGCCAAGATGTAATACCACTAATGATAATTCATTATCATAGGGATTTACCCATTTGGGATTCATTCTTCTTCATCTGTTTTTATGTTGGATGGCAAGAAATAACATCCCAAACACAGGTATCAATGAGGGAAATGTTTATTTCACAACAATAACATCCTCTATTTTTTTCAACCCTAGGTATAGTTCACCATATTATAGAGATGTTTAATCATCCCCATGAAGGATGCATGTTGGGACATATTTTGGTGAGGGAATTTTAGTTGATATTCCTTTTCCCAACTAAAAATCAAAATGACCTTCCCCATAGATATTGATATATGTTCCAAATGATAGACAAGAAAGAAAAAATTAAAATAATATAATGGGGAACATATGCTATTAGGATTATCAAAATAAAACCATTTATCAGAAGAAGATTGGTTAACCCCTTAGTAGTGCCCCATATCATCATTTCCTCCACATATCTCTTGGTAGGGATATGGATTTCAGTGGCATGAATGAGCATCTACAGATCCCACATATAAATCCCCACCACCATGAGAGTGTCCCCAAAGAACAGTCCATATAAATCGTGGGAATCTTCTATCTCTGGAATCCACAGACTAATGTGAAGGGGTGCCCATATTATTTCAACATCATATGATATGATTTTAAAGAGTAACACTACCTCTAGTCATACATATTATGATTCCATTCATTCATACCATGAAGATGATTCAATAATATTGGATTTCATAAGCTTACTGACCCTCCCTACCATTGATACAGGATGATAGAATAGAAGTATTATCTTCCTATTGACGATGATTTTTCAATCATTATGGAATATCAGTTGGTTTACCCATTTTGACTCTACCTAATGGGATAAACCATACATGATGATAATTTCTTTAACTCAAGACCTCATCATCATCCCCATATGAAGGGTATAAAGCCTTCTCCTGAGGGGAAGAAACATTTGATGTAGTAGTAGAAACATTTCCACCCCACATACCATGCTTAGTTGTTTTCCCGGTACTGTTAATATTAATGGATTTAACCAACACACCCTCTGGTTATCATGAAATCCATGACTAAATATCACATTTGTCTAATCTATTAGTACCATATAATTGAGGAATTTTATCCTATTTAGTTTCAACTCCATGGCTATACGAATTTATATCTATTGGTAACCATTAGATGCTTTACTGAACATATATGTAATGGAGGAGATACAATGGTTTTTTGATAACACAAAAACTGGAATGAAAACCTATATGGATAATATGCCTCATATATTACCTAACCACCACTAAGATATACCAACATAACATCCTCGATGTCGATCATATTTGATCGTAGATCATCATGATCCTTCCCATTTTCTGGAAATCTTCTATTTAGTGGTTCCCACACATGATGTGATTAATCTTCATGAACTTGGGAAACCACAATTGGGTCTCACTATGTTAAAGGGATAATGGGGGAATACTAGAAAAACTCTAAACATATGTCTGGAATGGGATCCCAGGGACCTCTAATCCATTCAAAGAAACATAAGTTATAAAATGGGCCTTGAAAAATACCCAAAACACCTGAAATGATACTGAAATTCAAAATGGATCCTTCCTTACATAAACATAATGCATAATTTGGTATGTTTTACCTATGGTGGTGCATGGTAAATTGAAAATCTTCTTTTTATCCAAATTGGAATCCCTGAAAAACATCACTAGACTTATTCCACCATTGAAACCACATATAAGATGTAGGTAACTACTTATCCACATGGCTAGGAAGCCCCCGAGTTGTGTCTTTCATGGAATGCTTTTCCTATCCATATAACCTATTATTTGTACTCCATATTATCCTACGATGTCCAAGATGTACCAAGATAGCATTATATAACTATCATGGGGCACACAATAGGGTGTTCTCATGTGTATCATTCCCCTCCAGTTCATGAAAAATACTCATCCACAAAATGTTGTTTATTTCACCACTTATGATTAGATCCTACAATATTATTCTACAAGGAATTTTTAGTAGATCATTCACTATAGGTAGAATACTTCATGATTCATCCGACATCACCTTCTAATTAATGAACTCACCAGTCATATATAGAAGGATTAGAGTGCTAGTGTTTTTCTGAACTTCTTATAAGCTAATATCTACATTACTATGAATCAAGTATATTTTTTTTTCTTTGGACTCCAGAATATTATCATCTCATCAATAATTTTATCAGTACTTTATACATATTTATGTCATGCCTACATGACCTGGTAAATTCATTCATCTTGCATCACCTTCTTGAACTCTTGATAAGTTTTTTTCACCCCATACACCCACATCCATGCAGGCGTAACACCCTCCGCTTAACCTAAATCCTAGAATTTAGTCCACCACTTTGGCGAGTCAGTATTGGAATAAAAAAACATGGATTAATTACAATATATCATAACTTTAGTTGTATATGTATGTAGATCCAAATAAAAATGGATATGATGCAGGACACATAACATGGTTATGTCCAATCATTAATTAATCAAACAATGTTATAGATGTTAGTTGTGGTGAAATATTTGTATTGTTGATACCATGAGAAGGGAGTGTAATTATTTGAATCCAATGGAATGTCTTACATTATATGTATTGAGATGTAATGTGTTTGATAACCACTCTCAGGGAAGTCATGATATTATTTCATTAAATGACACACCAAATTTAGATGATTTATATAGTAAGCATCATTGTATTGAATCCCTATGATTTTTACCATATCCTAAAGGCGCATTCTATATTGTAAATAAGTAATAATAGTATTTTTAGAAACCATTTAAAATTAAATGAGTTACTAATAATTATTTATCAATAAGATTAATTTGATGAATAATAGTGAATAAAGGGATGAAATGTGACAAAGGCTTGAACTCGCACAAGTGCCTCAGAAATGTTCTTTGTGAAAGTGCATCGTTCCAGGACATCATTAATGTTAACTATTATATTCACTATCTCAGGAATATTCTCCATGAAGATAGGTACATATCATGTTTTTGAAAATGACACCTTCATTAATATGTGTTTAAGTGGATGGTCTGTGGAGACTAGTGAGGAGAGGCATATGAGTACAAAGTCGTGATATTTATCCATTGAAATGAGGACCACATTTTTACATGAGTAATCCTACCAATGTGTCCCACGTACATTCTCCACCAATACAGTAGGTTTATGTTTCTTACCACCAGGGAAGAACAACGTGGATAAACTATGCACACACCATATAATTTTCATCGTGTTACTCAGGATTAATCCCAATAAGTGATCAACCTATGCATCAGCCTGCACAATTGTGTTGAGCAAGACACTAGAGCAAGACACCTTATATTTAGGTCTAGTTCACCCAGTGTCCTACAATTTTCAATAAATAGAACCATGCGGTCTTCATTTGTATAGATAAAAATTTCCAAAGGCATATTGAAGCTACACTCACCCTATTCCTTAGCTCAATCATTTTGAAACCTTCTAGGTATATTTCAAAAATGTGAAGAGATGAATTTAATGTGGTATATAAAAACTAATTTCCTCCTATTGTATAAAATAAAAAATATATGAGAGAGGAAATCACTCACCATACGATTAACAAACACTAGTGTGAAGTCCCATTCTATAACCAACATCATATACGATCCTATTTTGAGAACACCTATGGAGACCCTTGAGGGATTATTCCAGGTGTCACCCAAGTGTAGTTTCCCATGTGGTCTATCACAAATCATAAAATCAATTCGTACAGACTAGCTTGCATGAAGAACCCCAAACATGAGCCCCATTTTTCACTCTAACATCAAATGAGAGAGATCCATTTATCATGCCTTCTTAAAAAATCAATAGAAGTGCCACTCATTATTTGGATCTCTTATCAAAAAGGGGTTAATTGAAAATCATCATAAAAATATCTAGTCATAAACAACCATATTGAGTGGCACACAAGATTGTCCCCCTTTGAGTTCATATTCCGATGGTAAGAGATTTCAACCACATATATGATTATCAAGTTGGGTTAATCAGGGTAAATGTGAGTTTATATCTAAATGGTAATAATGAAATATATTCCAGTAAAATATTTAGAGATTTTTGGTTCATGAATAATAGGGTTAGGACCATGTCCTTGACTTCTCAACTTTGATTCATAGAGCCTCCCATTACTAGAAGGGAGGGTGAGTATTATCCCTTTTTTCTATTGAAAATTAAATATAATCCTCCACCCTCTATATAGGACCAACTCAATAGGATTATCAATTAAAGTATTCCCATATCTTTTCTTACAGTATGTTTCACTCTAGATCCTCTCTGCCTCCTAGCCACCATCGAGGTTCATACATCATTTCACATAACCTGTAATCATTCTAGGGAAAGGTGATGAAAGTTAATCACTATATCCCAAACTTCTTCATTCATATGAAGAGGGGGAATATAAGGTGGGCTAAATAAACATCTGATTTCCCACCCACATATATTTTTCTCCATGTACACATAAGGACAAACAATGATTTTGTGGCATCATTGATCGTTTGATTCATCTTTTTTCGCACAACAAGTATGAATCACGTGGGATTAGAGTTTAATGTTGATTATGACATCATCATGATCCATATGGTCTATTTAGATATGGTAACTCTTATTCTTATAAAAATTTGTATACGTAGATGCAAAATTAGTTCTAGAGCTCAATGGGAGTCCTCTTAAGGAGTAAACCAGTAAAAAACCTCCAAAAATAAGAGTTAATACACCCATCATTGTCCCTTTATCGGGCATCCATTTTATGAATAATCCCCATAATAATATTTTTAAAGGTCCATACACTCATATGATATGAACCCAAGATCATCCATAGATGCATGTCCATAGTACCAAAATATGTGTTCTTTGGTTCTCACTCAAATGGGATATGTTGGAATCCAACCCATGGATTAAACCCAATGCCTCAAATCAATTATATTATATGGTACACATTTTTAATAGGGTATAATTGAATATAAGAATCCTTAAATCTTTATCAGGATCCATAGTAAGTATCAACATATGTTCCAAACCTAAATTCAACTATACACTTTTTTCCTAGACGTCCTCGCCATATGACGTTAAAATGTATAGTTATGTCGTTATCACATGACTATAAAAGGTATGATGTTCCCCTACTAAGCAATAACAAAACTATATTGGCATTGATTCCTTCCACAATGATACATAGGATCCTCATTTATGATTTTGATCTCAAAAAAATGAATATCGTATCTTCTTGGATGCTGATGCACTATAGAGTGCCCATGTGTGTGGCTTGAAAAGCATCCTCCTCATAATAATGGCATATTAATATCAAATTTTTATATAATGGGACACCATAGATGGAGAGGCTCAGATTCATACATATTTCCCAATTCATGAAGAAACTCATATACATATAGATGATTCTAAATTCCATAATTGGTAATAATTGATTGTTAATTCTAGTGTTGCCAAAATCATATTTGTGAATTAATAAATGATTCATGAACATATCTTAAATATTTTAAAGAGTATCATAGTGGGAAATAACCCCTTAAATTTTTTACAGGCCCAACCTACCATCCTCTAAACCAGAATAAATTATTATACATTTTCGCGCAAATATTCCAATGATCAGCTGCTTTTGGAATGTTTTCCCACATTAATATAGAAGCATTGGGTGTTTCATGTTCAACGCTGAAACCCATTGTAATGAATTTGTATATAATTATTCTTGACCAAAGAATATCATTGAGGTAAATAATAACATAGATTCATTTACGTAAACATGTAACCTTCCATGTAATGCATAAGTAAAAAAAGAATCATATATCTGTGTGAGGAGGTGGTCCATAATACAGAAGAGTGACGTTATCATATCCCTTATAAAATGGATGATAAAAATATAATTTTATATAATTAATCCAGAGGTATAACTATTTTAAAATTTATTATATATAATTTATATCCATCAACCTAACCTACTGTTGGAGGGGGCCAGAGATAAATCAACAATATTTGTTCATGAGGTATTTGTGTTCCATATAGAGGACCAATGATTTCAAACCCCATTTGGTGGAAGTGTAGAAGGTTGAAAATAATTACCTTATTATAAGAACACACACATATATATCTAATATATTTATGATAGTGTTTGATCATAATCAAAGAATAATTGAATGAGGTGGAGGTTAAATTAATATAAAAACACTCTTTGAATAATGTTACTCTTCTTCTAGTATTCTCATTTTGTTTCTACTAAATGAAATACTAGGATGAAATTTTTACCAATATAGGGAATATATTTTAAAAAGATATATGTTGTGAATTGATTTGGGATGGTATTTTATAAACCATATTGGTTTTATTTTGTGAATAATAGAGGATGGAGTGGGCTTTTATAAATGGGGAGATCACACACTTTGTATTTTTAAAAATGATTATATTCTCCAAGGAAAGTATTATGTTATAATGGTCCCAGAGGGACCATTAAAAATCCTCATATGTTAAATTATATATATATGTCCAGAAAAATAGTATTCATATAGGTGTATATGCCTTTTTCCACCCTTGTCTTTTTAGTTTGATAACCTGGTAAACTCATTTTTACCTTGACTATGGTAATTTGTTTTCACTAGATTCATTATTTATTATGGTCAAAATTAAGTTGAAATAAGTAAATAATATAAATTAATGTTATTCTGAATATGTATTCTATTTGTCAAATATAATTCAGCTATGTGGATAATTTTAATTTGAAATTAATCCTACAGATGCAATGAGAAAACAAGTTTTTAAAGAGAAAATGATCAAAAGATTAAAATGTTTTTAGGTTTAAATTATATATCAAAATAAATAAAATAAAAAAATGGTTTATTGTAATAACATTAAATTTCAATTAATTTTTTTTTGAATTTAAATTTATAAATAATTTAATTGAAAACGCATTTTTCAATTGTTAATTAGTATTTTCTATATTCATAAAAAATAATCATTTAAAAATTATCTGAAAAATACCATAATATATTTTTTAAATTAAGATTTGAAAAATTGATTTTATTTGTAAAAATATTTTTAAAAATATTTTTGGAATAAAATTTAAATTAAAACCCATATATTTGAAGAGAAAATAGGTTTTCAGGAATTGAAACAATTATAAAAAGACGCTTTTATATTAACTATATGACTCAAAATAATCATTATATGAATATAAGTTAATATTTATTAATATATAATGTATAAAATTAATTTAAACCATTCATAATTAGGGGATATTTTAATTAATTTAAAATGAGAATCATTATGTACATTAAAACATATTTTACAAAAATATCACTTAATCTAAAAAACATACTTATAGTAAAATTCATTTTAATGAACGATAATAAATATAAAATAGTAATAAATATTTAACATTAAATCTTATTCACATGAAAATTTTAATTGTATGATACTAAATTTATTGTAATGGGATTAATTTCTTAAAAAATCAATGTTTTTTACTATTCACTAAAAATCAATATTTGTAGAATATTATAAAAAGTCATGAAGATTATTTTTTTGGGTTCGCATTTAAAAAATAATTTTTATTTTATAAAATAATAACTCTTAATTTTTTAAAAATCGAACTATAATTTTTATCATGTAAATAAATAAAAAGAAATTTTGAAGATAACATATTTTTAATGAATAAAATTATCTTACAAAAAATATTTTATTATTTACTAAAAATTATTTAATATTTTTTATCAAGTAGGAGATATATATAAATATATATATTATTAATTTAAAACAATTAATACCATTAAATTTAATTTCTAGGTTTTAATGTATATATATATAATGACTTGTTTAAGCATAGTGTTGTGTGTTTAATATGCCTTTGAACAAAAAAATCACAATGTTGTATAAGCCATAAGCTATTGATTATGTTTAGTCAATAAGTATCATTTTGTAAATTTCCATTATTTTATGTTTTAAAAATCACAAATTCATCTCTTATGGAAAATTATCTTTCTTTAAGAATTATTTTCTTAATGAAAATTTTCTTTCTCTATGTAGTGATTTATCCATACCTTGGTTTTATTTGTCTTATTTTATGTCTTCTAAAACCCAATCGAACCATATTTTTTTTCTTAATAAAAAATTTGAATCCATGCCTATTTCTGAACATTACAGTATCTTAGACTCTGAATTCTCCGAAATCCAGAATCCAAATTCCTTGAATCCCAGGCGAACCATTTTTTTCTCATACTTTGTGAGAACTGTGAACAACGTGTTCAACCATGAATATCCTATGCAGCCTGCCTGTTGTGAATCTGATTTTTTTGTTGTGTATAATCGATGGCTTCAATGGATTGAATGAAAGAGGTGATGACTGTCTTAATGTTCAAGGGATTTCAGGGATAGAAATATAGAGGATCCTACTACTTTATGTTTGAGGGCTTAGAGGGGCTGTAAGACAGAATCTATTATTCTAATCAAGGGCTTACCCATGTGTGGGTAAGACATACTTTCATGAATGTATAAATAAATGGAACATTATCCAAGGTTGTTGTATATCCTTCTCTTTGGGTTAAATTATTTACTATATCTTTACTTTTTTTGTTTCATGTTTTATTTCCATTAAAATTTTATTAAAGAATTATCTATAACATTCTTATACCCTCTTACACTTGTATACTATGATAACTAAAATTATATACAATTTAAGGTTGAATATTTCTATATGTTAAACTTACTTAAGTTTCCTTGAGATAAACATGTTTAGGTTTAGGTTCCTGCTAATTGGACATTGACCCTTCCAACCATCCATTTGTTTAAGAACCAAATAGGGTTTGTGAATTTAACTTGTTTAACATAGTTAAACATGTATTTCCTTATGGATTAATGATAACCTTAGGAATATTTTTATACTTACAATCCACCCTTCCACTTTTAATTGAGCATCTCAAACTATATTTTTTATACTACAATTGGTATCAGAGAAGGTCAGTGAATTATATAACTAAATATATGTTTTCTTGATCAAATTTTCTTTCACAACATTACTTGCTCTTGTTTTTTGTAATGATTCTATTTAGTTAAATCTTTTTTCTACTAGTCCAATTTTTGGAAAAGATATTTTTTATATAATGACATGATTGAACATCAATTAAATAGACAACATAAATCCTGCCAGACAAACAATATTTTATGGTAATTATTATGTATACATGATAGATATAATGAAGGCTTTTGTTATAAAAATTGGACTTGGCTAGTTTTCCAAGATTATTGTATACTAATAAATTATACACAAGGATATTATAAAATTCATTAATCCATTGAAACAAGAATATCATCTTACTTAAAATCTATGAACTATTTTTTTATGTTTTACAACCATGAATATATATAGCCAGACATTATCAGGAGAATATTCCAACTGTATTTGGAAACAATATGAATTTACTCTTTTTAGAACATCAGAAGTGACTGAAACTGGAAGAGCTATGTTAAGAGATGAATATTATGGATTTCTATTTCATTATGAAGAACATGTTTTCAATGTTAAACAAATATTTATGATCATCATCAACATTTTTCAATCTATAAGAGAGATAGTTTATGATGATGTTAATATAGAGAAGATAATTTATATCATTCCTAATGGGTGGGAATCTAAAAGGAAACTTGTTTATGAGAACAGAATAGTTTCTATTAGTACTCTTGATGAGTTATTTGGAACTCTTATTCTACATGAAATAAAATGAAGAGATATGTTGACTTTAATAAGAAGAATAATTGTAATGGAAGTGTTTCATTTACTATAACATTTAATGATAAGACTCTAGAAAGGGTAAGTAGATAAAAATAAATTAAATCTTTTGTAATATCTAACCAATTGACAGTAATCAGCATGAGAATAATTTGGACAATATTTCTATAAGGATGAATAAGATTGTGGGAATGAATGTTTTTCACTACATATATATGATGAATGAAACAATGGACATAAAATATTCAGTTTTAACTTGTTTTGATTACAAAATCTGTTTTCAAATTTGACATTATTATCTTATTCATAAGAGAAATGAAAAAAAGGATAAGCATTCTGAAAGGAATATAAAGAAGTAATATAAATCTAAATCTATGAATGTCTTGAATGCTAATGATACCTGTAGTGCCAGTGGTGGTGACTTTTCAGATGAATCCTCCGAATATGAATCTTCTGTTCCGAATAATATTGACCTCATACCCAGATTACCTATTCAAAACCGTTGTCATATGGATATGGTACAAAATGATGAATACTTAACCAATATGCCTTTAAATTTAATTTTTTCAAATGAAAAATATTATGAATTACTGGAAGATAAATCTTCCTCATCAAAAGATAATAATTAACCTTTAATTGAATAAGCCTCTAGATTTTATAAATTACTTGACAATTAAAAGTGTGTGATGAAGAAGATGTTAGATAAATTAAATTATAGAAGTAATGTTTTAACAAAACAAGTATCAAATATTTTAAAAGATTTTTTTTAAACTTTTGATTTTAAAAATATTTATAAAATCCTTAAAGAAGGTAATTTTGAGATGGATAAACTTTTTAAGGATCTTGAAAATGTAATTTCCATGAAAAATGTTTTTGAGGATAAATTAAAAATCATGACTCATGACTATGAGGATAAGAATATAGTCATTATACTTAAATATAAACTTCTCTCCTTAAAGAAATGTTTATCAAATTTCACTTCTAAAAGGAAAAAAAATTATAAAATGTATTCACAAATTCACCCTCTTAGGAATAGTTCTGAATTAGTTAATAATCACTCAAAACTAGTTTTTATTGATAATTTATTTGTTCCCAAAAGTGATTCTTTTTTCACTATGTGTCAATACAGTAGACATTGGGGGAAAATTGTTATTTAAAGAAAACAGAATCCTTAGGTTTTCATAATGAATAATTTTTAAAAAAAATATGGATACCTAATATTTTACATTCCAAAATTTCTATATCTATGAATGTTTATATTCTGAAAGTTAAATTTCCTTATTTTTCAAGATAATCAAGTAAATACCCATAACAATAAATGGTACATGGATAGTGGGTGTTTCCGATACAAGAATGATAACAAAACTTATTTGATATTATTATCATGATGAACGGATGAAAGGAAAGTTTCAGAGATAATGCTCAAAGGGAAATTGTTGGTATAGTTAGTATTATTCTTCTTGGAAAAGCATTAATTTCAAGTGTTTTATTTTTTAATGGTCTTAAGAAAAACCTTATAAGAATAATCATGTTATGTGATGAAGGTTTCCATGTGAATTTTAGGAATGATAAATTATTTGTACACAATTAAAATGAAGTGTTTATTCTCTCTACCCATATGCATGAGGATGATTATTCACTGAACATAGAATACCATAGAAGGCGAGATCTGTCTTTTCCTAGTGCATTGGAAGATCATCCTTCATTGTGAAATAGAAGAATAGGACACTATTACCTTATGGAAACTATGAAAACTATCAATGAAAATACATATTATGGATCTACCAGGGCTTAGAATTAAATCTCTAAAATTTTGTGAACCTTGTCAATATGGAAAGAAGAATAAGTCATGATTTAAATCTATCAGTTAAGTTTCAATAACTAATGCATTATAGTTAGTGTACATTGATAATTTTGGTCCAATACATACTGAATGTATTATCAGAAAAAACGTTGTATTTGTTTTAGTTGATGACTACAAAAGATTTACATGGGGTTATTATTATCTAGAATGAAAATAAAATGAAATTTATTATTTTAAAACTTTTAAAGAACGTGTTAAAAATTGGAAAAACATCAGACTCATAACTATTCTTTCTAATTATGGGGGTGAATTTCAAAATTCATATTTTGAAACTTTATGTAGTAAGAAAGGCATTATTGATAACATCTCATCTCCTATAACTCCTCAACAAAATGGTGTTCTTGAAATAAGAAATCAAATTCTTCAAAAGATAACTGGAACTATGTTGAGTGAATATTCCACTGCCAAACATTATTGGGATAAAGTTATTAGTACAACTTGTTATACTATAAATCGAGTTTTAATCAAACCATTTCGTAATAAAACACCTTATGAAATATATATTCATTGAAAACCTAGACATTCTTATAATAAGGTATATGTATTCAACGTATTCACCTAGAATTCTAATGATAATATACACAGAGTTTCACATAAATGTGATGAAGTAATTTTCTTAGATTCTATATCATAGTGAAAAAGTCCTACAGAACAAGACCACTCGCTTAGTGAATGTTTTATGGAGGAACCACCAATTAGACTAAGCTACATGGGTGCTTGACGATATGATGAGGGAGAGGTATCCTCATCTGTTTGTTACAAAGTGACGAATTTTGAGGGCGAAATTCATTTTATGGGGGGTAGAATGTAACACCCGAGATTTTTATGAGAAATATTTTGTTTTTATATTATATACATCATCAAAGGAATCTTTCACTACACACAACACTAGTTTGTCTTGCTTTACACGCAATTGCGGCCTTCCTCGATAGCTTTCATTGTACGCAATACCGAGTTTCACTAAACAACGATATGCTATTAAAATATTATTACAACTAGCCATTATGAATAGTAATATCCACTTTTTGAAATTTTATAAATTTTATCGTTCAAAATGAGCTTCAATTTTGGATTTGGAATATCGAAATTAGCCTAGGGTGAATTTTTTGTATTATTCTGAAAACCATCATTTTTTGATGAATAGTGAAAACACGGGGTCACTATTTAAAAACCAACTTTTTATTTAAATAATTATTTATTTTATTTAAATTTATTTTAGGTAAAAATTGACACATAATACCAATATAAGTTCAATGTAATTCATTAGAGTAATTTTATAATAATTTTAGTATATATAAATATTTTATTAAATTTTTCACCGTCTTTTACCCACCTCCTAGGAGAGTTTGAAAATTTACATAAAACA
This sequence comes from Viscum album, assembly GCA_963277665.1. Classification (NCBI taxonomy): domain Eukaryota; kingdom Viridiplantae; phylum Streptophyta; class Magnoliopsida; order Santalales; family Viscaceae; genus Viscum; species Viscum album. The sequence continues at coordinate 1,120,095,539 of OY728146.1, forward strand.
TAATTTTACCTCTTCTGTTAGTGGAATTTCGAAAAGTTGAGAAACACAGTTAACATCAAGGAGTAAAATGTGGTTCAATATGAGAAAAATAATTTATGGTGAATAGTATCTTTTTACTTTTATTTACCACGGTTAAAAGTAAATAGGGTAATTAAGGGTAAAAATGGTGTTATTATTGCCTTAATACATGTCCTAATTCTATTGGATAAGTTTAATTCAACCAAAAACTTCCATAGGAATAAAATATGTCTATTTAGGTCCACATGGATTAGATTAGGACATTTAATATTATTTTATTTAAAGAAGAGTTAAAATAGTTAAAATCAATGTTTAATAAATAAAACATTTTTAATACAGGGTTATAAATAAAATAAGATCAACTATAAATATTCATTTGAAAGATAAAAATATTTCCTACACAATATTATTTTATATATAATTTTTAGACTTTAAATAATTTAATTAATTTATAACACAATGATGATGCAGCAATTACCTTATTAAGGAAATATTAACACAATTGATATTATAAAAACCCAAATAAATGTAATTTGAGACATTTCATCAATTACACAAATTTTATAGGTTAATATGACATATTAGTAATTATTTAATTAACTTTTTTCGAACTAATCATGTTGTTGTGATTTTCACAAAACTCAATTACCAAATAGTGTCGAAATTGACATAAAATAGTTTTTAAAACAAATATTATATTATTAATTGTTATATTATTTCTAAAAATCTATGGTTTGGCCAAATGACATTAATACAGTTATATATATTAATAATGAACAACTTGGGGTTCGATTGGCTTGTTATAGTAAGTTTATTAACCATATAGTGTAAGAAAACAAGAAGACACGGTAAAAGTAAAATTATTTAACTTAGAGTTAAATCTAAATGATAACATTAAAATAGTATCCTAAACTTGTCCAAATTATATTGTATGAGATTATTTAGACCCATAGACAACTTATCTTCGATATAAGTTAATTTGGAGCTATTAAAAAACGAATAAGACTTTATAATAAAATAATATTTTTTGTTTTTTCAAAGATGCCCCTCTTCTCCCTTATAAAAGGGCACCTCCTCCCTCTCCTACTCACACCACTTTGAGCCATCAAGCTCGGCCAAACCCTGTCAAATTCTCTTATCCACTTCCCTAGAAACATCCTAAAGGTCCTGGTATTCTTTCAATACCAACTCTAGTTCCCCAAGAAGTGGTTAAGAAGAGGCGCGTCAAAGAAGAGGTAATATCCATTACCGAACCATTCCAATTTATTTCTTCTTATACTTCCTCTTCTATAGTTGTTTAATTATGAAATAATAACATCAGTATCAATCACATACTGATATGTTATTATAAATATGAAACAACCTTATTTCACCTTCTATCCATCCTATGGAAAATGAAATCACCGTGGGTGTGTACGTACGGAATACCGTCTCCACGCCGTGGTGTAATCTGTTTTCCACCACCACCTTTCATGGATGGGTATAATGGTGTAATGAATAACTATATATGATTATTTAATGTGATATTTATTCTTTAATTGTATACATACACTTCAATACAATTCCATGATCATAGGAATGATATCATCGCTCGTGCGTACGTACAGCCTACCGTCTCCACGATGTGATGCAACTCGTTCTACATGATCTTCGTTGAACAATGATTATTTAAATGGATTGAATGAAAAAAATAGGATATATGTTACACTAATACCATTCTGGAAATGAGGTATCTATAACCTAAAAAGAAGAATAAGAATTTATTTAACAAAACACGTATAAGAACAAAAAGCAATAAACAACCAAATAACAAGTAGCAATGAAATATTACTAATACGAAGGTAAGAATGTGACCATATATGATATCATAACAGTGATAACGATTCTAGAAGAAGTCAATAACATTATTTAATTCATTATATAGGAGGTTCAGACACATACGAAGCAAATCAGACCTAAGGTAAGGGAAAATCTCGCAATCTCATTTTTATCCAAGATTGTTTGTATTTAAAATTTTACTGGGGAATATTTATCATCAAAATCCATGTTTCGTCATTATGTAATATTATTTATATCCTCCTACAATTTCTTAAATCTAATTTTACCCATCGGTGAGTTTTTAGTAAAACATATGAAAGGAATCTTTTGTCGTTTTTAGTATAGGGTACTTATTGACTTTTCTGGCCAAAGTACGAGAAGAATGTTTTTCTTTAATTTATACGGCATGAATGGATTTTTAGAACATTATTTCCATGAATCTTTCTTTACAAGTTTTCAAGTTTATTTTTAATCAATTTCTTTTAGTTTAAAATTATATGATATGTTAATAATGGAAAAATGTTTTTGAAGTAGAAAGGATATTTTCCACAAGAATGGAGTTCAAGTGTTTTATCAAAATTATTTTCCATCTAAGAAAGTATAGGGTTATGTTTATATCCCTATTGTTACATTGATTTGATTATGATGGAATTATTTTTATGAAGTTCTTTTATCTTATATGGATTATGTTATGATGGCATGATGTTTAAGAATCCCATTTTTATTATATGGGTTATGCTATGATTTATGATTTTGTTTAACACATAAGAATGGTTTCATTATGGGATTGATGGGGCCTATATCTACCTCCAATGCGTTGGGTAAATATTTATATCTTATGAGATAGACATGGCTGGAATGGAAGGTTAATCCGGTTCAGTGATATAGGACTAAAACAGGGAGTGAACTTGGTTCAGAAATGGACTTTGTCCGCCAAGATAGTCTTGACAATGAGTCATGACTACTAAGAAATGATTCTCTTTGATTATGTGTGTATTCCACAAAGTTTCATGTTTTTAGTTATGATTATTGGGAGTTATATTTCACTACTATGATTTATCCCATGTTATGATATTATGATCTCTTTTGCAGGTTAAGATTTCCAAAATGTTATGTTCTTATGAATATGATTTGATTGATATTTCTTTTGTTTACCCTTACTGAGCATTTGAGCTCAACCTGTTGTATGTTCTCTTTCCCCAGGTTAGGAAGGAGATTATTAAGTAGGATATTCCAAAAGGTACTCTAGATATTATGAAATAAACGAGAGACAATGTAGATGCCTTATGAACCAGTTCTTTATGTTTCCCAGTTTCTAAAGACACTATACCTATACGGTCCTTTCATGGTTTTGTTATATGTTGTAATAATTATACTTCAATTCTTCTGTAATAACAACGTTTGTAAAGTATGGGTCGTTATATATTATGTCAGTGTCATGACCTATAATTACATACTCTCACATAAAACGGGAAAAGAATTTCGTGTTCATTTATACAGTGGACTACCACCTCATGAACCAATATAATTAATTCTCCATTATCATATATCATATATAAATTATAAATATGGAATTAATTTTTATATATGATACACATGAAATATTTATCAATTTGAAATGATAATATGTCTTTCAGGTTTTTACATTTGAATTTATGAAAAAATAATAACATCGTTTTTGCATAGATGTAGACTACCACCACAATGATGAAAGGTGATTTTTTTGATCCTATCATCACATAAATGATATATATAAGTATATTTTATTTTTTAATATGATAAATATTATATTATTATAATATAAAAAGTTAAAATAATTATTACATTCTTGCGATAATGGTAATGGAAAAATATAAATGTTACTAATGTTTCTGCATGTACTACCATCCATGTGATTATAACATGGTTAATTTTTCATAATAATGTCTTTTGGATAAATTTAGAATGGCTCCCCACTATCCGGGTCTCCGCCTTCCCCTCGCGCTAGTGCCACCTATACCCTCCCCTTGCGCTTGGGTTTTTTCCCAATGCCACCGCTTTTTCCCTCTCAACGTTCTCCTTGCGGTGAGAGGTTTCTTTCTGAAGTGTGCTTCTCCCCCACCTTCTTCTTCCCTTATCCTCCTGCAAGAACTTTCCCGCTGTAAAATTCCATCTTTTCTCAATTTTACTCGATGCTTCTCATTGATTTGGGATTTTGTTGGTGGTGGAATCCAGCGAGTCTCTCCCTCTCACTTTTCTGGGGTTCCTCTCTATTGGCACTCGCATTTATCGGGAACCGTTTTATGGTCCCGGTTTGTTGTCGGTGATTCAATTTTGTTGTTTGGTTTTCAATTTGGGGTTTCCTTCACGATGAAGATGATGGGTTCTCTTTATGGTCCTACATGCTGTTTGCACCGCTTTTTCGTTGTTCTCTTGATGATGGATCTGAGGTAGAGTTCGGTGGTCTTACCGACGGACGGTGCTTGCTGTTGAGGCCTTCGTCCGCTCTTTACTCTGCCCTTGCTCCCGGATTCCAACTATCTTCTCCAAGTCGGATTTTCACGGTGGTTTTTCAAGGTGTCTTGGGAGGTTGGTTCGAGCAGTCGATGGCGTTCCCGGAGGCATCTTCCATGGTGGCTTCATCTCTATTTTTGGATCCCTGCTGTTTTCTCAAGGCTTCATTTCTCGGTGATGATGTTTTTTTGGCTGGTTCTGTTTGTGATGGTTGGTTTCTTTACATACTAGTGTGTTCTTTGGTGGCTGTGAAGCTGGTGTTTTGTTTTGATTATGTGCTTGAAAGATCGATTCTATTATGGTGCTTCGTTTCTCCTGTACCGGTGATGACAGTTTCAGATTTGGGAGGTGTTGTTCTTCTGGTTGCTGGCGGTGATCATTTTTGGATTCATCTTCTTGGGGTTTTCGGTGATCAGTGGTCTCTTCTGGCATGTGGATTCCAGTGACGGCTTGCGTGGGTCGGGATTTCAGTCTTGACCTCTATGATTTCCAACTAATCATTGAACTTTTTCTTGTTATTATTTTGAATTTGGCGCTGTGTTACGGTTTGAATTTTGAAATCCACTGTGAGGTTACCACTTACCCAAAAGTGCCTTATGAAAATATATAAAAAAATGGATTTGAGGATAAATTTAAAAGTATTTTTTTGTATAAAATTATAATTATTTTTTTATTATTATTGTGATTATTTATTGATGACAACATTGTGCATGGTCATTATAGAAAGTTCATTTTGGACTTAAGAACTGAATATTTTAAAAATTATGATGTGAATATAAATGATAATGAAAATGTATATAACATGGTAATTAGTGATTCAAATGGATAATTTGACATAAATTAATGTTAACGAGATAGTTTAAAATTAATATCAATTTTTATTTAGGAATAAACAGAACATTTTTTACTTTTTAGACTCGATGATAGAGACATTCTTTCGAAAAATAATCTATAGAGTTCCTATTTCTGCAATTTTATGAAAATAAAAAAGGAATATTAATAACATATGGAGAATGTATATAAATTCCTACCACCATGATGTTATTATTGGATTTTAAATAAAATATTTATGAAAAATGGTATCTTGATTTAATAAAGTGTTTTTGTACATGGTATTAAAATATTATCTCAAAAGTTTAATTTATGGTATCATATTTAAAAATTATTTATTCTGGTTTGATCCCATTATAGATTAATATATGATGTTTATATCTCCATTATAGGTCAGTGTATAATGGGATTACCTTATTTATTTCTCAAAATATGATGGGTGAGAACTATTGTTTCTCTACAATGAATTGGGTACTCCATGGATGGATATCGACCGTATGGTTATACCATTTCTCATGGATACTATATAAGTGATATATAAATGTTTTACAATGTCACCTATATGATTTTTATTTTCAAAATATTGTGTTTTCATGAAAATATATTTCTATCAAAAGGAAATATAATGATTTTTAAAATTAATATTTATCTTCATAGAATAAATGGTACTGTTTTAAAGCTGTGTTAATGAGTTACCATAGTTTTTAAAGAATAATGTTTTTTTATATATTTATGTCACATATATATTTATTTATTTTGCACATCCGATGTTTTTGAAAAGTTTTTTACATGTTTTAATTTATTATAGATAAATTGTTGTGGTTAAGATTAAAATTATAAATATTATCCTACAAAACAAATCATGTTTTATTTTAAAATGTATTATTTTGTGAAAAAATTGGATACTGATTATATGTTTCCAAATATAATATATAGGTTTACAATGTGAAATATTTTTCTCATTATCTAAATATATAAATAAAAAATTACTACATAATTTTTTGAAAATTAATTATAGTTTAGAATTAGTAGGATACATAATTTTTAAGTTTGGTTCAATATAGTTGGTATTAAAAGATGGTTTTGAAATATTTAGAAATTAGGATGTTTTCTTGAGATGTTGTCTTAAATATTTTGGATTCAAAATTATGTTTATAAATTTATTATTAATCATAAGAAAAATTTATTATAAAACCCTTTTGAGGATTTGTGATTTGTAATTTTATATAGAAAAATTTCATTAATAGGGACATTTAATTTTAGTTAATTACCGGTTGTTATATTTTTGGATGGGAAATGAAACGTTTGAGATAATGTATGATGCTAAAACATTTCATAAATGTTGAATATTTTAATGTTGTTTTTTATGATGTATCTTTTTTTTAAAATTTTATATGTATCATTTAAATACGATTCTTGAAAAAGGACAACATACAGGATGGGTGACTACCTATCCCATCTGGAAGGGAAGTAAGGATTAAACACACAACTAATGGATGAAAATGGTGAATCAACTACGAGAGTCCAGTATGATATCTTGGTAACTACATAATTGTTTTCTATTCGTTACAATATCTTATAAATAAAGGTAATGATAATTTGGTATTATTTATTTTATCATATTGCTAACCATATGATTACAAATTGATTAGGTGATTTAGTGATAAATTTTACTTCCAAAGTCATTCAATATCATGGGAAACCTATATGATTAATGTATATAGAATAAAATTGGATTTTATTTGAGGAATAAATGATGATTTATTATTTGCGATAATATTTGATAAAAATATGGGTTCAGAGTGATTTAAATAATTTATAGACGTTATTTATATAACATAGATATTATGTGATTTGAGAAAATTAATTTTAAATTTTATACCTTAATAGCGATTGATATTATTTTAGGGGAATTCAATTAAATTTATCATTTAAAAATATGTTATCAAATAATTTTTATTTTTTTGTTTCATTTTTAGTCTATATTTGTTTTGAGAAATATGAAGGATATTTATTTTATGAATTATATATAATGAACTTTGGGTAATAATATGTAATTTTGGAGATTAAAGTAGGCATTCCTCGTATAAAGGTTTTATATTTTTTATAATTACATATATAGTAAGATTAAATTAGTTAAATCCTAATGACATGTGGAATAAATATTTATTATTTTGTGGATCTCTTATCCATATAAGTTTGTTTTAATGCATCAGGTATCAAAAATTAATGATAAATATTCATTGTTTTGAGGAAAATATAATATTATCTTAGAAATTGAGTAAAGGAAGAAACACTACATTTCAAGTAAATATATTTCATAATGTTTTTAGTATATGTCATAAATGAATTCGTCAACACTAGGAAATGGGTCTAGAAATATAAAATTTATCTAATCCCTTAGATTATTAAAAAATAAATTTGATTTTAACCCATCATGGATTTACAATTTTTGGTTGTTGAATATTTCATGACCATGTTTTTTTATCACTACTTATCTGTCATCGGATGTTAGTTTTATCTTCCATATCCATGTTTTCAAATCTAATTATTCAATATTTTAGGGAAACATATAATTGTCTACTCAGTTTGACCATTGAACTATCCATTCTCTCTTTTTAAAAGGATGTGTTATTGATTATTTTTATAATGTGGGATTTCAAAAATAGTATTTAAAAAACTCAAACCCTAGTTACCGTGGTCGAGTTCAATATTACAAGTAATCAATTTGCAAAATAAAGGGGCGGTGGGAGATAAAATTTAACAATAAATGTTATGATAGAATATATCATTTTATAAATTATTGGAATTCTTGAAAGATTTATTTATATAAATTATAAATTTATTTAGTAATTCTTAAAATGAAAATGAAAATGTTGTTATTTCTATTATTTTATTATTTAAAAGTCATATTTTTATACTATTGAATATTAATGTGATAAGTGAAATTAAAATTTTATTATATAATCTAAAATTATCTTATAATGAAATTATGAGAATTTTATAAGAATAGATATTTTCCATTATATAATGAAAATAATGATTTTTATTGAAAACTGAATACCTATTTCATATTTTACAATGTTAAATTTTTCGTTCAATGTTTTTCAATTAAATGTTTCATATATTATATGATTAATATTTAAATTTGGTTCAATTTTATTTTGAAATTTGTAAAAAATTCATTTATATACATAAATAGTGGTTAAAATGGTATTTTTCAAAAGGGTGGGATTCATCTAGTTTTTTATTTTATTTTAAAATAAATTTATTTCAGTTATAGTAATTTAACTTTACAAAATTGTATTTTTTAGATTAATCCATCAGTATTTATCATAGGGTGATATTTTTTTAATTTCATAGGTAAATTAATTTTTTATTAAATGCTAGTAAAATAATTATTTTATTTAACACATTATCTTTTATGATATCACCAATATATAGAAATAATAAATAAATTTATAAAACATGTGGAATGTCTCATTTATGAAAAAATAGTATAATTATCATTCAAAAATAATTTTATACATTATTATTATAATTTTTAACAATGGAAATATGATAATCATTATGATGTTGACAAAGAGCCTATACTGCAACTAAAAAGTCAAATTTGGGTCCTAAAATTAAGTATTCAGATTTATTAAGTCATAGTTCTATATTTTTTATAAATTTTATTCATTATTTATGTTTATTGGTAAGAAAATATTTTATGCTTTATATAACAAATGGCTCATACAAATTCGTGTACAATGTTTTCATCACAAAGCCAATATAGAACATTAAATTTATTATAATTATATAGATGCTTATTGAATATTTTTAATAAAAATAAATGTTTATTTTGATCATATTAATGTTATTTTCATTATATAAATTTTCTTGTTTCCTTTGAGGAAACATGTAAATTACTATCACTATTATAGTATTTAATTTAATGAAAAGTTAATCATGATACAATCTTGTTTTAATGAGTATAATATTTTTAATATGATATTATATAGAGGTAATGTTCAAATAAAAATAGAATATAGAATTATAAAAGAGTTAGGATCATAAAAGTAAATTATTTTTTAATTTTAGTAAGAGTTTTTTTTTCATAAATGACTTCACAATGTTAATGTAGTAGTTATTCAACTAATTAAAAATTCAAAATAAATGATTTAAATAATATTAGAAAAACCGAAGACAAATAATTTTATAAATGAAAATTTTAATATGTACATAATATGTTATGGAAATAATAATATTTTTTGTAAAAAATATATGTTTTATCATTATATTATATAACTCAATGTAATGAATATTTCAAAAATTTACATTATTGATATTTTATAATAATTAATATTTTATTAAATGATATATATTTTTAAAAAATTAATTTATTTGAAGAAATTATTTTCATTTTTAATATATAACCCATGATCCATTTTTTCTCGTTTTTCCTTTTATAGTAACGATATTAACTCTCAATGTGTAAAAATCAATGATGTCATGTTATGAGTTAAATGTTTTAAAATGGGTTTAAAACAAAGATATAATGGGTGAAATAAAGTCAAAATTTATAATTTTTTGGACATTAATCATAAATATGATTATATTCTGCATTAAATAATTTTATCCATTTAAGTAAAATATTAATTATTAATAATATATTATTTTGTTAAATTTCAAGTCTACCCTCTACTCTTTTATTATTGTAAAACTCCTATCCTAATATAATCACACATAAAAAAAACAATTTTCATCACCCAATTAATACCCAAATACCTTCATTGGAAGACTCCCCACAATCAATATGAAATTTTCTGCGTAACACAATCCATGGTAATCATAATGCCTTAATAAATGAGGAATTTCTAAAGAATATGTATCATTTTTATGCAAGATAATGTCATTTTATTTTTCATTTCCACCCCTCCAATATTATTCAATATTGTTTAAATAATAAATAAATTATCCTACACGTAATTATATGTTTTTATATCAGTTTAATGACCTATATCCATCTAAACTTATATCAACTAGGAAAATAATAAATCCTTTTTGTGTATGGCCAACCGGAGCCTCACGATCTGATCTAAACTATTATCTACCACCGTCGATCATGGATGAATTATAATGATGGAATAAATGCTTATTTATTATAATAAAGATATATTTAAAAAAAGTTAAATATAATATATCTTTATTTTTTTTATGTTTACATTCATATAAAAATATTAACATTGTTCATGTGTACATGTAGAATATTACCCCCATGATGCGATGTGATTCATCTTTCGACACCACATAACATGAATTATTTATAAAAGTATATATAAATTAGTAATGTGATTTATAATATATTATTATCATTTATTAATTTTTAAATAAAAATATAATTCAATCCATAATGATCAATGAAAATTGAAATATAACATGTGTGTACATTTGAATTATTGTCTCCAAGATTGTATCATAGACCATTTGTCATAATCGTATTTAATAGATGAAATTAAAAGTAAATTTGATGTCTACAAATTATAATTATTTCATTATTGTTAATATTTATAAAATAAAATGATTACCACTTTGACCAAAATCATCATTCCAATGACATTTTGGGCTTAAGTAATAAATATCATCAAAATATCCCATGTGAGATTAAATGATATTGTAAATGTATAAAAAATGATAATAAATGATATAAAGGGGTAAAATAAATTACAAAGGTTTCTCAAGAATTTATAAAATCAATGTTAGTTTATTATCAGGAATAACATGGATATATGTGACATATCATAATTGAGGTTATGTAAATGCATTTAAAAATCCTATTTTGATGTACCTCTTTCATCTCATTTTACAAAAGACAAATGGAATAATTGTTAACATATAATAAATAACTATATTCTATTTTAATCCTGAATCCTCAATTATTTTTTTCATTAATAATTATCCTTGGTTATTTTAAATTATAATGGTTTCATTTTTATGTTTACCATTTTTCTATTTTAAAATTTATTATTAATGAAAAGATTATTTTGATATAGGAATGTGTTTCATACACGGGATGAAATGTGATTTTTTGTTTTAATTCATGATTCGGTCCTTGTACATTGATTAATATGTTTTGTGAGAATTAAAGATCATGATATAATGAATTGAGACCCATTAAAGATGAATATATAATGGATTGTGACCCATTTTTTCGCAACATATTATGGGTGATCCCCATTATAGATATCCAATTCAATTGTTTTGTTAGAGATAGTTATAGACCATATGGTCTTATAATTTTAATGGAATATTGTATATGTTATTTTAAAATGATTTCCTAGAGTACATACAATATTTTTCTATGCTATCTAATTAAATTTCATAGATATTAATTGATATCAAAATGTAAGATAATAATTTTTAGGAAATATTAATATACTCCTAATATGAAAGTTATTTTTGGAATAGTTTTAATTGGTTTTCATGTTTTTAAATGTACTAATGATTTCATTTTTTTTCACTTAGTCATAGAAATAGATTATATTATTATTGACTTATTAGGTTAGTTTCAAATTTTTTATTAATTATCAAATTGATATAACTCGGAACTAATCTCTCTTTTGAGAAAATAATTGAACAATAAAGATCATATAATTTCACTATTGGCTAACTGGGAAATTGAATTTTAAATATTGAGGGTATCATAGATAATATTTTTTAATAGAAAATTTTACAGATACTCAATTCACCCCTTATGAGTACTCTACTCTGAACAACATTTATGTCACAGTGAGTAATATTTTAATAAGATATAATATAATTCTAAATGATTTTAAAATAATAGAATACAAAAAATTAAAACAGATTGGTACACACACAGATCATCAATTATTACCCCATTCTATGAAATTCACCCCCAAAAACTAACTCTCAGTAAAATTTCATAATTCTAAAATATTGAATTGTGAATTTAAAAGATAGATCTAATATAAATTTCCTATAATAAATATAGAACAATTATTTTCTCAAATAGAAAACATAATAATTTAGGTTATAGAAATAAATTATAAAATCTAATGAAACTTTTAACTATATTAGATCCCTTTATAGCCTATGATTCATCCACATTCATCTTCTTTTACCCCAGAATTTTATTGTAAATATAATTACATTATCCTTGCTGGTATCCTATGCATTTTTTTCATTGATCTTCCATTTATAATGTTATATATTATATGGATTATTTTTTAGATAATCCCTAAGATGATGTGTGATTCTGAGGTTCGGTGATCCCGTAAGAAACGTTTGAAATCTATTAACTATTTAAAATACCACACTTATTGGGTTTTCTAGTAAAAGTGGGATAAATAAAAAATTGGGGCCCGAATAAAAAATACAAGGGAATCATTGAGCTCAAAACATGGGTTTCACACCTGGCCGAACATAACTGTCATCAACACATTCTATTTGTGAAAATGTAGTCACTGATGTAAATGAATTAAATTAATAATTTATTTTTATTATTTGGACATAATGACCCAATTTCTACTGTATATATATGATTAGATAAATTTCTATGTGTTATCTGCACAATCCATGGATATTTTAAGGATCTGTTGGATATATTTCTTCGAAAATTTTAATGGATCGTGATTAGATCATGGATCATTGCACAAACAGAGTATATGGATCTAATAAATGATGGATACACAAATGTGCTTCATTAATAATAAATTCATACTCCTGGTAAGATATTTTGTGTTGTATTTTCAATCATGATACTTAATCCACGATGAAAATGGATAATTTTCATAAACATAAATGATAACTACATTATTGATTATTTTTATTTTATGGAATTATTTATTTCTCTATTGATTTATTCTTCTTCATTATTATAAATATAAAACATCTAATAAGGAAAAATTTACAATATACAAGGTTTTTTCCTCCTATTTTACTGTTTTTGGATTTCTTCACCCATTTTTTCTCACGTTCATTATCAGAATTTCTTTTTTGCTAAGGGTTCTATGAATACCAGGTATTCAATCATTTCACGATAATTATACAAGGAAACAGATCAATTTCATGGGTAAAGATCATTATTAATGATGTGTTTGAGGATAAAGGATGTTATTGGATGATCGAGAGTAGAACATATAGATTTCTAGGTCATGTTCTTCCAGGTTATGACAAACGATGATGAGTATTCTAAACGAATCATATTTGGAGCATTTTTGGAACCACGAATCACATGATCTTCTATATAAAGAAATATATAATCCCCGATCTATAGGTTCCATTCTGGATTGTGGATCCAAAAATACATAGGGTGAGTTTTAAGTGGATACAGGGATAACGCAAAACACAATGTTCAATCCTATATAACGTGCCATGTTGGAACCTCTGGTTGTGGTTATAGGTTATCAGAAGATGTTAAATATCATACATCGTGTGTTTTTTTCATACATTGTGTGGCCCATTCCTTGAGTGTATGCATGTTTTTTTGGAAGTACACTGATAATGTAATATGTAATTGGCCGAATGGAATACTACGTACATGGACACCTAAATAGATTCATCATACATAGTTTAGTACACAAACATGGACACCCTACATTGAACCAACCGGTCGACATGAGAATGATACTATGTTTATCTACATGTCTTGTATTTTTTATGCACATGATGTATATGGAGAATAACATTCTGTGTGAGGCTCTATTTGATGGCATACCATGGGGATAGATGGACATGACCTATACCCTCTGGTATATGTTTTTTACCCCATTCAGGAGTGTTTTTAGGACATTGACTCCTTAGTTTGGTTTATTATAATTTATTTGCGTTCTCTTGGTCCACTCCCTTTAGGGTACAAAGTGTTATTAAATACACAAAATGAAATTAATATCCCCTCTAGGGATCCAGACTCAGATATATATGTAGTGTCCCTGAATGAGACTTTAGTGAGATCTACTATCATCATAGTTCTCAACGATGGATTTTTTGAATTAGGGTTTCCTTAATATTTAGTGCATTAACCCTCCATATAGAATTCTGAATCAGTAGGGTTGGGGGTATTGTTGACACAGGATCCCCATGGTAGTGGTTCTTTCCATATTGGAATCTTGGTGTCCCACCGTGATTTTAGGAATGACACTTATTTGTGTATATGGGTCTTCTTAGATGAGGGATATTTCTATGGTGGGGGAATATGATTTATATGGCTTTACAATGTTTCGTCATGTATGGATTAAATTTTTGAGTGTATTATAACTTAAAGAGATTTGTTTCATGCAGAATCCTATGGTTGGTAGTTATATATGACTACCTGGTGGCATAGTGTCTTTCCAGCATATATCATGGTGTTTATATTATACAATGATTTATTAATGTTTGTTATGATAAATATAATTGGGGTTTTGTGTTTAGTGTTTTTGGGTATCTTACTGAGTATTTTCCACTAACTCTAGTATTGTATTCAGTCTCACATGTAATAAATTAAATAGACAACAACCCTTTTTTATGTTGTCCTTGGAGGAATGTGAGTGGGTGGAGCATATCTAGAGATTGATGGTGTGCGGAAGTTACCAGGAGTTTTCGTTTGACAATAGTCCTCTCCCATAGAGCATGTAAGACTCTTTATAGTTCTTTATGATATTATATTTTGAACCTTGTACTGCTTTCATTACATTAGTATCATACTATATTGTGGGATCATAGATGTAGTCATTCATTATTCCTGTTTCATTACATTTCAACAATGTGTGGGCTAATATATGATTGTGTCTAAAGGTAATTTAGCATAATTCATGTTAATTGAGGTATATTCATACATGAAAGTGGTGACCAACCCCTCAGCTATTTGAGGGATTCTGGCAGTAGTCATGGGGTAGAATTCCTCAATTTGGGTCATGATAATGTGGAAATAGAGGGTACACAGTTCTACCATAGAACCAAATTTTATGAGATTTGTTTGGAGAAACTATGATTATTTTTCTGAGTTTGGGTTTTTTTCTAGGGACACTAGTAATGGTGTGTCGTTTGATATTTCCACACACCAGAACTCAGATGACTTTCCTTTCATCTTGTTACATGTAAACATCAGTCATATGGATTTTTTTTAAATTAATCATATAATAGTTTTTTGTGTTTTCCATTTAATTGTTGAGTAATCTCCCCAGATATACACTTTTTACCATGGAATATAATGTATAATTTCCTGATTCCTCCCAAAATGTTGCCAGCTATGATTCCAATATGTGATTATGTTGATGATATTTTTAGTGATGAGGCATTGGTGTCTGAGTCTATATTAGGGATTGAACCTATGAGTAGTATACCATCTATAGCACCACTCGTAGTGTAGTGTCATGACCTAGAAGTACTTGCTAAGGATACAAGTTGGTTGAGTGTGTTTTGTGAGTTTCATAGACAGCAACATCTCTGATTTTAGGGTATGTAAGACCACTAAGTGGTTGAGGAATTGGTAGAGGTATTCACTCTTTTTTTTCTCCTAATGAGGATTCCTGATGATCAGATTGTGATCCTCATAGAAAGTCATCTTTTGGGATCTTCGGGGTGATGATGGATCGTAGTGAATAAGCCACATGAAGAGAGATGTCTATCATGTTCAGACATTTATCGTATCTTCATGGAGAATTTATATCCATCCACATTGTCAATGGTACACTTATAAGAGCTTTTACATAAATAGTATGACAATATGACTCTGTCAGAGTAATCATCATGTTTTGTTGATATCCATTGTTACTCCATGTATGTGGTGAAAGAAATGTTCTCTTTATCCGAGGCCAATGTGTAAGAATTTCACTGGAAAATCAAGGATCAAGGTATATCAATTTAAATTTTGACCAATGTGATTCTTCTGGAGTAGGCCCCCTTATTTGTGAGATTTCAGGAAGATAAGTCACTAAATGTGGGGGTAGTAGTGGGAATCCCGAAGCTAAGACCATGGCATCAGGTAGCGGATGACTGTCACAGGTATACTTTCGTGGAATATGATACATGAGGAGGTCCCAGGTCACATGATCTGTATTATCAGTATCTTAAGATGTCCCAAATCTTACAAGGGACAAGTAGTGTTTCTCTAGTGATTGTAAGGGAAATCTAGAACATGATGGTCCAACATGTCATATAGTTTATTGAGAGATAGTTGTGGGACCCCCAAGGTATAGAAAAATATAAGTGTACGTGTACATGAATGGAAACATATGTGTAAGAAGTTCCAAAATGGCATTAAGAGGTGGTTAGAGCTTGTCATATTAAAACAATATCCACATGTGGTTTACAACAGAATAAAAAAGATGGTGAACATGGGTGAGGCCATCAATATGCTATGGAGTCCAATTACCCAGATGATTTAGGGATTATATGAGTTATGATATATGTATCTTAAAATTTATCTATATTATATATTAATATATGTTTGATTCATTTATTATGTGACTATTCTCTACTTAAAAACTTGGAGATCCTAGTGGACTCATTTTGTTGACCCTTATAGTTAGAGATTCTAAAATGGGGTGACACAAGAAATTATGAAATTTTTATGATGATGTGATATAAATCATTGAGGTGTGTGTTTTTTATGTGATCTCTTTATTCTTACAATGATGCCATGTGACATCATTGTAGTTATGGAGTATATCTCTAAAGATCCTTCCAAAAATGAATTCATTTAGTAGAGGATGTGGTGTCTTCACAATGATGGAATGAGATTTTTTATTTTGTTGAAAATGAAATAATGGAAAAGTAGTATGATCTCATTAATTAGAGAGTGCAAACAATTAACTAAAATATGGCTTGAATCACTATTGTAGTTGTGGATTATTTGATATATCAGTTCCCTATAGTGGTGGTGGAGTATATGGAAGTACTTTTTAATGACTTACAATATTTAATATAACACTATGAGAGATATTTTGGCAACAACTTGCATCTCATTATGGAACCAATATCTTTTATTACATATCTGACGAATCCCAAAGAGCATCGAGACCTATGGGTGTAGTAAAGAGATATGAAGAACAATGGATTTATAAGGCCCAATGTTTCCCACTTAGATATACCCAGTGTTGTTCTCCAAGAAGGAAGATGAGTGATTAAGGTTATGTGTGGATTAATGACACTTGAATCAACTGACTATGAAGAAGAAGTACACACTTATGAGGATATATGACCTATTTTATCAATTCATAGAGGATCTTTGGTTCTTAAATATTGACCTCAGATCAGGATATCCCTAGGGGTGAGTACGGGCTATTGATGTACTATAGATGGAATATTAATGTCCTTACAGTCAATATGAATACATTGTGATGTATTTTTATGGGGAAAACTCCCTATCATTTTTCATTTTTCTCAAGAAACTAATATTTGATTCTTTCATAGACTAGTTCATGGTAGTATTTATTGATGAAATCCTAGTGTATTAGGTGTCCAAGGAGGAGTATGTTAGACTCAGGAGGATGGTCCTAGTCACAGTTCCTGAGCACTATCAATATGGGATGATCGTGAAGTGTAATTAGTGGATCGAAGAGGTCCAAATTAATGGACATGACATGAAAGAGTCTATATTAGTAGTGGATCTTGAAAAGGTTGAGGCATTCATTTCTTAGGATCCACCCAATAGTGCTATTATGGTTTTAAGATTTGTTGGGCTGGAAAGGAACAATAAGATGCTTTTACCTACCTTCTCCAGAGTTGCAACACCCTAGAATAATTTTATTTAGAAAGGGTTGAAATTATATTTTCATTAATATGTGGCAATATAATTTTTAGGATTTGAGATTTAGGTTGATGAGTTCTCCCATATTGAAATTTCCATATAAGAGTGTCGTCTATGATCTGTTATTAGATGCATCAGACAATAGAAATGGATGTAATTTTGTTCCAAGGTAGGAGGTTATTTCCTATAGATAAAGTCATTTCAGACTATATGATCAAAACTGCATGACCCATGATATTGAGTTAGTAGGAGTAGTACCTTCAAAGAATATATGTTGACACTATCTGATCCACAAGTTGTTTTTCATTTACTTTGATAACCAAAGTATCATGTATATCCTCTTTTAGAGAGATCATAACACGAGGCTGTGGTGATGGCTAGAGATCCTCTAATACAATTAATTTTAGATAGTCAATACTAATTGTAGGGGATCATGGTTCTAGATTATCTCTACATTAGATCATGTTGTCAGCTATTGGATGATGCATCCGATATGTTTTCCTCATTGCAGTTGTCCATTTTAGACATGGACGGTGCTTCACATCTTAAGTCGATTGTTGTTACCCCATCACATTTATTTCATTTTATGGATTCTAAGAATGGAGATATTGACTATGAGACCATACTTATTAAAATATCCAATGGACATGATTCTTATGAATATTCTAATTATGGGGATCATGATAACCTTTTCATACGAAGGGATGTGGTACCTTTGATGTCTTGAGGGGAGGTGTTGAGGTAATTTCATACATACCCTTTGGTTATACATTTATTAATTAAAATGTTGAACTATGAACTCAAATTATGGTTTTGGTGGACAATCAATATGAATTTAGATGTATATTTTGTCTCTCAATGCCCCAATTTTCATCAAGTGAAGGAATTGTATCAGGATCCATTATGCATAAAACATCTCTGTGGAATTTTACAGTGGTAGTGGGATGAGATATCCATGTTCATTGGTATGTGAGTTCCACATTTGTCCAGGGGACATGATTCTATATGGATGATCATAGAATAACACTCCATGTCAACCAACATCCATGATATCCAATAGTATAGTTCAGTACAGAAAATGGTATTCCTCTATGTTCATGATATATTCTGACTCCATGAAGCCCCCATGATGATTGTCTCAAATTGAGATGCTTTTTTCCAATATTGAATTTTGAGAGTATTATTGGATGCATTTGGTGCTCTGTGATGTCTGAGCACCATATTTCACCCCCAAATCGATGACCAGACATAGTAGAACAGTTAGGTATTGGAGGAAATGTTGTAGGAATGCAAGTTAAAATTTTTATATAAAGAGAAGTATCATATATGCCTGGTGGAGTTTCCGTACAAAACAATCTACCATTCTACCATTTTTATGGAACTATTCAATTACTTGTATGAGCAGCCATAAGTTTCACCACATTGTTGGACTGATCTAAGAGATTCACTGCTCATGGATTTTATCAACATGATTTATACTACAGAGAAGGTATAGGTCAAATAAGTTCATGTTAGTTATTTAATGAGTCATTATAAGTCTTATAGAAACCAATGATGGGGACCTCTGCAGTAAAGAGAAGATGACCATTGTTTCTTGATGGTATCTCCTATAGATAGATTGATGATATTTTTCTATGATGAGATTTTATATCTAAGATTTATTGGTGCCTTCTAGAAACTAATAAGAGATGTAGAGTTGGAATACCACATAGTTCTATCATTGTATTTGAACTAGGTACATGATGTCTTCTTTGTGTTCTAGCTAAGGTGGTACATGAATTATACATCAAATTTTACCTATTGATATGAGATAAAAATTTCCAATGAATCGAATTTCATAGATTACCTGGTTGAGATCAATAATCGACTTGAGATTATCCATCAAGAGAATTTCATTCCCATTTTACATGTCTGATTATAGCACATGAATCATTAAGAGTGCTCATACTAGAGAGAGGCCAAGATGAAAACCCAGTGCCCTAATTTTTTGAGTATGTTATTATCTTTTAGTTAATAAAATCAATAATATGGGATGAATTTAATGTCTTATATTTTACATGTATTAATTTTTTTATATTGCATTCTTTATTTAATAGAGAATTCACAAACATGTCGTATAAATTTTGCACCTTTATATTACCAAAAAAATGTATAAAAAATAATAATTTTATTAAATATAAAATATGCATATTTTTTAAAAAAAATTGGGATAAAAAATAAATGGGGTCCCAAATTAGAAATTGGAGGGAACAGTTCATAAAAAATTTCCAGTTTTACCGTACCCGTGAAATTAACCATGTTAGAGCGGTCTATTATTTAGAAACATATCAAAAACATAAATGAATGAATTAAAATAAATAGTTAATTTATTTTATTTGTTTTGACATAGTGCCTCAAATTCTAATTTATCTATAATATTGTATAAATGTTCATGGATTTCCAGTCATACCTGAAGGATTTCATAGAACTGTTGGAGAAATTTCATGAATGAAAATGGGTGATGTTCATATTATGGTTCTTTTCACCAACATATTCTTTAGATATCATCAATTATGAAAAAAAATATTCTACAAAGATCGATCCAAACACTAGGCAGGATTATTTTTTATTTTGATTTCTATCCAAATTCTCAATCTTAAATGAATGTGGATCAATTCCTTGAATAGAAATGATGTGTGCATCATCTGATGAGTTATTTTTTGGGATTTATTTATTTATTAAATTATTTATTAATCCCTGTTAAACTAATTTTATGATAACTGATAGAGGTAAATTGTAAATTAATGAGGTTTTCTCGTCATGTTTTTTGGGAAATGGATTTATTCCCCCATTATTCACATACTCATCGTAGGAATATATTTTTGGTTTGTACTTTGTTTAATACCTAGTTTTAAATCAATAAATTACCATTATATTGTGTAATATATGGATACCATGGGTGTGGATTTCGATCAATTATTCATTTGAGTTGCATCAGTGGTGGGGGATAATCATGGTTAGATCATACAGATTTTTTGATCACAATATTCTTGATTTTGAAAAATAATAACAGTTCTAATTGACAGATCATATATTGTGCTGATTTAGTGCCCAAATTATTTATATCTATCATTTAGATGCCTGAAACAAACAAGATATACATGATTTGGAATAGACAGTGGCTCTGAAAAATCACATTATGATGTGAAATTGGATCTAAAAATCAAGGAAAACATTGAATGTAATATGGTGTTACAAGTCATGTGGACCCGTGCTATGATGCTAGGGTTCTAACTGATTATAAATAACATATTATGTTTGAAAAGGACAAAAACATTATGAAACATTCCTTGAGTCACAGTGTGTCATTTGGTATTTACAATTAAACATTGAAAAGTACACAACCATGTGGCATGTTGGGTTCTTTGATACAAATATGGCTTTGTGTACACTGAACATTACATGGACACAACCACCATACATAGACATGGTGAGAAGGAATGGAAGGATTTTTTTATCTAATGGAATTTACATATTATACATGTCGTATATATTGATACTTATTTTCTAGGTGAGCCTCTTCAATATAGGATATCGGGGGGATAGTTGGACAAATCAGGTAACCAATGGTACATTGTGTACCCCCTACAATGGTGTTCGTATCTAACATGATAATGTTTTATTGGTACTCTACATCAATGGTATAGTGTAACATTACATCCAAATAACATGATTATTATGACAATTATAGGTCGAGTCATAAATAGTATAGATGTGTCCCTCCATGAAAGTAGTGTGTAATCCTCTACATTCTTCATTCCCTGGGAGGATTTTATGGAATTGACATGACCTCCCTAAGAATTGATTTTATTATCCATCAATAAGGTTTTATGTTTTGGTTTGGTGGTATCATTGAAATATGGTCTCCACCATAGCGGGTTAATACAACTTCACTTTGTTGTGTCACACACTATTTTTTTGTATAAACCCCTATCTGTTTGTTGAGGTTTTATTAGACCACTAACCATTCATGGGTGGGTCTTGATGATATATATATAGAATGGGTGTATCTGAGTATGGATAATCTTATGCAATGTATTCTCTTGAATTGAGCATTTCTTTGAGAAGAATCTTCTAGCATTCATGTGGATATGATTGACTAGTAGCATGGTCACTTTTTAGAGTATAAATTATTGTTTCTATTATTAATTGTTCTATTTATCTTGTCCTGAGGTAAATATACTTGGTTATTTTTGTTTAGGGTTTTTTGGGAATCTTAATGAATATTGTTATACTCACTCATCCATGGGATTTTACTGAACATGTCATGTCTTATAAAAATGAAGACTTTTTTGGCGGTGTCTTGGGAGGATAGTGAGTTGGTAGAGTATAGATAGAGATTTTCAGGATGATGTGGTTATCTGGATCTTGCATTTGGACTTTGTCTTCATCCTTGTATTAAGATGTATTATACAAAAGTTTTTTTGTGTTGGTATTAGTTCCATTTTTCTTGTTTCGGTACATTAGTGTCATACTTTCCAGTGGAAACATAGATGTGTGCCTGCATTATTTCAGTTTTTTTACATTTTAGAATATTTTGGTCTTGGTGATGTGTGAGTTTGTACTTGTTCATTCGGGTAATTCCTCAAATTTTTTTAATACACCTACTCAGCACTAGTCTCCATCCCTTAGCCAATTCAAGGCTGCCTTGCAGTATTCATAAAAAAGTCCCTACTGGTTATGGTCAGGAAAATAGTAGTAGTATAGAATCACCCTCCAATGAGAATGTCACCACATTTATTTTTAAAAAACTACTAATACTAATATCTTATATTATTTATTTATTTTTATATGATCGATTTTTATTCCTTTTTCAAGCACCATTATTCTTCCTCATTATCCATATATGACCATCATTCAATGTTTAATAAGTGATTTCATTTTTTTTCATGATATAAAGGCATTCTTGGAACTAATTGTTTTTTATTGAAAATAAAATTTATATTATATATATGTTGACTCTTTCATTGAATATTTTGATAATTATTATCATCTATATCATATTACATACTTTTAAAATACAACAATAGAATTCATATCATGTGCATTTACAAAAAATTTAATATCAGTGTATCTATACAAAAACATGATCTTCAACCTATTCAATTTTATTTTGGAATGTCTTTTCTAAATAATTTACTTCTATGAAATTGGGTAGGACCCAATGGTGTATGATCATCCTTGATAAAAAGTCATTTCTCAATTAATTTGTTCACCACCATGGTTTCCAAAATATCTTTCCTCATGTCCTATTTTCTACATTCAGAATAACATTTATTCATTACCTATATGGTTTTGGAAAATATAAACAACCATAATTTCTCATCAATCAGATAAAATTATTTCAAACTAAAAAATTACAGAAATCATTCTATAGGTATTCAGTTTAATAATTCAAACACATTATTGTAATGATAATGATACAGAATGTCAACCATTTATTTTTGAAATCTCCATATCTATGCCACAAGAAAACTCCATATGATCAGATTATATGTGTAACAATAATCATATCAACTTTATAAATCTTACAAAATGTGCTAAAAATATAGTTCTTTGGAGATTATAAAAATCCCAATTTTTGACGATCTTCAAAACTTTTATAATAGAGGACTACAATGTATGATCGTTAATGATGATTTTGTAAAATTAAACCATGGAAGAAAAAATGGGAGTGTATACCTGATTACACCATTTCATTATGATTAAAGTGAAATTATTATATAAATTTACCACCTCAAAACAATGGAGTAGTATCCACTTATAGAAATATTGGAACAAACATTTGTTTTTCAAATTACCTTCTTCAAGTGGACCCATTTGGATTCTTCTGCACTGTGACTCTTTGTGTCGAGAAAAGTGATTATGTGAATAGTTTATGTCTCAAATCAAGTTATTTTTCTATAAGAATTTAGAAAGTGTGTCCAGGGACACAATTTCTTAAAAAAAATCTTCTTTTTTTCCTTTGATAATATTGAATCATCATAATAATGTTAATTTTATTATTAATTATTATCCAAAATATTATTTAAAATTTAATAAAATAAATATTAATGAAAAATAATAAATACATGAGAAATATTATACAATTAACTTTTAAAATTAATTTTTAATAATACACAATTTATTAATACTTTTTATGATACATTAATCAATGTATGAATAAAATTATTACAAAAAGAAAAATATTATAGAAAATGTAGTTGTGTTTTTTGATTTTTGGTTCAAGGAATTAAATTTACTATAATAAAATGTTTATAAATAGATATAGGAGTAATTATATTCTCAGGGGTGGTAAAAACAATAACATTCAAGAATTATCACTTTCAGATCAGGTGCTGAAGACATAAATATTACAAACGTGAATGAATTTTTTCAATCATTACATAAAAAGTCCAATGAAAATATTGGATCACTTACATACCCAATGAGCTTTTAAGATTATAGATTGAAAGAATAATGAAAAAAATCTTGTGAAAATTTATTTGTATAAAACTAGTTTTTAATGATCAAAACTATTTACCACATTGACTATATTTCTTTATTTTATAATAAGATAACAACATCATCAATGTGAAATCCATCTAGAAAAATACCATTTAACATCATTACTCTTATCCATGGGAAAAGAAAAATAGGAGTATGGTGATATCATATGGTCAGTAAGGATAAATATAAGATAATAATATGAATCATTTGAAAATAGAGGTATAAGAAAATGAGAATATTAATAGAAAACATACCACTCATATAAATGTCCATAATCGTGATTAATGGAATTAATATTTCATGATCAAAATACATGACCAATAATATAATCAATAAACATGATCCATAAGAGCATAAAATAAGAATAAGACATGATATTTTGGTAATCACAGAATAATATAAAATTATTACTAAATTAGAAAAGGATAATTGCAAATTCATTCTTAGAAGAAAATGTTCTTTACTGAATGGAGTTCACTCCTTCTTGATTCCATGTATTAATGAACTAGGTTCACTCCAAATTCCAGTCATTTCTGTATCATGATATAAAAATCATTACAGAGTACATTAGAGGGAATATATGTGATCTACCAATCACATTTTGGGAAACCATTCATATTTATTCCAAATGGACATAAATCATTCATCTAATCATAACTAATGAAATGAAATGGGTGTCATAAACATTTCATCATAACACAACCTGTGGAAAAGCAATGAGTTTCATAAATAGCATTCCATATTAATAATTACCAACCATAGTAAGTATAAAGGCATTGTCATTGAATCATAACCCCATTAAAAAATAAGTATCATAAAATAATTTTATGTTATATGTAATATGGTTTTAAAAGATCATTTGAAATAATTATTTTCAAAAATTTCCACTAGATTTTTTTAAAATCATTATTTATTTTTCCTTCATATTGATTATGAAGGAAAAAATTTATATTTGAAAATAACATTATAAAATTTTAATTTCATATTCAATTAATTATGGCCTGAAGACATCTAAAAAATATGCTCAACCTCTATATATTTTAAAAAACATTCCTTCCATATATTTCTAGAAAATTCATAATGTAAATTTTTTAGATAATGACAAAAATATTCCATTAAAACTATTTAATAAAATGTCAAACTTGGGTGAAAATGAATTAAAAAATACGTAGAAGAAAAGTAAAAACAATTTTAATTTTTTAAATATGTGGACATGGATATTAAATGTTACCCATTAGACACTTGAGCATAAAAAATGCTGGAATATTAAGGAGATTTTGTAATTAACCTTAACAATCTCCATGTCATTGAAGTAAGAATTAATCAAAGGAAATAATTGTGTTTATTATTTGTAAATATATATAAAAAATGGAAATAAAACAAATTATAATTATAATTAATTTCACATATATTATAATAATGAAATGATCTTTTTAATTATAGTTTAATCTAATAATGTTAAATTATGTTTAAATTCCCTTTACCTCAAGTCTTAACTTTTTTTGTTCACATTGAAATATCATGTATAATAAATATGGATTTATTATACATCTGTTTCATAATAATAAATTTATAATAACATTAATGTTTTATTATTAACTTCTTATCATCCTTTTATTAATTTTTTTTATTAAAATCACTTCTTTTACTGATAACAACTTTCTTTTCCAATCTTGTTCTGTTTGGGCGTTATTTTCCCTTATACATTGAACATTCTATAAAAATTTTCAATATATTTATCAATGGAATGAATATCATATTTAAAACAAGGATTTATATTTATATTCATTCATTGGAATTTGAAATTTATAATGGAATTAAAACATCCATGGATACGGTATGCCATACATAAGAAAGAACAATGTTTTCATTTTTCTGTTGAGTAAAATAAAGAAAGGAAAATACTATTCATTTTTATAGAATATTTATCGAATAATATATATATATAATATATTTTCATTAAAGCCATCATAATACCCATCATTAAAAGTCGAAGATGATATAAAAATTATATTTCTACATTGAGACTATTAGCTATACATATGCAATAGTGATAAAATCACTTATTATTTACTAAAATATTTTTTTTATAGTAGTGTTTTTTAAAATAATTCAATGTCAGAATATTTAGCTTACTAAAATTATTATTTTGTGATAAACAGTATATATTTAGGGGAGGAATTGATCAGTTTGAGGGATTACCTATTCTTTGAGACTTCTCTTTTGGATATCCAGTAATGTTCTCTTGGATTGGTCTATTTAGTCAACCAGAAACTCTAAAGTTATGATAGGTAATTTTATAAGACATTTTTTTAGTGTATGATTGATCAATAAGGATCAAACTTTTTTAAATAATTGGGAGAGGATGATCAATTTTGTAATTATGGTGATGGAAACTTCTAGAGTATAGCAAACGTTTGATATATAAAAAATTAATTTTCTTTACAAATATAACCAAATGGATATGGATTCATATAAATGATAAAAAAATGTTTTAATATAATCATCCAATATATTATATTATTATTTTAAATGTTATTTTATTATTTTACTTTATTATAAAATTTTAATTTAATATGGAGTATATAGTTTTTCAATATTAAATGTATATTATTATTTAATTATATAGTGTATTTTTTTAATTTTTATTTATTTAATTTCATATTAATCATTATCATTATCTCCTAGAGTTATTTAATTATATGTTCTATTTAAAATAATTAATAAAATTATATTTTGATGAATTTTTAGTGATGTACCTTTTGATACTAATCATTTTAATTCATATCAAATTCATCTAGAAAAATATGAAATAATAATATAAGGCTTTAAAATCTATATAATATGTCATATAGATCTCTGATATTCATTTAAAACATTATCTAGTTCAAATTTTACCAAAACAAGAATTTTTAATGTAATTTTTTTGTGTTAATTAAAAGAATATTTTCTTTGAATTTTTCAATAAATTTATGTAATTATATAACTTATAAAAATTAATATATATATATATATATTAAAAATAATTAAATTAGGTAAAATATAGATATTTTTGTTCGTTAATATCTTTATTTTATCTTTTTATGGATAGATAAAAGATAATAAATACAAAGACAAGAATTTTGTAACTATCGTGGTATAAATAATATATTATACATTTTCATGGAATTCTGTATATTAAAAATATCTAATTGAATCAAAAAATTATAACATACTAATACTACTAGTCAAATTATTTTTATTAAATTATTGATCATTTTTACAACCTTATCTATTGGTTTTATCGTTTATTTAATCCCATAACCTCTTAACTATAAAAGATGGATTTATAATCGTTGAGGGTTAATATAGTTACATTATAATGGAAAATCCCATAAATTGACCATTGATGGATGTTTTAATCATATCCCATTAATGATTCTGAATTTTAATATTTTTGTAATTATAGGTCATTTATTAAAATATTTTTTTTAAATTTTTGTTAATGTCAATTTTGAGATTATTCATTACATTAACTGTAATAACTATAAATATAACATGACTAATTTCATCCAAAAATATTTATATATACTTATAAGTACTATAACGACATGACCTTAAATATTAAATAATCATTAGTTATGTCATGAATTCACATTGAGGATCCTTTTAGATTTATTGTTTTAGAGAATTAGTCCATAACTATTACATTACATTTGAAAGATTAAAAATTATGTACTTCTACTTAGTATTTGTTCATAAAATAAAAACTCTTAAAAAAGTAACATGTCTAGTTCCATGTTTTAGATAGCATGACTTATCCGTGATCCCATACTTGAACTTTTTTATCCTTATGTCCTGTGAAAAACATTTCCAAACATCAGATGAGTATAAAAATCTCAGTAAGGGTTATAAAATATAAATGAAAACATAATCCCATTAACAAATATAAATCAATGAAACAATACTTTTTAATCATAACATTCATCATGAAATCATAAAATGTATGAATAACACACATAAATCATATATCATAAAGGTAATGTGTGGAAACTATAACGAACATACATTTTTTCTATCACAGCTACATAGTGAGTTACGTGGAAATAACCATCACAGTATATTCCCTAAATCTCTTAGGATATGCATTAATGATTACCTCCATCATGTTACTTAATTCGTTGGAGAGCTATCTCAGTTTCACCCACCAAAGGATTATCACAAAACCACACCAATGTGTAATCAAATCCCAATAAATAGAACATATTACAAACACATTAAATATGAATAAAAAAAGATAATATTTTCATAATGAAATCACAATATATTACTTCATGATATTGACATAATCAATGCTTAATCAATCTATTTTCAAAACCATTAAAATCATATAATATAGAGATTTTGGAATCAAATTTTCCCATACCACATTGATGTTTTTAAGGAATTAAAATTTTAAAACATTAATTTTCATATAAATAAATCCATAAAATCATTTGGAAAACATTTTCATTAATTAAAAACATTTAAAAGAAAAAATCTATAAACAAATATTTTAGTTAAAGAGTTTGTAACCAAATGAGATATGCTCGAATACAGATAATTAATGAATAAAATTTAATAAAAACGTCATAATATCTGGAAAATAATTGGATTCATGAAATAATACTATAGAGGAAAGCATTTAAACTTTATATAAGTGAATTTGTGCATAACAACAATGAAGTCTCAACAGAATGTAAATTGAGAGAAAATCCATTATAAAAACTGTATCCTTAGGTTAATAATAGATAAATTACATAATAATGTGTTGCAAATATATATACACTAAATATGATTAGATATTTAGTGTAAATCAATCAGAGGACATTCACACATGTTATTTCAAAAACCAAACCAATGAAATGGATGTTTAACTAAATGAATGGAAATTGAGTTAAGATTTCCCTTTCACATTCGTATCAAGGACATGAGAATTTATTAATGGAGTGACTATGTATATCAAAAGAATATCCAAAAAAGGGAGTGGAAATTACGACATAAATAAATAAAAATTTATTCCACACATAATCATAGCATGACATAATTAATAATTAGAAGATTAACACAAAGAATAAAGATTGGGTTAAAATGTTCCCTTACCAATTTGGTAACTTCATAAACATACACCACATGAAAGAAGGATAATAAAATGAAGATTTAAATAAAAATAAATTAAATTATA
Organism: Viscum album; assembly: GCA_963277665.1. Lineage (NCBI taxonomy): Eukaryota > Viridiplantae > Streptophyta > Magnoliopsida > Santalales > Viscaceae > Viscum > Viscum album. Next base: position 1,120,125,163 of record OY728146.1, read on the forward strand.
TTACACAAAGAATAAAATCATAGAATGTACATACACCACACAAAAGGAAATAGTGGTAAATATTGCATGAATCTTACAACAACAAAAAGTGATGATGAAAAACACTTACGACGTTGTAATCAATCGAGTCATATGACCAAAGGTTAATAACCACCAAATGAATCATAGAATACAATGAATATAAATATAATAATGATAATATTTATCAAATGTAAGTAAAAATTACACCATATTCAAAAAATAAGTGGCAAACAAAAGAAATATCATGGAATTAAAATTGATATAAGAAACCCCTTACCTCGTGTTTGACATGACTCGTTTCTTCAATGTTAATCAAGATTAATAAACATAAGTTAATTTATACATTATTAATAACCTTTATAATGTATATTATTCCTTTTATATCACTTTTTACCTTACTATAACAATTAGTTAATTATTTGAGTTCATATCATTCACTTTATCGATGATTGGAACTTCAGTCAAAAATGAAATTGTTATAATTACAAATTGTTTATGTTGTCAAAATTATATTATATAAAGAATAATATTCATGATATTAATATAATATATATCCATTATATATATTTATTTATAATCATACAAAACATTTTGACATAGGAAATGAAATTCACTCTTCATGGAGACGGTAAGTCGTACGTATGAATGAAGGCTACATTCATTTTTATCATTTTTATAGAAATGATAAATTAATGATACATATTTATATTATAATTATATTATAATATCATATTTTATATAAATTATATAATTTCATTAACACCATCATTTATACGTTCCATGTATAGTATGAATGATTCATTTCACTTTTAGGGGGCGGTAGTCCGCACTTTCTCAAATGAAGTGTTTTATAGAAGATAAGTAAAGAAGAATTAGCGATAAAATAAATCATAATATATTTCACATATAAATACATTTTCATCATAAATTTCCACCATAAGATGTGATAGGAGAAGATTGAACAATCATCATTTCATGAGGTAGTAGTTCGGCGTCCACAGAAACAATATGTTATTTACACATTAAATGGAGTTGTGTGGAAATGTAGTTTGAATAATTCTCATATAAACATCCTAGTATATTTAAGATACTTTATATTTTATATAAATAAATAACTAAAAAGTTTTTGGGTTTTGGATAAGGAAAATAAAACAAAAGAACATAAGAGAAGACTTTTCCTTTAAATCGAGAAACTCACTTTGGATTGAACCGAAAGGATTTCTTGCAGTGCCTTCTGCTGAAGGTAATGCTTCATGGTGGACGATAGGGATCTTGAGAAACTATTTTGGAATGTTTTTTATGAGCCAAGGGGCTCGATATGTGTGATGAATGGGTTATATGTGTGGGATTTTTATAAGGGTGAGGGGGGATTATTAAGAATGTTTGAAAATATTATTTTATTATATTTTGAAATTTGGTTTCAAAATGTCCAAAACTTATTAAGGTCAAAGATAAGATGACTCTTGTTCTAAATAAAATCATCAAATAAGAATTGGATAGGTTTGGGATATTTTTCTAATTATTATAATCTTATTTATTTAAATAAATCATTAATGAGGTAAATACTACATCATTATTATGTTGTAAATAATTTTTTTATATGATGTATATATTTATATGACATAATACCATGATGTATTAAATTTCATTCCATAAAATTAATATTTATAGTCAAATATATAACTTATATAACCCCATGTAAAAGTTGATTTAATAAAATATATATGTTTCAGTCATTTATTTCTTTACTTAAAATTAATTAATAAAATGTGTCATTATCACTATTATATGGCTCCATGGGGTCCCAAAATCGACCCATGGATGCCCATGGTAGGAAATGCTTCAACCAATAGGATTAAGATACATTTTAGGTTAATTTAATATTATTATAATATTATTTTTTTACCCTTATTTTCCAAATTTAGTCTTTTAAGGTGGTAAATAAAATATTTATTGAAGTAAATATTCATAATGTCTAAAAAGAAAAGTTACCTATTTACTAAATTTTGACCTTTTGATACAAAATATGGAATCAATTTTTCCAAATTGAAATCACATATGTTGTAGAAATTAATTTAAAATCAATTCATATTGTCAAAACAAACAAAGTGTGTTTTTTAAGAAATAAAAACACTCAAAAGGTTGACAATTATTTATGTCCGATTTCAAATTGAAATTTATTCCAATGAAAAATATTAATTTAAAAGTAAAAAAATAATCAAATTAAACTGTAAAACAATTTAAAAATATAATCTAACAATATAAATAAATTTGATTAAAAGAATATTTTGAATTAAAATATAGTATTTTTCAGTATTGATTAAAAAAATAAAAGTTATTTGTAAAATACCAAAATTTCATCCAAATTAAATGTTGATGGCCTAATTCAAAGAAAAAATATTATTTTGTCAAATAGAACTTATAAAAGTTAATGAAACAATATTTAAAAATAGTTTATAATCAAAAGGCGGTAAAATTATCTTTTAAAGTATATTAGAGTATTTATGATTAAAATAATATTCATTCTCATTTTAAGCCTCTAAAATTTATTGGATAAATGTAAAAAAAATTTAACAATAATATTCAATCATAATAGTGTTAGTTATATTATTTCTTACCAATACAATGGGTAGGATTTAACTACAATTTCAAATCATAATATTATATTATTATTTTTCAATATAACTCAATATTATTTGCAACATACGATTTCAAAAAATCCATTGTTGCGTATCAGGTATGCCATGGAACAAGGAATCCCCATTAAAGTAAAATTAATATTTAATTAAAAATATTAATAAATAATAAAATGTTATATTCCATATTTACCTAAGATGTGACATCATTTCCCGCATTTCGGAACTGCGTCATCGCAATTTTAAAATTGGTCTTGGAAACATCATTGAATGTCCCACATTTGAAAAAGTGTCAATAAAAATATCACTTTAAAAGAATTAAAGATAGGTAAAAAGGTTACCTCAGGACACATATACTAGGATTCCATGAAAACATAGATATGGAAGAAAAAAATAAACCATCATGTTCTGATGAAGTGTGATATAAAACATGATTTGGTGAATTTCGACCACCAGAAAATCAAAAACTTGTGATGGGTTAAACGACTTTCTATTCCATAGTATGAAAAATTAGTGGAAATGTATTTTTGTTACATTCCCTAATGTTGAGGAATTTATTTATGAGTATAACTAAAAACATAATTAAACATAAGTAATTTTCATGTAGACTTTCTTAATTTACAAAATTTATACAACAAACTCAACTTTTCTCCCAACGATTAGTATTCAGGATGACTTGGTCACATCAGAAGCACTAGAATCAACTTCTAGAGAATCACATAATCAACAAAATAAGAACTATATATTTTCCCTACCTTTAAACATTTAATAAAACCAAAAATTGTTAGTACGAGATCAGATAATCCCCAAAAAGGATAATAATTTATAAAAATAAATACTACTCTTAATCTCCTAAATTGAACCAAAAGTACCAAAAGATCAAGATAGTCAATTCAAAACATCATTGTCCTTAAAATTATTTAATATAATCTAAACTAAGATTGAAAACCATAACTCAGAAGAATTTGATTACACAGTCATCCATGATAAATCTTAACATTAATATCAAAATAAAATATACAAATAATGAGGTCTCATAATAGAGTGTAATGAATATAATCACATATTATCTTTGATAGGTTAATCATTTCCAAAAATTAACCCAAATCACCATATGTACATGATAAATACATAGATTCTTCCAAAATATATATTTCAACCTTTAATCCACAAATGAGATCCCATAGTATATTATTTTCATTAGGCATATAATGATCCCTAAAATAGAGAACATATTCCAAAATAACCTTTATCACATAATCACCAAATCATTTCCTTATATTATGGATACCTAGTTGTTAAAACAGAAGTTCCCAAAATCTACTTACTCATGATCCACAAAATCATTTGACTGAAAATAATAATTCATATTAACTAACGACTTCACATAGGACCGTGGAAGGTGATGTGCCCTTGTCACCCTTCGGTTCTCAGTTCGGTTCCCATATCCTTACATCAAGTGATGGGTTGTCAACCATTTTATGGGTTGTCCTTTTTATAAAACTCAATAATAAACTTATCATTTTTTAACCATAAATATTTTGTTATACCTTTTATTTTAATCCCAACACATTAAGACCTCAACATCTTAATTTAATAAGCCTTATATATACTGTCATTTTTTCTTATTTCACCTCCATAGGATATATAAAAACTATTCCTAATAGAAATAACAACATAAATTCATCATGAAGTCCATATGGTTTCATCATCATCTTGTTCACGTAGGTATAAGGTCTATGAATTGCAACAATTATTTAAATATCCTTCAAAATCATTTGTTTCATTCATCCAAATACACCTTATACAATTTTGGTCATATGGGTTTTTGCAGAAAAACCGTTTTGGAAAATATTCATGTTTGACATATAAGATCAAAACATCTGATAAAACATGATTTTTATAAAACTATCGGACTGAGTTTGAGTTGAAACCTTCAATCAATGGTATTTTTAAAATACAATAAGTATGTGTTGAGAGACTATATTGTAGATGATAATATAAATAGGTTGTATAGGGGTCTCCTTCTTCAGCACCATTTTCAAATTCATAATATTCTTCAAAATCTTGTGATATGGTACAATATTTCCAAATTCTTTGATAATATTTACCTTTCTTAAAAATATGAGAATATTGTGAAAATAATATTTGATTAAATACCTCCCATGATCCAAAATGATATCAAGGTATAGAGTAGGTGTTTTATATTTTATAAAAACTACTTGATAGTGAGTTATATTCTAGAAAAGGTTTTACAATCATCTGAACAAGACATTGCAATAATTATTTCAGGCATGTCATCAAGAAGAGATAGGAATGTATTTTGATATCCTCTTCATTCCATTTGTAACCGACTTTCCTTGATCGTAAAATGTTATAAAATAATGATTTAAATTAAATAATAGACATAGGGACCAACCATGTGTTTAACTAAAACTCTTAATCCATAAAGTATTCTAACTCAACCTCTGATACAAACTATAAATACCTGACATTAAAAATTACATAATCATGTTTTAAGCAAAGAATACACATTGAGGATCTTTTTAATTTTAGAGTTTTATATAATTAGGCCATAACTATTAACTTACATTTCAAAAATTACAATGTAGACACTTCTAATAAGTATCCATTTTTTCAACAAATATAAAACCCATAAAAATTATCATGACTAGTTTGATGTTTCAGACAGAATTACTTTTCCTTGATAAAATCATTCACCCTATTCATCTTTATGAAATGTGAAAAACATTTCAATACATGGTATGAGCATAAAAAGCTCAGTAAGGGTTATAATATATGAAAAGAAAACATTATACTATCAATAAATAGAAATCAATGAACCCATACGTTGTAGTCATAACATACCTCATGAAATCATAAGATTTATGAATAACACATAGAAATCATAAATCCTAATGGTAACATGTAGAATCCATAACATAAATAAACTATATATGTCACAACTACATACGAAGTTACATTGGATTATCTATCACAATATATTCATTAAATCTCTTAGGAGGAACATTAATGTTTACCTCCGTCACGTTACCCAATGAATTTGTGATATATCTTGGTCTCACCAAACCTAGGGTTATCATGAAACCACAAGTATGTGAAAAAAATTCCCAATAACTACAATACATTCATTACACATAAAACAACTTTAAATTAATGATAAAATTTCCACATTCCAAGCACAATATATCATTTTAGGATATTGACATAACCAATGCTTTTTCAAACTATTTTGTAAACAAATTTTAAACATTTAATAATGATATTTTGTAACCAATGTGTCTCATAAAAATTTTAAATTCTTATGGAATTAACATTTTAAAACACTAATGTCCATGTAAATAAATCTCTTATAAATTTTGAATGCAAGAAAATTAATGAGAAAATTTAAGAAGAATAAATATTTAAAACAATATTTTAGTTATGGAGTTCTTAACAAAAGGATATATACTCTAATACAAATAATTAAGGTCTGAAATTTAATCAAAATATTATAATATCATGTAAATAAAGGGATTCATGACATAATATTTCAAAGGACAGTATATACACTATATAAAATTGAATTGGTGCATAACAACAATGATGTCTCAATGTAATGTAAATTGAGATGAAATCCCTTATAAAAATAGTATTCTTAGATTAAGGATAAATAAATTACATAATAATGTGTGACAAATATAAATAAACCCAATATTTTTGGATATTAATTGTAAATAAATCAGAGGACAATCAATCATGTTATTTTAAAAAACTGATGACTAGGATGTTTAACTCAATGAATGTAAATTGATTTATGATTACCATTATCTTATTCATAACAATGACATGAGAATTTATCATGGAAGTGATTATCTGTACCAATTGTATATATATATACAAAGGGGAGTGGAAATTAAAAAATAAATAAATAAACAGTGATTCCACATATAATCAAAGCATGCCCTAATTAGGAATTAGAAGATTAACCCAAGGAATGGAAATTGGGTTAAGAAGTTCATTTACCAATTTGGTAACTTACGAAAAAAACAACACATGAAAGAAGGATAATATAATGAAAATTTAAATACCAATAAATTAAATAATATTACACAAATAAGACGATCATGGTTGGTACATTCACCATACAAAAAGAAAATAGTTCCAAATATCGCATCAATCTCACAGGAATAAAAAGTGTTATGAAAACCACATACAACATTGTAATCAATCGAGTCATATGAAAAAAAGTTAATAACCATCAAATGATTCATAGAATATATTGAATATAATTATAATAATGATAATATATATCAAATGGAAGTATTAAATAGACCAAATAAAAGAAATAAGTGGCGAACCAAGGAAATTTCATGGAATTATATTTAAGATAAGAGACCCCTTACCCCGTGTCCGACATGACTCGTTTGTCCCTTGTTATACCATAATAATAAACTTAAGTTAATTTCTACTTGATTAATAAGAATTTTAATCTTTATTATTCCTTTTACATCATGTATTTACATGCAAATACAATTTCTTAATTATTTGAGTTCATATTGGGCATTTTGTTGATGTTCGGAAGATGAGTAAAAAATGAACTTGTTAAAATCAAAAATTGTCCATCTCGTCAAAAGTATATTATCTCCATAATCATATTAATTGTTTAAATATCATAAATATCATATATATATATATATCCAGTATATATATGTATTTATAATAGTACAAAACAATTGGACATAAAAAATAAAATGCATCATTAATAGAGACGGTAAGCCGTACGTACGCATGAACACTAATTTCATTTGTTTTCATTTTTCAAGAAATGAAAAAATAATGATACATAGGTATATTATAATTATATTATAACAACATATTTTTTATATTTTACATAATTTAAATAACACCGTCATTTATATGGTCCATGTATTGTATGAACGATTCATATCACTTTTAGGGGGCATTAGTCCACACTTCCTCAAATATAATTATCAGATATATACAACATGAAAAGAATAATGGTATGTTCTAAAATATAATTACAGAATAAATATAAATATAATATAATATAATATAAATCTGATATAAATATAGTTTCACCATAATGTTCTCTATAAGAGGTGGTTGGCGAAGATTGAACAATCAGCATTTCGTGAGGCAGTAGTTCGTCATCCAAAGAATCAGTATTTTCTTTACCAATTAGATGGATGTTTGTGGAAGTGTAGTTGAAATCCATATCATAAAAAAAATCCTAGTATATTTAAGATAGTTTGTTTGTTATAAAAAATATGTAAATAGAGTATAGGGGGTTGGATAAGGAAAATAATACAAAATAACTTAAGAGAAGATGTTACCTTTAAATCAGGTAACACCCATTGGTTTGAACCAAAGGATTTCATGAATTTCCTTCTACATAAGGTAAGGGTTCTAGGATGAAGAGAGGGATCTTTATAGATTATTTGGGTATCATTTGGATGAGACAGGGGTCTTGAGATGTGTGAGGAATGGGTTAGAAGTCATGAATTTTTATAAGGGGGGAGGGTCACTTTAGGAATGTTTGAAAATATTATTTTATAATATTATGATTTTTGGTTAAAAAATTTCCAAAACTCATTAAATTAGAATGTAAGATGAATCTTGTTCAAAATTAAATCATTTTATAGTAATTTCATGGGTTGTAGATATTATTTTAATTTTTATAATTTTATTTATTTAAATCATTAATTAATGAGGTAAATACTGCATCATTATTATTTCATAAATAATATTATTTATATGATGTATAAAAATTATAAAAAAAATACCCCGATGTATGAAATATTTTTATATTTCAAATTAATATTTATAGTAAATGATATAAATTATATAACACCTCGTAAAACTTGATTTACTAAAAGATATATGTATACATAAATTTTGACATTACTTTAAATTAATTAATATAACATGTCCTTATCACTCTTATGTGGCTCTATGGGGTCCCAAAATTAACCGAAGGATTAAAATGGTCTAAGATGTATAAAAAAATTGGATTAAGACAGAATTTAGGGTAATTTAATAAAATTATGAAATTTTTTTCATTCCCCTATTTACCAGATTTACTATTTTAACATGGTAAATATAATATTTACTAAAGTAAATATTCATAATGTATAAAAATAAAAGTTACATATTTACGAAATTAGGAAATACTAATTAAATATATGGAATAAATTTATAAAAATTAAAAACACATAAGTGGAAAAAATTAATTTAAAATTAATTCTTGTTGTAAAAAAAACATGTTTTTAAGAAATAATAACATTCAAAAGAATAACACATGTTTTTGTCCAATTTGAATGTGAAATTACTTCAAATGATCATATTTGGATTCAAGGTTAAAAACATAATCGAACTACACTTTAAACCCAATTAAAAATTTAATGTATCCATATAAATGTTTTTTTATGAAAAGTTAGTTTTGAATTAAAAAACAATATTTTTCACTATTCATTAAAAATGTTCTTTATCAGAAAAATACAAAAATTTAAACCAAAGTAAATTATGATTTCCCTATTCTAAATAAGAATGTTATTTTGTCAAATAGAAAATATAAAATTGAAAAAAAATAGGTTTAATAAGGGTTCTCCCTCAAAAGTCTATAAAATGGACTTTTAAAAAATATTAGTGTATTTATGCTTAAAATGAGATTATTTCTTATTTTAATCATCTAAAATTTATTAGATAAGAGATAACAAAGGTAAGAAATATAATTAATCATTATAGGGTTAGTTGTTTCCATTCCCTCCAATACAACGTCTAGAATTTAACTACAAATTAAAATAATAATATAATATAATTATTTTCCACTATAACTCAACATTTTTTACTACATAAGTTTCAGAAGAAACCCATTGTTATGTATCTGGTATGATATTGAACATAGAATACCGAATACATAAAAATTAATATTAAATTATCAAATATAATTAAATATGAGAATTTTATATTCCATATTTACATGAGATGTTACATCCTTTTACCTTTTGAAAACTACATCCTCGCAATTTTAGAACTGGACTTGGAATCTTCATTGAATTACACACATTAAAAAAAGTGTCAATAAAAAATAACATTCAAAGAATGAAAAAGAAGTACAATGGTCACCAGAGACAACATATGTTAGTATTCCATTAAAAAATTGATATGGAGGAGAAAAAAATACATCAAGTTCTGATGGAGTGTGATAGAAAGCATTATTAGGGGAATGTGAACCACTAGAAAATCAAAAACCTTTGTTGGGTTAAAAGATCATTCATTCCCCAAGAAGAAAAGTTAGTAGAAAATGATTTTGTTTTAAGTTAATTTCCATAATGTTGAGGAATTTATTTATGATCTTAAATAAAAACATAATAAAACGTACTTACTTATCATGTATACTTTCATGATGTAATAAATTTATACCACAAACACAACTTTTATCCCAATGATTAGTATTGCAGCTGACCTGGTCACATCAAAATAACTAGATTAAACGTATAGATAATCACGTTATCCACAAAATAATAACTATATATTTCGCATGTCTTTAGACAGTAACCAAAATCAATAATGGTTAGTATGAGATCTGATAATCCCTTAAATTATTATTCTTTATAAAATTAAATACTGCCCTTAATATCCATAATTAAACAAACATTACCCAATGTTTAAGAAAGACCATTCAATAAAAAATTGTCCTTAAATTTATTAAATTTAATCGATACTATAATTCAAACCCCAAACTCAGAATAATTTGATTACATAGTCGTCCATGATAAATCTTATCATTTATCTCCAAATAACATCGAATACTATTAAAATTTCACATTAAAGTGTAATTAACCTAATCATATATTCTCTATTATAGGTTATTCATTTCAAAAATTAACCCAAATAGCTATATGTACACAATAAATACATAGTTTCTTCCAAAATAATAATTTCAATCATTTCTCATCAAATGAGATCCCATGTTATTTTATTTTCCATTAGCATATAATGATCCAAAAAAGAGAAAATGTCTTCCAAAATAACCTTTATCACTTAATCACTAAATTATTTTCTATATTAAGGATACCTAGTTGTTAAAACATTGTTTCCCAAAATCAACTTATTCATGACATATAAAATAATTTAACTAAAAAGAATAATCCAGACTAACCAGGGACTTCACATAGGATAGTGGTAGGTGATATACCCTTTTTACACTTTGGTTGAGGGTTCGACAACCATAGCCTAGCTGGACGTGATGAGTTTTCATCCATTTATAGGATAATATTTTTATAAAACTCAAATAATAACCCTAACATGTCTTAGACTCAAAGGTTTCCTTATACCTTCCATTTTCATCCTAACACATTAAGACCTCAACATCTTAATTAATGAAGCCTTGTATATATTGTCCTTATTTCTTATTTCACCTCCATAAGATAAATTAAAACTATTACTAATAGAAAGAAGAGAATACCTTCATCATGGTGTCCATATGGTTTCATAGTCATTTTGTTCACATAGGTAGAATGTACATGCATTGCAACAATGATTTACATATCCTTAAAAATCATTCGATTCCTCCATCCAAATACACCTTTGACAACATTGGTTATATGGATGTTCACAAAAATATTATTTCATAAAATAATTATGTATGACATATAATTTCAAAACATCTGATAAAACTTTATTATTATAGAATAATCAGACAGATTTTGAGTTGAAAAATTCAATCAATGGTCCATTAAAATACCATATGTATGTTTTGAGTGAATACATAGTAAATGAAAATTTAAATTGGTTGTTCTAGGGTCTCATTATTCATCACCATTTTGAAAATCAAAATATACTTCAAAATATTGTGATAAGGTAAAATATTTGAAAATTCCTTGATAATATTTACCTTTCCTGAAATTATGATAATATTTTTAAAATAGGATTTTATTAAATACATCCAATGATCCATGATTATATCTAGGTGTAATGGAGGTTTTTGATATCTTAAACAAATTCATGAAAGTGAGTTGTTTGGAAGAAAAAGTTTCACAACCATTTGAGTAAGTCTTTGAAATAATTATTTGAAGAATGTCATTAGGAAGAGATAGGAATGTCATTTGAGATCCTCCTCCTTCAATTTGTAACTGAATTTCCTTGATAGGAGTTGTTATAAAACAATTATTGAACTGAAAGAATAGACATAGGGACTAACCATGTGTACAAAAAAAACACCTAATACCTAAACCATTCTAAGCTGACCTCTGATACAAACTATAAGGGCACAACCTAAAACATTACATAATTACGAGTTATGTAAAGAATTCAAATTGAGGATCATTTTAGGATTAGATTTTTAGAGAATGAGGCCATAAATTTTAAATTACATTTCAAAAAGAAAAAATTAGAGACTAATAATCTGTATCCATTTTTTCATAAAATAAAAACACTTAAAAAAAGTATCATGTCTAGTTCCATGTTTTAGATATTATGAAATTTCCATGATCCAAATTATGGCCTTATTCATTTTTTAGTCCTCAATTTTTTTCCAAACATGGGATGAGCATAAAAATCTCCATAAGTGTTATAAAATATGGAACGAAGACATTATCCCATCAATAAATACAAATCAATGAAATCATAATTTTCAATCATCACATACCTCATGAAATCATATGATTTCTGTATAACACAATGAAATCATAAATCATAAAGGTATGTTGTGGAATCCATAACATACATACATTATAGCTATCACAAACACATATGGATTTGTGTTGGAATAACCATCACAGTATATTCCCCAAATCACTTAGTAGAAACATTAATGTTCACCTCGGTTACGTTACCCTATGCATTAGTGAGCTATATCGGGCTCCACTGCTCTAAGTTTATCATGAAACCACCCATATGCGTAATCAATGCACAATAACCGTAACATATTCATTACATATAAAACAAGTATAAATGAAATATAACATTTCAACATTTCAATCACAATATAACATTTCAAGATATTGACATAATCAATGATTTATCAAACTAATTTCTAAAATACTTATAAGATTTTATAAAAATATTTTTGAATAAAATTTCATCATACCACTTTGAAATTTTTATGGATTTAAAATTTTAAAACATTAATTTCCACATAAATAAATCCTTAAAATCATTTAAAAAAAGGAAATTAATGCCAAATATTTAGAAGAATAAGTATTTAAAACAATATTTTAGTTAAAGAGTTCTTAACTAAATATGATATGCTCGAACACAAATAATTAAGGATTTAAATTTAATGAAAACATTATAATATCATGAAAAAAGGGATTAATGATATAATATTTCAAAGGACAATATATACATCATATAAAAGTGAATTGGTGCATACCAATAATGTAGTCTCAATGGAATGTAAATTGAGATGAAATCCCTTATAAAAACTCTATCCTTATATTAAAGATAAATAAATACATAATAATGTGTGAAACATATATATAAACTCAATATGACAAGATATTCATTGTAAATAAATCAGAGTATATTCACACATGATCTTTTAAAAATAGAACTAATGAATTTGATGTAAAACTCAATGAATAAGAGTTTAGTTAAGATTACCCTTGTAATGTTCATATCAATGACATGATATGTTATCAATGGAGTGATTATTTGTATCAAAAGCATATCCACACAAAGGGGAGTAAAAATTGAAACATAAATAAATAAATTGTGATTACACACATAATCATAGAACGACATAATTATTATTTAGAAGATTAACCCAATGAATGGAAATTGGGTAAAAAGTTCACTTAACCATTTGTAATTTATGAAACCTACACAACATGTGAGAGGCCCAGTTTGGGATATACCTAACAATGAGAGGGGGGTGAATCAATGTTTGGAATATTTTTAAATAATTTCAAAAAATTTGTCCATGTACCTCTTGGAATGCTAGGTTATTGATTCTCTTATTCAGTTTTCACTTTCGCGTTAAATAATTGAAATCAGTAGAAATATGGACACGATATTTTTTCGAGGTTCACCACTCAATAAAAGCAGCTACATTGTTTCCATGAATTGGAATGTCTAGTGCATGGATTCTCTAATATAATTTAATATGATGTTACAATGGAGTGTCTTGGAAAAAAATCCTCTATCCAGTTTGAGTCTCTACACTTTAGAGGGGATGGGAAACAATCCTCTTCCCTGGACAGGTTATAGCCTAGTTCTACATGCAGCCTCTAGCAGATTTTTTATACAACCTGAGAAGACAGTCTTCTTCCTTCATCAAAATAGTGTTGTTTGGTCTTGATCTATTTCAGTGCTCTTAACTTGATTACTTTCAAAATAGTTGGAAAGAAATTCTCTTCTTTCCTTTAATTAAACTCTAGCTCAAAAACCAACTACACTAGTTATTCTTTTTAGTTCAACAACCGACTGCAATAATATTCTTCTTTCCTTAGCTAGGATCACATACACTAATGTCATTATTCAATTACTAGAGATTAGCTGACATTTCATCATCAATGTTAAACAACCCAAAATAATTTCCAGCCCTTCATTGGTCATTCTTTGTTCTTTTTCTTCTTCTCTTCATTCTCTTTAACATAGTATAATCAGGAATTCTAATGCAGTGTCGTAATCCATTTCTTTAAATATCAATACCAACAAATGAATTTATTGGTATACATCATTATTGTAACACCCCAAGATTTTATGAAAAATATTCTTTTAATTTCATTAATGTCTTGTGTTGTATGCTACACCAAGATTACCTTGCGATATACACAACACCGTATTATCTTGCAGTATACGCAATACTATTCATGGACCGTGTTACACACAATTTTGATAATAGTTATTCTACGCAACATTGAGTATATATATATATTCAATGTATAAATGAAATATGGTTGTATTATATTATACGAAACAACGAATGATTCTTTCACAACACGCAACCCTGACTTGGCTTGCATTACACACAATCGTGACCTTCCTCGATAGCGTGTGTTGTACGCAATACCGGGTTTTACTAAACAACGATATATTATTATAATATTATTATGAACTATCCGTTATGAATAGTATTAACTAAATTTTGAATTTTACAACATTATTATTCATCTTACACATTTTCGAGAACATGGTATAAGAACAAAATAAATTTTTCGGGTAAAATAAGTATTTTTAAAAAAATGCAGTTTTGCCGCTTTCTAATGGAGCACCCACATTAAATCTAGTTTTTGACATGTTTATAAGTTCAATTTGACAAAATAAAATTCTTATTTGGAATCAAGAAATAAAAATTTACTTTGGATAAATTTTTCGTATTATTCTGGTAACTTTCATATTTTGATGAATAGTAAAAACACGCTATATTTTAATGAAAAACAACTTTTTTCATCGTAATAATTTATATGGTTAAATTATAATATTGAATGGTTTTAAAGTATAAATAGAATATATTTTTACCATTTAATATAATGTAAGTCATTAGAATTGATTTTACATTGAATTCGTAGGTTAAATCAATTCAATCTTTTGCAATGTTTTAAACAAAAACCCGTTTTCATTCGACAACGGGATTAATTTTAATTTAATTTCTGCAACTTCTGTGTATTGAATTTGAAAAAATGGATTCCATATTTGGAATCAGTGGTTCCAAATTATGTTAATAGGCTACTTTTTATTTTTGAGAATTATGAATAGTAACTACGGTAAATTTTATTTACCATAGTTAAACGTAAATCGGGTAATTAAGGGTAAATATAATATTATAAAATTACCCTAACACATGCCAAAATTCTATTAGATTGCTAAAAGTAAACCCATATCAACTAAGGGTCGGATTAGATTCATTTTATAGACTTTTGACCATGAAAATAATTTAATTATTATTAAAACCGAAGAAAGTGACAACATGTCACTCTCTTAAAGCTTATAAGTATAATAATTTTAATTTAGTTATAAACATCATAAAACATAAAACATGAATAGTCTCCAGAAAGATAATAAAATTATCTAAATCATGATAATTTATTTAGAATTTTTAGGGATTAAATAATTGTCATTAATGGTGATACATTAATGATACGGAAATTATTCATTAAGTGGAAAATAAGTAATATAGTTTTTCTTGAAATAATAATACCTATTAAAAGGCCCACAAACCTGACCAAAACTTATTGGTAGTGTATATATACACCTTAATAATCCAATTACCTAAAATATAACCGTTTGGATCCTTATAAAAGTGATTATGACACTTATATTATTTTATTTTAAATGATCCCAAAGTTGTCACCTTCATAATTTAATAAATATAACAATTTAAATATTGTGATTTTAAAATGATAAATTCGAGTAAAAGTATTATTGTGAAAGGTAATAGATTTATCTTAATCATATGATTTTATTTTAAATTTTTATGCAACAAATCAGTATATTAAATAATTATACAAAAATGTTGTAGTAATTATTTTATTAAGAGATAAACCAAATAAATGGTTTTAAAAATAATAAAATAAATATTATATGAACTATTTAAAGTGATCCAATAATTTTATATATACAAATTAACTTTTATGAATTTATTAAAGCTTTTATTTAGAACATATCTTCTGTATATATTTTATTTAAATTCAAATAAATGAGTAGTGTCAAAATTGACACTATTGTAATTTTATAAAAATAACATATTATAAAATTGTTTAAAAATCACAAAAATATTTAAAAATTATAAATTTAAATTTATATGGCCTATAATGTTATAAATTTAAAAATTATGGAAAATTCACAACAAATAAGTAATTATTTTTTATAATTTAAAATTTAGAATTTTATTACCACAAATAAACTTAAATAGATTAAATAAGGATAAATCAAAATGATAAGGTTTAAAATAATATCCAAACATGTGTAAATTTGAGTGGTTGATGATATTACAACCCTATATCATCTAATATTTGAATATGAGTCATTTTGGAAGGTTTGTATGTGGGGTTATATTTATTATAAATTAATATTTTTAAGAATTCCAAAGGTGACCCTCTCCTCCCTTATAAAAGGGAACCTCCTCCATCTCCTCCAAACACCAATTTGAGCATTCATGCTCGGCCAAACCCTGCCAAATTATCTTCTCCATTTCCCTAGAAACATCCTAGAGGTTCTGGTCTACTTTAAACCCCAAACTTAGTGCCCTAACAGGAGGTTTCAAAGAGGTGTATCGAAGAAGAGGTAATTTCTTCTCCCGATTCTTTCAAGCTTCTTTCTTTTTCAACTTCTTCTTCTATAGTTTTTTCGTTATAAAGTAATAACATCAGTATCACTAATATACTTATTTGTTATTATAAATATGAAAAAACCCATTTTACCTTCTATCCATCCTACGGAAAACAAAATCACCGCGTGTGCGTACGTACGGAATACTGTCTCAACACCGTGGTGTAATCTGTTTTTCCACCAAAACCTTACATGGATGGGTATAATGGTGTAAAGAATAACTATAAATAGTTATTGTAACATCATACTGATTCTGATATATTGTATCATCCACTCCAATTCAATTCAATAATTATGGAAACGATATCATCGCTAGTGCGTACGTACGGACTACCGTCTCCACGACGCGATGAGATTCATTCTCCATGATAACCATTTAAGAATGATTATAAAGTATATATAAGCAATAATAATGAAATATATGACATTATAAAGCTACTGTATTTATGTATATATGTATTTCATCTACTTAATTCCATTCAACTCAATAAGGAAACAAAAACAGCGTTCATGCGTACGTACGACCTACCGTCTCAATGAATGGTGTATTTCATTCCATTTATCGATCTATTATATATATGTATATTCTGAATATATATTATATATAAATAATTTTTATATTCTGGAATTATTTAATCGTGACCTAATTAATCATATGAATAATTACAAGTCAAAACACGGACGAAAAATGAAACGATTTTACCCAAAACACTCTTTAACATGGAATTTACAAAAGAACGGGTAATATAAAGTCATAAGTGAACCATATATGATATCATAACAATGAATATGATTCTGTAATAAGTCAATGACATTATTTAAATCATTATACAGGAGGTTCGGATACATACGAAGCATATCGGACATAAGGTAAGGGATAATTTTGTAAATCTCATTTTTTACCAAGATTGCTTATTCGTAAGTAATTACTGGCGTTATTTCTATCATCCATGTCCATGTTTTATAAAGGTGTATTCATGTATGTTTAATGTCCTTTTTAACCATTTTTTACTTTTACTACATGGTATGTATGGAATCTTTCTTTTATGAGGTACTTTTTGACTTTTCCAGCAAAAGTACGAGAAGAATGTTTTTTTAACTTATACGGCATGAAAGGATATTTACGGTTTTATAAAGCCGTATTTTCATGAAGCTTCCTCCAAAATATTTCATGAATATTTTCAACAAAATCATTTTCTTTTAAAATTTCATGACATTTTGTGAAAATAAAATCATTTCTGAAGAAAAAAGGATATTTTCCTCAAGAAATAATTTCAGGTGTTTTATCAAAACCATTTTCTATCTAAGATGACATTATTTTCATATGTGTATGTTTCCAGTATAATGTCTCTATGATTTACATGGTTTCAATTTTCTTATTATTAAATGATATCCATTTATTTTATATGGATTATGTGATGATGTGATGATGTTTATGAAACCCATTTTATTTATTGGGTTATTATGAATGATGTATGTTTATTTTGTGGCACAAGTAAGAATGATTTCATTAAGAGATAGGTGGGACCTATATCTCCCTCTAATGAATTGGGTAAAGATTTTATATCTCATGAGATAGACATGGCTGGAATGGTATGTTAATCCGGTTCAGTGTTACAGGACTGAAATGAGGAGTGAACTCGATTCAAAATGGGACTTTGTCCACTAAGATGGTCTTGGCAGCAATGCCTTGGCTAATATGGAAATAATTACATGTGCTTAATGGATGCCAAAATTACATGTTTTATTCCCATGCTATTTTATCATGGTTTATGTTCCATTATGATCTATGCCTTATGTACTTCCATGTTTTATGTCGTTGCTCAAGATTTTAAGTTTTAAACATTATGTTCATGTTTTTAAGTTCCAATGTATATGGTATGTTTTATTTTTTCCATGCTTACCCTTACTGAGCATTTGAGCTCACCCTTTTTATGTTTTATTTTCCCCCAGGATCAAAATAAAGGTTTTAGGTCAGGAAACAAAAAGTGGAAGATCTTTATGGGAGATGCAGAAGATCTTTCACCACAATTAGAAGATTACGTTCCATGTTTCCAAAGACACTAAACTATTACGGTCCTTGTATGTCTGTTTTTTGTTATATATTAAGTATTCCGCAAAAGTAATGTAATGTCCATGTAAGTCAAGCTTAGGGTCTCTACAATTATTCTTTTTTGGATGTATTATTTTAGATGTATATATGTCTCATCATCACATAAGCAACAACACCCCTTCAAATAGTGTATATAAATAGTGAAATCAGAGTGTGATCACCTTCTTGCAAGCATAAAGCACCATGGATATTCTTCTAAACACACATGATTCTTGATTCTCCGTTAATGAACTATGTATGGTTCACGCACAGTGAGGGTTTGATTAAACTAGTTTCTTGTTAGTGGTTTCTTCTTCACAAAAGGGGTGTGGTTCTCGTCCTTTGCGATACACTTTAAGAGTGCATAGCACTTGTTAAAGGCCTATGGGACTTCAAATTTTTTACGCAACCTTTTGGGTGGATTGTTCATAAAATTACATCCTTATATGTAAAAACACATTTTGACATGAAAATTTCTTTTTGTGCAACTCCACTTTATCACGTAGAACATTACATTTCGCGCAACACTTCTTCTTTTAGTGATCTACTCAGTACTTCAATTTTTTGGTGCGCCAGATATATATATTTGACTATGTGTGGAGGCTTAACAAATTAGAGGTGGTTAAATCATATTTATATCCATTTTGGACCATGTGAATAAAATCCCTTCGTGCACGTAAATATTCCTCTCACTTTTTTATATTACATGCACCTTCCTCTATATTCACGGACCACCTGAATTATTCAGGCACCTCATGAATTTTCTATTTTTCATCATTAAGAACATAAGGCCTCTCATTCACATAAAACATTAAACCCACATTTTTCCCTAACCAATTTTATGTGCATAAGTATGATGTTCTGTGCACCATGCGCAAGCATCCCAGATTTTTCACATGGCTCTTGACTTTGTTATTTTTTTAATTTCTTATCAAGATACGCCAATTGCATGAAAAAGTCCACACAGTGTTCCATATTGAGCGTAAAACCAATGTTTTGCACAACCTCATTTTCACACACTCTGCCATTTTTTTCCACACTCCATGAATTTTTAATTTTCCTTAGTTTTGATCTCAAAACAACATTTCCATGAAAAATACTAAACTACATTTAATATTTCGTGTAAAATGAATATTTCATGAAGCCACATTTTTCACGCACTTTATCCAATCTTTAGTGCAATCTTTTCTATTACCATATATTCTTATTCCGGTATAGGAACTCCACTTTCATACAAAAATACAAGCAAACATTGCACACACGAACAATATTTCAGACACAATATTGATTTTCACGGACAACACTTATCTTTCACGCACTATACATTACCAAAAAGTGATGTCTCCAACTCCTATTTTTTAGGGCCAAAATTTTGACAAACACTAGATAACAATGCCACATTAAATATATTTTTAATACACAACTATCATTCTTCTTCTCTATGATGTGGCTTCGTCAACAACTCTTCTACTTTCATCATGAACATCACTATCGTGATCTATATATCCTTCGATAAATCATATTTTTCATTGTTTGTTTCTCATGGAATGTACTATAAATTCCTTGTCTTCCAGAAACATATTTCCTTCTAATAAAACTGTATATGACTGGAATAACCTTCACTACACTTTCCTTCATAATTCTGGCATTACTAGATCTCATATCTTATGATATTTGTGAAATACAAATTAGTAACGCATCATCTGTTTTATCACTATTGTTTATTGTTGTTGAGAACGTGTCACATTTGATACACGTGGCTTGAACATAGGATCGTCTCAATAATCATATGAATTTACTACATGGATAATTTCTCAATAATGAGATTCAATGCTATGATTTCATAACAATTATCCTGGCATCCACACTTCAACCGATCTCCATTATCTCTAGAGTCCTTCTTCACCTCCTTGTTTATTTTCAACATCATTGACCACTATTAACAACAAATAAAATATTCATAAAAAATGTGGTCCCAAAAATATCCCTCTTTGTATTTCTTTAATACCTTAAATTTCTCCTGAAATGAATTTGTCAATGTCAAAATGAGAATCTCTCTCTCCCTTTATCCATTTTCTATCCCCATTACTTTTTAAACATTCATTGCACTTTCTCTCCCACATATTGATATGAAATACAATTTTCCCAATGGATAGGGTATTAGCCCCTACTTAATCCACGTGACATCAATAATTTCATACTAATTCTACTTGATCTATGCTCAGTGTAAAAAACAAGAGGATTTGATTTAGATAATAGATATGACTTTATCCTCAGAATTTTGATACCTCATGAGATGAGAACTCATGTACTTGTCTTCGAGGGACATCGCAATTCGTTATAGGTTTAGGATAATAAGTGTGATATGAAATAATCAACCCAAAACTTCTGCACTCACTTTAACAAATGGATCAAAAACATTCAAGTGCAACAGGCAGGACCAGTGACCATAGAACACTTCTATTCTTCATAAGTCAATGAGTAATTCGGTTCATCCCCCTCTAAGAAATAATATTTACATTGAGTTACCAAGGATGAGGGATTGATAAATGACATACATTTTCTAATGAAATTATCTCCAATAAATCATCAGAGTAATTTAATTTTGATATCAACTGATGTTGAAACTAATTGAGATAATGTCTCTGGTAAATTCTTCATGTGTCTCCCTCTCAACGGAACACTTCTCATAACTGATTCCTAGGATCTCCCCCTAATATATTGACTGAACATTAATTCCTTGTATGATAAGAAAAATAAAATACACAAATAATTAAGGGAATAAGGTAGATCATCCTTGGTCCATCAATGTGAACAAGGTTGAGATTATTTTCTCAAACCAGATGCTCCATTCTTCACAATGTCAAAACTGATCTTTATTGTTGACTATAATTGTGTGGACCTCACTATTTATTCCATCTCTTTGTGTGTGATTTTTCTCTCTTGAAGGGATTTCAAATCACTAGAATCTCCTGGTAAAACATTTATAATCTTGAGGAATTCTTGTTGGGATGACGTAAATTCAAAGCATTTTCTAACCGTATGACCAAATTTGTTGGACCTCACACACAGAATGTCATTGTCTTCATATAGAATCTCTTTTTTCTTTTTAACACTTGCCTTATCCTGTTCATCTTCTATCTTTATCATTATTTCCAAATCACATGGTCAAATCACCAATATTTAATTACTGGATGAGGCATCATGATTGGATGTTCCACATGGATTCTTCGGAGTGGCATCCTTCTTATTAGTTATTTTGGATGCATCACACTTCACCTTCATGGAATATGAATCGAAATATTTATCATAATTACTCCTCAGAGTTTTCTAGGGAGTTTTTGCTATTCAAAAATTCTTTTGAATTCTTACCAAGGATTATTTTACTTTCTTAGCTAGCTCCCATGATCTTATTTTCATATCAACTTTGGGTACGTCTTGAAATAAACATGCACCATTCATGGGAGAACTCCTATCGCATACACCACAGATATTATGAAACATTCCAAATTTGATTCAAATATAAAGATTAATATAGATTTGTGGATGTTGCTTCTTCATCTTTGGCGTCTCCCCCTTGAGATGGTATTTCTCTGTTCTTTTATATTTTAATGATTATAGGAAAAATCTAATGCACAATGCCCATGTCTATTGCATCACCAGCATTGACAAACAATCCTTTAATTCATTCTATATTCATTATAAGTTTGTTGAATCTTCTTATTGGTATGTATTGATTTTTGTGGGGATCTATCTTCTACACTCTTTCCCATATCCATCCTATCAATGGTGGTATTTTTCTTATATATTTTATTTATCCTTACTTGTTTTCAATTTTTCATACATCCAATACATTTTGTAGAATCAATATTAGAAACATTAGTACAAGTTAGTATGGATGGTACTATAAGTTCCTCAGATACTTGTGATAGATCATTGAGTGAAGCCATGATATTTGTTTCACATGTTGGAGGACGTTATACAGTGGAAACCTCCAGTGAGTAGTAAGTACTAGCAGCTACTGTTTCTTTCTTTTATGCAGACTCATTATGTTTCTTCTCAAGATTTTTCAACTCAGCATCCAAATCTAGACATCCCATATTGAGGATGACTTCATGGTCTTAAATCACATTCATTTTTTCATATAAAGACTTATTTGATCATTAAGAATTATATTCATTCATATTTACTTTGTTTTCTAACAATGAGTCGTGTTCTTTGATCTTCTTGGAGTCTTCTTCCAAATATAACTCATTGACCTCAGTGCTCTTTTTCAGCTCATCTTCAGGGGAATGTATCTTCTCTTATAAGGACTCATTGAATCCATCCTTTTCTTCAAAATATTTGAGCCACTTGAATGAACTTACATCAAATCCCCTCTTTATCGCTTGAATGTTTCCAACCTGTCTAGAGAGCTTTAGACATTCAATTTTTTTTCTTGTAATCCTTTCTACAGAAATTGGTTTCTACTTCTAGCTGAGTGATATTTTTCTGCATGAAATGAAATACTCCACAATATAGAGATGTACTCCTTTCAGAAATATCAAAAATAATCATTCTTAATTTTTGAATTGATATTTCTTGAGATTTTGTAGATTTATCATCACCACTTATGATTGAATTTTCATCATGAGAATAATGTACAAATGTACTAACACATACCTATTGATAAATTATGGTAGTATGGATGATCATGTTCTTGGTGGGGGCTCTATCCACATTCTCATCACATTCCAAATTTGGTGTTTCTTCAATGTTATACAGATATGGATATCCAGATGCATCCTCTTCTTTAGATAAGAGGGAATTTTTCTTCAACTTTTTCTTCTCTTTATTTTTCTAATTCATCGTGTTCTTGGTAGATATATCATTCTGCTCAGATATAACCAAATCTTTACTTAATGTGAACTTCATTGATAACTCCAAAAAGAATCATTAGTCTTTAAAAGTGATTAAATTAACTGTATGGAATACTACAGAGGCGAACCACCCACTGATGCCAATTGAGAGGACAGATTTGGGATATAAATAACACTTAGAGTGTGGGTGAATCAATGTTGGGGTACTTTTAAATAAATTTCCATCTTTCTATCCCCATTAATCTTGATCTGTTATGATCTTAATTCTCTTATTATCTTTTGCTTATAACAGAAAATAATAGACAGAAGATGAAATATACACAAGATATTTTTACAAGGTTCACCACTCAATATAAGCATCTACGACCTTGCATAGCATGTGAGGGACCAGTGTAGGGATTCTACACCATAATGTAATATTATATTAAAATGTATTGTCTAGGAAAACAATACACTACCCATTGTGAGTCCCTGCACTTTGGACGAGGGAACAATCCTCTTCCTTGGAATGGTGAGAGCCTAGTCCAACTTGTAGCCTCTTGCTGATTCTTTATAATCTCTAGGAAGAGAGTCTTCTTCCATATTCAAAATGGTAGGGTCATCTCATGATATATTTAAGTTATATTCATCTATTATATTGATAATATTAGGAAATAAAATCTCTTATTTAACATTTTTTCTTATATAGGGCAAAATCCAACTGTACTACTTCTGTTTCATTCTTTTTCATTGTGTAAAAACTGACTACACTAATCATCATCTTTCTTTAGATAGAAGCATGTACAACAATGTGATTATTCAAACACTGAGTATTAGCTATCATATCATCATTTGAATAAAACTTCCCTGAATAATTTTCATTTTTTAGTTGGGCATGCTCTGTTCTTCTTTTTCATGTCTTTTTTCTCATTGACGCAGTATAATAAATAATAGTACTGCATTATCTTAATCCCTTTCATAAAATATCAATACCAACACTGTAATGTATCAGTATACATAATTATTACTTTGTTATGGTATGAGATTAGTATCACATATGTCTCCTTACCACATAAGCCACCAAACCCATACATACAATGTATATAAATTGTGCAATCATAGAGTGTTCACCTTTGTGCAAGTAGATACCTCCACAAATCTTCTTCTTCACACACATAATGCTTGATTATTCTTCAAATAACTTGGGTTAGTTCATTGATCTATCTTTTTGATGAACTATATGGTTTATTAATCAGTAGTTGTTGTGCTCATGGGATCTCCATCATGAAACACAATGAGGGTTTGATAGAACAAGTCATTTATTTGTGGTTTATTCTTCGCAAGAGGGTGTGGTTCTCCTTCTTCATGAAACACATCAATATTTAATATAAAATGTGAATGGACTACAGAACCGCCCAGTTTTTCCTCAATATTTTGGGTGGATTGTGCATAAAATTCTAACCATGCACATAAAAACACATTTTAGCATGAAAAATCATTTTCGTGCAATTCTTCTTTTTCATGCAGAACTTCACTTTTCACGAAGCACTTCTTTCTTCTCATAGTACTTATTCTATTCATGATCTACTCTATAATTCAATTTTTCCATGCACCAGAGCTTGGGATTTTTCTATGTGTCATGCTTTAACAAATGAGTGGGAGTCATCTCATATTTATAGGAATTTTTGACCCTGCATGTAAAATCTCTTCTTGAGTGCAAACTTGTCTCTCACTTCTTTATATTACGTGGACCTTCTATTAGTTCCGCACACCACCTATATTTTTAGCGCACCACATGAACTTTAATTTTTTCATCATTCTAAACATCAGGCATCTCTTCCACATAAAACATCAAATGACAATTTTTCACCAAACCAATTTTCCGCACACATGTTTGAAGGTCTATGCACCTAGCGCGAGAAAATTAGATTTTTCATGAACCTACTATTTTTTTATTTTTTTTGACTTTCTTATTCATGATACACAAATTGCGTGCAAAAGTCTACACCATGTTCCATATTTAATGCAAAACCAATCTTTTGTGCAACCTTGTTTTCGCACACTCTGTATAATTTTTCATGCAGTCACTCTCTTTTCAATTTTTATTTGTTCTGATCTCAAAACACCATTTGTGCACAAAATTCCAAACAATGTTTCATATTTTGTGAAAAACTACTCTTTCGTGTACCTCATGAATCATGCACTTTTTCCAATCTTTTGCACAATCAATTCTTTTTACTTGTTTTCTTGTGCCGGTCTTAGAACTCCACTTGTGTACAAAAATTCAAGTCAACATTTCACATATGAACAATATTTTGGGAAAAATGAAGATATTTCATGCACAACCATGATATTTTGTGCACCATCAATTTCCACAAACTGTTGACTCCATCTTTTGTTTTTTAGGGCCAAACTTTTGGAAAAAACTAAAAAATAACACCACTTTCAATATAGGCTTCATCCATAATCTTCATGTTTCTTCTATATGATGTGGATTCTTCAAAAATTATTATACTTTCATCATGAAAATCACTATTGTTAAATATATATCCTTCGATAGATCAGATATAGAATCATTAGTCTCTCATGGAATGTATTATAACAACCTTGTCTTCCAAAAACATCTTTCCATAATAAAAAAACTGTATAAGACTGTAATAACCTTTAATCCCCCATTCATTCATAAGTAATTCAACACAAGTTCTTTTAAATTATGAATTTTATGAAATACAAATCAACAATGAATTTTCTCATTTACCACTATTGTTCATTATTGTGGACAATGTATCACCTTTGATACACATGCTTTGAAAGTAGAATCAGCTCAGCAATCATCTAAATTTTCTTCATCGAGAATTTACCAAGCATGAAATTCAATGATATGAATGAATAACCATTCTCTTGGCATCCTCACTTCAGTCAATCTCTAATATCGTTAGAGTCCTTCTTCAACTCCTTCTTCATTTTTACCATAATTGGACACTATTGGCAACAAATACAATATTCATACACAAAGTGATCAAAACAACATGAAAGAAGGATAATTAAATGAATATGTAAATACCCATAATTTAAATTATATTACACAAATAAAAAAAATAATGGGCACTACATTCACCACACAAATGGAAATAGTGGAAAATATAACATGAATCTCATAGGAATAAAAATTGAGATAAAAACCCCTCACAACATTGTAATCAATCGATTCATATGACCAAAAGTTAAAAACCACCAAATTAATCACATAATACAATGAATATAATATAATCTTGATAATATATATCAAATTTTAGTACACAATACACCACACAGATGGAATAAGTGGCTAACAAAAGAAATATCATGGAATTAAAAGTGAGAAAAGAGACCCATTTCCACATGTCCGACATGACTCGTATATTCCTTGTTCTTCCTGAATAATAAAGATATTTTAATTTCTTCTTGATTAATAACCTTTTTCACATTTATTATTCCATTTATATCACTTATTACCTTGATATGACAATTTTATAATTATTTTACTTCATATTGGGCATTTTTTCAATTTTCTGAACTTGAGTAAAAATGAACCTGTTATAATCACAAATTGTCCATGTGGTAAAAATTAAATTATCCCCATAATCATATTCCTGGTTTAAATATCATATATATCATATATATACTGTATATATATGAATTTATAACAGTGCATACCATTTTGACACAAGAAATTAAATGGTTCATTCATGGAGATGGTAAGCCGTATGTACGCATGAACGCTACAATCATTTTTTAACATTTTTTATGAATTGAAAACATAATAATACATAGGTAAATAATAGTCATATTATAATATAATATTTTATATAGGTTACATAAATTTATTAAAACTATCATTTACACTTTCCATGTATGGTATGAATGAGTCATATCACATTGAGGGGGCGATAGACAACACTTCCTCAAATTAAATTTTCGTATATATATAACATGAAATGAATAATGTCATGTTCTAAAATAAATGTATATAAAAATTAGAGATAAAATAGAAAATAATATATATAACATATAAACATTCTTCCATCATAATGGACACCATAAGGTGTGGTTGGAGAAGGTTGAACAATAATCATTTCGTGAGGCAGTTGTTCGTCATCCATAGAAACAGTATACACTTTACCAACTAGATGGAGGTGTGTGGAAGTGTAGTTAGAATACATCTCATAACAATATCAAAATATATTTAATATACTAGTGTATTATAAAAATAAATAAATAAAGAGAGTTTAGTGGTTGGAGAAGGAAAATAAAACAAAAGAACATAAGATAAAACATTACCATTAAATAGGGTAACTCCCTTTGGTTTGAACCAGAATGATTTCTTGAAGTGCCTTATTCCTAAGTTAAGGATTATTGGTGGAAGAGAGGAATCTTGATAGATTATTTGGTAATTGGATGGTTGAGGAATTTGGCTCGAGAAGTTTGAGGAATGGGATAGAAGTGAGGGCTTTTAATAAGGGGGAGGAGAGGCTCTTTAGAAATGATTGAAAATATTATTTTATTATATTATGTTTTTTAGTTTCAAAAGGTAAAAAACACATTATAGTCTAAGATAAGATGACACTATTTCAAATAAAATTATAAAATATGAATTGGTTAGGTTTGGGATATTATATTAATATTTATAATCTTATTTATTTAAATCATTCATTGATAAGGTAAATACTGCATCATTAT
The DNA here is from genome assembly GCA_963277665.1 of Viscum album. Lineage (NCBI taxonomy): Eukaryota > Viridiplantae > Streptophyta > Magnoliopsida > Santalales > Viscaceae > Viscum > Viscum album. The sequence goes on from OY728146.1 coordinate 1,120,153,767, forward strand.
TATGTCATAAATTATTTTATTTATATGATATATGAAAATTATAATATAAAATACCATGATTTATTAAAAAAATTTATCTTTGAAATGAATATTTATATTATAATTTATATATTATACCACCCCATGAAAAAACTTATTTACTAAATGATATATGTTTTAGACATTTTTGTCTTATTTGATATTAATTAATATAAACTCTCACTATCACTCTTATGTGGCTCCATGGGTTCCCACAATCGACCCAAGGATACCCATGGTCGAACATGTATCAACCAATCAATTTTGTACACATGTTATGGTAACTAAATATTTTTATAATATTAATTTTTTACCCTTATTTACAAGATTTACCCTTTTACCAAGGTAAATAAAATATTTAATTAAAGTAAATATTCATAATGTATAAAAATAAAAGATACCAATATACCAAATATGGACAGTCTAATTAAAAATATAGAAAACATTTTTACAAATTCATAACACATAAGTGGTATAAATTAATGTAAAATTAATTCTTGTTTTCAATACAAAAACCGTGTTTTTAAAAAAATAATAACTATCAAATGATTAACACTTTTTTATGTCCAATTTTAAATGTGAAATTAATTATAATGACCAAAAATAGATTAAATGGTAAAAAAATAATATAATCAACTATTAAAAATAACTAAAAAATATTCTAACCTTATAAATAAATTAGATTAAAAGGTATTTTTGAATTAATATACATTACTTATCATTATTCATTAAAAAATGAACCTTATCAGAAAAATACCAAAATTTCATCCAAATTAAATTTTGATATCCCGATATTAAATAAGAATATTATGTTGGCATATAGATATTTAAAAAGTGAAAAATACAATATTTATAAAGGGTTTACAATCAAAATGCGTTAAAACGACCTTTTAAATAATATTAGCATATTTATGCTTAAAATCAGATTTGTTCACATTTTATTCAATTAAAATTTATTCCATAAATGTGAAAAAAATTTAAGAATCATATTTAATAAAAATATCATTAATTTTATTCTTTACTAACATAAAATGGCTAAGATTTAACTACCATTTAAAATAATAATATTATATTATTTTTTTCAATAAAACTCAACGGATTGTGCAACATAAGATTTTATAGAAACCCATTGTTATGTATCATGAACGCCATCGAACATAGCATCCCCTTTAATGTAAAATTCATATTTGATTCTAAAATATTAATTAATATTTAAATATTACATTCCATATTTACCTAGGATATTACATGTACATTTCATCTATAGAAGTACATATTCATATTAATTATCTGAAATTATTTTTTCATTAATAAATTTCTTTGATATTTTTATTTATAAAATTATTACACCATGAGTGTTTTATAATACTTATTTGTAATTATATATTGACATAAAATTATAAGTATATTACAATTATGTAGATACATATTTTATATTTCAAAGGAATATTTATAATATAAGATACATGTTGGTTAATTCTATAATAGATCTAAAATACTTCTTAAAAAATGTGTTTGATATTTTATCACTTTCTTTTATTTTAATAATATCTATGTATGTATCATGGAAAAGTGTCAATGAAATGATTAATTTATAACCAAATGTTTTAAGGGTCTAAAATAATTAATAAAATAATATTTTTTCATGTGATAGGGTAATTATATAGTCATTGGCCAGTGATTATTACGCATAATTATACGATTTACCATTAACGAATCTAAAAAAACTTATTAGACATTATGTTAATATAGGACAAAAATAAAATGCAAAAAATTACATAATTTGGACCACTTCATCCAAATATGGAATCTATTTTTCAAAATTTATAAAAGATTTGTCTCAACAGTTCGATTAATATTTAATCTGAAAGATTGAATGAAAAACATTTTTTTCCGAAAAATGTGACTTTAAAATTTAAAATTATATTATAAAAATTCCATATTTAGATTAATTAAAATAATAACTTTGAAATGAAAAATTATAATGGGAAAAAATTATTTTACCTTCTATATATATGAAAAATTTTAATTTTTATTAAGAGACGATATTTTAAACTATTCGTTGAAAAATCATTAATTTCAAAAAATTCTCCAAATATGATGATTTGAAAATATTGAAATGTTGATTTTAAATTGAATATTATTTTATTAAATAGATTTTATTAAATTTTATATTTTTATTGTATTAATTTAACAAATTAATAAACTTGAATCATTTTTTATTAAATGCATTTTTAATGAAAAAAATGACATTACCAAATGTCTAATACTCATATACAAATATTTAATCAATAAATCTGAAATTTATCTGACCATTAAATTTATATAATAATTATAGTTATATGATTTATTCCTATAAATTAAAATTCAATGTTTTTAATTGTCACATAATAATATTTTTTGTTCCTTTAATGTTGGTGTTATGTATCACATGCACTAAAAAAGTGTCTTTTCCTTTAAAATATTTTAATATTACATTCCACACCCCCCGAAAATAAGTTACACCATCAAAATTCATAATTTTTATTGGTAAGAAAAGGGTCAAATTTAACGATACCATTAATGAAATCCCTATCATATAAAGGGTCAATAAAACATCCTCTAAAAAAGATGAGATGTAAAATATAAGGGTTACAAAAAATACTGAGGATCTGGTTAGGATAGAATTCATTGAATGTGGAAATATAAACATGTTAATGAGTTAAATATATCATGTAATTATGGATATTTATAAATAATATGATCATTATAATGTTAAACATCAGAAAATCATTTTATGATGTTAAAAGGTTATTGATTCCATTATATGAATGGTAAATGTATAATGCATTTTTAATGAATCATTTTATTATATTTGAGAAATTATTTTACTCAATATTGTTAGAATATATAGAAATATACATATATTAAAATTATTTTTTTATCCATTAATTAATTGCAATAAAACAGAATTATCCATTTCGAAATTGATTTGTATTCAAGATTAATTTTTTTCATGTATGAAGTATTAGAATCTCATCGAATTAATCACATAATTAATGAATTATTAACAATATGTTTATCCTCTCCTAAAAAAGTCAATAAATATAAAATAGTTATTACAAGATAATTCAATTCTATAAAATTAATAAACCTTTTAATGATAAAAGAGTATTTTAATATCCAAAATTCATCACTAATAACAACTATACAATATATACCATTCAACAAATAAATATCATTAAATTACTAAAAAATATTGGAAAATTATATTGGAACCAAAAAATAAAAAGGATTTTACCACATATACTTCCAATATATATTTTATAATTTTAATTAAATTAATATTAGTAGACCATAATGTCACATTCTGAAATAGAATTTTCCTACAAATTCTCACAATATGATAACAAATTTTAAAAACTCAAATAAATATTAATCTGAAGGAAAATAATATATGCATAAAAAATATCATTCAAACATTATTATTAAAATAAAATCCAATAGTGTTCTATTTTCCTTAATCATATACGACCCCCAAAATAGTGACTGTATTTTAAAATAAACAAAATCAGTTAACATGAAATAAATTTCTAATCAGATGGTTTTCCCTAAGATAAAAATTATTTTACAAAAATGAATATAACTTTTATCTATGAAGTATTTGAAATAAATTTTAAATTGAACAATAATTTTTACTTTTTATAGGTTAGTGGAATGTGATGAACCCATTCCACCCTTCAGTTGTGGGTTTAGTCTGAGTGACCTCATTGGACGTGGTGGGTTGTCAACCATACTTTGGGAAATTATTTTTCTAAAACTACCCTTATAAAATTATATAAATGTGATAAAATCCTCAAACAATAACCATAATATATTAATAATTATGAAATATTTTAACCTCAATGGATATAACATACCACTTTTTTTGTTTCCCAAAATGAAATAACCTTTTCTACCTCAAATATATATCTATCAATGAATATCATTAGTCACCATAAAATATTGTACCTTAAAATTTTATAAGGGGTTTCTAGGATGCTAAATGTATAGTATTATATACCCATGATCGTGTCTAAAACTATTATGATATCCCCACATCATAACATCATAATATCAAATATTCTCAAAATCCTACTATGTTAAAAAATATAATGTTCTAGAATCTACAGTTTAGATTCTTCTTCTAATGAAATAAACATTAAAAATGAAAACGAATTTTTTCCAATAATAACAGACAATGTTAAAAGATACTATTAGATCACATTCATACCCTTAATCAATTTAGGGTTAGAGTTTTAATGAATTGGTGCACACTATCTAAAAATGGGTTTGTAAATAACTGGTTTATAAAGATCTACAATTTTTCACTATTCCATGATTTTTATAATTGATAATAGGTTATCATGATCATAAATATGAAATTCTTCTAGAGAACTTCTGTTAACATCAATTAACATAGCCATGGTGAAAATAATATACAAAAATGGTGAGATCAAATAATAAGTAATGGTAATAATAAAAGATGTAGAATCATAACATGAACATATGTGTATGAGAACGTGAGCATAACATTTAAAAAAAATATTTATCATAGAAAAAACAAAAATCGTGATTCATTTAATAAATATTTGTAGTTCATATTCCATGAATCATAATATAATAAAAAAGCATGGGCTATAATATAAAAAATAGCGATAAGAACCGGAATTTTAGAAAAATAATTCACATAGAAATTCATTTCCATATTAGTCATGGATTACTGTAAAGGCCATCATAATTTAAAAATACTATAGTTTTACTAATTTTAATCCTCATTCCACCAATTTATTATAGAACTGGGTTCACTCTCGATTAGTTTCATGTTTATACGATGTGATTTAAATCATTTCATAATGCATTAGAGGTAGATGTTTTTTCCCACACATCACATAATTAATAAAATAATTATATTTTCCAAAAGAACATAAATCATTCATCATATTAAAACTAATTAAATTAGATGGGTTTTATAAACATTTTATCATAACATATCCCATGGATAAGAAATTATTTTCATAAATATCGTTCTAGCTTAATAAGAAAAAAAACAATAGAGATAATAAGAACATTTTACTTGAATCATAACCCTATTAAAGAATAATTGACAATATATAACGTTAACTTATATGTAAATTGATTTTAAATGATCATTTGAAATAATTTATTTCGAAAATATCCTTTCAATTTTTTTGAAATCGTTATTTAATTAAAAATCTATCACATTTTTAAATAAAAACATTTTCTCTAAAAATATTATTTTAATCATGAAATGGGGGTCTTTATGTAACTAAAGACTTATGATGGTTTTAAAATCTTCTCATGACGTATAAATTTAAAAACATTATATCCTACATTTTCCTTAAATGTTTCTGGTTACCTTTGTTTTGAAAATGATAATTGTTTTTAAAAATTGTTTTTAAAAAGATAATCATGATTAAAAATGGATTTATAATTTCATATAGTAATATTAAAAATATATTTGAGAAAATTTTTATAAAATATTAATTTTTAAAAAATATAGTCTCCAACATGTACTTAATCAAAAAAAATATTGAATAGTTATGAGATTGTGAAATTATCCATTGTAAATAGAATATCATTGAGATGACCATTAATTAATCGAATACATTATGTGTATTATCTAAAACTCCACAAAAACTAATTATAAATACAACAATATGTAATCAAAATTTATTTTACACACAGTATTAGGATGACATAATTAATAATTTAGTAGAATATCCTAATGGAAAAAAATTGATTTATGAATCACCTTACCTCAATTATCAACATTATTTGTTCACATTGAAACCCAATAAACAAATAAATATGTATTTATTATTCATTTACATCATATCAATATGTTTATAATTCTTGTATTTTTTATTTATAACATATTATCACACATTTATTAATATATATTTTAATTAAAATCATAATTTCGGTTCATGTATACTTTTTTTCAATGTAGTTTTTGTTTAGATGTCATCTTACTTACTCTATGATAATGG